>JAOPSE010000129.1:4281050-4881050 GCA_029449295.1 Zea luxurians | reverse complement strand
GACCCGGGATATTGAGAGGATCGGAGGGTATTGAGGGGGAAATTAGTTCATTTCCCCTTCAATCCCCTTATACTCCTGGGATCCCTTTGTCACCAAATCAATTTAATGATTTTGTATTAACAATGACTCCTGTACGCATCATCCCGGATCCGAGAGGCACCAACTCACTCTTTCTACGCCCTTCCCTCCGCCTCCTTCCTCTCCAAGAAATAGTAAGCGTGGAGAGCAAAAATCTCCGCCGCCGCGCACCTACGCCCACGGAACACGCCGTCATATGAGTGGAGAGAGAACCCCGCGCCTCCTCCTCCGTGAGCTCCGTACAAGGAGGCTAGAGCGGCGGCAGCATCGGAGGGGTCGGTGAGGAGGGCGATGGTGCTCCCGCTGGTGAAGCTCGGCTCGCTCGCGTTCCGGACGCTGAGCAAGCCCATCGCGGCCCGCCTCAAGTACAACGCCGGCATCCACCCCAAGTTCCGCGGTCTCATCATCGGCATCGCGCAGGTGGTCGACGATCCATCCCATCTGGCTCTTCTCCGTCTCCGATATTTTTCGTACGGCAATCTGTGCGTCGATTGGATACATGGTTTTGTCTCGATTTGGCATGGAGAAATTTCTTTTTGCAGTTCGTTTCTCTGTAAGTTGCAGGTTCGTTTCTCTGTAAGTTGCAGGTTGAGGCTGTTTGAACGCTTGATAGTTTTGTGTCAGTACGCTTGGATGATGCAGCGGGCGTTCAGATATATCTGATGTTTTTAGCGTGCCATAATGTTCCT
This sequence comes from Zea luxurians, assembly GCA_029449295.1. Classification (NCBI taxonomy): domain Eukaryota; kingdom Viridiplantae; phylum Streptophyta; class Magnoliopsida; order Poales; family Poaceae; genus Zea; species Zea luxurians. The sequence goes on along the minus strand of JAOPSE010000129.1, from coordinate 4,880,283 downwards.
TGAATGATTTGGCTTTTCGGCTCATTGCGTTTGATTTGATGAGAAATGCCTCCGGAATGGGTCTCTACAGTGTGCAATGCTGTCTGGGATTCAGAATTTTGTCCCCCATATTGGACGATATACTGCATTGATTCAAATCGTTAGTGAATCTATCTAGTACTAATCGGTTATTTGGGTGGACAAGTTTCCGAAGTCCGTTGTTTTTTTTTCTGAATGTTCATACCAGTACGAATACCCTAGTTGTGAGGACATTTTCGGAATGATGCCTTAGTGCTCAGTTTAGGCTTGAATCTATGTTTTTATGCTGTATTAGTATTGCCTACCAGGTAACAATAGGCCCGATTTATTCGCCGATCCTTTGGGAACATCATCGATGATACAATCGTCAGTTCGTCACTGAACAAACACAAAACAAAGAGCAAAATTTCTTCAATGCTAACCAAACTTATACCAATCCCTTCAATACCATCAGAATTTATAGTTTCTCTTCAATAACATCAAATTTAAATTTTAATCTCTTGAATGTCATCGCCGTTAGTTCCATTTAAAACAAATCCCTGTAATGTCATCACAATATATACCGATTCCTTCGATGTCACTGTAAATTGGTTCGATCTATTTGGGTTTTAAAAATTTCAGAATAAAAAAAATATGGACCAGATTTTTAAAATTCCACGATTTTTAAAAACTTCAGTCCACACTTTTTTTGTAAACCCCAAAAGTTACTCCGCTATATCAGTGCTATATCAGTTTGGTCTATTTGATTCTTTTTTTCAAACTAACAACAAACACTAATGATAACAAAGGGAGCTAAATTCTAAAAATCAATGTGGTATATTCGCATTTCAAAAATTTAGGGTTCTAAAAATGTGGATTGATGTCCTAAAAAATATTTAAATATTTTTTTTAAAAAAATTCAGTCCATATTTTTTTAGAACCCAGAAAACTATGCGGTTATTCATTTATACCGATTTGATCTATTCAGTTTTTCATATATTTCTTTCAAATAGATCGAACTAATATATCGGAGTAATTTTGAGGTTTCAAAATGTATGGACTGAAGTTTTTAAAAATCGTGGAATTTTTAAAATCTGGTCCATATTATTTTTGTTCTGGAATTTTTTAAACCTAAATAGATCGAATTAATTTCTAGTGACATTGAAGGGATCAGTATAGATTTTGATGGCATTGGAGGGATTTGCTTTAAATGGAACTAACGACGTTAACTTCAAACTAACGGCGATGATATTTAAATGATTAAAATTTAAATTTGATGACATTAAAAGGATTCAAGGGAAGCTATAAATTCTGATGGCATTGAAGGAATTGATATAAGTTTGAATGACATTGAAGTGATTTTTTCTAAAACAAAAGTAAGTCCGCAATGAAGGACGAACCCAGTTCTGGAGGCTCCCATGAGTCATGGGTGTGGTCAGGAAAAAAAGTCTGCAATAGTCCTTGTAAAATACTTCTTCAATGTTGATGATGTGGGCACATTGTCTGGACTCTGGAGGAAATAACGTCTTGGATATAGAAATGTTGTTCAGCTCTTCGGAGGCTATCTCTAGCAGTCTTAATCATTGCTTCTCCTATTTCAAACTACACTATATAAACGATGCATTCTGCAGTGTAAAACAGTTTTGTACAGCTATATGCATGATCTACTACTGGTCATAGCCTGAGGAAAATTTTCACAATGAGTTTTGCATTGCACAACAACTGAAAATGCAGCAGGTTAACAGCATTGCTCTGTTATCCTATTGCTGTCATGGCTATTTTCTTGGCATCTTACTGTACCGCTCTCTTACTGTAAACTGAATAGATTCCGGTTCTGACTTCTGAACTAGCAAGCATGGAATCACATTGCTCTGCACCATACATTATGGGACAGCTGTAACTGACACATTTTGTGGCATACATTTACAGGCAAACCATCGTTTCACGACAAATATGCAGAGGCGACTTTACGGACGTGCGACTGACATTCACATTCGGCCCCTGAATGAGGAGAAAGCTATTCAAGCTGCCGCAGATCTTCTCGGTGAACTATTTGTTTTCTCGGCAAGTGTTCTTGGCTTGCATTGGTCTTTTTCGAAGTAATATGAACTGAAAAGGGTTAATGCCTTTTTGTTTTCATGTATTACGAGAAACAAAACCCGATCGTTCTTGAACATATTTTCTTACTTCTGCAACGACTTCTCAGGTCGCTGGTGCTGCGATTATCTATGAGGTGCAAAGAAGTGCTAGGTCAGAAGCCAGAAAAGAGGAGGCCCGTCGTCTGGAAATTGAGGTGAGACAACTGCCTCCAGCTAATCTCTTGGAATCATTTGTTCAATTTTTTGATGAAAACATTACGCTGCCAGGATATCTCTTGAACACAAGCAAGGCAGAACACAAATTCGATCTTAGTTAATTATTCGTGTTCAAATGACAGGAGATAAAGAAAAGGGAGGAGCAACTAGCGCTTGAAGTACAGGTAATGAAACACAAGATTAGCGAGATGGAGCGGCAGTACTCGAAGTGGACCCTTCCCGGGCTTCGCGGCTTCGGCACTGCCCAGGCGGCGGCACAGCCTGCTGGTACTCAGCACCCAACACCTGCGTGATTGCTCTACTTCTGCAACTGTCGACAGCTCGCGATCTGGATGGCCGACTGCAGACTGCCTCTGTTTAGCTTGCATTTTACTCCGTTACATAATTGATTCGACTTCAGTAGCTGGCGAAAGGCTGAGGGTTACGTTGTGGTACAACTGAATCGAAGTTGTTATCGCCTTATGAGTTGATCGGATCGGCGACATGACATTCAGACCATGTTTGTCCTAGCTTAACTTATTTCACAGCTTCTTCGTAGATTTAAGCAGGAGATAGATTTAAATAGAAGTACCGAACAGTAGCTTCTGCAACAGTCTCCCCTTTTAGTCGTAGCTTAACTTATTTCATAGATTTGTCGTTGCTTAACTTATTTCACAGCTTCTTCATTGCTTTTTATAATAAATTAAGGGTCTATTTGGTATTTGGTTCCATAGGATTAAACTTCAGTCTCCCCTTTTAGTCTCTGGATTGTCAAACAGGGGGACTAAAAGAAATAAATATATGGTTTAGTCCCCCTTTAGTCTATGCGTTTGGCAATTTAGGGACTGAAAGGGAGGGACTAAAGTAGTCTTATAAAACCAAACAACCACTAATAAAATGTAGACAATAAGCAGAAGTTGTTTTCACTACCTTATCAGATAAGCTGTTTTTCTAATAAACAATAATTGTACTAAAAAGGGTCTCAGTTTAAAGTTTTTACATGCCTGTAAGGAAAATGGGCCCCGGGCCATTTGGCTAATTGAGTTTTGGTGTTTGATGAACAACACAGTCCGTGAACTAATAAGTTTTCTAGTGTTTGTGTTTGTAGTTCACAGGATGCAAGATTTACTTGGACTAAGGAATTGAGGAAAGCAACACCTCAAAAGAAGACATTAAGAAGATTCAAGAAAAAGTCCAAGTGTGCTACTGCGGACTGTCTGTGCGAAGGCGCACCGGACTGTCCGGTGGCACACCGGACTGTTCGGTGCCCATACGCCAGACTGTCCGGTGCACCCGGGAACTCCAACCCAACGGCTAGTTCCAGGTGGCACTCGGAGAGAAGACCACCGGACTGTCCGGTGTGGAAAAGCCTGTGGAGCCAACGGTCACCTGCTCTGACAGAGCAACGGCTAGGCGCACCGGACAGGCTACAGTGCGCTGTCCAGTGCACCACCGGACTGTCCGGTGTGTCGCAGAGAACTGCAGCTTTTCTCCAACGGCTATTTTGGAGTTGGGGCCTATATATACTTCACCCAACCGGCCATTTGAAGGTGTGGGAGCCCAAGCAACATACCAAGGCATATAGTGCACATTTCCAAGAGCTCAAACACCCAAGTGCTTAATAGAATCACTCGGTGATTAGCGTAGGTGCTTTGCGAAGTGCTTAGGTTAGTTAGACCGCTTTAGCGCTTGCTCTAGGTGAGCCCTAGTTAGTTGAGTGAGTTTTGTAAAACCACACAACCCCTCGGCTCTTGCGTGAGTCGTTGTAATTGTACCGAGTGGGGCGAGAGTCTTGCGAGACCGTGACAACCGTGTTTGTGTCACGGCCGTCACCGTGTACCGGAGGGAACGAGGCCCGCGGCGTTTCGGCCGGAAGCTCGATAGTGGAGACGGCGGGGAGCGTCCGAGAGTAGCCGGAAGCGGAGCACCACTTGCGCGTGGAGAAGGCCCGCGGCTCTCTACGGAGTTACTCGACCGTGGTGCTTGGCCATCGCGTGGGCTTCCCTTTGCGTAGGGGCACCAACGAGGATTAGTCGGGACCTTGCGTGGTTTCGGATACCTCGGTAAAAAAACGGCGTCATCCACGAGAGTTTGCTTCTCTACTTTGCTCTTTAAGTTTCCGCATTTATATTAAGCATTTAAGTTTCAATCTTGTATACATACTTATCTAGTGTAGATTGAAACTTAGCCTTTGCAGTAGAGATAGCAACACTTAAACAAAACCTACTTTGCACATTCTAGTTTGATCATTTGCGTAGTTTTGCTCTAGGGATTTAATTGTGGCCTAGTTTAGTAAAAGTTTTAGAAGTTCTAATTCACCCCCCTCTTAGGCGTCACCCGTTTCCTACAAGTGGTATCAGAGCCCGGTTTGGCTCATTTGAAACGCTTTAGCTTCATCGCTAAAAGAGCCGACGCTTTTTAGAGGAAGGGATGGATACCCATAGGCCACCACACTTCGACGGCATTAACTTCCCATATTATAGTGCTAGAATGGCTTGTTACCTAGAGGCCGTTGATCTAGGTGTTTGGAGAGTCACTCGTGACGGGATGAAACCCCTCAAGAATCCCGAGAAACCCACCACAAGTGAGGAAAAAGAAATTTATTTAAATGCTAGAGCCAAAAATTGCTTGTATGAATCTCTTAGCATGGATATTTTTAATCAAGTATTTACCTTGAAAACTGCTAATGAGATTTGGCTAAAATTGCATGAGCTCCATGACGACACATCCAATGTCTGTGAGTAAAAACATTGTCTAGTTTTAAATGAGTATAATTCTTTTGCTATGAAAGATGATGAGCTCGTTAGAGACATGTATTCTCGTTTGAATCTAATTATCAATGAGCTCAATTTTATTGGCATTAATAAGCTAGGTGATGCGGACATTGTGAGGAAGATTATCTCCCTGCTACCACAACAAAGATATGGGAGCATCATCACCATCCTTCACAACATGGAGGACTTGAGCAACATGACCCCGACCATTGTGATTGGGAAAATCGCGGCTTTTGAGATGTCGTGAAAAATGAGTCGGAGAGAGGAGCCAACTTCCTCAAGACCATATGCTTTTGCATGTGATGAAAGAAAGGGCAAAAAGAAGGCTCCCACTCCAAGTTCCTCAAGTGAAGAAGAGGAAGAAGAAGAAAGTGATGATGATGAAGATAATCAACCATGCACATCATCCTCCGAGGACGAAGAAACAATCCGACGTGTCGGAAAGGTAATGAGGATGATCCGCAAGATTAATCTAATGGGTGTGCCCCTGCAGGTCGAGGATCTTCTCTTTAACATTGACAGGAAAAGGCAAAGGAAGAGAGGATGCTTCGCTTGTGGGGAGAAGGGCCACTTCAGGGACAACTGTCTAAATATGGTCAAACCCAAAAAGGAGAGGAGCTAAGGCAAGGCGCTAACAAGTGTTAGAACTTGGGATGATTCTTCAAGTGAAGATGAACCTCCAATGACGCGCAGCCACCGGTCCTCGTCACGCTCATCACGGTCATCACACAAATGCCTTATGGCAAGAGGTAACAAAAACATTCCATCCCCTAGTGATGAAAGTAGTAGTGATGATGAAGGTGAGGGAAAGCCCTCTCTAGATGAGCTTGCGGAAGCCGTAGAATTTTTCCAGGATGTTTGCACTAAGCAAAAAGCTCAACTTAAAACTTTGAAAAATAAGTTGGTTAGCTCTCAAAATGATTACAAAGGTTTGTTATAAAAATTTGAAACTTTTGCAAACTTAAATAGTGAGCTATCAACTAAAATTGAGCTATTAGAATCTAGTGCTCCATCCACTGCTACCGATGATAGCCTTATTAAAAAGAATGAAAAACTTAAGGCTAAGTTAGCTAGCTCCCAAGAAGCTATTGAAAACTTGCTAGAGAAAATAGAAATTCTTAGCATACACAATAATAAGCTAACTACTAAGCTAGAAAACATTGGTAGCACCCCAGCAGCATCTTTAGTTGAAATACTTGAAATAATTAAGAAAGATGCTTCTACTTCCTGCTTTGATTTAATTGATGATTCTAACCCCTGCAACTAAGTCGTTCTTGAGAATATTGTTGTAGAGACATGTTCGGATGAGGTTGCAAAGGAAAATGAACAATTAAAGCAAGAAGTGGCTCGCCTTGGCAAGACTTTGTATGACAAGAAAGGCAAAGCCAAACAAATCCGACCTCCACAGGATAACACCACTGCGGGAGTGAACAAGCATGTAGAGGGAGAAACTATGATTTGTAGGCTATGCCACATGGAAGGCCACAAGTCTTTCCAATGCAAGGCGGTGACCGGGAATAAACAAAGGCAAAAGCTCAAGCTAAAGCCATCAAGCAAAATCTCCAACACCTACATCAAAAAGGTGAACAGAAAGGATGCTACACCATATTTGATCAAGAAGAAAAAGAATGGAAAGGTGATAGCAATCAAGGCCAACAAGCAAGCCAACAAAGGAAAAGCGGTCAAACGCATCTGGGTGCCAAAGGAAATAATTTGAACCATGAAAAGCACCAAGAAGGTTTGGATCCCGAAAGGGAAGTGAGTGGACCAAAGGTTTTCGGGAAATTTGGAGACTTGGCAAAGCTGAGATGTATATCATGGGATACATCATATTGGATCAAGTTTATTGCCAAGTGGGTTAGTGAAAATTTTGGTCCCAAATTTCCCACCCATGACTAAGGTAACTAGATTTATTGTATTTCTTGTTTTTAGATATGCGTATCTATTTACCTTGTATCTAGTTTACCTTACTTGCCTAGTATTACATTTGTTGTTTACCTTTGTTTTAAATTATGCATACTAGGTGAATCATATGGTAGAATTGCTTGTTTTCAATTCATACACTTAAGCAAACCTACATGGTTTAAAATGTTTACTTAAGCACGGCACATAGCTTCTATATCACTCCATAGTAAATGATGCATCAATTGAAAATTTTGATTTCTACAAGTTGTATCATTTAACTTATATGTGCCAAAGTTCGGATTGTAGATAATTTGCCCCTCTTGATATCAAATCAAAGTGCATGTCTCCTACAAGTATTCAAAACTTGTATGCACACCTTTAGGGGGAGTGAAAGGGAAATAGGCTTACACCTTTTCCTAATTGATTTTGGTGGTTGAATTGCCCAACACAAATTATTGGACTAACTAGTTTGCTCTAGATTATAAGTTTTACAGGTGCCAAAGGTTCACAATAGACCAATAAAATGACCAAGAAAGGGTTCAAACAAAAAGAGCTAAAGACAACCCAAAGGCACCCTGGTCTGGCGCACCGGACTGTCCGGTGTGCCACCGGACAGTGTCCGGTGCACCAGGGAAATCGAAGCTGAACTCGCTACCTTCGGGAAAATGGAGGCCGCTCCGCTATAATTCACCGGACCGTCCGGTGAATGCACCGGACAGTGTATGGTGGCACACCGGACTGTCCGGTGTGCCAGCGGAGCAACGGCTACTTCGCGCACAACGGTCGACTGCAACGCATTTAATGCGCGCCTGCGCGCGCAGAGGTCAGAACACGCGCAGTTGGCGCACCGAACAGTCTACAGGACTTGTCCGGTGTGCCACCGGACAGCCTAGAGGCCCCACAAGTCAGAGCTCCAACGGTCGAACCCCAACGGCTGGCTGACGTGGCCGGCGCACCGGACAGTGCCCGATGGCGCACCGGGCTGTCCGGTGCGCCATGCGACAGCAGACTTCCAACGGCCACATTTTGGTGGTTGGGGCTATAAATACCCCAACCACCCCACATTCAATTGCATCCAAGTTTCCAACATTCTACACATTACAAGAGCTATAGCATTCAATACAAGACACACCAAAGAGATCAAATCCTCTCCCAAGTCTCTAGTTCAATTCCAATCAATAGTGACTAGTGAGAGAGTGGCTTGTGTTCATTTGAGCTCTTGCGCTTGGATTGCTTCTTTTCTTTCTCATTCTTTCTTGAGATTCATTCACTTGTAACCGAGGCAAGAGACACCAATTGTGTGGTGGTCCTTGCAGGGACTTTGTGTCCCGTGTGATTGAGAAGAGAAGCTCACTCGGTCTAAGTGACCGTTTGAGAGAGGGAAAGGGTTGAAAGAGACCCGTTCTTTGTGACCACCTCAACGGGGAGTAGGTTTGCAAGAACCGAACCTCGGTAAAACAAATCCTTTTGTCTCACTCTTTATTTGCTTGTGATTTGTTTTTAACCCTCTCTCTCGGACTCGATTATATTTCTAACGCTAACCCGGCTTGTAGTTGTGATTGACTTTGTAAATTTCAGTTTCGCTCTATTCACCCCCCTCTAGGCGACTTTCAATTAGTATCGGAGCCCGGTGCTTCATTAGAGCTTAACCGCTCGAAGTGATGTCGGGAGATCACGCCAAGAAGGAGATGGTGACCGGCGATAAACCCGCTACAAGCCATGGGAAGGCTCCATCGGGAGAGTCCCGCAACAAAGGGAAGGAGAAGGAATCCTCCTCCCACAAGTCGCATCGGAGTGGCGACAAGAAAAAGAAGATGCGGAAGGTGGTCTACTACGAGACCGATTCTTCATCGTCATCCACCTCCGGCTCCGACGCGCCGTCCATAACTTCTAAGCACCATGAGCGCAAGAAGTATAGTAAGATTCCCCTACGCTACCCTCGTATTTCAAAGCGTACTCCTTTACTCTCTGTTCCATTAGGCAAACCACCGGTTTTTGACGGTGAAGATTATAATATGTGGAGTGACAAAATGAGGCATCATCTAACCTCACTCCACACAAGCATTTGGAATGTTGTTGAGTTTGGTGTACAGGTACCATCCGTAGGGGATGAAGATTATGACTCGGACGAAGTGGCCCAAATCCACCACTTCAACTCCCAAGCCACTACTATACTCCTCGCCTCTCTAAGTCGAGAGTAGTATAATAAGGTGCAAGGGTTGAAGAGCGCAAAAGAAATTTGGGACGTGCACGAAGGAGACGAGGTGACAAAGATCACCAAGCGGGAGATGATCGAGGGGGAGCTCGGTCGCTTCATGCTTCACCAAGGGGAGGATCCGCAAGCTATGTACAACCGCTTGAAGACCTTGGTGAACCAAGTGCGAAACCTCGGGAGCACAAAATGGGATGACCATGAGATGGTCAAGGTTATTCTTAGATCCCTCGTTTTTCTTAATCCTACGCAAGTTCAATTAATCCGAGGTGATCCTAGATACAAGCTAATGTCTCCCGAGGAAGTTATAGGAAAGTTTGTAAGTTTTGAGCTAATGATCAAAGGCTCAAAGAAAATCATCGAGCAAGGCACCTCCTCCACGCCCGAAGCACAACCCGTCGCATTCAAGGCAACGGAGGAGAAGAAGGAAGAGTCTACATCAAGTAGGCTTCCCATCGACGCCTCAAAGCTCGACAATGAGGAGATGGCTTTAATCATCAAAAGCTTTCGACAAATCCTCAAGCAAAGAAGGGGGAAGGACTACAAACCCCGCTCCAAGAAGGTTTGCTACAAGTGTGGTAAGCCCGATCACTTTATAGCAAAATGTCCTATTTCTAGTGACAGTGACAGGGGCGACGACAAGAAGGGGAGAAGAAAGGAAAAGAAGAGGTACCACAAGAAGAAGGGCGGCGATGCTCATGTGTGCCGCGAGTGGGACTCCGACGAGAGCTCCACCGACTCCTCCTCCGACGAGGACGCCGCCAACATCGTCGTCAACAAGGGACTCCTCTTCCCCAACGTTGGCCACAAGTGCCTCATGGCAAAGGACGGCAAAAGGAAAAAGGTTAAATCTAAATCCTCCACTAAATATGCATCCTCTAGTGATGAAAACAATTCTAGTAATGAAGAGGATAATTTGTTTACCCTTTTTGCCAACCTTAACATGGAACAAAAAGAGAAGCTAAATGAATTGATTAGCGCTATTCATGATAAGGATGAACTCTTGGATAGCCAAGAGGACTTCCTAATTAAGGAAAATAAGAAACATGTTAAGGTTAAGAATGCTTATGCTCTAGAAAGGGAAAAATGTAAAAAATTATCTAGTGAGCTAAGCACTTGCCATGATGTTATTGCTCACCTTAGAAATGAAAATGCTAAATTAGTTGCTAAGGTTGATTCAAATGCTTGTGATGATTCATATGCCAATCTTAGAAATGATCATGCTATTTCTATTGCTAAGATTGAGAAGTTAAATGCCTCTCTTGCTAGCCTTAGATGTGAAAATGAAAAATTGATTGCTAAGGCTAAAGAGTTAAATGTTTGCAATGCTTCCATTTCCAGTCTTAGAAGTGAAAATGATATTTTACATGCTAAGATTGTTGAACTAAAAACTTGCAAACCCTCTACATCTACCATTGAGCATGTTTCCATTTGCACTACATGTAGAGATGTTGACATTGATGCTATTCATGATCATATGGCTTTAATTAAACAACAAAATAATCATATAGCAAAATTAGATGCTAAAATTGCCGAGCATGAACTTGAAAATGAAAACTTTAAATTTGCTCGTAGTATGCTTTATAGTGAGAGACGCCCTGGCATCAAGGATGGCATTGGCTTCCAAAAGGGAGACAATGTCAAACTTAATGCCCCTCCTAAAAAATTATCTAACTTTGTTAAGGGCAAGGCTCCCATGTCTCAGGATAACGAGGGTTACATTTTGTACCCTGCCGGTTATCCCGAGCATAAGATTAGGAGAATTCACTCTAGGAAGTCTCACTCTGGCCCTAATCATGCTTTTATGTATAAGGGTGAGACATCTAGCTCTAGGCAATCAACCCGTGCTAAATTGCCTAAGAGGAAAGCTCCTATTGCATCAAATGATCACAATGTTTCATTTAAAACTTTTGATGCATCTTATGTTTTGACTAACAAATCTGGCAAAATAGTTGTCAAGTATGTTGGGGGCAAACACAAAGGATCAAAGACCTGTGTTTGGGTACCCAAAGTTCTTGTATCTAATGTCAAAGGACCCAAAACTGTTTGGGTACCTAAAATCAAGAACTAAACTTGTTTTGTAGGTTTATGCATCCGGGGGCACAAGTTGGATCATCGATAGCGAGTGCACAAACCACATGACAGGGGAGAAGAAGATGTTCTCCTCCTATGAGAAAAACCAAGATCCCCAACGAGCTATCACATTCGGGGATGGAAATCAAGGTTTGGTCAAAGGATCGGGTAAAATTGATATATCATCTGACCATTCCATTTCCAATGTTTTTCTTGTTGACTCATTAGATTACAATTTGCTTTCAGTATCTCAATTATGCAAAATGGGCTACAACTGTCTATTTACTGATGTAGGTGTCACTGTCTTTAGAAGAAGTGATGATTCAGTAGCATTTAAGGGAGTGTTAGAGGGTCAGCTATACTTAGTTGATTTCATTAGAGCTGAACTCGACACTTGCTTAATTGCTAAGACTAACATGGGCTGGCTCTGGCATCGCCGACTTGCACATGTTGGGATGAAGAATCTTCACAAACTTCTAAAGGGAGAACACATTTTAGGACTAACCAATGTTCATTTTGAGAAAGACAGGATTTGTAGTGCATGCCAAGCCAGAAAGCAAGTTGGTGTTCATCATCCACATAAGAACATCTTAACGACTGGCAGGCCACTTGAGCTCCTCCATATGGACCTATTCGGCCCGATCGCTTACATAAGTATCGGCGGGAGTAAGTACTGTCTTGTTATTGTGGATGACTATTCTCGCTTCACTTGGGTATTCTTTTTACAGGAAAAATCTCAAACCCAAGAGACCTTAAAGGGGTTCTTGAGACGGGCTCAAAACGAGTTCAGCTTGAGGATCAAGAAAATTAGAAGCGATAATGGGACGGAGTTCAAGAACTCTCAAATAGAAGGCTTCCTTGAGGAGGAGGGCATCAAGCATGAGTTCTCTTCTTCCTACACGCCACAACAAAATGGTGTAGTGGAGAGGAAGAATAGAACTCTATTGGACATGGCAAGAACCATGCTTGATGAGTACAAGACTTCGGATCGGTTTTGGGCCGAGGCGGTCAACACCGCCTGCTACGCCATCAACCGGTTGTATCTACATCGAATCCTCAAGAAGACATCATACGAACTCCTCACTGGTAAAAAGCCCAATGTTTTATATTTTAGAGTCTTTGGTAGCAAATGTTTTATTCTTGTTAAAAGAGGTAGAAAGTCCAAATTTGCTCCTAAGGCTGTAGAAGGCTTTTTACTAGGATATGATTCAACCACAAGGGCATATAGAGTCTTTAACAAGTCCACTGGACTAGTTGAAGTTTCTTGTGACATTGTGTTTGATGAGACTAACGGCTCTCAAGTAGAGCAAGTTGATCTTGATGAATTAGATGATGAAGAGGCTCCGTGCATCGCGCTAAGGAACATGTCCATTGGGGATGTGTGTCCTAAAGAATCCGAAGAGCCCATTCAAGCGCAAGATCAACCATCCTCCTCCATGCAAGCATCTCCACCAACCCAAGATGATGGTGAGGCTCAAGATGATGAAGAGGAAGATCAAGAAGATGAGCCACCTCAAGACGACGACAATGATCAAGGGGGAGATGCAAATGAACAAGACAAGGAGGATGAGCAAGTTCCAAGGCCGCCACACCCAAGAGTCCACCAAGCAATCCAACAAGATCACCCCGTGAACACCATTCTCGGCGACATTCATAAGGGGGTAACCACTAGATCTCGTGTTGCACATTTTTGTGAGCATTACTCTTGTGTTTCCTCTATTGAGCCACACAGGGTAGAGGAAGCACTTCAAGATTCGGATTGGGTGATGGCGATGCAAGAGGAGCTCAACAACTTCACGAGGAATGAGGTATGGCATTTAGTTCCACGTCCTAACCAAAATGTTGTAGGAACCAAGTGGGTCTTCCGCAACAAACAAGACGAGCATGGTGTGGTGACAAGGAACAAAGCCCGACTTGTGGTCAAGGGATATTCACAAGTCAAAGGTTTGGATTTCGGTGAAACCTATGCACCCGTAGCTAGGCTTGAGTCAATTCGCATTTTACTTGCCTATGCTACTTACCATGGCTTCAAGCTTTACCAAATGGACGTGAAGAGTGCCTTCCTCAATGGACCAATCAAGGAAGATGTCTATGTTGAGGAACCTCCCGGCTTTGAAGACAGTGAGTATCCTAACCATGTTTATAGACTCTCTAAGGCGCTTTATGGGCTCAAGCAAGCCCAAGAGCATGGTATGAATGCCTAAGAGATTTTCTTATTGCTAATGGATTCAAAGTCGGAAAAGTCGATCCTACTTTATTTACTAAAACTCTTGCAAATGATTTGTTTGTATGCCAAATTTATGTTGATGATATTATATTTGGGTCTACTAACGAATCTACATGTGAGGAATTTAGTAGGATCATGACGCAAAAATTCGAGATGTCAATGATGGGGGAGTTGAAGTATTTTCTAGGATTTCAAGTCAAGCAACTCCAAGAGGGCACCTTCATTAGCCAAACAAAGTACATTCAAGACATTCTAAACAAGTTTGGGATGAAGGACGCCAAGCCAATCAAGACACCCATGGGAACATTTGGGCATCTCGACCTCGACACGGGAGGTAAATCCATAGATCAAAAGGTATACCGGTCAATGATAGGTTCTTTACTCTATTTATGTGCTTCACGACTGGATATTATGCTTTCCGTATGCATGTGTGCAAGATTCCAAGCCGATCCTAAGGAAGCTCACCTTAGGGCCGTAAAACGAATCTTGAGATATTTAGTTTATACTCCTAAGTTTGTCCTTTGGTACCCAGGGGATCCACATTTGATTTAATTGGTTATTCCGATGCCGATTGGGCAGGGTGCAAAATTAATAGAAAGAGCACATCGGGGACTTGCCAGTTCTTGGGAAGGTCTCTGGTGTCTTGGGCTTCAAAGAAGCAAAATTCTGTGGCTCTTTCAACCGCCGAAGCCGAGTATATTGTCGTAGGCCATTGTTGCGTGCAATTGCTTTGGATGAGGCAAACCCTTAGTGACTATGGTTACAAATTAACCAAAGTTCCTCTTCTATGTGATAATGAGAGTGCAATCCGCATGGCGGATAATCCCGTTGAGCATAGCCGCACTAAACACATAGCCATTCGGTATCATTTCTTAAGGGATCACCAACAAAAGGGGGATATCGAGATTGCATATGTTTGCACCAAAGAACAATTAGTCGATATCTTTACCAAGCCATTGGATGAATAAACTTTTACCAAACTTAGCCATGAGCTAAATATTCTTGATTCTAGAAACTTTTATTGATGTTTTGCACACATAGCTCATATGTATACCTTTGATCATCTCTTTCATGTGCTATGACTAATGTGTTCTTTCAAGTCCATTTCATGCTAAGTCATAGATTGAAAGGGAAAAGGGGTCTTCGGCGAAGACAAGGCTTCCACTCCACTCCATCGATTCATTCATCCTTCGCCGTCGCTCCGCACCAACTCTCCAACTTTGGTATAATCTTCACTTCTATACTTCTATCCAAAGGGGGAGAGAGTAGTTTAAAAGGGCTTATATTTCACTCAAGCATCCGTTTTTGGCGATTCATGCCAAAGGGGGAGAGAATATTAGCCCAAAGCAAAAGGACCGCACCACCACCAATTTCAAAAATTATAGTCTTTTATTTGGTATTAAAAGAAGTTTTTCAATTGGCATCTTATTTTGATATAATTTCAAATTGGTATACCCTCTTCAAAATTAATATCTAAAACCCTCTTGAACACTAAGAGGAGGATTTCATTAAGGGGGAGTTTGTTTAGTCAAAGGAAAAGCATTTGAAACAGGGGGAGAAAATTTCAAAACTTGAAAATGCTTCTCGAAAATCTTATTCATTTACCTTTGACTATTTGCAAAAAGAGCTTTGAAAAGAATTTCCAAAACATTTTGCAAAACAAAACATGTGGTGCAAGCATGGTCCAAAATGTTAATAAAAAGAAAAGACATCCATGCGCATTTGGCAAGTAATATTTATTGGTTTCATTCCAAGCAACCTTTGCACTTACATTATGCAAACTAGTTTAATTCTGCACTTCCATATTTGCTTTGGTTTCTGTTGGCATCAATCACCAAAAAGGGGGAGATTGAAAGGGAAATAGGCTTACACCTTTTCCTAATTGATTTTGGTGGTTGAATTGCCCAACACAAATTATTGGACTAACTAGTTTGCTCTAGATTATAAGTTTTACAGGTGCCAAAGGTTCACAATAGACCAATAAAATGACCAAGAAAGGGTTCAAACAAAGAGAGCTAAAGACAACCCAAAGGCACCCTGGTCTGGCGCACCGGACTGTCCGGTGTGCCACCGGACTGTGTCCGGTGCACCAGGGAAATCGAAGCTGAACTCGCTACCTTCGGGAAAATGGAGGCCGCTCCACTATAATTCACCGGACCGTCCGGTGAATGCACCGGACAGTGTCCGGTGGCACACCGGACTGTCCGGTGTGCCAGCGGAGCAACGGCTACTTCGCGCACAACGGTCGACTGCAACGCATTTAATGCGCGCCTGCGCGCAGAGGTCAGAACACGCGCAGTTGGCGCACCGGACAGTCTACAGGACTTGTCCGGTGTGCCACCGGACAGCCTAGAGGCCCCACAAGTCAGAGCTCCAACGGTCGAACCCCAACGGCTGGCTGACGTGGCTGGCGCACCGGACAGTGTCCGATGGCGCACCGGACTGTCCGGTGCGCCATGCGACAGCATACTTCCAACGGCCACATTTTGGTGGTTGGGGCTATAAATACCCCAACCACCCCACATTCAATTGCATCCAAGTTTCCAACATTCTACACATTACAAGAGCTATAGCATTCAATACAAGACACACCAAAGAGATCAAATCCTCTCCCAAGTCTCTAGTTCAATTCCAATCAATAGTGACTAGTGAGAGAGTGGCTTGTGTTCATTTGAGCTCTTGCGCTTGGATTGCTTCTTTTCTTTCTCATTCTTTCTTGAGATTCATTCACTTGTAACCGAGGCAAGAGACACCAATTGTGTGGTGGTCCTTGCAGGGACTTTGTGTCCCGTGTGATTGAGAAGAGAAGCTCACTCGGTCTAAGTGACCGTTTGAGAGAGGGAAAGGGTTGAAAGAGACCCGGTCTTTGTGACCACCTCAACGGGGAGTAGGTTTGCAAGAACCGAACCTCGGTAAAACAAATCCTTGTGTCCCACTCTTTATTTGCTTGTGATTTGTTTTTAACCCTCTCTCTCGGACTCGATTATATTTCTAACGCTAACCCGGCTTATAGTTGTGATTAACTTTGTAAATTTCAGTTTCGCCCTATTCACCCCCCCCCTCTAGGCGACTTTCAATTGGTATCGGAGCCCGGTGCTTCATTAGAGCTTAACCGCTCGAAGTGATGTCGGGAGATCACGCCAAGAAGGAGATGGTGACCGGCGACAAACCCGCTACAAGCCATGGGAAGGCTCCATCCAGAGAGTCCCGCAACAAAGGGAAGGAGAAGGAATCCTCCTCCCACAAGTCGCATCGGAGTGGCGACAAGAAAAAGAAGATGCGGAAGGTGGTCTACTACGAGACCGATTCTTCATCGTCATCCACCTCCGGCTCCGACGCGCCGTCCATAACTTCTAAGCACCATGAGCGCAAGAAGTATAGTAAGATTCCCCTACGCTACCCTCGTATTTCAAAGCGTACTCCTTTACTCTCCGTTCCATTAGGCAAACCACCGGTTTTTGACGGTGAAGATTATAATATGTGGAGTGACAAAATGAGGCATCATCTAACCTCACTCCACACAAGCATTTGGAATGTTGTTGAGTTTGGTGTACAGGTACCATCCGTAGGGGATGAAGATTATGACTCGGACGAAGTGGCCCAAATCCACCACTTCAACTCCCAAGCCACTACTATACTCCTCGCCTTTCTAAGTCGAGAGAAGTATAATAAGGTGCAAGGGTTGAAGAGCGCAAAGGAAATTTGGGACGTGCTCAAGACCGCGCACGAAGGAGACGAGGTGACAAAGATCACCAAGCGGGAGACGATCGAGGGGGAGCTCGGTCGCTTCATGCTTCACCAAGGGGAGGATCCGCAAGCTATGTACAACCGCTTGAAGACCTTGGTGAACCAAGTGCGAAACCTCGGGAGCACAAAATGGGATGACCATGAGATGGTCAAGGTTATTCTTAGATCCCTCGTTTTTCTTAATCCTACGCTAGTTCAATTAATCCGAGGTGATCCTAGATACAAGCTAATGTCTCCCGAGGAAGTTATAGGAAAGTTTGTAAGTTTTGAGCTAATGATCAAAGGCTCAAAGAAAATCATCGAGCAAGGCACCTCCTCCACGCCCGAAGCACAACCCGTCGCATTCAAGGCAACGGAGGAGAAGAAGGAAGAGTCTACATCAAGTAGGCTTCCCATCGACGCCTCAAAGCTCGACAATGAGGAGATGGCTTTAATCATCAAAAGCTTTCGACAAATCCTCAAGCAAAGAAGGGGGAAGGACTACAAACCCCGCTTCAAGAAGGTTTGCTACAAGTGTGGTTAGCCCGGTCACTTTATAGAAAAATGTCCTATTTCTAGTGACAGGGGCGACGACAAGAAGGGGAGAAGAAAGGAAAAGAAGAGGTACCACAAGAAGAAGGGCGGCGATGCCCATGTGTGCCGCGAGTGGGACTCCGACGAGAGCTCCACCGACTCCTCCTCCGACGAGGATGCCGCCAACATCGCCGTCAACAAGGGACTCCTCTTCCCCAACGTCGGCCACAAGTGCCTCATGGCAAAGGACGGCAAAAGTAAGAAGGTTAAATCTAAATCCTCCACTAAATATGCATCCTCTAGTGATGAAAACAATTCTAGTAATGAGGAGGATAATTTGTTTACCCTTTTTGCCAACCTTAACATGGAACAAAAAGAGAAGCTAACCTTACAAGTTTGGTGGTTGGGGCTATAAATACCCCAACCACCTCACATTCAATTGCATCCAAGTTTCCAACATTCTACACATTACAAGAGCTATAGCATTCAATACAAGACACACCAAAGAGATCAAATCCTCTCCCATGTCTCTAGTTCAATTCCAATCAATAATGACTAGTGAGAGAGTGGCTTGTGTTCATTTGAGCTCTTGCGCTTGGATTGCTTCTTTTCTTTCTCATTCTTTCTTGAGATTCATTCACTTGTAACCGAGGCAAGAGACACCAATTGTGTGGTGGTTCTTGCATGGAGTAGGTTTGCAAGAACCGAACCTCGGTAAAACAAATCCTTGTGTATCACTCTTTATTTGCTTGCGATTTGTTTTTAACCCTCTCTCTCGGACTCGATTATATTTCTAACGCTAACCCAGCTTGTAGTTGTGATTAACTTTGTAAATTTTAGTTTCGCCCTATTCACCCCCCCCCCCCCTCTAGGCGACTTTCAGGGAGGTTACTCTATAATCTAACATTTTGAGACTAACACCTTTTCAAGTCTATTTCATGTGATAGTCTCATTGTAAGGAAAATGAGGTCCCCGGAGAAAGACAACAATCTTCCACTGGAAAATCTCTAAGAACTCTCATGTCTCTCAAGCTCGCCATTGACTTTCAATTGGTATCTTTTGAGACTACATCTAGTATCATTTACATGTCTTCTCCAATGTTTGATTAGACTATATTTCATATCATATACTTCCATGTTGCTAAAAATGCATAAGTGGTTAACTCATATTCTGTTACCTATGCATAAGGGAAGTTAGTCTTTTCAAATCATGTCTTGCACCTCTATTTTTCACATGCTTTTTCCTAAGTAGAGGATTTCTGTCAGGGGGAGTATTTCTTCATCTCTAAAAAGGGGGAGAAAATTCTTTCTAAAGAGAACACTCGTTCAGGGGGGTATTTCTTCATCTCTAAAAAGGGGGAGAAAATTCTTTCTAAAGAGAACACTCGTTTAGGGGGAGTAATCCTTTCAACTGATAACATTCATGTGGTTTAATTTAGTATCCTTCAAATGGTATCATCTGATAAATTTCTTGATGAGGGCAAGCTTTTATTTACTTCCTACATGCTTTTAATGTCTTCCTTTTCGGTGGTTGATGCCAAAGGGGAGAAGTTTAGGGACCAAAGCAATGAAAACTATATCAAACACCAAACACCACCAATTTAAAATTTTATATGTACATATGGTTTTTCAAGTGGTTTTGGTTATTTGGTCCCAAAATAGGAAGTAAGTGAATTATGGAGTTAGGGGGAGGCTTAAGTCCATAATATCACATTGTGGGGACAAACATGCATCCTAGCAAGTAGATTGCATATTTTCATTCAAATACTTGTATTATTTGCTTGCTTTGGTTGTGTTGTCATCAATCACCAAAAAGGGGGAGATTGTAAGGAAAATGGACCCCAGGCCATTTGACTAATTGAGTTTTGGTGTTTGATGAACAACACAATACGTGAACTAATAAGTTTTCTAGTGTTTGTGTTTGTAGTTCACAAGATGCAAGATTTACTTAGACTAAAGAATTGAGGAAAGCAACACCTCAAAAGAAGACATTAAGAAGATTCAAGAAAAGTCCAAGTGTGCTGCTGCGGACTGTCCGGTGCCCACACGCCGGACTTGAAAGGGAAATGTGCCCTTGGGCCATTTCTAAGTATTTTGGTGATTGAGTGCCAACACAAGTGCTTAAGTGAAAATCTATGCCAATTGATGGACAAAGTGCAAATCAAGTCTAAAGATATGTTTCTAGACTTAGTACATTGTTTTGAGAACTAATGTATTGTGTCTAAGTGCTGGAAACAGGAGAAATCAATTTGGAGATGACTTGGCTCGTTCAGCCAAAGTCTGCTCAGTCTGGGTGCACCGGACTGTCCGGTGGTGCACCCAGACTCAAGACGATGAACAGGTTCATCAAGAGGAGGCGTGTGATCAAGGAGGAGCACAAGATGATCAAGTGATGGAGGAAGAAGCACAACCGGCACCTCCAACCCAAGTTCGAGTGACGATTCAAAGGAATCATCCCGTCGACCAAATTTTGGGTGACATTAGCAAGGGAGTAACTACTCGTTCTAGATTAGTTAATTTTTGTGAGCATTACTCCTTTGTCTCTTCTATTGAGCCTTTCAGGGTAGAAGAGGCCATGCAAGATCCGGACTGGGTGTTGGCCACGCAGGAAGAGCTCAACAACTTCAAGCGTAATGAAGTTTGGACACTGGTGCCTCGTCCCAAGCAAAATGTTGTGGGAACCAAGTGGGTGTTCCGCAACAAACAGGACGAGCACGGGGTGGTGACAAGGAACAAGGCTCGACTTGTGGCAAAAGGTTATGCCCAAGTCGCAGGTTTGGACTTTGAGGAGACTTTTGGTCCTGTGGCTAGGCTAGAGTCCATTCGTATTTTGCTAGCATATGCCGCTCACCATTCTTTCAGGTTTTTCCAAATGGATGTGAAGAGCGCTTTCCTCAATGGGCCAATCAAAGAGGAGGTGTACGTGGAGCAACCCCCTGGCTTCGAGGATGAACGGTACCCCAACCACGTATGTAAGCTCTCTAAGGCGCTCTATGGACTTAAGCAAGCCCCAAGAGCATGGTATGAATGCCTTAGAGACTTTTTAATTGCTAATGCTTTTAAGATTGGGAAAGCCGATCAAACTCTCTTCACTAAGACTTGCGATGGTGATCTTTTTGTGTGCCAAATTTATGTCGATGACATAATATTTGGTTCTACTAATCAAAAGTCTTGTGAAGAGTTTAGCAGGGTGATGACACAGAAATTCGAGATGTCGATGATGGGCGAGTTGAACTACTTTCTTGGGTTCCAAGTAAAGCAACTCAAGGACGGCACCTTCATCTCCCAAACGAAGTACACTCAAGACTTGCTAAAGCGGTTTGGGATGAAGGACGCCAAGCCCGCAAAGACTCCGATGGGAACTGACGAACACGTCGACCTCAACAAAGGAGGTAAGTCCGTTGATCAAAAAGCATACCGGTCCATGATAGGTTCTTTGCTTTATTTATGCGCTAGTAGACCGGATATTATGCTTAGTGTATGCATGTGTGCTAGATTTCAATCCGATCCAAGGGAGTGTCACTTAGTGGCTGTGAAGCGAATTCTTAGATATTTAGTCGCTACGCCTTGCTTCGGGATCTGGTATCCAAAGGGGTCTACCTTTGACTTAATTGGATATTCAGACTCCGATTATGCTAGATGTAAGGTCGATAGGAAGAGTACATCAGGGACGTGCCAATTCTTAGGAAGGTCCCTGGTGTCGTGGAGCTCTAAGAAACAAACCTCCGTTGCCCTATCCACCGCTGAGGCCGAGTATGTTGCCGCAGGACAGTGTTGCGCGCAACTACTTTGGATGAGGCAAACCCTCCGGGACTTTGGCTACAATCTGAGCAAAGTCCCACTGCTATGTGATAATGAGAGTGCTATCCGCATAGCGGATAATCCTGTTGAGCACAGCCGCACAAAGCACATTGACATCCGGCATCACTTCTTGAGAGACCACCAGCAAAAGGGAGATATCGAAGTGTTGTATATTAGCACCGAGAACCAGCTAGCCGATATCTTTACCAAGCCTTTAGATGAAAAGACCTTTTGCAGGCTGCGTAGTGAGCTAAATGTCTTAGATTCGCGGAACTTAGATTGATTTGTAGCATACATGTGTATTATGCTTTGATCATGTTCCTTATGCATTTTGTTGTTTATTTATGGTGCTCAAGTTGTACAAACACTCCCCGGACCTCAAAAGTCCTTATGTGAGTGATGCACATATTTAGGGGGAGATGTGCTACAACTTGACCCTTTGAGACTAACCGTGTGCTTGAGTTTGCTTGATTTAGTCTCAAAGGTGGATTGAAAGGGAAAGGTGGACTTGGACCATGAAAGACTTCCACTGCACTCCGATGAGAGGGTAACTCACTCCAAGTTCATCCCCATCTTCTTATTGCCTTTGTACTCTTATGTGAAGATTTTGGTGAGGCAATGAGGTTTTAGGGCCAAGATTGATCCCATTTTGGTGCTTGATGCCAAAGGGGGAAAAATAAGGCCAAAGCAATAAATGGATCAGCTACCACTTGAGAATTTTGAAAACAGTAGAATAGAGCTTCTGTTTTGTCAAAATCCTCTTATTGTATCTCTTTATCAAAAGTTGGTCTCTTGTGGGGAGAATGTTTGATTATGGGAAAAAGGGGGAGTTTTGAAATCTTTGATCAATTTCTCTTGGAACACCTCTCTTTATGTCTCTACAAGTGAATTTGACTTAGAGATAGGAAATTGAGTTTGATTTGCAAAAACAAACCAAGTGGTGGCAAAATATGATCCAAATATGCCAAAGTTGAATCAAAACAATTTGAGTTCTCATTTGTATTAATGTTGCACTTCTTTTAGTTGCTTTTTGTTGTGTTGGCATAAATCACCAAAAAGGGGGAGATTGAAAGGGAAATGTGCCCTTGGGCCATTTCTAAGTATTTTGGTGATTGAGTGCCAACACAAGTGCTTAAGTGAAAATCTATGCCAATTGATGGACAAAGTGCAAATCAAGTCTAAAGGTATGTTTCTAGACTTAGTACATTGTTTTGAGAACTAATGTATTGTGTCTAAGTGTTGGAAACAGGAGAAATCAATTTGGAGATGACTTGGCTCGTTCAGCCAAAGTTTTCTCAGTCTAGGTGCACCGGACAGTGTCCGGTGGTGCACCGGACAGTGTTCGGTGCGCTAGGCTGACTCTGGCGAACTTGATGCTCTCGGGACTTCAATGGCGGTGTACGGCTATAAATCACCGGACTGTCCGGTGGTGCACCAGACTGTCCGGTGAGCCATTCACAGGCGAAGTCGTCGCTCTCGGGAAGTGATTAACGGCGTACGGCTAAAAATCACCGGACTGTCCGGTGGTGCACCGGACTGTCCGGTGAGCCAACAGTCAGCCGGGCCAACGGTCGGCCGAGGATTCCGCGCGTGACGCGTGGTCGAGCCAACGGTCACAATGGGGCACCGGACAGTGTCCGGTGCGCCAACGGCTCTACATCTGCAACGGTCGGCTTCGCCAAATAAGGAAAGAAATCCGCACCGGACTGTCCGGTGCGCTAGGTGACAGAAGGCAAGAATTGCCTTCCTGGAATGCTCTCAACGGCTCCTAGCTGCCTTGGGGCTATAAAAGGGGCCCCTAGGTGCATGGAGAAGACATCCAAACATTCTCTAAGCATTCCTAAGCACCAAGACTTTGATTCCGCGCATTTGATTCTTTGTGATAGCAACTAGAGCTCTATTTGGGTTGTGAACTCGTCGGGTTGTGTTGTGAGCTCTTGTTGCGACTTGTGTGCGTGTTATCGCTCTGATTTTGTGTCTTGTGTGTGTTGCTCATCCCTCCCTTACTCTGTGCTTCTTTGTGAACATCTTTGTAAGGGCGAGAGACTCCAAGTTGTGGAGATTCCTCGCAAGCGGGATATAGTAAAGCAAAGCAAAACACCATGGTATTCAAGTGGGTCTTTGGACCGCTTGAGAGGGGTTTATTGCAACCCTCGTCCGTTGGGACGCCACAACGTGGAGTAGGCAAGTGTTGGACTTGGCCGAACCACGGGATAAACCACTGCGTCATCTCTGTGTTGATCTCTTTGTGGTTATTGTGTTTTGCTAAGACTCTTCTCTAGCCACTTGGCATTATTGTGCTAACTCCTAATCAAGTTTTGTGGCATTAAGTTTCATGTTTTACAGGATCACCTATTCACCCCCCCCCCCTCTAGGTGCTCTTAGGACTGTCCGGTGCACCCGGGAACTCTAGCCCAACGGCTAGTTCCAGGTGGCACTCGGAGAGAAGACCACCGGACTGTCCAGTGTGAGCACCAGACTGTCCGGTGTGGAAAAGCCTGCGGCGCCAACGGTCACCTGCTCTGACAGAGCAACGGCTAGGCGCACCGGACAGGCTACAGTGCGCTGTCCGGTGCACCACCGGACTGTCCGGTGCATCGCAGAGAACTGCAGCTTTTCTCCAACGGCTATTTTGGAGTTGGGGCCTATATATACTTCACCCAACCAGCCATTTGAAGGTGTGGGAGCCCAAGCAACATACCAAGGCATATAGTGCACATTTCCAAGAGCTCAAACACCCAAGTGCTTAATAGAGTCACTCGGTGATTAGCGTAGGTGCTTTGCGAAGTGCTTAGGTTAGTTAGACCGCTTTAGCGCTTGCTCTAGGTGAGCCCTAGTTAGTTGAGTGAGTTTTGTAAAACCACACAACCCCTCGACTCTTGCGTGAGTAGTTGTAATTGTACCGAGTGGGGCGAGAGTCTTGCGAGACCGTGACAACCGTGTTTGTGTCATGGCCGCCACCGTGTACCGGAGGGAACGAGGCCCGCGGCGTTTCGGCCGGAAGCTCGATAGTGGAGACGGCAGGGAGCGTCCGAGAGGAGCTGGAAGTGGAGCACCACTTGCGCGTGGAGAAGGCCCGCGGCGTTTCGGCCGGAAGCTCGATAGTGGAGACGGCAGGGAGCGTCCGAGAGGAGCTGGAAGTGGAGCACCACTTGCGCGTGGAGAAGGCCCGCGGCGTTTCGGCCGGAAGCTCGATAGTGGAGACGGCAGGGAGCGTCCGAGAGGAGCTGGAAGTGGAGCACCACTTGCGCGTGGAGAAGGCCCGCGGCTCTCTACGGAGTTACTCGACCGTGGTGTTTGGCCCTCGCGTGGGCTTCCCTTTGCGTAGGGGCACCAACGAGGATTAGTCGGGACCTTGCGTGGTTCCGGATACCTCGGTAAAAATACCGGCATCATCCACGAGAGTTTGCTTCTCTACTTTGCTTTTTAAGTTTCCGCATTTATATTAAGCATTTAAGTTTTAATCTTGTATACATACTTATCTAGTGTAGATTGAAACTTAGCCTTTGCAGTAGAGATAGCAACACTTAGACAAAACCTAGTTTGCACATTCTAGTTTGATCATTTGCATAGGTTTTGCTCTAGGGATTTAATTGTGGCCTAGTTTAGTAAAAGTTTTAGAAGTCCTAATTCACCCCCCTCTTAGGCGTCACCCGTTTCCTACAATGCCAAAGCGAAAATTCTTGAAGCAGGGTCTCAGTTTAAAGCTTTTACATGCCAAAGCGAAAATTCTTGGAGCTAAGCTAATGAATCGTATCTTGGGTGAAGATGGCAACTTGTATTAGGAAGGTAGCGTCAGAGGTGTTTGGAGTGACCAAAGGGAGCAGGAGTGAATATAAGGATACTTGGTGGTGGATCGAGTATGTTCAAAAGGCAATAAAGGAGAATAAAGAATGTTACAGGAGCTTGTTCCATGACAGAAGTGCGGTCAACATAGAGAGGTATAAGGTGGCAAAGAAGACTGTAAAGCGAGCTGTGAGTGAGGCAAAGGGTCGAGCCTATGATAATCTTTACCGAAGACTAAGTACAAAAGAAGGGGAGAAAGATATCTATAAGATAGGATTCGAGAAAGAAAGACGAGGGATCTCAACCAAGTTAAATGTATTAAAGATGAGATGAATCAACTCTTGGTGAAGAATCAATTATCTCGATGCAAGTATAGATGCACTGCGACAGAAGAATTTCATCAGCAAAATGTTTTCCCATATTACCGCATTTCTACTAAGGGCATGTTTGGTTACACCAATCCAGAGGGGGATTGGAGGGGTTTAAATCCCCGTCTAGTCATTTTTGACTAGGAGGGGATTTAATCCCCTCCAATCCTCCTCTGTATTGGTGTAACCGAACAAGCCCTAAAGCGGAACGATAAACTGGAACCTGACTGCAGCATAGCGATTCAGTTTTTTTTTAAAAAAAAAAACTATCATGATGTACAAAACGCACATCCCTTCGGTTTCTGATGGACAAAAATTTCAATAACATTAAGACATTGTTCGGTTATTTCCATTACATATGTATTGAATAAGATTATAAAAAAATAAGAAGTTTAACTTATTTAGAATTTAAAATCACCTAATCCCACTCAATTCACATGGATTGAGAGCTAATCGAACAAGTCCTAATCGAATTTAAGAATCACCTTGTCAAGAACCAATTGAGGAAAAACTTATTCAACACTGATTGGATCTCTATTGCTTCTTTGAGTTAGTTTCATTATCCGAGCAACGTTTCTCGGATGTAATAATTGTTTTGTATTGGCTGTACGTATTACCATGCTAAATCCGGAACTCATGTTTCAATTATAAAAAAAACAACTTTTCTCCTTGGCCTGATGGGAAAGGTCCTCTCGACAGGTATATGTAATTTCCCTGCTCCAGAGATAGCCTTTGGATCTCATTAAGCGCTTCGGCATCAGCCCTCGTGTATGTCCACCAATACTCTAAAATTGTTTGGATACAGATATCAGAGCATCTTATATAAAATGCAATGTGTAGCAGTAGCCCGTGGCCTACATAGCCAAATTTACTTCTGTATGAGACATTCCATTCCTAAACTTTGTGCCACCTATTGAGCAAAACTCCAACAGAAGAGCTTTATACAAGATACATAAAAAATCATAAAATGCATACATGGTTCCATATGCTGGCATGGTTTTTTTTTTTTTTTTTGAAATATCTAGATCCAACTGGTTCCGTTGGAGCAACTACACCAAAGGCCACTATATATATTCTCCAGGTCCAGTTGCTGGGTTCAAAACTTCTAAAAGTGTGTTGTCCAAAAAAAATTCAAAAAATAACAGTTCACTGAGAGCAACTTTGTGTATGCATACGCAAATTGAATATATTCTCCAGAACAGTTTTCACGCATACTTCCTCTAATTATGTGGTCAACATAACCAAAACATACTTAGGTCTTACTGCACTTATAATGTTCCTATTTTTGGTGATTGTAAACAATACAGTTAAAGCTTACATTTAATTTAAAGTTGATCCCTTATATATCTACTACAACTGTGAAGCACGTAAATAGAAGCGCACGTATATAGTCGTGTGTCGCATACACCCCACCCGTCTCTCGAGCACGCAAATTCCCAGAGAAAATTCTCAGTGCAAAAATGGTGGGCGTAGGGGAAATCAATCCCAGGCCGCTCAGCTGAGACAATCAGCTCCTAGTCTCCTACCACTACGCCACGTCGTCATATACCTTTTTTTTGTTAGACTATCACCAACAATGATCTAAAATAGGGGACACATAATTGTATATGATGTTGGATTAATGTGGGCTTGGCCCAAATTAATATTCAATAATAGTCAATGCTAATGGTCCACTTTAATGCTATGGTGTACTAACTATTTAGTACCATATTGGAAGTTCAAAGGACAAATCAATCAACTTAAATAGGTGGACCATTGGTGCATCTATTGAGAAGTTGAGAAAAGGATGAAGGACTGCCACATGCGCGCGCGCGCCGCTGCCGCCGGCCGGGCCGGGGCCGTGGCTCGTGGTAGATCGGACCTTGGTCCGAATATTCCTCTCAAACGGTTGCGCATTTTGACGGACGTCAGTTTCCAGTGGCTAGTAACGGACGTCAGTTTCCAGTGGCTAGTAAACTGACGTCAGTTTCCAGCTCTAATGCGCGACCGTTTCTGTCCGTTGCTCTTCTCCTTCTGGCCGCCTATAAGAATGGAGAGGGGAGGGCTCTTCCAGCCACGCGAATCACCTCACGCGAATTGCAAGCAACACATTCCCGTCCCACCTTCTGCGAGCACAGAGAGAGTGGGAGAGCAGGCCTCCGAAATCACCGACCGCAGAGATACACTTGCACGGGTGTGCGGGCGATCAGATTTTTGGGGAGCGTCTTCGCGACTGCTCGCGTGATCTGCTTCGTCTTCTTCCCGGCGACCGTTCGAGGGACTGCACAGCGTACATCTTCCTGCACCGACTTCGTACGGCTACATCGAACAAACACACGAGATGACTCGTGTGAATGGAGCCACTGATGCCTTGAGCATCGGTCCCTCCGCTGGGTACACTCTACTCTTCGTATTTGTGCATGTTTTATTGCTGTTTACTGCTTATGCGAGTAGTTATACACACATGCACATACATGTCATCACATATATCGCACTGTTTTTCTGGATTAAATTAAAACTAAAAATGCCTAACTTTCTAACAATCCAAAAATCTGATATTAGGCATTTTTCTGTTAGTGGTTTTGCTGCTGCGTTAAAACCAAGTGAACCTTTTGATGGGACGTTTTACAAGAGATGGCGTAGTAAGATGATACTGTGGTTGACCGCAATGAACTGCTATCACGCCGCACAGGGGAAACCCGAACAGTTCACTCCTGAAGAGGAGAGAATGTTCGACGTTGCCGATAACCTGTTTCGAGGCGCCGTGATTGGCGCTCTTGCCAACAAGTATGTTGATTCTTATCTAACGTGCACATCTGCAAAAGAGTTATGGGATGCATTAGATGAGAAGTTTGGTGTTTCTGATGCTGGTAGCGAGCTGTACATCATGGAGCAGCTGTTTGACTATAAGATGGTGGAAAATCGTCCTGTAGTTGAACAGGCTCATGAAATACAGGCACTGGCTAAAGAACTCGAACAATTCCCATGTGTCTTGCCTGACAAGTTCATGGCCGGCGGTATTATCGCTAAACTGCCACCTTCTTGGACGGATTTTGCTACCACTCTAAAACATAAGAGACAAGAGTTTAGCGTGGCTAAGCTTATTGGTTCTCTTGATGTTGAGGAGAGGGCGAGAGCAAAAGACACTCGTGGAAAAGGAGTTGAGACTTCTAGTGCCAATATGGTACAAAAGAATAACTCCAATGCATCACATAATAATAAAAAGAAAAACAAGCAACAGAATGCCACGAAGCCCAAGCAGGCAGCCTCGTTCAAAAAGAAGAACAAAGGAGCTGGTTGCTTTGTTTGCGGGAGTACTGATCATTGGGCAAGCGCTTGTCCAGACCGCAAATTTAAGCAAGAGAAAAAACCAGCTCAAGAGAAGAAAACAGTAAACATGGTTGTTAGCGAGACTGCAGAAGGAACATCGGGGTATGGTAATCTTTTACCTACTGTTCTTTCAGTGTGTCAATCCCCTGAGTGGTGGGCTGATACCGGTGCTAATATTCATGTGTGTGCTGATATTTCTTTATTTTCTTCTTATCAGTGCAAAGGGACTGGAGCCTTGCTGATGGGGAACGGATCACATGCGCGTGTTCTTGGTGTTGGTACAGTCATTCTGAAGTTTACTTCGGGAAAGACGGTGTTATTGAAGAACGTGCATCATGTCCCCTCCATCAAAAAGAATCTAGTTAGTGGCTCTCAATTGTGCCGAGATGGCTACAAAATTGTCTTTGAGTCTAATAAATGTATACTGTCTAAGTATGGAACGTTTGTTGGAAAAGGCTATGACAGCGGAGGCTTGTTCCGCTTATCTTTGCATGATGCGTGTAATAAGTCTGTGAACAATGTTGTTTCGAATGAGTCGTATATTTGGCATTCACGACTTTGTCATATCAATTTTGGTTGTGTCTCGCGGTTAGCAGATTTAAATTTAATCCCGAAATTTGATTTAGTCAAAGGTTCTAAGTGCCAGGTGTGCGTGCAATCTAAGCAACCTCGCAAGCCTCACAAGGCTGCGGAGGCGAGGAATTTGGCACCACTAGACTTAATACATTCCGATTTATGTGAGATGAACGGAATATTGACTAAAGGAGGCAAGCGATATTTTATTACTTTTATCGATGACTCTACTAGATTTTGTTATGTGTATCTCTTAAAATCAAAAGATGAAGCTTTGCATTATTTTAAGACCTACAAAGCTGAAGTTGAAAATCAACTCGAGAGGAAAATTAAACGGTTAAGGTCTGATCGTGGTGGAGAATATTTTTCGGGTGATTTTTCTGATTTTTGTGTGGAACATGGTATTATTCATGAGAGGACACCGCCATACTCACCACAATCCAATGGGGTTGCTGAAAGAAAGAACCGTACTCTAACTGATTTGGTTAACGCCATGTTAGAGACTTCAGGGCTATCTAAGGAATGGTGGGGTGAGGCGATCTTGACGGCGTGTCATGTCCTGAATAAAGTTCCCACAAAGAAATCACACCATTCGAGGAATGGGAAAAGAAGAAATTAAATATCTCCTATTTGCGCACCTGGGGTTGTTTGGCTAAAGTGAATGTGCCAATTAACAAGAAGCGCAAATTAGGACCGAAAACTGTTGATTGTGTTTTCCTTGGGTATGCTTTCCACAGCATTGGATATAGGTTTTTAATTATAAACTCTGGAGTACCGGACATGTTGGTTGGTACAATTATGGAGTCCAGAGATGCTACGTTTTTTGAGGACGAATTTCCCATGAAAGCTACACATGATACGTCTAATGATGAACCAACGATACCCCATGAGCATTTTATTCCGGTAGAACACACTGAGGAATCCCATATACATAATCATGTGGAAAATGACAATGTATCAACTCGAAAGAGTAAGAGACCAAGGATTGCAAAGTCCTTTGGTGATGATTACATTGTATATCTTGTGGATGACACACCAAGTACCATTGAAGAGGCATATTCCTCTCCTGATGCTGACTTTTGGAAGGAAGCAATAAGGAGTGAGATGGATTCTATTATGTCTAATGCAACTTGGGAGGTAGTTGAGCGTCCTTATGGGTGTAAGCCCATTGGAAGTAAATGGGTGTTCAAGAAAAAACTTAGGCCTGATGGTACTATTGAAAGGTACAAGGCGAGGCTTGTAATTAAAGGCTATTCACAGAAGGAAGGTGAGGATTTCTTTGATACTTATTCACCTGTGGCTCGATTGACCACAATTCGTGTGCTACTTTCTTTGGCTGCCTCTCATGGTCTACTCGTCCATCAAATGGATGTTAAGACAACATTCCTAAATGGAGAGCTAGATGAGGAAATTTACATGGAGCAACCAGCTGGGTTTGTAGCAAACGGTCAAGAAGGCATGGTGTGTAAATTATTGAAATCGTTATATGGCCTAAAACAAGCACCTAAGCAATGGCATGAAAAGTTCGATAGAACTTTGACATCTGCCGGTTTTGTTGTGAACGAAGCAGACAAGTGTGTATACTATCGGTATGGTAGGGGCGTGGGAGTAATTTTATGCCTATATGTTGATGACATTCTAATCTTGGGGACGAGTCTTGATGTGATTAAAGAGACAAAAGACTTTCTGTCTAATAATTTTGAAATGAAAGATTTGGGAGAAGCTGATGTTATTCTTAACATTAAGCTACTGAGAGAAGGCATTGGTGGGATCACACTTGTGCAATCCCATTATGTGGAAAAGGTTTTGAGTCGCTTTGGTTTTAGCGAATGTGAACCTGCTCCAACGCCTTATGATCCTAGTAAGCTATTAAAGAAAAATCGAAGGATAGCTAGGGATCAATTGAGATATTCCCAAATAATTGGTTCACTCATGTACTTAGCTAGCGCTACGAGGCCTGACATCTCATTTGCTGTGAGCAAACTTAGTCGATTTGTTTCAAATCCGGGAGATGATCACTGGCGTGCTCTTGAGAGAGTTTTGCGCTATCTAAAGGGTACTATGAGTTTAGGCATCCATTATACCGGGTACCCAACAGTACTGGAGGGTTATTGTGATGCAAACTGGATATCTGATGCTGATGAGATATATGCCACAAGTGGATATGTGTTTTCACTTGGAGGTGGTGCTGTTTCATGGAAGTCTTGCAAGCAGACCATCTTAACGAGGTCGACTATGGAAGCAGAACTCACAGCATTAGATACCGCTTCAGTTGAGGCTGAGTGGCTTCGTGAACTCCTTATGGATTTACCGGTGGTTGAAAAACCTGTGCCGGCTATTTCCATGAACTGTGATAATCAGACTGTGATAATTAAGATAAACAGTTCTAAGGATAATATGAAGTCGATAAGGCACATAAAGAGGCGTTTGAAATCTGTCAGGAAATTGAGAAACTCCGGAGTAATAGCGTTGGATTATGTCCATACGTCTAAAAATCTGGCAGATCAATTTACTAAGGGACTATCACGTAGTGTGATAGATAGTGCATCAAGTGAGATGGGCATGAGACCCACCTAAAGTTTATCATAGTGGTAACCTGTTCTATGTGATCGGAGATCCCGTGAATTAGAATGGTGAAACAAGCTAGTGGTAGACTGAGAGGAAAGACCCTTAATAAGGCTCATTTCAGATGCATATCTTTCCTTACTGTAAGGTAGGTTGGTGTTTACACCTTAATATGTTCCAAGTGGCTTTGTGAAGCAAAGATGTTGTCCTACAGAACATCTTTAGAGGAACATACCTATATGGGTTAACTGCTAGTCACAGTTTATGAGATCTGGGTGGTTTCTAGATACCCATGAAAGGCTATGGAGTTTGACTTATATGCTCCAACCAGAGGGGATGCGTTCAGCAATCTAGTACTGGTAAAGAGTTTAGATGAAACTCATTCCACGCAAAACTGCCAATTCAAGGCCTAGTCCATTGTGCAGTTGTGGTCAAGTGTAGTCTAAGTTCTAGGTGGATGTTCAACTTAACAGTCTCCATCGAAACACCAGTATATCAAACGTTTGAGGTGATGAGAGCTTTTTAGTGTGACTTAGCATTTGGTGGGGATTGTTGGATTAATGTGGGCTTGGCCCAAATTAATATTCAATAATAGTCAATGCTAATGGCCCACTTTAATGCTATGGTGTACTAACTATTTAGTACCATATTGGAAGTTCAAAGGACAAATCAATCAACTTAAATAGGTGGACCATTGGTGCATCTATTGAGAAGTTGAGAAAAGGATGAAGGACTGCCACACGCGCGCGCGCGCGCCGCCGCCGCCGCCGGCCGTGGCCGTGGCCGTGGCTCGTGGCTCGTGGCTCGTGGCTCGTGGCTCGTGGCTCGTGGTAGATCGGACCTTGGTCCGAATATTCCTCTCAAACAGTTGCGCATTTTGCCTGGAGTGATGACCGTCATTAACGGACGTCAGTTTCCAGTGGCCATTAACGGACGTCAGTTTCTAGTGGCTAGTAACGGACGTCAGTTTCCAGTGGCTAATAACGGACGTCAGTTTCCAGTGGCTAGTAACGGACGTCAGTTTCCAGTGGCTAGTAACGGACGTCAGTTTCCAGCTCTAATGCGCGACCGTTTCTGTCTGTTGCTCTTCTCCTTCTGGCCGCCTATAAGAATGGAGAGGGGAGGGCTCTTCCAGCCACGCGAATCACCTCACGCGAATTGCAAGCAACACATTCCCGTCCCACCTTCTGCGAGCACAGAGAGAGTGGGAGAGCAGGCCTCCGAAATCACCGACCACAGAGATACACTTGCACGGGTGTGCGGGCGATCAGATTTTTGGGGAGCGTCTTCGCGACTGCTCGCGTGATCTGCTTCGTCTTCTTCCCGGCGACCGTTCGAGGGACTGCACAGCGTACATCTTCCTGCACCGACTTCGTACGGCTACATCGAACAAACACACGAGATGACTCGTGTGAATGGAGCCACTGATGCCTTGAGCATCGGTCCCTCCGCTGGGTACACTCTACTCTTCGTATTTGTGCATGTTTTATTGCTGTTTACTGCTTATGCGAGTAGTTATACACACATGCACATACATGTCATCACATATATCGCACTGTTTTTCTGGATTAAATTAAAACTAAAAATGCCTAACTTTCTAACATATGAAACTGTTTACAGAGTAAAGTTTTAAATAGAAGATGAGATAGAGGTTTGAATAGATGATCTGCTAGAGATAGTCTTAGAAAATATAATGTAAATATACACACATAAATATTTTGTAAATAAACGTTTACTACTCCTATCTTATCGTGGACATAAAGTTGTATAAAGTGCACGTCTTGATCATGCCACGGTATCAAGAATGTCTTGTTTCAACAGCAAATATGTTCTATCTTAGTGGTAGCTACGAGAGTCCATGTCATTGACTATGACGTAGTTGGTAAACGATGTATTTGTTTATACCCTATAATACTTGTAGGTATGCTAATATGTCTAGACCTCGTTAAATTGATAGTGGCACGCACCACACAGTGCCTATGGGTAGCGGCGGACCTACATGGTTGCATGGGTATGCAGCTGCATACCCAAAAAAATTCAAATAAGGTGTCGTCAGTGTGCTATGTATTATTAACAAGTTGTATCTATGCAATGCTAAACCTTATTACCAATTTACCATAAAACTTTTATTTTTTTATTAAATAATGTATGACATGTCTTGATCTCGCATACCCAGTTAAGAAATCTTGGGTCTGCCACTACCCATGGGTACGCATGTGACCTTAGTCAACAACATCAATGATTTTCTTGATCACAACATCGTCCACTACATTTAGTGTGAGCCTTATCTTGACCGCCTTGTACCACGTGGGTGTCAAAGGTGCATGTGGCAGGAGGGCTATATCACTTGAGGTCCTCCTGTCTTTGGGGGGCATCTTGAAAAAAATGTCTAGGAGGCTAATTGTAGGTTCTAGCATGTGGAGACCTTGAACTTGATTGAGTAGGGGGCTTGGTCTTGATCTAGAGGGCCCTAGAGACTATGGCTGGGAGGGCCTTGAGGTCCTGTTGTCTTCCCAAAGAGCGTTAGAGGCTAGGAGACCTCTCGGGGCCAGAAGGCCCGAGACTTGGCCGTCCGATCTAGAGGGCTCTGAAGGTCGAAATGGCCCCATGTGTCTAGGGAGCTTCTAGATCTAGTCTCTCGGCCTGGAGAGTTACGGACTTAGCTGGAGCGTAGGGATGACTTCCTAGTGTACTAGCCTCAGAGATGCAAGTTTGGTATTAGCTCGATGACTTCTGGTTTGCTTTTGTTGACAAGAAATTGAAAAGGTGTATTGGCAGTATTTAAGATTATGACATTTTCCGAGCACTGACAATAATCAATGGAAAGTCTATTTGGTACGTATTTGGTATCATAAACGTTATTGTTTAATTTTATAAATTTAGCTAAAGTTAAGATGGTTTAACTCTCTAAGAAACTTGAGATGATTTATAAATTGAATTGAAGGGTGTAGAAATGATTAGTTTATTTACAACCAATGTCCAGTAGCAAATATAGGCATAACTAGGAGAGTGCACGTGCCTTGCAACGAAAACATATCATATTATAATTGGGAGTCCGCGGGTCCGCATGTACAGCATGAACACTCGAAGAAGCAAGCAGGCTATAGACTGGATGGTCCAAACTCCAAAGCAAACACGAAATTACAATTGGGAGAAGAAAGGGCTCTGTGCCTCTGCCTTTATATTTCTTCTTTTCAATGAAGAAGAAATGCCCGTCGTTTTTTTACAGCTTCAGAATACCAAGGGCACAACACGGTGCAGTTCTACAGGATAACTCATACAATGAGGTTGCATCAACATAGTCTAGCGAACAGTTGCTACAACTTCCAAAAGAATGGAAGGATTGCCTACTTGTTGTATCCATCCGTGTTTTGAATGAACAAAAAGATCAAGGTTCATACTTCTGTATCTGCAGCCTCTGGCAATTCAATTCCCCGTATGTCCAACTTTAGCCGCTTCTCCGCGCATCCCAACTATCTCCACAACAGCAAAAGGGGATCGAGGCTCGAGCTGAAACATCCTATGAAGCAAACATTTTACAAGAAACCTTCTTTCAAGATCTTCATCCCTGTAGATGCAATAAGCTATACCTGGGTTACATGAATCACATGAGAGATAACCGCAAACATTGTAAGTTTCTGATGGTTACCTATACACCAGGAATCCTTAGAAGAATAAGCGAGCAGAGATACAAGCACACTGAGATGGCGAACCCAACAATCAAATTTTGGTATTAGGCGGCTATTATCCATACTGGGGATAAAAGCAAACTTCAAGAAGTTTGTGATCTCAAACACATGGTATGATAGCTGCATTTATTAGATAATGAAATGAGTATCCTTTTACGACTGTTGAATGGAACTGTTTTCTTTCCAAGTATTGAGATGGGTTTGAAGTTGGCAACTTACAAGAAGATAGATCGCTGTAGTAAGCATGAAGTTAAGCATAGGATAATCTGGTATGAAACAAACAAGCCACTTTGGCTGTCCATTTGGCATGGTAGACCTGCAAAGAAGCTTGGTCACAGTGTGGCGAAGCAAAGACATTTGAGCAGCATTTTTAGTTTAGTTGAATAAACTACTGCTATATGAGAAGAAACATTGGAGTTGATCTTCTACCAACATGCTATAGGAACATATGCTATTACCACAAGGTTAGTGAACTGGAAGCACCCTTAATAATTAGAGAAAAACATAGAGGTAACTCAAGGGTCATACCTATTTACGTCAAAAGCTCCATGTTAAGGTTAGCATGATCTGAACAAAAGAAACGATGCTTAATATATATAGAGATTAGGGAAAATATATCGAGACGTATCCAATAACATCTCGCAGATACAGTCTCAGAGGGTGATCAGGGTAATATAGGTCCATATCTGAAATACTTACATTAGGATGGAAGTAAGCATAAATCATTCCAATAATCCATATGTATCCATCGAGGCCAGATCGAAAATGCCACTCATGTAGCAAGGGTAAGTGTGCCTTGGATGGTGATGGATCTTTATAGCCTAAATAGATTATAACTGGTAGGGAGAATGTCATACAAAAGTACATCAATAACTTACCTAGCAGAAACGTAAAGGGGCCCCACAATAATTCAAATACCCCAGGGATTTCCCATATCAAAATTACAGACAAGAAGCGGCAAGCAATCTTAATAGCCATGATTGATGGTACCTCATTGTATTTGTTAAACAGACCAAGTGATCCATATACCATAAGAGTAAATAGTGTGTGCATTGGGCATATATAATAGAGCATGAGATCATTGTCAAGGACAATGCAACAGAGTGCCACAAAGAAATTTAACCTCCACATCATCTGCATGGAAAGTATAGTTATTGGTCTACTGCTTAAAAGGCGGTAACACGAAATATGGGAGACTAAACTCATTAGGACATAGCACAAAATAAGACTGATGAGGTAGCATAGGCACCTGAGCAAATCTTGCAATACTAAAATCTTTATTGATATAGTAATATGAGAAATTTCCAAATCCAGTCATCCAGACATAGCAAGCAATGAACACACTGATTGCATTGTATATCTCAGAAGCAGCAAAATAATGGCACACTCTTGCAAATTGGCCTCCAGGTAAGATATTAGCTTCAAAAGACGCCTTCCAAAAGGGGTCATTCTCTCCATGTGTTCCTGATCCTGATCATCAGAACTTCTGAAAGTATCTTGATCACTGCTGTCATCAGCCAATAGTGCATCAAGTGTCTCACTGTAAACAACCAGCAACCTCAAATAGTTCATGACAAGAACACTGTTATGTAGGAAAAGAGAAGATGAGCAATCAAACCTCAGAGCTCTCACACACCAAGTGAAAGAAATCACAAGGTAAAAACCTTCAACAAGTTCATATCACAGATATGAATAATCTGTAGATCTTTGATATCATAATTCTAAATCTATATTTTAAACCATGCCAAGAAGCTGGACAACCGATTCATGTAGCATCTGTAAAAAATGAAAACATATGCAGTATATAAAGCAAAATCTATGTAATCAAACTAAGGGATAAGAATGGATAAGACAGTAGAAGTAATTCTAATAAACAAATAGATGTTGAAAGAGCTGCAAAGAACTGGAAACCACACCATTCTTATTCAAGAGTTGGTTTCTCCAGATTTTTTAAAACTGCTCTCAACATGCTACACCATTCTTAAAACGACTCTAATAAGTCTATTCAGATTCCATCCAGTCAAATCAAAGGATACTGTAACCATTCTTATATGCTAGTATATAGGTATATACCCATGCGTTGCTACAGAATCAATATGGTAAAAACACATTGATATGCAAAAACACTAATTGTTATTCTATACTTTTGTTAGCATCACTAAAAGGTAGCATCAGCCTAAAAATTCTTTCTAACTGTCGTTTTGGAGAACCACATGATCCACAGAAAAGAAAACTGAGCATATTTGCCATATTTTTCAATGTACTGGAGCCTAGCAAAGAAGAAGGGTAAACTTACTTAGCAGGCCACCCATTACTCTTCAGTACCAGCTATTCAACAACTAATTTGCTGCGCCCATAAGCATCAACATGGTCTTCAATTGGAAGATAAGGCAACACATCATTCACGTTGACAATCGGCTTTCCTCCAAATACCACGTTGTATGTGCTAATATACACAAGCAAAAATAAATTCATGTACACATTCTCTTCCACATTAGCATCGATAACACTCACCATTGAGTAACGCAAACCAATAGTTGATCCGAGCGCCTCAAACTGCTCCACGATCTAAATCATCAGCTCTCTGATTAACAACCACGTACACTCCAAATTAGATATTGATATGTCATCCCTAAACGAAGTAATTGATTGATAAATCAAACCGACCTCATTGGCGAGAGCACGCAAGCGAAGAAATACTAAATAAAAGAACATGAAAGATTGCAACGAGGATAGTCGGTTCAGAAATCACTAACTACTACTCTATCCAAAAAACAGTCTAGATAAGTCCACATTAATCATGATGATGACCTTGGCAAGTGGAGCAAGGCAGTTGGTGGTGCAATTTGCATTAGAAACAACATTCATCTTTGGATCATAGCTATTCTCATTAACTCCAACTACAAACATTGGAGCATCTGCATATGTCACCACTTTCTTAACACCACACTGTAAACAAACAACATAAACATCAACATGTTTTCGATACGAAAAGATATGCAGTTAGTTAATTAGATAACATTGTTACAAATTAGTCTGGTACACTGAAAGGGAAATGTGCCCTTGGGCCATTTCTAAGGATTTTGGTGATTTAGTGCTCAACACAGGTACCTATTTGTAAAATGGAACAAGGTGCAAATCATGAAGTAAAGGTATGTTTCTAAGCCTTAGTACATTGGTTTTGTGGACTAACATGTTTGTCTAA
Organism: Zea luxurians; assembly: GCA_029449295.1. NCBI lineage: Eukaryota > Viridiplantae > Streptophyta > Magnoliopsida > Poales > Poaceae > Zea > Zea luxurians. Next base: position 4,841,246 of record JAOPSE010000129.1, on the reverse strand, counting down.
GTGTTAGAAACAGCATGAAGAAATAGAGAAAAGGGGAGAGAATGACTTGGCTGTGTGCAGCCAAGTCCCTGCTCGGTCTGGAGCACCGGACTGTCCGGTGTGCACCGGACAGTGTCCGGTGCGCCAGGCCTCCTCGGCGCGAACTGGCCGCTCTCGGGAATTCGCCGACGGCGTACGGCTATAATTCACCGGACTGTCCGGTGTGCACCGGACTGTCCGGTGAGCCAACGGTCGGCCAGGGCCAACGGTCGGCCGCGCAATCCGCGCGGGACACGTGGCCAAGCCAACGGTCGGGAAGGAACACCGGACTGTCCGGTGTGCACCGGACATGTCCGGTGCGCCAACTGAGCGCAGATCTGGAGCAGCCAGCAACGGTCAGAAGTGCTGTTTTTGGAAACAAATCGGTCACCGGACAGTGTCCGGTGTGCACCGGACTGTCCGGTGCGCCACGAGACAGAAGGCAAAGATGGCCTTCCAGATTTGTTCCCAACGGCTCCTAGCTGCCTTGGGGCTATAAAAGGGACCCCTTGGCGCATGGAGGAAGCACCCAAGCATTCCTTGAGCACTCTTGATCACTCACACATCAATCCTGCGCACTTGTTTGAAATTCTAGTGAATTGAGCTCTGTTCTAGTGTGTTAGCCTCTTGAGCTCAAGTCTGGGTTTTGTGTGTGCGTATTCGCTGTGATCTTTGTGTTGTGTGTGAGTTGCTAATCCCTCCCTTACTCCGTGATTCTTTGTGAACATCTTTTGTAAGGGCGAGAGGCTCCAAGTTGTGGAGATTCCTCGCAAACGGGATTGAGATAAGAACAACAAAACACCGTGGTATTCAAGTGGGTCTTTGGACCGCTTGAGAGGGGTTGATTGCAACCCTCGTCCGTTGGGACGCCACAACGTGGAAGTAGGCAAGCATTGGCTTGGCCGAACCACGGGATAAACCACCGTGTCCCTCTGTGCTTGATTCTTGTGGTATTGTGTTTTGTTGAAGACTTCACCTTAGCCACTTGGCATTAACTGTGCTAACGCTTAACAAGTTTTTGTGGCTTAAGTTTGAAGTTTTTACAGGATCACCTATTCACCCCCCCCCCCCTCTAGGTGCTCTCAATTGGTATCAGAGCCGTTCTATTCACAAAGGGACTAACCGCCCGAATAGATGGATCCTAAGGGGAAGGGTATAGTGATCAACGACAAAGAGAAGGAGACCTTCGTCAACGAGCCGAAGGACGACAAGCCTACCGACTCCGGCTCGGGTCAAAGACGAAAGGAAGGGAAGAAGAAGAAGACCAGGCGCATTAAGGAGATCATTTACTACGACAGCGACGAGTCTACTTCTTCCCAAAAGGATGAGGACCACAACGACTACGAGAGGAGAAAACCGGTTAACTCGAACTTTTCCTTTGATTACTCTCGTATTCCGCAAAGTTCACATTCTCATTTACTCTCCATTCCACTTGGCAAGCCCCCACACTTTGATGGAGAGGACTACGGATTTTGGAGTCACAAAATGCGTAGTCACCTATTCTCTCTCCATCCTAGTATATGGGAGATTGTAGAGAGTGGAATGCACTTTGATAGTTCGGATAGTCCTATGTTCATTAATGAACAAATCCATAAAAATGCACAAGCTACTACTGTTCTTCTAGCTTCCTTGTGCAGGGATGAATACCATAAGGTGAGCGGCTTGGACAACGCCAAGCAAATCTGGGACACCCTCAAGATTTCTCATGAGGGGAACAACGTCACCTTACTCACCAAGATGGAGTTGGTGGAGGGCGAGCTTGGACGGTTCGCGATGATAAGGGGCGAGGAGCCAACGCAAACGTACAACCGGCTCAAGACCCTTATCAACAAGATAAGAAGCTACGGGAGCACGCGATGGACGGACCACGACGTCGTCCGCCTAATGCTCAGGTCTTTTACCGTACTTGATCCTCATCTCGTGAACAATATTCGTGAGAATCCCAGGTACACGATGATGACGCCCGAGGAAGTGCTTGGAAAATTCGTAAGCGGGCGGATGATGATCAAGGAGGCAAGATACGTCGACGAGGCGTTGAACGGTCCGATCAACGAGCCGCAACCCCTTGCTCTCAAGGCAACACGAAGCAAGGAGGCGCTACCTAGCAAGGTGGCACAGATTGAGGCGGCCGGCCTTAATGATGAAGAGATGGCTCTCATCATTAAAAGATTCAAGACGGTACTTAAAGGTCACAAGGGACAACCAAGCAAGACCAAAGCCAAAGGGAAGCGCACATGCTTCAAATGCGGTAAGCTTGGTCATTTCATTGCTAACTGTCCCGATAATGAAAGTGACCAGGAAAAGGGGAACAAAAGAGAGAAAAAGAAACAATACAAGAAGGCAAAGGGCGAGGCGCATCTAGGAAAGGAGTGGGACTCGGATTGCTCCTCCTCCGACTCCGACAACGAAGGACTCGCCGCCACTGCCTTCAACAAATCAGCTCTCTTCCCCAACGAGCGTCTCACTTGCCTTATGGCAAGGGAGAAGAAGGTGAGTATTCAAGACTCCACTTATATTTCTTCTAGTGATAGTGAGTCTAGTGATGATGATATAGATTATTCTTGCTTGTTCAAGGGCTTAGATAGATCTAAGATAGATAAAATCAATGAATTGATTGATGCATTGAATGAAAAGGATAGGCTTTTAGAAAAGCAAGAAGATTTATTGTATGATGAACATGATAAGTTTGTAGAGGCACAAAAATCATATGCTTTAGAAGTAAAAAGAAATGAAATGCTTTCTAATGAAATATCTTCCTGTCATGAAACCATTTCTACCTTAAGAAATGTTAATATTGATTTAAGTGCTAAACTAGAAGTAGCTAGTAAATCAAATTCTTGTGTTGAACATGTTGAAATTTGTACTAGGTGTAAGGATTTTGATGTTAATGCTTGTAGTGAACACCTAGTTCTAATTTCCAAATTAAATGATGAAGTGGCTAGTCTTAATGCCCAACTTAAGACTAGCAAGAATGAAGTTGACAAAATAAAATTTGCAAGGGATGCCTACACGGTTGGTAGACACCCCTCAATTAAGGATGGGCTTGGCTTCAAGAGAGAAGCCAAGAACTTAACAAGCCATAAGGCTCCCGTCTTCGTCAAGGAGAAAGGGAAGGCCCCTATGGCAAATAGTGCTAAAAAGAACCATGCTTTCTTATACCATGATAGGAGACATGCTAGAAATGTTCATAATGATTTTGATTCACATGTTTATGATTCTCATGCCATGTTTGCCTCTAGTTCCTCTTATAAGCATGATAGGAGGAATGTTGTATATATGCCTAGGAGAAATATTGCTCATGTGCCTAGAAAGAATGTTATTCATGCTCCTAGAAAATTAGTGAATGAACCTTCTACCATTTATTATGCTTGTAATGCTCCCTTTGCTATTTGTAGAAAGGGAAAGAAGGTTGTTGCTAGGAAATTAGGGGCTAGATGCAAGGGAGATAAAACTTGCATCTGGGTCCCTAAGAATATTTGTGCTAACCTTGCAGGACCCAACATGAGTTGGGTACCTAAGACCCAAGCCTAAATTTGCCTTGCAGGTTTATGCATCCGGGGGTTCAAGCTGGATTATCGACAGCGGATGCACAAACCATATGACGGGGGAGAAGAAGATGTTCACCTCCTACGTCAAAAGTAAAGATTCCCAAGATTCAATTATATTCGGTGACGGGAATCAAGGCAAGGTAAAAGGGCTAGGTAAAATTGCAATTTCTAATGAGCATTCTATATCAAATGTATTCTTAGTGGAGAGTCTTGGATATAACTTGCTATCTGTTAGTCAATTATGTCAAATGGGATATAATTGCTTATTTACGAATGTAGATGTGTCTGTCTTTAGAAGATGTGATGGTTCACTAGCTTTTAAGGGTGTACTAGACGGCAAGCTCTATTTAGTTGATTTTGCAAAAGAAGAGGCTGGTCTAGATGCATGCTTAATGGCTAAGACTTGCATGGGCTGGCTGTGGCATCGCCGCTTAGCACATGTGGGGATGAAGAACCTCCACAAGCTTCTAAAGGGGGAACACGTGATAGGTCTAACAAATGTGCATTTCGAAAAGGATAGACCTTGTGCAGCTTGTCAAGCAGGGAAACAGGTGGGAGGAGCACATCACAGCAAGAACGTGATGACCACGTCAAGACCCCTGGAGCTGCTACACATGGACCTCTTCGGACCCGTCGCCTATCTAAGCATAGGAGGGAGTAAGTATGGTTTAGTTATTGTTGATGACTTTTCCCGCTTCACTTGGGTATTCTTTTTGCAGGACAAGTCTGAAACCCAAGGGACCCTCAAGCGCTTCCTCAGGAGAGCTCAAAATGAGTTTGAGCTCAAGGTGAAGAAGATAAGGAGCGACAACGGGTCCGAGTTCAAGAACCTTCAAGTGGAGGAGTTTCTTGAGGAGGAAGGAATCAAGCACGAGTTCTCCGCTCCCTACACACCACAGCAAAATGGTGTGGTAGAGAGGAAGAACAGGACGCTAATCGATATGGCAAGAACGATGCTTGGAGAGTTCAAGACCCCCGAGTGTTTTTGGTCGGAAGCCGTGAACACGGCCTGCCACACCATCAACAGGGTCTACCTTCATCGACTCCTCAAGAAGACTTCGTATGAGCTACTAACCGGTAACAAACCCAATGTATCGTACTTTCGTGTATTTGGGAGCAAGTGCTATATTCTAGTGAAGAAGGGTAGAAATTCTAAGTTTGCTCCCAAAGCTGTAGAAGGGTTTTTATTAGGTTATGATTCAAATACAAAGGCGTATAGGGTCTTCAACAAATCATCGGGTTTGGTTGAAGTCTCTAGCGACGTTGTATTTGATGAGACTAATGGCTCTCCAAGAGAGCAAGTTGTTGATTGTGATGATGTAGATGAAGAAGATGTTCCGACGGCCGCTATACGAACCATGGCGATTGGAGACATTCGGCCACAGGAACAGGATGAACGTGATCAACCTTCTTCCTCAGCTACGGTGCATCCCCCACCTCAAGACGATGAACAGGTTCATCAAAAGGAGGCGTGTGATCAAGGGGGAGCACAAGACGATCAAGTGATGGAGGAAGAAGCGCAACCGGCACCTCCAACCCAAGTTCGAGCGATGATTCAAAGGGATCATCCCGTCGACCAAATTCTGGGTGACATTAGCAAGGGAGTAACTACTCGATCTCGATTAGTTAATTTTTGTGAGCATTACTCTTTTGTCTCCTCTATTGAGCCTTTCAGGGTAGAGGAGGCCTTGCTAGATCCGGATTGGGTGTTGGCCATGCAGGAGGAACTTAATAACTTCAAGCGCAACGAAGTTTGGACGCTGGTGCCTCGTCCCAAGCAAAATGTTGTGGGAACCAAGTGGGTGTTCCGCAACAAACAGGACGAGCACGGGGTGGTGACAAGGAACAAGGCTCGACTTGTGGCAAAAGGTTATGCCCAAGTCGCAGGTTTGGACTTTGAGGAGACTTTTGCTCCTGTGGCTAGGCTAGAGTCCATTCGTATCTTGCTAGCATACGCCGCTCACCATTCTTTCAGGTTGTACCAAATGGATGTGAAGAGCGCGTTCCTCAACGGGCCAATAAAGGAGGAGGTGTACGTGGAGCAACCCCCTGGCTTCGAGGATGAGCGGTACCCCGACCACGTGTGTAAGCTCTCTAAGGCGCTCTATGGACTTAAACAAGCCCCAAGAGCATGGTATGAATGCCTTAGAGATTTCTTACTTGCTAATGCTTTCAAGGTTGGGAAAGCCGATCCAACTCTTTTCACTAAGACTTGTAATGGTGATTTGTTTGTGTGCCAAATTTATGTCGATGACATAATATTTGGGTCTACTAATCAAAAGTCTTGTGAAGAGTTTAGCAGGGTGATGACGCAGAAATTCGAGATGTCGATGATGGGCGAGTTGAACTACTTCCTTGGGTTCCAAGTGAAGCAACTCAAGGACGGCACCTTCATCTCCCAAACGAAGTACACGCAAGATCTGCTGAAGCGGTTTGGGATGAAGGACGCCAAGCCCGCAAAGACTCCGATGGGAACCGACGGACACACCGACCTCAACAAAGGAGGTAAGTCCGTTGATCAAAAAGCATACCGGTCAATGATAGGATCTCTACTTTATTTATGTGCTAGTAGACCGGATATTATGCTTAGCGTATGCATGTGTGCTAGATTTCAATCCGATCCTAAGGAGTGTCACTTGGTGGCGGTGAAGCGAATTCTTAGATATTTAGTCGCTACGCCTTGCTTCGGGATCTGGTATCCAAAGGGGTCTAACTTTGACTTGATTGGGTACTCAGATTCCGACTATGCTGGATGTAAGGTCGATAGGAAGAGTACATCGGGGACGTGCCAATTCTTAGGAAGGTCCCTGGTGTCATGGAACTCTAAGAAACAAACCTCTGTTGCCCTATCCACCGCTGAGGCCGAGTACGTTGCCGCAGGACAGTGTTGTGCGCAACTACTTTGGATGAGGCAAACCCTCAGGGACTTTGGCTACAATCTGAGCAAAGTCCCACTCCTATGTGATAATGAGAGTGCTATCCGAATAGCGGAAAATCCCGTTGAGCACAGCCGCACAAAGCACATAGACATCCGGCATCACTTTTTGCGAGACCACCAGCAAAAGGGAGATATCGAAGTGTTTTATGTTAGCACCGAGAACCAGCTAGCCGATATCTTTACCAAGCCTTTAGATGAGAAGACCTTTTGCAGGCTGCGTAGTGAGCTAAATGTCTTAGATTCGCGGAACTTGGATTGAATTGTAGCATACATGTATTTATGCCTTTGATCATGTTCATTCTGCATTTTGTTGCTTATTATGGTGCTCAAGTTGTACAAACACTCCCTGGACCTCACAAGTCCGTTGCAAAGTGATGCACATGTTTAGGGGGAGATGTGTTACAACTTGACCCTTTGAGACTAACCACATGTTGAGTGTGTCTGATTTAGTCTCAAAGGAGAATTGAAAGGGAAAAGGTGGACTTGGACCATGCAAGACTTCCACTGCACTCCGATGAGGGGTAACTCATTCCAAGTTCATCTCATGACCTCTTATTGCCATTTGCTCTTAATTGACGATTTTGGTGAGGCAATGGGGTTAAAGGGCCACAATTAATCCCGTTTTGGTGCTTGATGCCAAAGGGGGAGAAAATAAAGGCCAAAGCAATAAATGGATCAGCTACCACTTGAGAGATTTTGAAAATAGTAGAATAGAGTTTTTGATTTGTCAAAATTCTTAAGTTGTCTCTCTTGTCAAAAGTTGGCTTCTTGTGGGGAGGAGTATTGATTATGGGAAAAAGGGGGAGTTTTTGAAATTTTTGATCAATCTCTTTTTGAATGACTCTCTTTATGCTTAAACATGTGTGTTTAACTTAGAGATAGAGATTTGTGTTTGAGTTGCAAAAACAAACCAAGTGGTGGCAAAGGATGATCCATATATGCCAAAATTGAATAACACCTAAATTTATGTCATTTGAATTGAGTTGGCACTTGTTCTAGTGGCTTTATGAAGTGTTGGCATAAATCACCAAAAAGGGGGAGATTGAAAGGGAAATGTGCCCTTGGGCCATTTCTAAGGATTTTGGTGATTTAGTGCTCAACACAGGTACCTATTTGTAAAATGGAACAAGGTGCAAATCATGAAGTAAAGGTATGTTTCTAAGCCTTAGTACATTGGTTTTGTGGACTAACATGTTTGTCTAAGTGTTAGAAACAGCATGAAGAAATAGAGAAAAGGGGAGAGAATGACTTGGCTGTGTGCAGCCAAGTCCCTGCTCGGTCTGGAGCACCGGACTGTCCGGTGTGCACCGGACAGTGTCCGGTGCGCCAGGCCTCCTCGGCGCGAACTGGCCGCTCTCGGGAATTCGCCGACGGCGTACGGCTATAATTCACCGGACTGTCCGGTGTGCACCGGACTGTCCGGTGAGCCAACGGTCGGCCAGGGCCAACGGTCGGCCGCGCAATCCGCGCGGGACACGTGGCCAAGCCAACGGTCGGGAAGGAACACCGGACTGTCCGGTGTGCACCGGACATGTCCGGTGCGCCAACTGAGCGCAGATCTGGAGCAGCCAGCAACGGTCAGAAGTGCTGTTTTTGGAAACAAATCGGTCACCGGACAGTGTCCGGTGTGCACCGGACTGTCCGGTGCGCCACGAGACAGAAGGCAAAGATGGCCTTCCAGATTTGTTCCCAACGGCTCCTAGCTGCCTTGGGGCTATAAAAGGGACCCCTTGGCGCATGGAGGAAGCACCCAAGCATTCCTTGAGCACTCTTGATCACTCACACATCAATCCTGCGCACTTGTTTGAAATTCTAGTGAATTGAGCTCTGTTCTAGTGTGTTAGCCTCTTGAGCTCAAGTCTGGGTTTTGTGTGTGCGTATTCGCTGTGATCTTTGTGTTGTGTGTGAGTTGCTAATCCCTCCCTTACTCCGTGATTCTTTGTGAACATCTTTTGTAAGGGCGAGAGGCTCCAAGTTGTGGAGATTCCTCGCAAACGGGATTGAGATAAGAACAACAAAACACCGTGGTATTCAAGTGGGTCTTTGGACCGCTTGAGAGGGGTTGATTGCAACCCTCGTCCGTTGGGACGCCACAACGTGGAAGTAGGCAAGCATTGGCTTGGCCGAACCACGGGATAAACCACCGTGTCCCTCTGTGCTTGATTCTTGTGGTATTGTGTTTTGTTGAAGACTTCACCTTAGCCACTTGGCATTAACTGTGCTAACGCTTAACAAGTTTTTGTGGCTTAAGTTTGAAGTTTTTACAGGATCACCTATTCACCCCCCCCCCCTCTAGGTGCTCTCATACACACAAACCTTTAAGCATGTTAATGCTTTATCAGTCGTTGTAAAGACATCAGAAGATTCAACAACATATTCGGCCCCAAAGTTAATTGATATACTGGAAGAGTAATCAGAGACAAGAAGGCAAAATTAGTGCCCACAGCCACGCAAAGCTCGATAAAAATGAGGTAATGAAACCTACTGCAAAAGCTTGGGCATCATCCTTGGTTCCACGATCAATAGATGCATGTCGTGGTTGTGAAGCTGATGTCAGTCCTGTTCTTCACTTTCTCTTTTCCTTATAAAATGAAAATAAAAAAGAAATCTCAATCACATTCTGTTCTGGGTCTCACTCTGAGTGTACTCTACATTCCTAGTACTTACTGTTCATCAAACTTGTGCGTGAGGATGTCCCTGCTGTTCATCAAACTTCAGAGTACTTCAGATGCTGTCCTTGATCTTCCTGGTGAGCTATATGACCTGCTTGTGCGTGAGGAGGTCCTTGCTGAAGATGCTACGCAGGTGGACGCGGTTCCGGCTCTGCGTCAGCTCTGGGCTGATGGTGACGCTCTTCCGCCCAGCGCTCTGTCGGCGGCCGTTCATCCTTCGCTGCCGCACTGAGACACCCGATCGCGCCACCACCACCATGGCCTTGCTAAGCCTCTCATTCACCTTGTCTATTGCCTCCACACCCAAAAAACCGATGGCAACAGATCCAAAGCAAAGCGAATCTTGAATAAACAGAAAAAAGAGAATAGAGAAAGGTATAGGAAACCAAAGCACGGATCAATCAAACAAACAAGCAAACCAAAATAGGGTGCAGGACCTCGTGATCTAACTTGGGGCACGAACATCCGCGGCGAGAGCGAGTGGCCAGGGCGGGGATGGCGGCGGTGGCTGCCGGGCCTTGTGGCGCTCCGCATCGGGGAAGAATCGGGTCGTCGACGGCGGTGCGTGGCCCGCCTTGATGCTGCTTCCCTCGTCTGCTGAGTTGTTGGCCTACTGCCTGCTCCGGCGCGCTCGACTATCGCCTGCAGCCCCTGCCCTAGGCGCCAGCGGTTGCACGCGGACGACCGGAGCACGGGAGCGCGTCGCGCGCGGACGACTGGAGCACGGGAACAGCTGCGAGCCGGCTATATGCGGTGGAGGAGGCGGGGCCGGCATCTGGGAATCGGGGCGGGCATCGCGGGGAGCAGGCCGGGGAGGAGGCGGGGCCGGCATCTGGATCTGGGAGGTGAACAGAGAGCACGGGATTTGGAGGTGAAGGGGATCGCGTGGCGGCTGCGGACGTGGGAGGTGAAGGGGATCGCGGGGGCGGCTGCGGACGTGGGAGGCAGAACGTGCACCACCGGTAGATGTGGACGCCTACACTATGTGCTTAAGAGTAATAGAGATAAAGGAGGAATATTGTAGCTAAAACATGACCGGGCCGAAGGATATTCTACAACAAAATAATGTGCATTGTTGTTTACTATACCTGTATTTTACACCTTCGAAAGTGTTCTTGTACTCCATCTGTTTTTAGTAATGGAATATATTCCAGCCTAGAGCCCGTTTGGTTATGCTCGTGCAGTCCGGCTCTATCGACAGCTGTGATATTAGAGTCGGAAAAGTTGCATGGAGCGTGGACGGGACGGACAGAGAAGGCAGAGCCATATATTCTCCAATAAAAAAAAGCAGCATGTCGAGCGGAGGAGATTCTCCGCGAGAGAGAAACGTGCAAAGACACGAGGTCATGAGACGACGGCAGTCTCCGTCTCCCACTGTTATTGGACGGCGCTTTCGGCATTCACGAGCACCGATGCCCTCCCTAATCCGCATGCTGGGCCCGGCCGTCGCTTTTCCCAAGGCCGCCGATCCCGACGACGACCCAACAAAGTGGCAGCCAGAAAACTCGGCAGAGCATCTCGCTTGTGAAACAACCACCACGACCCCGTCCATTCCGTTCCACTTCCACCCGAGCTCAGCGATCGCGGCGGCGGATGCGGATGCGGATGGGGAAGGGGCCGTCGTCGCGGGCGGGGTCGCGGCACCGGCAGTTCCGCGCCCGAGCCATGACCCGCGTCGACGACCTCCAGGAGGTCTTCTCGGGCCTGCAGTCCGCGCGCAAGGACTCACGCTCCGCGGACGCCGCCGTCCTCGAGGCGCAGCTCCAGCAGATGCTGCGCGAGTGGCGCTCCGAGCTCAGCGCTCCCTCCCCCGCCTCCTCCCTGCAGGTACCGTCCCCCCTTTTGCTTTGCTTCCGCCGCACATTCCACTCCAACTTCTTTATTTTTGTGTGGCGCGGCTGATGTTTTGTTCGTTGCCTGTGGCTGACGCCAGGGCAACGCCAGGGAACTGTCGGATCCGCCTTCGGATACTCTTCGTCTGCTGCAGTTGGTGGTGGCCGAGGAGGAGGATGACGCCACGAGCAAGATGGTCGAGCAGCAGCAGCAGCCCCCACCTCCGCTCCCAGCTAACCGGAGCCAGGGGCACGCGCATGTTGTGTGCCAGGGCATGAAGCCGGAGCCGCGCGAGGAAGCAGTTGACGTCGCTGTGGACCAGCCGCAGCTGCTCAGTCAGGGGGTTCTGCCTAATGGTGCTGCTACCGCGTCTGCGGTGTTCCATGATCAGGTTTTCATTACTCCTTGTTTCCTGTATGCAAGTTTGAACATTTTTTTTTTCTTATTTTGGTGGAATGACTGACAGGCAGAGTTACGACCTTTATGGCTTTATGAAGAAGAAGATTTCTGGTCCGCAGACTAGAATTTATCGCCTGACTGTGATCATGTGTTAGTCCTAGAGTCTTCAAATGATCCAGTTAGATTTATCTAGCCTGCACATATGTTCATGTGATCTGCCTCATTTTTAGATTGGAATCTTGGAATGGTGTGATCTACAAGTAACCTAACCCTCATTAGAACCTTTCTTGGTAGTTTCTGCATCTTTTGGGACAAATTTACTGGGTAGAGCCTCTGCTCTCTGTTTTAGAGTATATTTAGTAGTCTAGTTATTATGTCTAGTAGTCTGTCATATGTATAATATATTAGAGAGTATTTGGTAGTTTAGATATTATATGTATCCATGGGTTGCCTTATATCTTACGTCATGTACTCTATATAAACTGTCTAAGGGTTTAATAGAATACATCAGATTTTTCTACGTCATATACCTTTGACTAACACTTACTAATTAAAGGTGGTAGAAGCCTACCTTTTTCCCATTGAATATTTTTCTATATAATGAGTTGATCAAGTATATCAGTGATTCTTAATGCTGACAGTATAGAAAGCTTTGGGTTTATAGAGCACTAGAACTGTAGGATAAATGTATGTGAGCTCACAGTTCCATTGTTTAGGCAAGATGTCAATAGTAACAAGTGTCTGCAGCATGCAATGGATTTTGGAAATTGCGGGGGTCAATGTATTTCTATTGTAATTTTAGAAGAAAAACAACAACTTTCTGCTTTTTTGTATTGTACAAAGATGTTTTGCTCTGCCTCAGTAGGTTAGTATGGCACCCATTTTGATTTTCCACTTCCTGTGTGTTTATGTACCTCCTTAGCATTTAAGTACTACTCCCTCTCTTCCAAATTGTACATTCTGTCTTTTCTTACATAGTTTTTACCACGTATCTAGATATAATTTACATCTAGGTACGTAGGAAAATCTGTGTACCTAAAAAGCCATAAGGACTTGCAATTTGGGGAGAAGAGAGTAATTCTTTGGTCCTAGATATTGCAACATTTTAGATGCTATATGTACTGATTTATATGTAATTATGGCATGTCAGTGACTTTAGCTTTGTGCCAATTTCAAAAAAGTTGAAGTCCAATGGAGTTGTGCCAATTTTCTTGCAGCTGTACTATGTGAACCAGGAACTTACGGTTGAGGATTTTCTTTATGATGATGATTATAAGATAGATCTTTCTGGGTCTAATCTGGATGTTCTTAATAACCTAGAAGGGATTGTTCAGCTGGAATATCCAGATCACAATTTGCCGCAAGAGTTAGCCCCTAATGCATACCTGGACATGAATAGTTGTGGGCAGAGTGCCGGGGCTGTTTTCCTGCACATGACAGATTTGCTCACAACAATGACTTCAGCACCTTCTGCATTCCTGAAGCCAAAATGCGCTCTCTGGGACTGCCCTAGGCCTGCTATTGGATCAGAAAGATGGCATGATTATTGCAGCATGTATCATGCTGATTTGGCTGTGCAGGAAGAGGGCCCACCGGGCACAATGCCTGTGATCCGTCCAAGAGGCATTGATCTGAAAGATGGCCCCCTGTTTGCTGCTCTTAGTGCAAAAGTCCAAGGAAAAAATGTTGGGGTCCCTATCTGTGAAGGAGCTGCCACTACAAAGTCTCCATGGAATGCACCTGGTAAGCTTTTCCTTCATGACTTGTGCCTTCACACGGTACTGATGAACGTTTTTACTAATCATTAGCCATTCTGTATCATTACAGAACTTTTCGATCTTTACATATTTGAAGGTGAATCTATCAGAGAATGGTTGTTTTTTGACAAACCAAGGAGGGCATTTGATAGTGGAAATCGGAAGCAGCGGTCCTTGCCAGACTACAACGGCCGTGGTTGGCATGAATCTAGGAAGCAGGTGATGAAGGACTTTGGGGGTCTGAAGAGGTCCTATTACATGGATCCACAACCATCCAACAGCTATGAATGGCACCTATATGAATATGAGATCAATGACTGTGATGCTTTTGCCTTATATCGGCTTGAATTCAAGTCTTCAGATGCAAAGAAAATTGCAAAATCCAAATTAGGTTGTAATCCACTGAATGAAATTCAGCAGCAAATGGATAAACTCAGTGCAGACAGTCCTGTCGACACCAAACGGACGGCCCGGAGCCTGACAGAGGCTAACCCGATAGATGTCAATACTAACATCTATTCAGTTCCAAACACCACAGTTCAAGCTGATGTTCCAAATGCTTATCAGCCAGGGTCACAAGTGGACCAGATGACATATTTGAACGGTAGTGTCGTTTATGGGCCTCATCTGCCGTATGGTTACTCGACTGAAAGAAGTGACTTCTATTGGAACTCAAATGATGGGACATGAGAAGATATAAACACATGTTCGATTTATGGCATATTTGGCCTTCAAGTTCTAACAATTCCCGTTATGATTATTGGGTCAAATCTATTAGCATGACCCCCATCTTCTTGTAATTGTAGTTGGCCCAATCTACAGGAAACATCTCTGAAACAAGGGATGCCAATAGGCAATACTGCAGTTCTATTTTCTGTGGCAACTTTGTCGTTGTAATATAGCCATATCATGATAATAGCATCCTCCTCGATGTGCAGCTGTATGTAACATATATCTCTGGCTTGGTGGACGATAACCGTTAACCAGTAACGTTGGTGCCTCCATTTATCGGTTACGTTGTATGTGTACCGTTATTCCTGTTCTGAATCTGGGTGCAATCTTTATCCTCAAACTCCAATTGCACTTGGGGTCAGATGGAGTAAAAACCAGCCCACGATCAGACGTGTGAATGAATTCCCGTGTGTTTTATTGCCGTATTTGCTGGCGCTTGTATCGTGGGATGCAATGAGCTGGTATTTGGTTGTTATCAACCAGACGCTACTCGTGGGTGTGTGTTTGGTTACCTGCGTGCAGATGTGGAGCCAAACTCGAACGATACTCAAAGCACCTTGGGACAGGCTCTGCAGGCGCGAGTAAATTAGTGGCATCTCTGGAGCCAGGCTCCCGCCGGCCTGGCTCATGCAGCCAGGCTACGGAGAGAAGCCAACCAAACATGCCAAATATATCTAAAGTCACTCACAATCGCACCCCAAACATGTCGAGTTTCGAGTAACCCGTTTTTATTCACTGTACATTTTTAATGATAATCCAACTATAAGTAATTCAGTACCAGCAATAAACGAGTTATATATATGGATTTTAAGCCTTGTGAATAGCAACAACACATTTCATGAATAATTAACGAAGTTACACGTTTAAAATAATTACTATTATATTTTAATTATTTTTTCACAAGATAAAGAATGAACTAAATTTTGGGTCGGATATGGGTCACCCTTAGGTTGAAATAGAAACCCGCACTACCTGTTGGGTTTCGGATCCGTGGGTTAAATTTCCATCCCTAATTGCGGTCTTGAAAACTCCCATTAATATTTTGGAGATGCGGGTTTGCGAGTTATTTAGCAACAAAAGATGATGCGAGAAAAAATGGATTGGGACTTACTTAAAATAAGTTTTTTGGTGTTTGATGATCAATATAATTACTTGGACTGACATTTTTTATTATTGTCTTTGATTATAATTTAAAAGATACATAGTAGGCTTGGATTAAGGTAAAATAGTGATTTAGTCAATTGATATCTTAAACAAGACATTATATGTTATTTTAAAAATCTACATAAACATGCAAGAGTCAAAGACAATCTAAAACCAAGTCGGATGTAAAAGCTCACGCAGAAAAAAATAGAAGAAGGGGCGTTAGACCATACGACCCTAACCGACAAAAGCGAAGGAGCGTCGGACCGATAGTGACAAGATGTAAGACCATGAGCCTGTTTGGTTCGTGGCTAACTACGTCACACTTTACCTAAGGTTAGTCGTTCAAATTGAAAAACTAACTTTAGGCAGAAAAGTTAGGCAAAGTGTGGCAAGTTAGCCAGGGGACCAAACGTGCCCCATATGTTCTCACTTTACATAGCATCGAGCATCTGACCATATGTCACACTATTAACGCTCTGGAGGAGTGTCAGATTATCCTTCCACGAGATCGCCGTACCATCGAGGCAGAGTACGATAATGTATAAAGAGGTTCCAAAGAAGGAATTGGAGCGTCATACTACATGCCATAGAGTGTGGCCTTAAACGGTCGACAACAACTAGTGCTAACATAGTACTAACACTATATTCGTTGAGAGACATTGGACCGTAACACAATGGTCCAACAGTGTACTTGTTAGACGGTCCAACGAAGCGTTGAGTTGGATGTTGAAGGTGCAATGATTATATATATCTCCTTGGGTTATATATAGGATCCTAATCGACTATTCCAGGTCTATGAGAGTTGAGTAACATATTAAGAGAGTTGGGACTCATCTCTAGTAGCTTTAGCTACCCACATGGTTAAAGGATATGAAAGTGCATCAATACCTTTGTGGGTTTTAGTGGGTTGAGTGAAAACACTATCAAAGGACTATTCAATTTTCACTAGTGATGAACATTAAATTA
Source organism: Zea luxurians (assembly GCA_029449295.1). Lineage (NCBI taxonomy): Eukaryota > Viridiplantae > Streptophyta > Magnoliopsida > Poales > Poaceae > Zea > Zea luxurians. Next base: position 4,825,237 of record JAOPSE010000129.1, on the reverse strand, counting down.
AGTATAAATCATATGTCTTAGGCATGCAAGGTTCAACCTAATAGAACAATGATGGTATTCTACAAAAGATGAAATGGTTATATGAATATAGAATATCACAAGCAATATGAGAAAGCAAACAAGATGAGCAGAATTAGCATGAAACTTAAAAAGACTATGAATTGGAGAAGTTCGAAGCAAAGAAGGGTTGCTTATGGGCAAAGGATATACAATGTACATTCAAGGTGCTATGACTTAAGAAAAGCTTGATAAGGTGAAGATAGCAAGGAAAGAACTTCGAGTGACTAAACATAGGAGAAGTTCAAGAGGACTAAGGTACCAAGGCTAATATGAGACCATGCTATGTAGAGTGATCTTTGTTGAAAAAATATGAAATATAAGATAGACATTGATTAGGTTGGTATTCAATGAGATATGACTTGGAGACAGTTTGATAAGTGAGATATGACTTAGATACAGTTTGATAAATTGAGGACAAGGTATAAAAGGGCTTCCCTGGCAAGGCGAAGGTCAAAGCAAGTGATGCTACAATATTAAACCTAATTATTTTATGATTATACAATAAATTTGCTAGTCACAAATTATTTTTTCTTAAAAAATATCTCTTTTTTAGTCTTTAGTTAGACTATATTTAATAATTATATTTGACATCCAATCAGTTAACGTCTAGAACCAAACACCCGTTAAAACTAGGATTACCGTTTTAAATTCCAAACAATAAAACAATATTTTATATTCACGATATGCTCAACACAGCCTAAATCGGAATATGAGGTTGCTGGAACAGCGCACGTGTTGCCGTCTTGGCGACCCGTTTTGTGGCCTCCATAGCGGGCATCTTGCAAAGTCGCACTCGCACCGCACCGTTTCGCGGGCTCTCGAGTCTGGAGGGCCGAACCGCCGCCCCGCGATTCCCAGCCCACCAGTGTATTATGGGGTGCGGTAGGTTTCCGATTCCTTCTGCGCTTTTCACGGTGCCCACCCAGCGTGCAACCTAGGCGAGAACCGCCTCCCCCTCCGCTCCTTCCAGCTCGCTCTGTAATCTGCACCAGCCTCGCCCGCCGCCGTCGCCGCCATGGGGAGGGGAAAGTTCAAGGGGAAGCCCACCGGCCGCCGCAACTTCTCCACACCCGAGGAGATCGGTAACGATGCGCCCGCCCGCCCACCTTTCTGTTTGGTCCCGTTTGTGGTCGAATTCGATTTCTTGTCTGGAGCGTGACGCGGTGAGCCTAGCTGACTGCTCGATCTGATGATTCCGGGGTGAGCTAATTCTTCACCGGGTTTGCGTGGCCGAGCAGAATTTAAACCGTCTAGTAGCTTATCGCGAGTTGCCACTTGAGATTCCTGCTTTTAGTCTGCGCCTCGGGGTTTTCGTGTACTGGTAGGATTTGATGGTGCCTCGGATCGTTGGAGGAACGATGATTTGTTGATCTAGTTGTTTGATTTGGAGGCTTACCTACCTGTGTTTGCACTTACAGTTTGGTTCGTAATTGTGTTTCAAACGTTTGGTTGCTTCTATTCATCCAGCAATGATGCAGTAGGACAACTTGGCTTTATTTTCCCTTCACTGTCAGAGATCTTCACCGAAAAGGGTTTGTGTGAAGTTTAAACGCAGTGGTAAATCAATTAGCACACTGTATCTGGCCTCAGGTGAAGCTCTAGAGGCTGATTACAGGAAAGAAATGCTACACTTAGGGCTTGTTTGGTTTCTATACTAGCCTGGGCAGGCTTAGCCAGTCATCTCGTTCAGTCTTAGGCATAGCCAAATGGACATCTGAGATCTTTGCCTGCAACAGGCATATTCCCCCCGCTGCAAAGCAAACCTGCCCTTAGCCTCTTCTTGTTTCGTTAATTGCTACCTTGGGATATGGAATGACTACTTGGTGTGGTTGTCCTACTGAGATTTTTTTGGCTTGTTTCTTATGACCTTTTTTACCCTCCAAATAATTGCAGCTGCTGGTACTTCAGGTCGGCCACGCACCTTTAAGAAGGTCTGTACTATTCTTTCAATTAATTTGTTGCGCATGATGAGTGCTACTTCTATTCCTCGTGATCTTTTTTCACTCCTACGAGTGAAAATGGATTTCTTCATCACTTGATTTGGATAATATCAAATACAATTTTGTCCAACTCATATTTCTTCTCCATGGATGGTCACTTTCTAGAATGGGTACAGTGATTCGATAATTTTATGGAGTAATTATGTTTGGTGTGGACTGTGGAAAATTTGTGTTATGTCCCTTATTGCAATTTAAATTCCATTTTTAGTTTGGCAATCAAATTGTTCCAAAAGTGTTAGCCACCCTTTGTTGTTGAGGTAATGAGGGGGTTCCACAAGTTTGCTATTATTTTTGCTCGATCTAATGCATGCATATACAATAAAAATTCATGATCAAATTTGGTGCCATTAATCAATGTCATCATAAAAGTTTTCATCAGCTAGACATGCCACTAAATAAAACAACTCACCTATTTGGTCATTACCTAGCTGCAAATTTGATTGTGGTTTCTATGTCCTTGCTATAATGATTGATTTGTTTTGAAAATTAAATAGAAGGAGGAAGAGGAAGATGAGGAAGAGGTAGAAAGAGAAGAGTCTGAGGAAGAATCTGAAGAGGATTCTGATGAAAAGACTGTAAGGACATTCTAATCCAGCTAACTTGTACCCCATGTACACGGTTCATTCATAATGATCTGATATGCAACATATGCTACCTTGATATTTGCAGAAACATAAAGGCACTGAGGGTATTATTCAGATTGAAAATCCAAACTTGGTGAAAGCCAAGAATATAAAGGCCAAGGAAGTTGATGTAAGTTGCTGACTACTGGTAACATCTGTTTTTATTTCCAACCTTCGTATCATCATGCTTTTAGGAGGCAACGATGCCTTGCAGTTTCCCAGTTTTTCCTTCTGTATGTTGTCTTAGCTACAATGGTACACAAATGCATCATCGTTATTTTTAATCTTGTATGGTCAAGGAGGAACATCTCTTAGTATCTACTTGTAGGGGTGGTAATGGATCACGATCCAAATGCCCCTTCACAAAAAGTTAGGGCCCTTAAATAATGTTAGTTCAAAAATGAAATAGGGCCCGATCATAATCCGATTCATCCTTAAAGTTTGTGGTGTAAAATCTAGAGCCCATTACCACCCCTATCTACTTGCCTATAAAATTCGTTATTGTACAATGCGATATGATGTTATCCTGCTGGAGCTGACTTCCACAATTGCCTTGTCATGTCTAGCTAATTGCTATGCAGCACAGATACGGATACACATTTCAGTATTGGCTGGATACAGCATTTTCTAAAAAACCCGATAGCGGATATGTTTTAGTATTTTATAATAAATAAATAATAAGGCTTATTAAAATTCTAAAAACAGTAACACACTACCATGAACTTGAAATTCCCTTGCGTTCTTGCAATTGTGCTATTCTGCCCAGTATATACATCCAATTTTCGAAGTTCAAATTTGCAAAATTCAAATGAGAACGGATAAGCACTTAGCGCATAAGTAGAACTTTCAAATCCAGGGAGGATTCAACTAAGTGCATCACTTTTTACTTGAGGGTGAGGCTTCAATATTGGAGATGAGTAAATCACTGGTCCAATTTCTTCCCCTTTCAACTCTGGTTCCAGATGTGATTAATTTGACACCGCTTTTTCAAGCAAAGAGTCTACATAATAATTTGATACGTGGAATGGGGCAGGAAGAGGCTACAAGAGAGGAGAGGAAACATGGAAGAAATCACCATTTGTCGTCGATTTATTGCCAGCAGGTGATGAAGCTTGTCGCGGCGCCACATGTGTTAGGCGCCCACAAATGGGTGTCATGTGCCTTGCAGGTGGCATGCGTTGCCCTAGCTGCTGCATGCTCGAGCATGCTGCCGGCGCTGGATCACCTCGCGATTAGGGACAGGTGGATGTCTGGGTGAGCAGGAAGCCAGGAGGGCGGTGGTGGTGTGCATTTCCGTCGCATGTTGCCTGGCTCGCTGCCTTGTGGGGTGTGTGAGTTGAGGGTTACAGTGGGCATACTGTACTGGGCCTATCCACAAAACACTTCCATATGTATCTATCTACAACTGTTTTCACAATTGGCTTTGCCCAACCTAGCCGTTTTCACTATTGGCCTCACATAGTGTTCTCACTGTCACAATTGGTTTTGCCATACATGGCTTTTTTCGGCTCCCGCACCATTACCGCCTCCTGGCTTTGCCGCTTTGCCTACTGCCCTGCCTTTGCCGCTTTTGCCTCCTGTCCTGCCCAACTTAGCTGTTTATGCCTCCGGTGAGCCATATCGGCACATCCGTTGCCCGTACTAGCCGTTTCCTAGCTTCGTTGGCCATCCTCACGTTTCCCATCGTTTGTATATACATGTAGGACCAACCAACCATCCATTCAACCTGAGGCTATGGTTCCTTTCCATCATTTTCTGCTATCCATATGTACACACCTTGTATCAGAAATGCTGTTATTTTTTTTTCTGTGGATACTCCACGGAGATGTCTCCGTGTTGTATCCCACGCGGCGCCACGCCTATCCGTATCTTTATCGGATATGTATCTGACATGGGATATGGGGGTGACATGATGTATCCATGCAACTCAGGCTTATCTTTGTCGCTAGCACTCTTGCTGCATTACTTAGTCGTATTCTATTAGTTGAATCGTCTGTTACCATGTGCCTGGCTAACTATGCATTCATTTTGCAGTTTGGCAAGACAACTGAACTCTCAAGGCGTGAAAGGTGCATTTTCTTATTTGAGCTAAAAATGCGCCATTTTCTTTTTTTACTAAAGACAATAATTTTGAGCTTTGATATTTGGAGTTTGTTTTTCCTGTTATACCTATTTCTCCTAATATCATTTGGCATGAGGAAAGCTTCTAACTAAGCCTACGAGTGGTGCATAAATAAAGTTATACTCCCTCCGTTCCGATTTATAGGTTGTTTTGACATTTCTAGATACACAACTTTTATCGTGTATATTAGACATATCATATATCTAGGTGCATAGAAAAAGCTATGTACCTAGAAAAGCCAAAACAACATATAATTTGGTATAATGGATCACAGAAAAAATGTTACAGGACAGCCTTTTGCTCTCGTACCAAATTACCACACACTTGCAAATGATGTTACATGCTCATGAATTGCAATAGATGACCTATCTAAGTTGTCATATTTTATCTCACTACCTAGGCATTTGCTTGTATTGGGGTTAAGGTATTCTTGATGTTAATGTTTCATCTATTATTGAAAAGGGGCATTGATGTGTGATTGGGAAGAGCTTACTATCTTTAAGCATGTTCTATAGATTGACTATTTATATGTTATCATGTTCGTTCTGTAGGGAGGAGCTTGAGAAACAAAAAGCTCATGAACGTTATATGAAGCTTCAGGAGCAAGGAAAAACAGAACAAGCACGAAAAGATTTGGGTGAGAACTCTGTTACACTTGCTGATACTCTACTGTTATGTTTTTCTCCTGTGTGGATGTACTTGTGTGGTTCTAGAATGCACATGACCACAACAACCTGCAGTCTCAGTTTGCATCTGGAAGGTACTACTGTTTTCAGTTTGCTACGTAAAAACATGCATCACGTTGAAGGAGGTAGCCTGATACAGGGTACTAGTGAAAATCATTTGAATAAGTATCTACATCCATCTGAAGCTAACAATGACTAGTGTTAAACTTTTCACGATGCCTAATGTTCAATACATACAGGTAAAAGGATCAATGCTAACAAAACAGACAATCACACAATGATATTACCTTCTTATATTTAAGCATATGCTAATAGATCTTGCTTTTACTTAAGTTTTAAGCATTCTCAGTCTACATTATAAATTTGTTGCGTTTTGGTTTTCGGTAGTGGTTTTAGGTTTGTATGCAGACTTGCTAGTTTGGCAACTCTATTTTCCCAAGGGATTCCCATTTCTGATTTCCCAAGGGAAAATGAACTAATCCCCCTTTGGAAATTGGAAATCCTTCGAAAAAATGGGGTTGCCAAACTAGCCCTTAAGGTAGTTTCCTCTTTGACGTCCCGCACTCGTGGAATATGATGGTTACCTTTCCATGTACTAGATAGTTTTGAAGCTAAGATGCACACCTGCCATTTATTGTTGTCATGCAACTTCAAGCGCAGCTCTTGGGACATGGGAGTTCCTAGCTGATATAAATTGTCTAAAATTCATGCAAACTCATCAAATGTTGTTGTCAGTTTGTGTCAGTACTGAAACACTGTTCCTGAACTTCAAACATCCTTAAACCTTATAATTTTCTGAATGCAGAACGTCTTGCTTTAATAAGACAACAAAGGGCTGATGCGGCAAAGAAACGCGAAGAGGAGAAAGCTGGTACGCCCCTTTATCTTGCGTCATGCACTTAAGTTTCGCTTTATGTTCGACTGGTCAGAAATGTAGCATGTTTCTATTTGGCCTCTTATTCTGTAAGTGTTACATGGATATTTACTTTTAATTTCTCCAAAAAAAACATCTGGTATCTCTGTTTTGTACACTGTGCTTTGATTTGGCTCGTATTTCTTGAGCTCATCAAAGTCCTGGCATTCTCAGTCGTCATATATCATATGGAAATTCATTCGTTTGTTGATTATGGCACGCATGGAATCTTATTTTGTTTGTGGCAGCCAAGGAGCAGAGGAAGTCCGAAGCACGGAAGTAACTGCAACAGTCTTGGACCAAGAGTCCACGAAGTGACGAAGGCACGATCTGCGTCGATTGGATATTTGTTTCTAATGCACCAGCTACCTTTTCATAGACCCGGCCTCTATTCTGTATTCCCATAAAAATATGCATTGACACCAGTCTCGTGGTCGTGGTTTCCTGTAAACTTGAGCTTGACAAAACTGAAAAGTAGTAAAGATCAGCTTGCAAGAAACTGGCTCTTCTTATTTGCTGTCCAGTCGATGCTGGTGAAAACGATGGGTGGTGTGACTTGTGCAGCGAAGTAGGGGTATGCAAAATACCCGATAACCAAATCCAGAACCTGAATTACCTGAACCCAGATCCCAAATACCCAAATCACAATTTATTTCAGGTAGCAATTCTAAAAATCCGAATTTAGTTTGGGTAATTATACTCTTTTTTTCTGGTTCTTTGCTATAAAGTTAATGTGGGATTTGACATTAATAATGACTCAATCACTCATGAAAATGAATCAATTGGTATGTTACCTTTTGCTAAGGCTGGCCGCAGCGCTCGCCGCGCGGCCGCCCCCTCCCCTTGAATGGCGGCTACAGGGGCGCCCCTGCGCCCGCAGCGCGGCCCCCTGCGAGCCCCCCCCCCCCCAACGCGGCGGAGATGAACAGGACTCCGCTGGCTGCAGCGCGCTCTCTCTCCCCCTTGCACTGTTCGTGTGGGCCCGGTTTGAATTAATAGTAGTAGAAAAATTGATAGTAGGTAAAAATTAGGTATAGAAAATAATATTTTATATTGTAGTGGGGTATAGGGGGAGTATTTAGGGGGAACCGCTGCGGGAGATGAAAAAGTAGGGGATAAACTATTGATGATGTGACCCAGAAAAGTGATATAGGGGGAAAAATTTAGAGGGAACCGCTGCGGATAGCCTAAGCTTCCTTGTTGGAGCGATTACAGTGTCCATTTTTTGTGTAAGTCAGAACTGTATTTTTTAAATCATGTTTTTTCTATAAGTCATGTCAATATGTCATAGAACAAACATGTTTTTCGCCCTACCGCTTGTAATGTCGTAGTGTAGTGTGAACCATCAGAAATGGCCGAGCACCAATTTTGATAGTTGATCTGGTTTTGCGTACGAATGGGTATTACAGATCAATAAGGAGAAAATGGCTATGTAGCATTGAAAGAACATCACTATTAGAAAATAACATGAAAAGATCTCCACATCAGTATTTTCTTTAGGTGACATTTGACAGGATGGAGATCTTTGAGTGGCATTTTCTGAACATGATGTTGTATCGTGCTACAGCCTACAGAACCTCACGGTATCCATCCCATTTGGTTGGTTATTTCGAACGATCAAATCCGCCAGACGCAGATTGGATCAGCTGGCCAAGTATTCAGCGTTCTCTTCGAACCGATCAAGAAACGGATACTTCACTAAGGGAAGAGATTGGCCTGTCATCAAGTCTCCTGGTGGCCTAGCATGATCGCGCAACTTTAACAGTGCTTTAATATGGATAAACATCAAAACACTGCATGCGCTCTGGTGTGCCATTTTTTTGTCATTCTGTTGGTGTAGACTCTTCTACGAGACTTTTTCGTGCGTTTCAGATTTTCTTCAGATTCTGTGGTGGCAAGGCTGCCTGCGCAGTAGTGACTCGTCTGCTCATGCTTTGTAGGAATATTTAATTATACAAGAGATCTTGGAATATTTTTTCAAGCTATTTATCTGATTCCCATAATGGTTGATCCTATATAGACCATGTGTTGTTACATAGAGGAACAACCACATAGAAATTTTCAAAACAAACTTTGGGGTCTACCTCAACAAATTATTCAGAGACAATTGACTATATGAGGCATCATGTAAATGTGTTTAGCTTCACAGAACGGTAAACTACATACAACAATCATGTTGAATTGATACTATTAATTCACAACTAATTATCTATGAAATAATTCTACTTATGTTACTCAGATGAAAACAACAACATAAACCATGGTGCGTTGATACTATTAATTCACCAAACATGTTTTTTAAATTGTTTTATCCCCATGAGTTAAAATAAATGGGTGGCAGAACTGTAATGTGATGATCTCATCCTACCAGCTGCGTGCAGATCTTGGGAATCGGCGCCTTGGAATCCTTGGCGTGGTCCGTTCTATGATGAATGGAAATCTCTCTCTAGTTCATCCACATTTACATTATATATACTACTATTCCACACAATTACATTACACAGTTTCGCAGCTGGTTCCTTTGAGATCGCATTCGCTGTTCACTTGGCTTCCGTCAGCCCAGCCTGCTTCGCCGTGGCGGTTGCGGCGCTCCCGCAGCCCGCGACCCCCGGCGGGAAGTTGAGCAGCGCCTTGGCTCCGCGCATGCGGACCGCGGCGCGGTCGTACGCGGCGGCTGCCTCCTCGGCCGTGGCGAAGGTGCCGAGCCAGAGCCGCGCCCCGTGCCGCGCCGGGTCACGGATCTCCGCGGCGTACTTGCCCCACGGCCGCCGCCTCACCCCGCGGTAGTGGTGGCGGCCCGCCGTGGGCGCCTTCGGTGCGTACGCGGTCCTGCTGCCCCTGCGCGCGGCGCCGGAAGCGAGCCCCTTGAGCGTAGGCAGCGACGAGGGCGGCTGGTAGGTGGCGGGCGCCGCGGCGGAGGCCGAGCCGGATGTCTCTCGGAGCACGTCGAAGAGGACCATGTCCAGGGAGTCGTCCTCGTTGAGGGGCAGGTACTGGCTGTGCCCGTGCGCCGCCGCTGCGCCGGCCAGGGAGAGCGACGCGCCCGCGCCCGTGCGTGGATACGGCGCACTGGCACCACTGGGCGCCGGAGGCGCGGGCGTGGCGACGTCGCGGACCACGCTGCTGCTTCGCTCCAAGGAGAGAGACATGTACGTGTTCATGTCTTACGCACACAGGCAGACCTGGTCGTGTGGCCAGAGCATGAGACGAGACGAGACGAGAGTGCCTTGTTGTTGGTGGAGACTGGAGGAAGCTGTGGCTAGCTGCGCTATTTGAGTTGGAGGAATTGGCCGATGACATGTGATTGAGTTGAGAGCATATATATAATAATATAATAAAGCACGCAGAATGCGAATTGGCAGCCATCTCTCCCTTTTCTAGTTGTTATATTATATTAGCCACAGTGGGGCCGTTGGATCATCCAGTTTATTAGAATTGTTTGCTTCAAATTAAAATCAGTTGTTTGAACAGTTATAGCTGTAATCTATAAAATCAAAAATATTGAAGCCAGTACGAATTAGAGTAAAGTAAACATGTAGTTAATTTTTCTGGTGCTCGTGCCACATTGACGGAACGTGGACAATGGTGCGCCATCCGCCATAGGCGTCTCAGTTTCTTGGGGAAAGGCAACGCAACGCAACGCAACGCAGGAGGCCAACTGGCCAACTAAAAGTATCATCGTAATGGAAGATGCTCCGACAAAAGTAGCTGCAGTCGCAGTCGCTAGTTTGGCCACGTCTCCTCAGTCCTCGCCATGCATCTTCTGCGAAAAAAAAAACTCGCTTTCATCACGCTCTGAACAGATGTGTTAATTAGCCACTAGAGTAATATAGACAAGAAGATATTTGTCTACAATACTGTGTGCTGATCCGACTTGACGGCTTCTCTTCTTGCAACAGTAAAATCCACATGCGCTTCGGGTGATCCACTAACTCTCGGTTTCCACCAAGTCATAACAAGACTAAGAAACACTAACTCTCACTTGAACTAATCAAGTCTACCGTAAGATCAATAACAGTGACCTCGGTTCACATTAGGGGGTGTTTGTTTGGGATTATAATCCACCTAGATTATATAATCCAACAATTTTTGAACTAACTCTTAGTTCAAAAGTTGTTAGATTATATAATCTGGATAGATTATAATCTCAAACAAACACCCCCTTAGTCGACTCGGCAAAAAGGCTCTAACATATTATACGATCGACTGTTGACACCTTTTTGGAGGCGCCAATCACTTCAAAAGAACCAGTGGCGGTGCTCTCTGGTTAGGCGCGGACAGTCCGCGACACAGGGCTGGACGGTCCGCGACCTGGCGTGAGGCGGCGGTGCTCTCTGGTCAGGTGCGGACGGTCCGCGACCTGGCGCAGGAACTCGGTTCCCTGCCTGACGGCCGGACGGTCCGCGCCCTATGGCCGGACGGTCCGCGCGTGCGCAGGGGCGACGGAAGATCGCCGGCGGCGCCTGGATCTCGCTCCCGGGAGGGACCCCGTCGGGGAGGAGAGATCCTAGGTGGTGTCTAGGCTCGAGTAGACCGACCTAGACTCCTCTAATCGACGTAGAGTCGATGAGAGGCGGAGAATTTGGGGATTGGAAGACTAAACCTAAACTAGACTAGAACTACTCGTAGGATAAAATGTAAATTGTATTGATTGAAGGTTCGATTCGTTGTTTTAAATCGACCGTAGACCTCTCTATTTATAGAGGAGGAGGGCTGGACCCGTTACAAACAAATTTCCGAGTGAATCCCTCGAATCTAGCTAACAACCGTAGCACAAAACTCGGAACCCTAAACTGCTCTGCGCACGCGCGGACCGTCCGGCCCTCAGACGCGGACCGTCCGGACCGCGGACCGTCCGGCCTCAGGGCCGGACCGTCCGCCCTGCTCAAAATGGGCTCCAACATATGCCCCCCTGCCTTTTGGTGGAGCTGAGCGAACCAAAAGCATCTTAACACGATGTGATTACATCAGTTTTCTTAAGCATTTTGCCACATACTGGGATGATACTGCTTGAGGAAACGCCCATTCAAAGCCCTAGGCAAATCTTTGCCTTGTAATGTTTGTAGCAAATAGGCGTTACCAGACATCAGCTGTTTCACTTTATAAGGACCCTCCCAGCTTGGCGACCATTTCCCGAACTTTCGGTCTTTATTCCTTAGAGGCAGAATGGTCTTCCACACCAAGTCTCCTACTTGAAATGATTTTGCTTTGACCTTCTTGTTGTAGGCCCTGGCTACCATGATCTTGTCCTTTTCTATTGCTCCCAAAGCTATCATCCTCTTATCGGTCACCTCATCAATATTATCCATCATTGAATTATAATAATCAGTAGCAGTTAGATCATTTTGTCTGGCGAACCTGACAGCATTCAGACTTATTTCCACAGGCAACACTGCTTCTTGCCCATAGACAAGCTCAAAAGAAGATACTTTAGTAGCACGATGTCTAGATATTCTATGAGCCCATAAAGCTTCGGACAAAATCTTATGTCAATGCTTAGGATTATCAGATATCTTCTTTTTTATCAAGTTGATCAATGTCCTATTACTAGACTTGGCCTGTCCATTGGCCTGAGCATAGTATGGAGATGAATTAAGCAACTTAATTCTATATAATTCAGCAAATTCACGTACCTCCTTTGACATAAAAGAAGTCCCTTGATCTGTAGTCAAGGTCTGGGGAATGCCGAATCTATGAATAATATGCTCAGTTATGAACTCAATTACCTCCTTGTGTGTCATGTTCTTCAGAGCAAAAACTTCAGTCCATTTGGTAAAGTAGTCAGTGGCAACTAACACGAACCGATGCCCCTTTGATGATGAAGGATGAATTTCTCCAATAAAGTCTAATCCCCATCCTCTGAACGGCCAAGGCTTGATGATAGGATGTAATTCGGCTGCAGGGACCAACTGTAGGTCGCCGAATTTTTGACACACTTGGCAACCCTTGTAGTACTTGCAACAATCAGCTATCATATTAGGCCAATAAAAACCAGACCTTCGCAACAACCACTTCATCTTTGGAGCTGATTGATGGGTACCACAAATTCCTTCATGTACTTCGGCCATGGCTAATATAGCATCATCTGGGCCCAAGCACTTAAGCAGGACGTCATTGACTGTTCGGCGGTAAAGTTCATCACTCTTCAAAACATACTTGAAAGCTGTTCGTCGAATGTTCTTATCTGTCCTGATATTGGGATTTCGTAAATAATTAAGTATAGGTGTCCTCCAATCACTTGCATCGGCTTCATTGTCAGCCGAATCGATTAAGAGAACATTTCTGGTAACCCCGGACGGTCCGGCGTCATCACGCGGACGGTCCGCGACCTGGGAATTTGGCTCTGCACTGGTTATCAGATTTTCAGTTTTGTGAAATTTCCCTCTCTTTATCCGATAACCTGATGCATCTTGTGCCAAATCGTTAGCTCTATGATTCTCAACTCTAGATATATGCCGAATACTGAATTCGTCAAAAGAATGGATTATGCTCCAACATTTCTCAAGGTAACTATTTAGGGTACCATCAAAACATTGATATTCTTCTAACACTTGTTGAACAACCAGCTATGAATCACCAAATACCTTCACATGTTTTACTCCCATACCATTTAAAAGTTCTAAACCGAACAAAAGTGCTTCATATTCGGCTTGGTTGTTAGTGCAATAAGTTTTCAATCGGCAAGAGAAGTCAAAGGAGACATTACTTGGTGAAACAAGCACAATGCCAATTCCTTGCCCTTCATTGCAAACCGATCCATCAAAATATAAAGTCCAAGGAGTAATAGTGAGGTATGACATGTCTAGTTCATGAATATCATTAACCCGATGTTCTACAATGAAATCCGCTACGACTTGGCCTTTCATAGATTTCAATGGTTCATATGCCAAGTCATATTCTATGAGTGCATAAGCCCACTTACCAATTCTACCACTCATAATTGGGTTATGCAACATGTATTTGATCACATCAGCTTGACCAGAAACAGTGCAATGACTAGACAGTAAATAACATCTACATTTGGTGCATGCATAAAACAAGCATAAGCATAACTTCTCAATAAAAGTGTACCTTGTTTCAGCATCCACCAACCTTCGGCTCAGATATGTCACCACATGCTCCTTTCCCTCAGTTTCTTGTGTCAGAACAGCCCCAATAACCTTATCTTCAGCTGCAATGTATAATCGGAATGGTACTCCTGCTCGTGGTGCTTTTAATACGGGAGCCGAAGATAAGTATTTTTTGATAAGATCAAATGCTTCTTGCTGTTCTGCCCCCCAAGCGAATTCGGCATCATTCTTAAGCCGAAGAATAGGGGTGAACGCATCAATCTTCCCGGCTAGGTTAGAAATAAACCTTCGTAAATAATTCACCTTGCCGAGAAACTTCTGTACCTCGACCTTACAGGTCGGAGGTCCCACATTCCGAATAGACTTGATTCGGTCAGGGTCTATTTCTATACCATGTTCATGTATGACAAATCCTAAAAACTTACCAGCCGACACTCCAAAAGCACATTTACGTGGGTTCATTTTCAAACCATACCGACGCATTTTATCAAAGGCTTTGTGCAAATCAGCTATATGAGAACTAAACTCAGTCGATTTGACTACAATATCATCAATGTAGACTTCCACAGTGTTTCCTAACAACTCATGGAAGATCAGATTCATAGCCCTCTGATAAGTAGCACCAGCATTTTTAAGACCGGATGTCATGACAACCCATTCAAATAAACCAATGAAGCCTGGACATATAAAGGCCGTTTTAGACGCATCTTCTTCGGCCATGAAAATCTGATTATATCTGGCATTACCATCAAGGAAGCTAATAATTCTATTTCCTAATGCATTATTGATTAATGTGTCGGCTATGGGCATGGGATATTCATCTTTAGGAGTTGCTCTATTTAAATTACGAAAATCAATGCATACTCTAAGCTTACCTGACTCCTTCTTCTCCATCGGCACAATATTGGAGACCCACTCTGCGTATCTGCAAGGTCTAATAAAATTAGCTTCTAGCAGCCGGTGGATTTCGTCCTTGATTCGTGGAAGAAGATCTGGACGAAATGTTCTAGCTTTCTGCTTGAAAGGTCTGAAACCAGACTTAATAGGCAGCCGATGTTCGACAATCTCTCGGCTTAGTCCAAGCATTTCAGTGTAATTCCAAGCAAAACAATCTGAATATTCCTTCAATAGACCGATCATCTCATTTCTAGAATCGGTCTCCAGGGTCTTGTTTACAAAAGTCGGCCTTGGAGTTTTACCATCTCCTATGTCAATCTCCTCCAAAGGATCGGCTGATGTAAACCCCTGTCCTAGTTTATCAAGATCTCTGAATTCCTCTATCATGTCCCCCACAGAGGAATCAGATAATCTTTGTGTGATGGCGGACTTTCCGGTCTCGGGGACCGGATCATCCGTAATACTGTCTTTTTGCTGCGGTTGATGTTCGGTCTTAAAGTCCGAACTGTTTTGTGAAAGACCAGACCATCCGGCTTTGAGAGCTGAATTGTCCGTGATCAAAAACTCATGAACTTTGTGTGTATTCATCATTTAAACTCTATTTAGGATTTAGCCGATTCTCCATCGGCTCTAGCATTACAGGAACGAAACCTTTCTTATCTATACTTATGAACTGATAATCAGAAAAATCTACTCCTGTGAGACATGTAGCAGTCTCATAAGTCCAGAGTACAGGGGCATCGGCCACAGCGATGTAGGCCGATACATCAGCATGTACTTGTTCTGTGTCATCGCCTACCCATTGTATTAGCATTTGATGTAATGTAGAAGGTATACATTGATTGGCGTGAATCCAATCTCTGCCTAGGATTAAACTATAATTTCCTTCTACATCAGCGACGAAGAATGCAGCAGCAAGGGTCTTAGTCCCGATGGTTAATTCAACGGACGTGACTCTCCTGGCTTTGATTGAACTATCTCCAACACCGCTGAGGGTCATGTTGGTTTTGACAAGTTCGTCATCTTGCTTACCTAATTTTCTGTATAATGAATAAGGCATTAGATTTACAGCCGCCCCTCCATCTACCAACATCTTAGCAATCGGTATTCCATCAATGTGACCGCGCACGAAGAGCGGCTTTAAATGATTTACCAATTCATTTGGTTTAGTAAAGGCGACTTCTTTAGGACCAAAATCAAATTAGGCAACAACAGGTTCATCGTTGCCGATAATAGTACAATCGGCGGAAAATGTAATAACATTCATATCCATACCTAGGCGTTCTGGAGAAGCTTCATAGTCGACCAGGTCTTCTCCTAGTAGGTCGTCCTCTTCCATTGATGTTGGCATGTTGTTGGAGGCTTCCTGGTGAATGGCGGACGGTCCACGCGTGGGGGCCGGACGGTCCGCGCCTGGTGCAGGTTGTCCAGAGGCCTCCTGGTGAAGGTCGGACGGTCCGCGCGCAGAGGCCGGACGGTCCGTGCCTGGTGCAGATTGTCCAGCCTTGCTGGCCGGGCTATCTGCCATACCTGCAGGGTGCTGCACAAGTATTGTTTGATTTTCTATTTTTATGGCCGTTTGTTTTTCCTCAACGGCCTTTGGTCTCCATTTCTTTTGTGGTGGCGAGTATAGTGGATGTGTGTCAGTAAATATCTTTTCCGCCTCCTTTTCCTGGCTCTCTTTTGCTCTTAGGCGCTGTAATTTTCTCTTTTGGGACTGTGTCAATCCTGCTGGGCACCATCGAGACATGGAGTATTTTGGATCGGCTGTTTTGTTGGTAGCCGTATCCTTTTTGGTTGTGTTGACCGATTTGCCAAAATTATCGGCCCTTTATTATCTTCCTGTATGACAACATCTGTAGTGCCTATTTTGATGATCTCCTTTTTTGTTGTTTTTTGAGTTGCTGCAGGCATATGCCCCCCTGCCGGATTGGTCGGCCTTGAAGGCCGAGTAGTCCGGCAATCCTGTTGGGTTTGTGCCTGGTGACCGGATTGAGCAGTGCTCAATCGGTCTTGTACTGGTGGCGTCAACCTGTCAAAAACAGATGTTTGGGGTGCCCCCCAGGCGGAGTACTGTGGCATCCCAAATGGATATGGTGGCATGCCCCACATTTGATTTGGGACATATGGCGGAGGTAAATATGTGTATGGATATGGCATAGGTGGATATGGAGGTGGAGGTGTCCATGCAGGTACGTTAGGTCTCACTTGTACAGTATGACCTTTCATTTCTTTTGATTGGTGGGGTGGTCCAATCGGCCTGACCTGACGCTGCTCATGAATGGGTGAGCGGGGTCGCTTTGCTGGCCGGTCACTGGGGCCGGCCTTCTTTTTTACGTATTTCGACAATAATTGATCAAAAGTTGGGCCGGCTTTAACCAACTGACCAGCTGCCTTGAATGTATTTGTTTTCCACGTACCTATCTCTGGCCGTTGTGGTTTGAAAGTACGTGGCCGTTGTGAGTCCTGAGTACGGCCGGACCGTCCGCCGGAGCTCTCCGGACCGTCCCGTGGGGTCCCAGACCGTCCGCGCCTACGTGCCGGACCATCTGGGATACGCAGCACGGGTTCCTGCATCTGTCTCCCTGTCTGCGCTTGCCCCCCCAGTACTGGAGGCTGTGATGGTCACCTTTAGGGTCTCCCCTCCATCGGGAGTCTTCTCGGCTACCACTTTCCTACAAGAAACTTTATGATCCCCATCGGCCTCTTTAGCATTGCCGATGATTGTCTCTTTGCCTTTGTCTTTATCGGCTGTGTTTGGCCGAACTAGGACTTTCTTGCCCTCGAAGTCAATCATGTTCATTGGAAAAGGCTCTGTATCCACCTGCATTTTCTGAAATTTCAATCGTCCCTCGTTAATGGTCGATTGAATCTGTTGCCGAAATACATTACAATCATTAGTGGCATGAGAAAATGAGTTGTGCCACTTGCAGTATGCACGACGTTTTAGCTCGTCGGCAGATGGAACAGTGTGATTTATTTTAATGTTGCCATTTTTGAGTAATTCATCAAATATTTTATCACACTTGCCAACATTAAACGTAAACTTTACATCCTCCTGCCGTTTCTTTTGAATCGGCTGTAGGGAAGCACAAGCCGAAGATTTGGCCTACTTTGGCCAAACCATTTCAGCAGCATATATTTCTGTTGACTCGTCCTCTGAGCTACTTTGATCGCACTCTACTATATGTACGTTATGACGAATTGCTTTAGCAGTTTCTTTGCTTCGGCTTTCACAAGCCGAAGCTATCTGGTGTAACTATGCTAGTGTAAAAAATTGGATGCCTTCTAATCTTTCTTTTAAATAATATCGTAGACCATTAAAGGCTAATCATGCTAGCTGTTTCTCTGCTAAATGAATTTGGAAGCATCGGTTTCTTGTATCTCGGAATCTCCGGATGTAATCATTAACCGATTCATATTTTGCTTGTCGTAATGACACTAAATCTACCAAATCCAACTCATAGTCACCGGAGAAAAAATTATCATGAAATTTTTGTTCTAGATCCCCCCATGATGAGATGGAATTAGGAGGTAAAGTGGCGTACCACGCAAACGCAGTTCCTGTTAAAGATAATGAAAATAAACGTATGCGAAATGCCTCTGTGTCGGTCAACTCTCCTAATTGTGCTAAAAATTGGACTATGTGTTCACGTGTGTTCTTTCCTTGATCACCCGAAAATTTTGCGAATTCGGGTATCCTGGTTCCCTGTGGGTATGGGTGGTGATCAAATCGGCTGTCATAAGGTTTCCGATATGATTGCCCCCCAGGGACCATGCTTACTCCGAGCTTATCTCGGAACGCCCCGGCTATTTCTTCCCTTACTATATCAATGGCAGCCGGTGCGAGACCACCGGCTCTCTGATCAAACATAGGTGGGGTTGGCTGGATATTAGCATATTGTCTTTCCCCCCATTGGTTTGAACTACGTGGTGCATTGCCACTTGCCCTATATGGTTCATATGTTTGATCGTTCCTTTCCGGCCTTCTCGGTGGGGCCGGAAAGTTTTCCTGGGCTCTAGATCTCGAATTAATGGGTTGATGCATTGTATAGTGCGATGGGAAGTGCTGCTGGGACGGGTGAGGATTCAGGTAACAATCCTCCTCAAAAAGGTCATGTGCGGACTGTCCGGACATTGGCCCGGACCGTCCGTGATTATGTGCGGACCGTCCGTCATTGTACGTGGACGGTCCGACTGGGTAGTTTAGATTCTGTGTTGTGTGTGGTGGTTCGGGCACATATCTAGGTAACTCATTAAAAATAGGCCCGACTGTTGTTGGTCCGGACGGTCCGCGCTCACGTGCGGACGGTCCGGGCATGTGCAGATCGGCTGATTTGCTGCCGATTTGCGGTTGCTCAGGGTATGTGTTCATCAGCATCCCATAAAGGGGTTGTGACTGGTCGTGACAACCTGTAGCCGATGTGTTACGCGTGTTACCTCCTAACTCAACCTCGTGTGAAGGAAAATTTGCGATACTAGATTATCAAATGCACGTACTAGTCTCTTAAGATCGCTTTGCATACCCCCTATGATGTCCTGCATTTGTTCACGTTGCTCTTCTACATAATTTCTAAGAGATTGTAGCTCGTTGGTATTACTTACATTGGGGATATCTGGCGTGGGTTGGAGCGAAGCCGGATCCGTCGCCCGATGTCGGACGACCTTGTTGTTTCTGTCCACTTTGAAGTTGGCCAAGAACTTTGCTTTCGCCTCCTGGATCATCCACTCCTTGTGCTCCTCGAACTGGAGCTGCTCGTCAACCGGCAAGGTTTCCCAAGTCGGCTCTATGATGTTGCTTGGAGAAATATCAGAGCTATCCCTTGAACCGGCCATTGAGGGCCGATTTGATGAGCTTAGATGTGTTGTCCCCAGCGGAGTCGCCAAAAAGTATGTTGACACCTTTTTGGAGGCGCCAATCACTTCAAAAGAACCAGTGGCAGTGCTCTCTGGTCAGGCGCGGACAGTCCGCGGCACAGGGTCGGACGGTCCGCGACCTGGCGTGAGGCGGCGGTGCTCTCTGGTTAGGTGCGGACGGTCCGCGGCACAGGGCCGGACGGTCCGCGACCTGGCGCAGGAACTCGGGTTCCCTGCCTGACGGCCGGACGGTCCGCGCCCTATGGCCGAACGGTCCGCGCATGCACAGGGGCGGCAGAAGATCGTCGGCGGCGCCTGGATCTCGCTCCAGGGAGGGACCCCGTCGGGGAGGAGAGATCCTAGGTGGTGTCTAGGCTCGGGTAGACCGACCTAGACTCCTCTAATCGACGTAGAGTCGAGGAGAGGCGGAGAATTTGGGGATTGGAAGACTAAACCTAAACTAGACTAGAACTACTCCTAGGATAAAATGTAAATTGTATTGACTGAAGGTTCGATTCATTGTTTTAAATCGGCCGTAGACCTCTCTATTTATAGAGGAGGAGGGCTGGACCCGTTACAAACAAATTTCCGAGTGAATCCCTCGAATCTAGCTAACAACCGTAGCACAAAACTCGAAACCCTAAACTGCTCTGCGCACGCGCGGACCGTCCGGCCCCCAGGCGCGGACCGTCCGGACCGCGGACCGTCCGCCCTGCTCAAAATGGGCTCCAACATCGACCCAATTGACAAAAAGACTGTGTCACAACATCATTGTAGATTCTATACAATGAATTATTTTGTTGATTTCCATTAATTCGAGATAAATTTTAACGTTTACCCAAAGCTATTGGTTAGGTTATCAAAATATATTTTATGTCTATATGGATCGTTTCTGAGCGTCGATTTTACTTCAGACTGCTCTTGTAATCTGAAGACTTTAACTTAAATTGGACTAACCTCCGCCATGGTATAGGTGAGTTGTATGTATGTCCATGCTGGTCCTCTTGTCTCCTTACCTTTGGTTTGTATTTTAAGGAGTGATGTTCTTATTAGACATAATGCATTTTTTGTTGATTAGATGTGCATTGAATTTAATATTAGAATTTGGGGGTGTGTCGAGGTTTGGATGTACATTGAATTGCAAGTTGGAACTGCGGAGGCGTGTTGAGGGCAGATACATCGATAGTGGCGGAATAACGTTAAGGGGCAAAAGTGGCTGCGGGGCAACTCACTTCAAGGAGTGGAATGAAGGAACAGAGGAGCGTCACCATCGATAGTGTAAGAACAAAGTGTCATTAATGAATGTTAGAGAACAATAGGGCAATCATGCGGTGGAGGATCAACGGTCCGTGGTGACAGAGATTTGAGGATAGAGTAGAGTACATCAGGAACGTAAGCATGTCTGAGCAAAGAAGCATCGATTGAATGTTGAGCAAGAGCAAGACTGTAAGTGAGAGCACCTAGAGGGGGGTGAATAGGTGATCCTGTAACACTTAAAACTTAGGCCACAAAAACTTGGTTAAGTGTTAGCGCAATAACCACCAAGTGGCTAGAGAGGAGTCTTCAACAAAACACAATAACCAACAAGAGATCAATCACAGAGATGACACAGTGGTTATCCCGTGGTTCGGCCAAAACCAACGCTTGCCTACTCCACGTTGTGGCGTCCCCAACGGACGAGGGTTGCAATCAACCCCTCTCAAGCGGTCCAAAGACCCACTTGAATACCACGGTGTTTTGCTTGATTTTCTTAATCCCGTTTGCGAGGAATCTCCACAACTTGGAGCCTCTCGCCCTTACACTTGAAGTTCACAAAGAAGCACGGAGCAAGGGAGGGATTAGCAACGCACACAAGACACAAAAATCAGAGTGTCACCACGCACACAAGTCGCAACAAGAGCTCGCAACACAACCCAATGAGTTCACAACTCCACTAGAGCTCTATATGCTATCACAAAGAAACAAATGCGCGGAATCGAGGTCTTGGTGCGTAGGAATGTTGTAAGAATGCTTGGTATATGAAGCGTCCCGATCCTCTGGGACTCAAATGTGATACAATTACTAGTCCCAGGAGGCTAGTAAACACATTTATACATCAGATGATTCCAGATCTGCTTAAACGAGACAAACCTATACAGGTGGCGAACAACTTTAAGAGTTGGTCCACAACTCGGGACATATCATCAGAGTGGGGCCGAAGCAGCCCGATATACGCAGTGAAGCAATTCAGCGGTCCAACAGCCACAGGCAAGGTTGGGAACAGTCGTAACTCTTACCCGATCTCTTTTTTCTGAAAAACAACAAATAAGCAAGGGTGAGTACAAACGTACTCAGCAGCCCACCTTCACCCGCGGAATGGGGAAATCAGATATAATGCATGGAATATGTGGAGCTCGGGATATTTTGCAGAAACAACAATATTTAATGCAGAGTTGTTTTGAAAAACATTTTGTATTTTTGCAAAGCGCATCCTCTCCAAAAGGAGCAGGAAGTTTTTTAGTATTATAACAAAATCCCCTGGACTAAACCATCCAGGCATCTCAGCAGTTTCCCAATGGTTTTCCTTTTCAAAAACCGCTACTGGACTTCCCGTCCACCATAGCCCACGGCTCAACCGCCGAACCTTTTTAAAAACCATTTTTCTCAAACGCACCCCTTTTTGAAAACAAAACATTAATTGCCATACCATACCAGACTCGTCCATTCCTGTGGACACAGACTATTCGAATAGGTTTTCAAACTCCGCGCAGAGGTGTACACTTTACCCACTAGTCCGGCTCTGCGATCTCATGATCAATGAGATCCGAATCCGAATCTCTTTCTTTCCCCGCACGTCCTAACCTTAACGGTTATCCGGAAGGAGTCAGGCCACCACCATGTCCAAACCGGACAAAACTTTCCCCCTCCTTATCCTCCCGGTGCTCCCCAGCCTTCATAACCCTGGGGTTGTACCGTACGAGTTCAGATTGAGTGACTGCCCACACAGTCTCGAGTGGTTGTACTATTAAAGAGTACAGGTAGTGAAGATGACAAACCGGTCCTTATATGAGGGGACAATCCTTCTGCTCACGCCTAAACCAGCTGAGCCAACACCTTAGGCCCTCCCCTAAACCAGGGAGTCCCTGATTATCCCGCTCACAAGGTGATAAGGGTGAAAACCCTTCATCACACACATTTTGAAAAGCATTTTCTTTCGAAAACTCACACCTGTTCTCAAATCATTTGGAACATATATATCAGGGATTGATTGCGGCAAGCGGCTGGGTGGCCATAATAACTTATCTCAAAATCATATCATGCATAAAATAACAGGCTAAGGGTTGTGGTTGAAAAATCATAGGTAATTTATGCATCAAAGGGATCCAGTGAGCTTGCCGTGCTTATTCGGCGAAGGGGGAAGGAGAGCTCGCGGAACTGGCTTCTGGCTCCACCGCCTGGCGTAGACTTGCAGATCTGGCCTCCACGAGATGGCACGAACGCTCCGATAACTATGCAACATGAACAAGCAAACATACAAACCAGCAAGTATACCAACAAATATTTAGTATAGTGGTCAGAAAAGCGATATATGGATGGGTAGAGTCTTGAGTAGAATCTATGTCATGTGGTGTTGTGATATTACTGGTGGTGGAGCGGAGGTGCTTACCAGGAGGGTGGACTGGAGGCAAAGCGGCACTATGCGTGTAGCCGGCAGAGCGGAGTAACTGAGTGGGTGGGGTGTTTGCCTTGGCTGAGGGTGTTGAGTGTGTGTGGAGAGGGAGAGGGTAGCTGGGTGTATTTATAGCTGAGTGTATGTGGTGTAGCACAGTGAAGTTCACTGTTGGTGAGAATAGTGACGAATGAATCGTCTGACTTGGTATGAACATGAGAGTTATAGGCAGAATATGGGACAAGAGTATTTTGGGAGTTTTCTGGAACATGAACCATGCTTAAGGGGTGACATGGCTGGATAGGGAATAGTTTGATAAAAATTTAGAAACGAGAATTATTGGAATCTGAGTTTGGGAGCCTGGTTCGAAGGAATCTCAAAGTTAAGCGTGCTCAACTCGGAGAAACCTGGGATGGGTGACCAGATGGGAAGTTCCCTACTGGAAGGAAAATCACAGTCATCGGAGTTCGTATGACTGGAATATGGGTCTGGCTGGTCTTAGGTGGACTGGACAGCATGATGTATGAGTAGTTGAAATTTGGGGTGATCGGCTAATCGATGAATAGTAACGATGAATAGTGGCGATGGAAAAGTAATTATAGATATCATCTATGAATAGTAACGATGATGAATAGTAATGATAAATAGTAACGATGATGAATAGTGTATGTGAATAGTAATGGTAAATAGTAATGGTGAATAGTGATAGTGAATAGTTCATATGAACGAACGATGAACGATGAATAGGAACTATGAACGAACGGACGAACGAACGAATGATCGGACGAACGAACGATCGAAATTTCGGCAGCATAATGGCAGGAAAAAGATTATTTGGACGAACGAACGGACGAACGATCGAATGATCGGACGAACGAACGATCGGAATTTCGGCAGCATAACGGCAGGATAAAGATTATCTGGAAGAACGATGAATAGGGACTATGAACGAACGATGAACGATGAATAGGAACTATGAACGAACGATGAACGATCGAATGATCGAACGAACGAACGATCGGAATTTCGGCAGCATAACGGTAGG
Source organism: Zea luxurians (assembly GCA_029449295.1). Lineage (NCBI taxonomy): Eukaryota > Viridiplantae > Streptophyta > Magnoliopsida > Poales > Poaceae > Zea > Zea luxurians. The sequence goes on along the minus strand of JAOPSE010000129.1, from coordinate 4,801,315 downwards.
ACAACGATTATCTGGAAGAACGATGAATAGGGACTATGAACGAACGATGAATAGGGACTATGAACGAACGATGAACGATGAATAGGAACTATGAACGAACGATGAACGATCGAATGATCGAACGAACGAACGATCGGAATTTCGGCAGCATAACGGTAGGAAAAAGATTATTTGGACGAACGAACGGACGAACGATCGAACGATCAGACGAACGGACGAACGAACCATGAACGATCGGACGAACGATCGAACGATCGGACGAACGAACGAACAAACTAAGAACAGGGGGACGAACGATCGAAGAACGATCGAACGATCCTTGTGCTAGTGTGTGCTTGTGTGGAACATGGAGTGGGTGTGTGTGGGGGGGGGAGAGAGTTGCCATGAAATGGCTTGGGGTGGGATGGGAGGAGGCCCTTGCCCCTCTATTTATAGCCATGGTGGGGGGATTAGGGGGAGGGATGAGAGGATTAGTGGGAGGATGAGATGATTAGTGGGAGGTTAGCATGTATTTGTCTTGTATAAGTGAGATTTGCTTGTAGAGCTCACCGTATGACACTGGAGGCATACGTATACGTATGAGCATGAGGAAAGTTATGAAGAAAATATTTGTAGGGACTTGAAAAATGATTTTGAAGGTATTTCTCAAGAGGAAAATACCTGGAGATATATCGGTGGAATATTTGGGCAGTATTTCTGGAAAGAACTTGAAGGGGATTACTCGGGAAATATTTGGGCGGTATTTCTGGAAACAAATTGAGGGTGATCACTGGGAAATATTTGTAGGACATTTGAGGAGGATTTTGGAGAGAATATAGACCACTATATTTTATTTGCTGATATCAACTCGCAAACAAACATTTTGAAATGAAATTTGAAATTCATTTTGAATTTAGAGGGAGTTTGAGAAAATTTCAGGATTTGAATTTTTGGGATGCTACAAATCTACCCCACTTAAAAGGAATCTCGTCCTCGAGATTTGGCTTAGAAGGGTTATGGGTATAGCTTTACTTCAGCTACATATCTTCACTTTGCAACTCTTCGAGGAGATGGAACTTCAACAAAATCCGGCCTTTGAGGAGCATCCGGTTGCTGATTGCAAATGCTGATTCTGGCTACTCAAAGATCATCTTCAGGCTTCAGCTTTCGCTTGGCAGCTAGCTTATTGAGGAAGCATCGATGCCAACACGCAAACCTTTCTCTTGCGAACTCCCACATGGATCCCTTCCTTGATTGGTCTTCTGGTGCTTCATCAACAAAACTTGGGTAACCACTTCTCATCCAGAAACTTATAAGCTTCGATGATCTGGTCCTCCACAAGCTTACTAAGGCCTTCTTCTTTTTCTCCATAGCAGGAACCTGGCTGGAACACTACCCCACTTAAAAAGAATGAGGGTAGGGCTCTTGAATCTCAGGGATTTGAAATCCTTGAAGTACCTCATAACAAGGGTGTTACGGGGCCTTCTCCTGCTGTCTCTGCTTGAGCAGACTACAGAGAGATGACTGACACAGGGTTGATTCTGGGAGAACCTTCTTCTTATCTTCTCTTCACTATCTTCTTTTATCTTCTCACTTTTCACTGCCTCTTTCTTTCTCTTTGCTCTTCCCACTCGAGGATTCTTGAAAGGGAATTAGGCTTACACCTAGTTCCTAAATAATTTTGGTGGTTGAATTGCCCAACACAAATATTGGACTAACTAGTTTGCTCTAGTACTTAAGTTATACAGGTGCAAAAGGTTCACACTTAGCCAATAAAAAGACCAAGTATTGGATTCAACAAAGGAGCAGCAAGGCAACCGAGGGCACCTCTGGCTGGAGGCACCGGACTGTCCGGTGTGCACCGGACTGTCCGGTGTGCACCGGACTGTCCGGTGTGCACCGGACTGTCCGGTGCGGCCAGAGGACTTCGACTTCAGACTCTTCGCCCAGAGAACTCTTCGCCCAGAGGACTCTTCGCCCAGAGGACTTCGCTCAGAGGACTCTTCGCCCAGAGGACTCTTCGCCCAGAGGACTCTTCGCCCAGAGGACTTCACTCTCGGGATTTCTCGGAAGACGGCGCGCTATAATTCACCGGACTGTCCGGTGTGCACCGGACATGTCCGGTGCTCCAAGGAAACTCCGTCTCCGGAACTCGCCAGCCTCGGGTTCGCGCGGCAGCCGCTCCGCTAAAATTCACCGGACTGTCCGGTGTGCACCGGACTGTCCGGTGTACCAGCGGAGCAACGGCTCCCTGCGGCGCCAACGGCTCCCTGCGGAGCATTAAATGCGCGCGCAGCGCGCGCAGACGTCAGGCACGCCCATGCCGGTGCACCGGACATCAAACAGTACCTGTCCGGTGTGCACCGGACACCCAGGAGGGCCCAGAAGTCAGAAGCTCCAACGGTCAGAATCCAACGGCAATGGTGACGTGGCAGGGGCACCGGACTGTCCGGTGTGCACCGGACTGTCCGGTGCGCCATCGAACAGACAGCTTCCAGCAACGGTCACTTTTGGTGGTTGGGGCTATAAATACCCCAACCACCCCACATTCATTGCCATCCAAGTTTTCCACTTCTCAACTACTACAAGAGCTCCAGCATTCAATTCTAGACACACCAAATAGATCAAGTCCTCTCCAAATTCCACACAACTCCATAGTAACTAGAGAGAGTGATTTGCTTGTGTTCTTTCGAGCTCTTGCGCTTGGATCGCATTCTTTTCTTTCTCACTTGTTCTTGAGATCATCACTCAATTGTAACCAAGGCAAGAGGCACCAATTGTGTGGTGGCCCTTGCGGGGAAGTTTTGTTCCCGGTTGATTGAGAAGAAGAGAAAGCTCACTCGATCCGTGGGATCGTTTGAGAGAGGGAAGGGTTGAAAGAGACCTGGCCTTTGTGGCCTCCTCAACGGGGAGTAGGTTTGCGAGAACCGAACCTCGGTAAAACAAATCCTCGTGTCACACTCTTATTTGCTTGCGATTTGTTTTGCGCCCTCTCTCGCGGACTCGTTTATATTTCTAACGCTAACCCGGCTTGTAGTTGTGATTATTTTTGTAAATTTCAGTTTCGCCCTATTCACCCCCCCTCTAGGCGACTATCAATTGGTATCGGAGCCCGGTGCTTCATTAGAGCCTAACCGCTCGAAGTGATGTCGGGAGATCACACCAAGAGGGAGATGGAGACCGGTGATGACAAGCCCACTACAAGCCAAGGGAGCACTTCATCGGAAGAGTCCCGCACCAAGAGAAGAGAGAAGAAGAAGAACTCCTCCAAGCGGAAGGAGAAAAGGTCCTCCTCTTCTCACCACAAGGAAAAGAAGGAAAAATCTTCTTCTCACAAGCCGCATCGGAGTGGGGACAAGCACAAGAGGATGAGGAAGGTGGTCTACTACGAGACCGACACTTCATCAACATCTACCTCCGGCTCCGACGCGGCGTCCGTCACTTCTAAACGCCAAGAGCGTAAGAAGTATAGTAAGATCCCCCTACGCTACCCTCGCGTTCCTAAACATACACCTTTACTTTCCGTCCCATTAGGCAAACCACCAACTTTTAATGGTGAAGATTATGCTATGTGGAGCAATTTAATGCGATTTCATCTAACCTCTCTCCACAAAAGTATATGGGATGTTGTTGAGTATGGTGTACAGGTACCATCCGTAGGGGATGAGGACTATGACACGGACGAAGTGGCCCAAATCGAGCACTTCAACTCCCAAGCCGCAACCATCCTCCTTGCCTCTCTAAGCAAGGAGGAATACAACAAAGTACAAGGGTTGAAGAACGCCAAGGAGATTTGGGACCTACTCAAGACGGCGCACGAGGGTGATGAACTCACCAAGATCACCAAGCGGGAAACGATCGAGGGGGAGCTCGGTCGCTTCCGTCTTCGCCAAGGGGAAGAGCCACAAGACATGTACAACCGGCTCAAGACCTTGGTGAACCAAGTGCGCAACCTCGGGAGCGCAAAATGGGATGACCACGAAGTGGTTAAGGTTATTTTAAGAGCACTTATTTTCCTTAACCCTACTCAAGTACAATTAATTCGTGGTAATCCTAGATATCCACTAATGACCCCCGAGGAAGTCATCGGGAATTTTGTAAGCTTTGAATGCATGATTAAGGGCTCCAAAAAGATCAACGAGCTTGACGAGCCTTCCACATCCAAGGCGCAACCGGTGGCCTTCAAGGCAACGGAGGAAAAGAAGGAGGAGTCTACACCAAGTAGACAACCGATTGACGCCTCCAAGCTCGACAACGAAGAGATGGCCCTAATCATCAAAAGCTTCCGGCAAATCCTCAAGCAACGGAAAGGGAAAGATTACAAATCCCGTTCCAAGAAGGTTTGCTACAAGTGTGGTAAGCCCGGTCGTTTTATTGCAAAATGTCCTATGTCAAGTGATAGTGACAGGGGCGACGACAAGAAGGGCAAGAAGAAGGAGAAGAAGAAGTACTACAAGAAGAAGGGCGGCGATGCCCATGTTTGTCGGGAGTGGGACTCCGACGAAAGCTCAAGCGACTCCTCCGACGACGAGGACGCCGCCAACATCGCCGTCACCAAGGGCCTCCTCTTCCCCAACGTCGGCCACAAGTGTCTCATGGCCAAGGACGGCAAAAAGAAGGTAAAATCAAAGTCCTCCACTAAATATGAAACATCTAGTGATGAGGATGATGATAAAAATGAGGAGGATAATTTGCGTATTCTTTTTGCCAACCTTAACATGGAACAAAAAGAAAAATTAAATGAGCTAATTAGTGCCATCCATGAAAAGGATGATCTTTTGGACTCTCAAGAGGACTTCCTAATCAAGGAAAACAAGAAACATGTTAAGGTTAAAAATGCTTATGCTCTAGAAGTTGAAAAATGTAACAAATTATCTAGTGAGCTAAGCACATGCCATGACACTATTGCCAACCTTAGAAGTGAAAATGTTAAACTAATTGCTAAGGTTGATTCTCATGTTTGCATTGATCCTAGAAATGATAATGTTGATTTGCTTGCTAGGATTGATGAGTTGAATGTTTCCATTGCTAGCCTTAGAAATGAAAATGAGAAATTAATTGCTAAGGCTAAGGATTTTGATGTTTGCAATACTACTATCTCCGACCTTAGAACTAAAAATGATATGTTGCATGCTAAGGTTGTTGAACTTAAATCTTGCAAACCCTCTACATCTAATGTTGAGCACGTTTCCATTTGTACTAGATGTAGAGATATTAATGTTGATGCTATCCATGATCACCTAGCCTTAATTAAAAAACAAAATGATCACATAGCACAACTTAATGCTAAAATTAGAGAGCATGACTTAGAAAATGAAAAATTTAAATTGGCTAGAAGCATGCTCTATAATGGGAGACGCCCTGGCATTAAGGATGGCATTGGCTTCCAAAGGGGAGACAATATCAAAATTAATGCCCCTCCAAAGAACTTATCCAACTTTGTTAAGGGCAAGGCTCTCATGCCTCAGGATAACGAGGGTTACATTTTGTACCCTGCAGGCTATCCTGAGAGCAAGATTAAGAAAATTCATTCTAGGAAGTCTCACTCTGGCCCTAATCATGCTTTTATGTATAAGGGTGAGACATCTAGATCTAGGCAACCAACACATGCCAAGTTGCCTAGAAAGAAAACTACTAATGCATCAAATGATCATGTTATTTCATTCAAAACCTTTGATGCATCATATGTTTTGACTAGCAAATCCGGCAAGGTAGTTGCCAAAATTGTTGGGGGCAAACACAAGGGCTCCAAGACTTGTGTTTGGGTACCCAAAGTTCTTGTATCTAATGCCAAAGGACCCAAAACCGTTTGGGTACCTAAAACAAAGAACTAAACTTGTTTTGTAGGTTTATGCATCCGGGGGCACAAGTTGGATACTCGACAGCGGGTGCACAAACCACATGACAGGGGAGAAAAGGATGTTCTCCTCATATGAGAAAAACCAAGATCCCCAACGAGCTATCACATTCGGGGATGGAAATCAAGGTTTGGTCAAAGGTTTGGGTAAAATTGCTATTTCTCCTGACCATACTGTTTCCAATGTTTTTCTGGTAGATTCCTTAGATTACAATTTGCTTTCCGTTTCCCAATTATGCAAAATGGGCTACAACTGTCTTTTTACTGATATAGGTGTTACTGTCTTTAGAAGAAGTGATGATTCAATAGCTTTTAAGGGAGTGTTAGAGGGTCAGCTATACTTAGTAGATTTTAATAGAGCTGAACTTGACACTTGCTTGATTGCTAAGACTAACTTGGGTTGGCTCTGGCACCGCCGACTAGCCCATGTTGGAATGAAGAATCTTCACAAGCTTCTAAAGGGAGAACACATTTTGGGACTAACCGATGTTCATTTTGAGAAGGACAGGATTTGTAGCGCATGCCAAGCCGGGAAGCAAGTTGGTGTCCATCATCCACACAAAAACATCATGACTACCGACAGGCCACTGGAGCTCCTTCACATGGATTTGTTCGGCCCGATCGCTTACATAAGCATCGGCGGTAGTAAGTATTGTCTTGTAATTGTGGATGATTATTCTCGCTTCACTTGGGTATTCTTTTTACAGGAAAAATCACAAACCCAAGAGACCTTAAAAGGATTCTTGAGATGGGCTCAAAATGAGTTTGGCTTAAGGATCAAGAAAATTAGAAGCGACAACGGGACGGAGTTCAAGAATTCTCAAATCGAAGGTTTCCTTGAGGAGGAGGGCATCAAGCATGAGTTCTCTTCTCCCTACACTCCACAGCAAAATGGTGTAGTGGAGAGGAAGAATCGAACTCTATTAGACATGGCAAGAACCATGCTTGATGAGTACAAGACACCGGATCGGTTTTGGGCCGAGGCGGTCAACACCGCCTGCTACGCCATCAACCGATTATATCTTCACCGAATCCTCAAGAAAACATCTTATGAACTCCTAACCGGTAAAAAGCCCAATATTTCATATTTTAGAGTTTTTGGTAGCAAATGCTTTATTCTTGTTAAGAGAGGTAGAAAATCCAAATTTGCTCCTAAAACTGTAGAAGGCTTTTTACTAGGATATGACTCAAACACAAGGGCATATAGAGTCTTTAACAAGTCCTCAGGACTTGTTGAAGTTTCTTGTGACGTTGTGTTTGATGAGACTAACGGCTCTCAAGTAGAGCAAGTTGATCTTGATGATATAGGTGAAGAACAGGCTCCATGCATAGCACTAAGGAACATGTCCATTGGGGATGTGTGTCCTAAGGAATCCGAAGAGCCTTCACAAGCACAAGATCAACCATCCTCCTCCATGCAAGCATCTCCACCAACTCAAGTTGAGGATGAGGCTCAAGATGTTGAACAAGAAGATCAAGAAGATGAGCCACCTCAAAATGACGGCAACGATCAAGGGGGAGATGCAAATGATGAAGACAAGGAGGATGAACAATCAAGGCCGCCACACCCAAGAGTCCACCAAGCAATACAACGAGATCACCCCGTCGACACCATCCTCGGCGACATTCATAAGGGGGTAACTACTCGATCTCGTGTTGCACATTTTTGTGAACATTACTCTTTTGTTTCCTCTATTGAGCCACACAGGGTAGAGGAAGCACTTCAAGATTCGGATTGGGTGATGGCGATGCAAGAGGAGCTCAACAATTTCACGAGGAACGAGGTATGGCACTTAGTTCCACGTCCTAATCAAAATGTTGTAGGAACCAAGTGGGTCTTCCGCAACAAGCAAGACGAGCATGGTGTGGTGACAAGGAACAAAGCTCGACTCGTGGCCAAGGGGTATTCACAAGTCGAAGGTTTGGATTTTGGTGAAACCTATGCACCCGTAGCTAGGCTTGAGTCAATTCGCATATTATTAGCCTATGCTACTTACCATGGCTTCAAGCTTTATCAAATGGACGTGAAGAGTGCCTTCCTCAATGGACCAATCAAGGAGGAGGTCTATGTTGAGCAACCTCCCGGCTTTGAAGACAGTGAGTATCCTAACCATGTCTATAGGCTCTCTAAGGCGCTTTATGGGCTTAAGCAAGCCCCAAGAGCATGGTATGAATGCCTTAGAGATTTCCTTATTGCAAATGGCTTCAAAGTCGGCAAAGCCGATCCTACTTTATTCACTAAGACTCTTGATAATGATTTGTTTGTATGCCAAATCTATGTTGATGATATCATATTTGGGTCTACTAACAAATCTACATGTGAAGAATTTAGTAGGATCATGACGCAAAAATTCGAGATGTCAATGATGGGGGAGTTGAAGTATTTTCTAGGATTCCAAGTCAAGCAACTCCAAGAGGGCACCTTCATTAGCCAAACCAAGTATACTCAAGACATTCTAAGCAAGTTTGGAATGAAGGATGCCAAGCCCATCAAGACACCCATGGGAACAAATGGGCATCTCGACCTCGACACGGGAGGTAAGTCCGTGGATCAAAAGGTATACCGGTCGATGATTGGTTCATTGCTTTACTTATGTGCATCTCGACCGGACATTATGCTTTCCGTTTGCATGTGTGCAAGATTCCAAGCCGACCCTAAGGAATCACACCTTACGGCCGTAAAACGAATCTTGAGATATTTGGCTTTTACTCCTAAGTTTGGGCTTTGGTACCCTCGGGGATCCACTTTTGATTTGATTGGTTATTCGGATGTCGATTGGGCGGGGTGTAGGATTAATAGGAAGAGCACATCGGGGACTTGCCAGTTCTTGGGAAGATCCTTGGTGTCTTGGGCTTCAAAGAAGCAAAATTCGGTCGCTCTTTCTACTGCCGAAGCCGAGTATATTGCCGCAGGTCATTGTTGCGCGCAATTGCTTTGGATGAGGCAAACCCTGCGGGACTACGGTTACAAATTAACCAAAGTCCCCTTGCTATGTGACAATGAGAGTGCAATCAAAATGGCCGACAATCCCGTCGAGCATAGCCGCACTAAGCACATAGCCATTCGGTATCATTTTCTTCGGGATCACCAACAAAAGGGGGATATCGAGATTTCATACATTAATACTAAAGATCAATTAGCCGATATCTTTACCAAGCCACTTGATGAACAATCTTTTACCCGACTTAGGCATGAGCTCAATATTCTTGATTCTAGAAATTTCTTTTGCTAGTCTTGCACACATAGCTCACAATTATACCTTTGATCATATCTCTTTTATATATGCTATGACTAATGTGTTTTCAAGTGAATTTCAAACCAAGTCATAGGTATATTGAAAGGGAATTGGAGTCTTCGGCGAAGACAAAGGCTTCCACTCCGCTCTACTACTCATCCGTCGCCGTCGCTCCGCATCATCTCTTCACCTTTGGTATAATCCTCACTCATTCATTTCAAAACCAAAGGGGGAGAAAGTACTTCATTGGGCTCTAATGATTCTGTTTTTGGCGATTAATGCCAAAGGGGGAGAAAATATGAGCCCAAAGCAAAAGGACCGCACCACCACCTAATTTTATAAATGTGATGATTTTAAATTGGTAAATTTCAAAATTGGTATCTCTTTGTGTTCTAAAGGGGGAGCAACTAGTATTTTCAAATTTGATGTCTTAAAACCCTCTTGAACACTAAGAGGAGACCTTATTTGAGGGGGAGTTTTGTTTAGTCAAAGGAAAAGCATTTGAACAAAGGAAGAAAATTTCAAAACTTGAAAATGCTTTGCAAATCTTATTCATCTACCTTTGACTATCTTGCAAAATGACTTTGAAAAGAATTTACAAAAGAGTTTGCAAAAACAAAACTTATGGTGCAAATGTGGTCCAATATGTCAAAAACAAAGAAAACAATCCATGCGCATCATATAAGTATATATTGGCTCAATTCCAAGCAACCTTTGCACTTACATTATGTAAACTAGTTCAATTATGCACTTCTATATTTGCTTTGGTTTGTGTTGGCATCAATCACCAAAAAGGGGGAGATTGAAAGGGAATTAGGCTTACACCTAGTTCCTAAATAATTTTGGTGGTTGAATTGCCCAACACAAATATTGGACTAACTAGTTTGCTCTAGTACTTAAGTTATACAGGTGCAAAAGGTTCACACTTAGCCAATAAAAAGACCAAGTATTGGATTCAACAAAGGAGCAGCAAGGCAACCGAGGGCACCTCTGGCTGGAGGCACCGGACTGTCCGGTGTGCACCGGACTGTCCGGTGCGGCCAGAGGACTTCGACTTCAGACTCTTCGCCCAGAGAACTCTTCGCCCAGAGGACTCTTCGCCCAGAGGACTTCGCTCAGAGGACTCTTCGCCCAGAGGACTCTTCGCCCAGAGGACTCTTCGCCCAGAGGACTTCACTCTCGGGATTTCTCGGAAGACGGCGCGCTATAATTCACCGGACTGTCCGGTGTGCACCGGACATGTCCGGTGCTCTCCGCTAAAATTCACCGGACTGTCCGGTGTGCACCGGACTGTCCGGTGTACCAGCGGAGCAACGGCTCCCTGCGGCGCCAACGGCTCCCTGCGGAGCATTAAATGCGCGCGCAGCGCGCGCAGACGTCAGGCACGCCCATGCCGGTGCACCGGACATCAAACAGTACCTGTCCGGTGTGCACCGGACACCCAGGAGGGCCCAGAAGTCAGAAGCTCCAACGGTCAGAATCCAACGGCAATGGTGACGTGGCAGGGGCACCGGACTGTCCGGTGTGCACCGGACTGTCCGGTGCGCCATCGAACAGACAGCTTCCAGCAACGGTCACTTTTGGTGGTTGGGGCTATAAATACCCCAACCACCCCACATTCATTGTCATCCAAGTTTTCCACTTCTCAACTACTACAAGAGCTCCAGCATTCAATTCTAGACACACCAAATAGATCAAGTCCTCTCCAAATTCCACACAACTCCATAGTAACTAGAGAGAGTGATTTGCTTGTGTTCTTTCGAGCTCTTGCGCTTGGATCGCATTCTTTTCTTTCTCACTTGTTCTTGAGATCATCACTCAATTGTAACCAAGGCAAGAGGCACCAATTGTGTGGTGGCCCTTGCGGGGAAGTTTTGTTCCCGGTTGATTGAGAAGAAGAGAAAGCTCACTCGATCCGTGGGATCGTTTGAGAGAGGGAAGGGTTGAAAGAGACCCGGCCTTTGTGGCCTCCTCAACGGGGAGTAGGTTTGCGAGAACCGAACCTCGGTAAAACAAATCCTCGTGTCACACTCTTATTTGCTTGCGATTTGTTTTGCGCCCTCTCTCGCGGACTCGTTTATATTTCTAACGCTAACCCGGCTTGTAGTTGTGATTATTTTTGTAAATTTCAGTTTCGCCCTATTCACCCCCCCTCTAGGCGACTATCAATTCTATCAAAGAGTATTACCATCATACAGAGGAGGAAACCAAAGACTATGAACCATGTGCAACAGTCTTCAACCCAAGAATCACCAAGCATTGTGATCTTAGGGGCGAGGGAGTGGGAAAATGGAGTTGCTTGCAATTTGGCAGAGGAGATTTATCTGGAGTGTGCTTTGAGCGAGTTGGGAGTTGAGGGGGCTGGTGGGGGGGGGATTTATAGGCGAGCAGAGGTGTCCGGTTACGGAGTAGTGGTGATGGAGTAGGTGCTACGCGGCAGCGGGTGCGACAAGGGGAGGGGGGTCTGGTGTTGCCGGCGATGATGGTGGCGGGTGCGCTGCAAAAGGGGGCGTGGGGCGGTGGTAAAGTGCATGGAGGCGGGCACGCGTGCAGGGGGGGCATGGGTGAGTGGTGGGGTCGACGACCCTGATGTTTGTGGTCTCTGGTTCCAAGAATCTTTGCCTCTCTGTATGGTAATAACTCCTTCTGTCTTCTTTTCCTGTTTACTTTGACTTAGGGGCAGTGCTTTGATTCTCACGGTCGGTCCTTTTGACTGAGCGGCTGGACTGGTTTCTTCTGTAGCTTGTTACAGGCTTCAAGGGTGAGCTTCCCGGTGTCTTCTTGGGTAAGGCACTTTTTTCTTCAGATGGGTTAAGATGAGAATGGAAGCATAAGGTAAGGATTAGCTCTAATTTGTGATCTATGTTTTTAGAGAAAACCTTTTTAAGAAAAACGAAAAGAAAACCCACTAGCTCAGCAATGATAAGCACAAACAAATCAAATGTTTTGAATAAGGGAAGAATAGAGTTTTTCCAAAGCACGGGCTACTCAGATTCGGGGGCTAAGCATAACTACTATTGCTTGGCTCCTGAATTGAGAACTATGCTAAATGCAACTTATGAGCACTAACGTTAAAGCATCACATATGCACTCAAAAGGGGAGAAAACATCAAGCGAAATTCATTTTGAAATGCCCTAGGGGGCCACACAAATAGAGTTTTTCAAAACACGAGTCTACACGATTACCTCTCATACATGCAGGGCTCTAGCCAAAGTGAAGAAAAACTTCACTACCCAATGCACGCAGAGGACTGGGTATAACTAACTCAGATCTGGCAGCTTCTCTTCTGGCAAGGCTGACGCACAACTTCAATCTGAGATATCTCCTGGATGGGTCAACAGGGAGCTGATGTTGATAACTTCTTCTGGCGGCGACTGAGATGGCAAGACGAGGTTGAACTCTTCTTTAAGCGAGACTGACTCTTGTAGCTCCTCAGAGGGCGGTGGTGCTGGCAGGGTGCTTGCAGCTTCTTCCTTGATCTCACGGGACGGTGCTGGAATCTTCTTCATGGTGAGGGGCTCAAACAACTCTGACGGGGGATCTTGGGAGGATTCAGGGTGCTCTTGTTTATCCATAGCCTTAGGGGAGACTGGAATTCCTTCCAAGACTATGGTTCCTTCCGGGAGTTCCCAAGCCTTCTTCTCTCCTCTGATAGAGACCGGGTGACCTTGAAGAATCTGGGGATCTTCAGCTCTCCTGGGTTGAACTGGGTTGGATGGAGCGGGCTCTTGGATCTACAGGGCTCTATGTTGGTTATGGGTTACCAAGTAGGCCTCCATCAGCTTCTGGACATGCTCATCCTTAGCTTGCTTCAGGGCTTCAACAGCAATGACTTCACGACTTTCTAAGGCAGCTACATGGGCTTGAGCTGTGGTGAGATCCACATGGAGCTTACGGTTGAGCTTCTCTGCATCTTCTGCTCGGGCAATCATCTGACGGTGGTGCCGGGCCAAGAAATCATACTGGGCATCCAGGGTGAGCAGGTATGCAGTGAGGTACACGACTGTGGGGTCGTCCTCAAGCAGCTGCTGCTCTTCCAATGCACGCATCCTGGCCATCCAAACTGGACGGTCTCTCTGAAAGGGCGGAAAGAATCTGAGCGGGGTGTCGGCCACTTCTTCTTCATAGATCTGACACAGAGCCCTCAATGCCTTGCGAGCGACGACTTGGCAGGTGTCTTTGAATCTGTGCCCAGCAGTAGTGACACTCCATTCCACATGGTGCGGACTGGATCCAATGTATACAGTCACGACACACTTCTCTGTGCCATGCTCGATGAATTCACGACCATCATACTCTGGCTGGCTCCTGATTCCGAGGCGGACTGTGCATGCTCTCAGCAACTTGGGGAAACCATCTTCATTCTGGCAGAAGCTGGTTTGGCACTGAACCTCCATCTGACTTCTGAAAGAAGGAAAGGGGGAAAACATTTTTGAAATGAAGGGATGAGAGCAAGAATTTTTTTAAGAAAATAGTTTTGACTCAAAAACTTTTGATCAGGCTAAGGGTTACGTCCTGCGGCCAACCTAACAGCTCTGATACCACCTGAAGCGTCCCGATCCTCTGGGACTCAAATGTGATACAATTACTAGTCCCAGGAGGCTAGTAAACACATTTATACATCAGATGATTCCAGATCTGCTTAAACGAGACAAACCTATACAGGTGGCGAACAACTTTAAGAGTTGGTCCACAACTCGGGACATATCATCAGAGTGGGGCCGAAGCAGCCCGATATACGCAGTGAAGCAATTCAGCGGTCCAACAGCCACAGGCAAGGTTGGGAACAGTCGTAACTCTTACCCGATCTCTTTTTTCTGAAAAACAACAAATAAGCAAGGGTGAGTACAAACGTACTCAGCAGCCCACCTTCACCCGCGGAATGGGGAAATCAGATATAATGCATGGAATATGTGGAGCTCGGGATATTTTGCAGAAACAACAATATTTAATGCAGAGTTGTTTTGAAAAACATTTTGTATTTTTGCAAAGCGCATCCTCTCCAAAAGGAGCAGGAAGTTTTTTAGTATTATAACAAAATCCCCTGGACTAAACCATCCAGGCATCTCAGCAGTTTCCCAATGGTTTTCCTTTTCAAAAACCGCTACTGGACTTCCCGTCCACCATAGCCCACGGCTCAACCGCCGAACCTTTTTAAAAACCATTTTTCTCAAACGCACCCCTTTTTGAAAACAAAACATTAATTGCCATACCATACCAGACTCGTCCATTCCTGTGGACACAGACTATTCGAATAGGTTTTCAAACTCCGCGCAGAGGTGTACACTTTACCCACTAGTCCGGCTCTGCGATCTCATGATCAATGAGATCCGAATCCGAATCTCTTTCTTTCCCCGCACGTCCTAACCTTAACGGTTATCCGGAAGGAGTCAGGCCACCACCATGTCCAAACCGGACAAAACTTTCCCCCTCCTTATCCTCCCGGTGCTCCCCAGCCTTCATAACCCTGGGGTTGTACCGTACGAGTTCAGATTGAGTGACTGCCCACACAGTCTCGAGTGGTTGTACTATTAAAGAGTACAGGTAGTGAAGATGACAAACCGGTCCTTATATGAGGGGACAATCCTTCTGCTCACGCCTAAACCAGCTGAGCCAACACCTTAGGCCCTCCCCTAAACCAGGGAGTCCCTGATTATCCCGCTCACAAGGTGATAAGGGTGAAAACCCTTCATCACACACATTTTGAAAAGCATTTTCTTTCGAAAACTCACACCTGTTCTCAAATCATTTGGAACATATATATCAGGGATTGATTGCGGCAAGCGGCTGGGTGGCCATAATAACTTATCTCAAAATCATATCATGCATAAAATAACAGGCTAAGGGTTGTGGTTGAAAAATCATAGGTAATTTATGCATCAAAGGGATCCAGTGAGCTTGCCGTGCTTATTCGGCGAAGGGGGAAGGAGAGCTCGCGGAACTGGCTTCTGGCTCCACCGCCTGGCGTAGACTTGCAGATCTGGCCTCCACGAGATGGCACGAACGCTCCGATAACTATGCAACATGAACAAGCAAACATACAAACCAGCAAGTATACCAACAAATATTTAGTATAGTGGTCAGAAAAGCGATATATGGATGGGTAGAGTCTTGAGTAGAATCTAGGTAGAGTCTTGAGTAGAATCTATGTCATGTGGTGTTGTGATATTACTGGTGGTGGAGCGGAGGTGCTTACCAGGAGGGTGGACTGAAGGCAAAGCGGCACTATGCGTGTAGCCGGCAGAGCGGAGTAACTGAGTGGGTGGGGTGTTTGCCTTGGCTGAGGGTGTTGAGTGTGTGTGGAGAGGGAGAGGGTAGCTGGGTGTATTTATAGCTGAGTGTATGTGGTGTAGCACAGTGAAGTTCACTGTTGGTGAGAATAGTGACGAATGAATCGTCTGACTTGGTATGAACATGAGAGTTATAGGCAGAATATGGGACAAGAGTATTTTGGGAGTTTTCTGGAACATGAACCATGCTTAAGGGGTGACATGGCTGGATAGGGAATAGTTTGATAAAAATTTAGAAACGAGAATTATTGGAATCTGAGTTTGGGAGCCTGGTTCGAAGGAATCTCAAAGTTAAGCGTGCTCAACTCGGAGAAACCTGGGATGGGTGACCAGATGGGAAGTTCCCTACTGGAAGGAAAATCACAGTCACCGGAGTTCGTATGACTGGAATATGGGTCTGGCTGGTCTTAGGTGGACTGGACAGCATGATGTATGAGTAGTTGAAATTTGGGGTGATCGGCTAATCGATGAATAGTAACGATGAATAGTGGCGATGGAAAAGTAATTATAGATATCATCTATGAATAGTAACGATGATGAATAGTAATGATAAATAGTAACGATGATGAATAGTGTATGTGAATAGTAACGATGAATAGTAATGGTGAATAGTAATGGTGAATAGTGATAGTGAATAGTTCATATGAACGAACGATGAACGATGAATAGGAACTATGAACGAACGGACGAACGATCGAATGATCGGACGAACGAACGATCGAAATTTCGGCAGCATAACGGCAGGAAAAAGATTATTTGGACGAACGAACGGACGAACGATCGAATGATCGGACGAACGAACGATCGGAATTTCGGCAGCATAACGGCAGGATAAAGATTATCTGGAAGAACGATGAATAGGGACTATGAACGAACGATGAACGATGAATAGGAACTATGAACGAACGATGAACGATCGAATGATCGAACGAACGAACGATCGGAATTTCGGCAGCATAACGGTAGGACAACGATTATCTGGAAGAACGATGAATAGGGACTATGAACGAACGATGAATAGGGACTATGAACGAACGATGAACGATGAATAGGAACTATGAACGAACGATGAACGATCGAATGATCGAACGAACGAACGATCGGAATTTCGGCAGCATAACGGTAGGAAAAAGATTATTTGGACGAACGAACGGACGAACGATCGAACGATCGGACGAACGGACGAACGAACCATGAACGATCGGACGAACGATCGAACGATCGGACGAACGAACGAACAAACTAAGAACAGGGGGACGAACGATCGAAGAACGATCGAACGATCCTTGTGCTAGTGTGTGCTTGTGTGGAACATGGAGTGGGTGTGTGTGGGGGGGGGGAGAGAGTTGCCATGAAATGGCTTGGGGTGGGATGGGAGGAGGCCCTTGCCCCTCTATTTATAGCCATGGTGGGGGGATTAGGGGGAGGGATGAGAGGATTAGTGGGAGGATGAGATGATTAGTGGGAGGTTAGCATGTATTTGTCTTGTATAAGTGAGATTTGCTTGTAGAGCTCACCGTATGACACTGGAGGCATACGTATACGTATGAGCATGAGGAAAGTTATGAAGAAAATATTTGTAGGGACTTGAAAAATGATTTTGAAGGTATTTCTCAAGAGGAAAATACCTGGAGATATATCGGTGGAATATTTGGGCAGTATTTCTGGAAAGAACTTGAAGGGGATTACTCGGGAAATATCTGGGCGGTATTTCTGGAAACAAATTGAGGGTGATCACTGGGAAATATTTGTAGGACATTTGAGGAGGATTTTGGAGAGAATATAGACCACTATATTTTATTTGCTGATATCAACTCGCAAACAAACATTTTGAAATGAAATTTGAAATTCATTTTGAATTTAGAGGGAGTTTGAGAAAATTTCAGGATTTGAATTTTTGGGATGCTACAGTATACTCCTCCATGCGCCTAGGGGTCCCTTTTATAGCCCCAAGGCAGCTAGGAGCCGTTGAGAGCAATCCTGGAAGGCAGATCTTGCCTTCTGTCGACTGGCGCACCGGACAGTCCGGTGCACCACCGGACACTGTCCGGTGCAGATCTCCTTCCTTATTTGGCAAAGCCGACCGTTGGAGTCTGAGAGCCGTTGGCGCACCGGACACTGTCCGGTGCACACCAGACAGTCCGGTGCACCAATGTGACCGTTGGCTCGGCCACGCGTCACGCGCGGAATCCTCGGCCGACCGTTGCCCCGGCTGACCGTTGACTCACCGGACAGTCCGGTGCACCACCGGACAGACCGGTGAATTTTAGCCGTACGCCATTGATGATTTCCCGAGAGCGACGAGTTCGCCTGTGAACGGCTCACCGGACAGTCCGGTGCACCACCGGACAGACCGGTGATTTTTAGCCGTACACCGCCGTCGAAGTCCCGAGAGCAGCCTGTTCGCCAGTGCCAGCCTGGCGCACCGGACACTGTCCGGTGCACCACCGGACAATCCGGTGAACCCAGACTGAGCAGACTTTGGCTGAACTTAGCCATCTCTTCTCCAACTCAATTTTTTCTGTTTCCAGCACTTAGACATAATACATTAGTCCATAAAATAATGTACTAAGTCTATAAACATACCTTTTGACATGATTTGCACTTTGTCCACCACTTTGCATAGATTAGCACAAAAGCACTTGTGTTGGCACTCAATCACCAAAATACTTAGAAATGGCCCAAGGGCACATTTCCCTTTCAGCAAGACCATGGGTAGAGATGGCAATGGGTAAAAACCCGCTGGGTATTACTTGCCCAAACCCATACCCGCGAAGAAAAAATACGCCCGCTAAAAAACCCATACCCATGACAGGTATGAAATTTTGCCCAAACCCATACCCATGCGGGTTTTGGGTACCCAACGGGTTTCCCATACCCACTAACATCAACATAAAAAATAATTCATCATGTAAATGACAATCAATACATTAATAAGTTAGCATAAAAGGAACAAGTGATAACTAATTTTATCTTAAAATTTGTTACATGAAGTTTATTTCAATTAGAACATATTCAATTAATAATATTATGAGACATATTTATAAGGAATGTTGATTTTAAGGCGATTTTTAAAAACCCATGGGTTTGCGGGTATGGATAGTGGAAGAACAAACCCATGCTCACGTACCCGTTGGGTTTCTATTTGAACCTATTAACGAACCCATGGGTACAGAAATTGACCCAAACCCATACCCTAATAGAGCAAAAACCCATCGGGTTTCGGGTAGCGGGTACCCATTACCATCTCTAACCATGGGGTTGTTTGGTTTTAGAGTCTAATTATAATTCTAAAACTTTAACCATTCAATCAACATAATTCAGAATTCAAAGCTAGCCAAAACCAATTCTACATTTTGATGCTGAATATTTACGTCCAAACGGGACGTTAGTGTTGATTTGAAACAAACGCGTGAGATCATCGTGACGTTCACACAGTTCGAAGAGGCTTAGGGCCCCGTTTGGCAAAACTCTAGCTCCTGCTTCTTTAGCTCCAGATTCTGATCCTCATGAGGAGCTGCTCCTCCTGATTCTCCTAGAGAATCACAATCATTTTTAAAACCATTTGGCAAGTAAACTGATTCTTGTCTGCTGAGAGTTGGTGGTCTGTGACGATTGTCTGTTTTACCCTTTGCAGTTCAATTTTGTTACAAACCAATAAGTAGGATGCATATACGGAAAAAAATTATGAAACAATAACATATAAAATATTCTCATCATAGTAGTGCATAAAATGGTCTCAAATGTTTAATCCATAAATTGGCTCGTTATGTTTTTGTCCAATGGCAATTGCGGGTAATTTCGATCAAACTTTAAGGTGAGGTCTATATTTGGTTGGTTGAGGAGCTGTTTTAAGGGAGGGTGGAGCATGTTTTTTTAGATCCCACCTTTCTTCACAAAAACGACTCTCAATCTTTCGGCTCCACACGAGAATCAGTTTAAAAAAATACCCGTTTGGCACGGCTCCTCCAGATCCTCGCTTAGAATCAGGAGCTGGAGCTGTGCCAAACGGGCCCTTACTCTATGTCCGTTTCGGATTACAGCCGGTTGTCTAGACTCCTGCAGGTTTAGGCCCTGTTTGGGAGAGCTTCACTTCAAGAATTTCAATTTTGTTCTAACTTCTTCAACCCAAACAGGTTCAGCTCCACGAGCTTTAGTTTTAAAAAAAATCAAAACTAGAGGCCTGTTTCATGAAATTCATGAAGCTCCTTAGAGGGTGCTTCAAAAACACTGTTTTTATATCTCCTCATGAAGCTGTACGAAAATTACCCACCATGCCACTGGTTACGCAACATACAACTTCCGTTCTCTCTGGCGACAACACACTAATCATCAAGGGTAATCAAGGAAACCCACACAAATCAATTGTACTATAGAAGTTGGAGTCTATATACAAACCAAACGCTCCTAGAACTCACCTTAACAATTTGCTAGAGATGTTTTATAGTGAAACTGAAAAAACAAAGCTGAAGTTTTTGAAGCAAAGCTCTCTCAAACAGGCCCTTAGTCTACAGAGACAGAAATGAAGCGGTGTTCAGCTTCTTCAACTTGAGCTCCTTGTGGTCCGGACTGACGAATCGGGGACGGAGATTCACATCAACGCAGATGTGGACCCCACGACCGAGTCGTCGCGTCGTCTCCTCCGCTCCCGACACTCTCCTCCTCTGCCTCCTCCTGCTTGCCGGCGCCGCCGACGCCGCGCCGCTGCTCGTAGGCGTTTCTCCCAAAGGTGAACGTCGCTCACGCGCCTACCTCCGCACCTCGTTTCTTGACTTGCTCACCGAGTCGTTTCCCCCAGATGAGGCGTACTTCGCGACGCAGGTGATCGCCTGCAGAGACGGCTCGGGCTCTTTCCCGAGGAGCCGGCTCAACGACGGGTACTGCGACTGCGGCGATGGAACCGATGAGCCAGGTGTCTGTCTCCATCTCTCCTGGATTTGTCCGAACTTGACCGGAAATTGGGAGTTGAACTGTGGAATATCTGGACGATTTCACCCATTGCTGCGAGATCTGGTTCCAGTGGCAATAAATTAACAATGCACTAGGCATTAGAATTTTATTGACTCGTGCTGCTAGAGTTTTCCGAGTTCAGCAAACGGAGAACTATGTGACCTTTGCTTTAGAGCTACTAATCTACTATGTTAGGATTAGGTTAACTCATATGGACAGAGAACTGTTAAGCAGAGCCTAAACTACTGACAGTTGTACCCGTACGCACATGACTATGCCCATTTAGCCAAATGAAAACAGGGATATACCGGATTTGATGTGCAGTATGTTGCAGCCTTCATATCTGTGAAATCATTGCTGCCTCGCCCGGTGAAAACTTCTGAAATGTGGCCATTTCTTTTATGGGGTGCTAACATCTCTGTATAAGGTATCCTCCATCATAATTCTGTTTTTCACATTGTTTGTTTTATGCAGGCACTTCAGCTTGTCCAGAAGGCAAGTTTTACTGCAGAAATATCGGAGATACCCCTCGATTGTTGTTCTCTTCGTTTGTGAATGACAAAATTTGCGGTATGCTGCTTGTTTATAGACTAAAGAAGTTAGCTGCAAGAGTTTGGAAGTTTGTTTTTTCTCTTCTCCTTACTACTTTTGAGCTGCCTTTTCTAACATTTGCAGCTAGTTTCTATTTACTGCATTTATTCCTTTGTGGATATCAGAACTCTTGACAGATTGTATATGTTCTGTAGATTGTTGTGATGGAAGTGATGAGTACGAAAGTGGTATACATTGCCAGAACACCTGTAGAAATATAAAGGATACTGCTGAGGCTGATGGTGGTGGCGGCGACCTCTCAGTAACACATTTAGATGCTACTGATGATTTTATGAGTAAACATGCAATTGCTATGGAAGACCATATCCATAACAACAGCAACAGAGACCTTGTCCAGAAGATAAGAGGTATTGGCCATTAAGTTGTAAGATTTACCTGTTGCTGTTACAAGAATACAATTTGTGTCCTTGATGTGGTTTCTATTTTTTACATGAATGCAGGATTGAGAACAGCCCTAGTTATTGAGCTGGGCCTTGTTGTATGTATTTTTGCTTTTTGCATTGCTCGGCGTCGCACTAGAACACGCAGGAGACAACATATTTTGAAACGTGAGTAAACTTTGGTCCCTGTGTTTCCCTTCAATGGTAGTTATTTGCCATAATCCAGTGCTGTGGAAATGATTAAAACTTCGAAAGGGCATGGGATCAAAATTTTCATTGTTTTTTATATAAACTTGAGTACTTGCTGGGCCTGTTTGGTAGGCTGCACGAGTGCTGGGCCTGGCTGACGGGCTTCAGCTTCTTGTGTTTGGTAGGCTCGAGAGCCTCGAGGTCTAGGATGACACTGCTTAAAGCAGTCAAAAGCCTGCACCCGGGAAACGGAAATGAAGTTCGTTTTATGAACTTGTTAAAAACTGATGCGACCTTTGTTTTATGAACTTGTTAAAAACTGATGCGAGAATGATCAACAATTCTGTATTGATGCATGCATTGTGCTGTACCTAATTTGTTCGAAGCGAACCAAACTCACCAACGAAATTGTGCTTTCTACAGGTTAGCTGAACAGTAGTAATATACAAAGACGATAGATCGGAGATGGGATGAACCAAACTCACCAACGAAATGGTGGAGAATCAGACATGGGATGAAGGAGCCTGCACGTCATCCTCTTTAAATCACGAGGTCCATCTGCTGTTCTGAACTTTGTAGGGTAGGAAAATTAAGTATGTACTCCCTCTAGTCGCAGAAACTTGTCATTTAGGACAAATATGGTCAAACCTTTAAAAGTGCAAGTATTTACATTATTTACTTTGGAACCATGTAGGTCTAATGTCGATCTGCATTCGAGATTCATGCAAAATCTCTTATATCGGAAGGATTTTAAGAATATATTCTAGAATAGTGGTAAAAACATGTACTGAAGATCGTGCAAAATCAAATGTGTCAAGTTGTGACCAGATGGAGTGTACATGTTTAACATAAATAACTTAATTGTTGTAACTGATTTGTGGCCCCGTCCTGCTTCCTCTGTAACTATGAGTTGCTCCTACCAGGAGGAATTGACGATGCTCCATGCCTGAACCCTGCAACTTGTTGTATTTATAATGTTTGTCTCTAGCAATGTACTCTATACCTATTCTATGTGTTCGTTCTTTATAATCTTCTCTAAAAGATTCACTCTATATCTCTGGTAGTAGTATCGTTCTATGTATCTAAATACTTAATATTAGAGACATGTTTTACTTTTATTTATTGTACGTATGTATTTGTCATACGCTCAAATATTTTGTATATATTTTATTTTTGATAAATTCATTATTTAAATTATTAAAATGGATAGGGGAGATGAGAGAGAATATCTATGTATGGAGAATGAAAGAATGTCCTCTAAGGACGCTGATTCCTGAAAGAATCTGTTCTTAAAAATCTACAGATTTATCAAATCTATGTATGCTATTAGATGACAGAGAATACCTGTGTATGTGTATGCTAGGTTCAGACGTAGATTCATGAGAGGACCGACTTAAATGTTGTTTGGACGTTAGAATGACTTAATATTTTTTAGAATAATGAAACCAATGACATAAGAAATGTCTGAGAAAACCTAAAAAAGTGGTTGAAAACAATAAATAATTTAATATTTTCTGAATAAATGACTTAATATTTACTAAAATAAATTAGTGTTGATTGAAATGATTTAATGTGGCTAGAAAACGAGCCATGTGGAGACAGAGCCACGCGGGGGCGTGAGTTGTGTGGGTCGAAGCCACGCGGGGCGTGCGTGGTCGCCGTACGACATGGGCGGGTCCATCACCTAGGTAATGAATAGAGTATATAATAACTCGGGTTTTGTCTAGGTAACTCTGTACAACTTCCTCAATTCTAAATTATAAGGACGTTTTTTATATACGTAGTTTTTATTGTGTACCTAAATATACGCTATATTTAGATACTTAGTAAGAATAGTATATTTACAAAATAGTTTGTGATTTCGAATGAATGAATGTTATATTATTTTGCAATAAAAAAGAAAAATTCTTAAACCACGGCCGAAAATGAGAACGGAAACAAGTTTGAAGAGCACCTTCCAACAAGGAAGGCATACTCATTGCCCACACGCTTCCAACAAGGAAGCCAGTAGTTGCCGCTCCCCATTCCAAACATGACCGTTGGGGCGCTGTGCCGCTGTCGCCTTCCTGAGATCCCAAAAACCCCGACGCCGCGCTCTCCCACCTGGCCACCTGCACCCGAGAATCCTCGCGCTCGCGCACTCGACATTCCTCGCCCCCACTCCGGTTCACCCTGCGCGCACGCGCTCAGCATCTCGCAATCCTCACCCCGCGCCGCGAGCACGGGCCCGGGCGGAGGCGTATGTCCTGCGCCGTGGCAATGCCGATCGACTTGCTCCGCGCTCCAGCTCCGTGGGAGGAGGAGGTGAAGGCGGTTGAGGAGGACGAGGAGGAGGTGGAGGGAGCAGGCTGCTGCGGAGGGGCCGTGGTGGTGGTCGCGGCGGACGCGGAGGCGGAGGGTCACCCCTACGACTTCCACGTGTCCGGGCCGCGCAACCTGCCGCCGCCCAACTGGAAGGAGATAATCAGATCGAGCTGGTAAGCAATCGCGCTTCCAGTGTATTTGTAATCATGTACTTTTTTCCATTCCTCTATGACGATGGGATGGCCGGTTATTTGTATATATGTGGTTTCGTTCAAGCTGCGGGCTTCTAGTTCTAGGTTTAAGTTGGATCAGGGACCGTCACTTGGTTGTAGCTGACACCTCGTTTTCCGGGCATGCCCTTGGTTTTGATCGGGAGGGGATAAACCTATTACTTCAGTCGCGGTTGAATGAGAATGGACGGTTCTTCAGTCGGCATGCGGCAAAATCTATTACTTTTTCAAGTAGCGACATTTTATGATTTTGCAATATCCAGTTGCATGGTATATGGAGAGTTAAAACAGGGGATTGGGTAACATTTACTTTAGGAACTCCATTGCGGATTTACGTAGGTACAGAAACTATCCCGTAAATGACTGCACCTTTTACAGGGCCCAATAAATATTCTGGTGATTTGCCACCCTTTGGAGTTTGGCAAACAATTTTTTGAGAGTTGAGTTTTGTGGAATTTTACCATTTTGTGCTGTGCAGTTTTTGGAGTAACAGAATTATTTACTATTCCTGCAAGCAAGGTAAACTTATGGTTGATTAGAAGAAACGAAAGGCGACGGCTCAAGTTTTGATGTAGCTTCTTGGAGGAATTCAGAAAGCAAGGAACAGCGGTTCAAGTTTCCTGAAACCAACGTGTTATGTGCGTTGGTGTATGGTGTTACAGAACACGTTTTTTGTGCACACGCTTATACAACAGTCTGTGTCCAGCTATGGTTTCCATGGCAATTTACAGGATTCTTTCTGCTCTTACTTCACAACTATTAGCAATTCCAGCTATGATTTCCCCTACCATTCTTTCTTACTTGAATTGATTCGCAGGAAGGATCCAAATTACAAAAGGATGGTAATGGCCTGCTTCATTCAAGCAGTCTACCTGCTTGAACTGGACAGGCAGGACAAGAAAGGCAAAGAGGATGGCCTTGCTCCAAAATGGTGGAGACCCTTCAAGTACAAGGTCACGCAGACATTGGTGGATGAGAGAGATGGTTCCATCTATGGCGCCATGCTGGAGTGGGATCGTTCTTCTGCCCTGTCTGACTTTATCCTCATGAGACCAAGCGGGGCACCGAGGGCTGTGTTAGCTCTCAGAGGAACCCTCCTGCAGAAGCCAACTATGAAGAGAGATCTGCAGGATGACCTTCGCTTCTTGGTATGGGAGAGCCTCAAAGGTTCAGTGAGATTTGTTGGTGCTTTAGCAGCGCTAAAATCAGCAGTTGAGAAGTTTGGCAGCGGCAATGTTTGTGTTGCCGGGCACTCCTTGGGAGCTGGCTTTGCACTCCAAGTCTGCAAGGAGCTTGCCAAACATGGAGTTTTTGTGGAGTGTCATCTTTTCAATCCACCTTCTGTTTCACTGGCCATGGGTGTAAGGACCATGAGTGAGAAGGCCAGCTACCTGTGGAAGAAAGTCAAAGGAAGTCTGCCATTGAAGGAAGACACAACACCACCACTTGAGACTGCTAAGGCTGATGCAAGTGACAAGAAGAGATTGCGCGCCGAGAAGAAATGGGTGCCACATTTATATGTCAACAACAGTGATTACATCTGCTGCCACTACAACGCTCCATCTTGCTCGTCCACAACAACAGATGGTGCTTCCAACGAACAGCAGCAACAACAACGCAAAGCTAGTGAAATTGCCGGTGATGTGGTCGCAAAGCTCTTTGTGACTTCAAAAGGGCCACAGAAATTCCTTGAGGCGCATGGGCTACAGCAGTGGTGGTCAGATGGCATGGAGCTGCAGCTGGCTCTCTATGACAGCAAGCTCATAAACAGGCAGCTGAAATCCATCTACGCAACAACAGAAATGCCATCTCCTGCCAAGTCCTAGACACGGCTTAAGCCGCTGTTGCATCGGTCATTATAAATACTCTTTCTAACCAGTGTGTGTTCCTTTATCAACTGAGAATGTTTTATTACTCCAATGATGCCCCAAAACAGTCGAATAATTTGATTAAAGGGATAGTGTGTGAACAGTTTCGACAAAACAACATTGTATTTCAACTCAAATGTCTACTTGTATGTAAGTGGGAATTTCTTCCACGTCTTCCTCCCACATAAACCCTAAGAGTAACTCCAGTAGTTCTCTAATAGACTTCCTAAATCAATATTTTAAGTAGTTAACACAAAAACTCATCTCCAACAGTTCTCTAAATAAACTTTCTAAATTTAACAACTTCTTATCTAACCTTATTTCCTCTCTACATTTAGCAACCATTTAGCAACTTCCTAAACAAAAATGTTTACTGCATTATGTAGATAATGAAGGTAATTGATGACATTTGTGACTTTATTTTTTTATATGGATAGATACAAAACAAAACTACAACCTATATTTAGAGAACTATTGGAGAACTCATATATTTTTTACTCCCAAAGTTATTTAGCAACTTCTTAAATCTGTGATTTAGATAGCTAAAATTTACATAACTATTGGAGTTGCTCTAACCCTCTTTCTCTTATGCTTAGTTTCTAGGCAACGACTGCTATGCAAGCAGAGCTTTTATGCAAGCGTGCAAGCAAATTATCTGATTTATTGGATTACGATCCAACCACAGATACAACCATGGTTTGTTAGAGTTTTTTTTATAAAGATTATTTAGCTGGTAGTGGAAGGGTTTAAGTGTTAAATGTGACTTACGGTTGGATCACGATATAATTGATTAGATGGTTTGATTGCACACTTGCACAGAAACACTGCTTGCGTAGCAGTCGTTGCCTAGTTTCTAACCACTGAAATACATATTTGTTTGTGTTCTCCAAAAGATAGATATTGTAAGTATCGTGAATATAGAAATCGTAGTAAGACACGAGCAATCGTTTAGTGTTGATTCTACACTAGAACATTCACTATTAGATTTTTTTTTTGCTCATGAAATTGTGTCCGTAACATAGTTCGGTATTTTTACGGAGGTTCGTATGCATGTTTCCATTGGTCTACATTTTGATTTTTGCCTCATTCTAAAGTGGAGTAAGACTGCTAACTCTGGAAGGATTTAGAGTCCAAACAAAGGCCCAGCCAACGAAAGAGGATTTTGAAGTCACACACCAACAAACTGGCTGAACCATTAATACAGGGTTTGATCCTATGACAATACGGGGGTATAGGATAGGTCTAACCACCCTCAACTCCCCCGATTTTGCTAGAGAGGACCGATAAGCTAGATGAGGAATCTATACTATTTATTAAGGCTCTAAAGGTAGTCTGCCTTTTCTCGTTCTGCCATTCTACGATCTCAACCATCCGTTCTACCATTCTGTAATCCCAGCCGTCCGATCCTACGTTTCAGTCTAGCTCCCGGATCCCGCACAGGCGCACACCGATCCCGCTCCTATCGCGCCCCGAAACCCTCTCATCTGGAAACCATCGCCCCCGACCTCCCATCTCCTCCCCCGATTTCGGCTATCGCGCCCCGAAACCCTCTCGGAAACTGTCGCCCCCGACCTCCCCTCTCCTCCCCTGATTCCGGCTGCACGCGCAACTCCACAGCTGGATCTGAACGTGGCCGAGGCACCGCCGCCGGTGGAGATGGAGGCGAACGACTCGGGGTCGTTGGTGCTGAACGCGTCGGAAGCGGCGTCGGCGAGCGGCGCGCCCGCGCCGGCGGAGGAGGGGTCCAGCTCAACGCCGACCATGCTGGAGTTCAGCATCCTCATCCGGAGCGACAGCGACGCGGCCGGCGCGGACGAGGACGAGGACGCCACGCCGTCGCCTCCTCGCCACCGCCACCAGCAGCAGCTCGTGACCCGCGAGCTGTTCTCGGCCGGCGCCGGCCCGCCGGCCCCGACGCCGCGGCATTGGGCCGAGCTCAGCTTCTTCCGCGCCGGCCGACAACAGCAATAGGCGCCGAGCCCCAGGATCATGCCGCACCACATCCCGTCGCCGCCATGATCCTTATTTACATCACCGATTGCTTCTGACCCTCATTAATTTCTGACACAAACTCTCCGTCCTCCTCCTCTTCTCCCGCGACGCAGGGATTGCGGCAAGCAGGTGTACCTAGGTGAGCTAGAGCATATCTATTTTGCGTTCCCAAAGATTTTTCCCCTTTTAGTTCCTCATCCCATCCCATCTCGAATGGCATATTAGCTAACCGATTCAGTGGTGGTCTGGCTGCTGGCCGATACATGCAAGTGGATTCGACACCGCTAACGCCGCTGCAAGGCACGCACTAGACTGGACGCCCAGAATTCTTCGTCATGTGAGTCTCTGACCGGATTGATTGATTGATTAACGAGTCTGGCTCCTGGAACTCGCAGGGCGTACGACCGGGTGGCGATCAAGTTCCGCGGCGTGGACGCCGACATCAACTTCAACCTCAGCGACTACGAGGACGACATGAAGCAGATGGGGAGCCTGTCCAAGGAGGAGTTCGTGCACGTCCTGCGCCGCCAGAGCACCGGCTTCTCGAGAGGCAGCTCCAGGTACAGAGGCGTCACCCTGCACAAGTGCGACCGATGGGAGGCGTGCATGGGGCAGTTCCTTAGCAAGAAGTAAGAACCAACCAACGCTGCAGTGATGACTCAACCTTAGTTGTGCCTTTCCTCCTAATCCTATATATGTAGGATTTAGTACTGGTTGACTATATATGTATTGTTCAGTAAAAGTATACATAGGTTAGCTGCATGTTTATGTATGTAGCTGGTTGTTTCATTCATCAGAAGATAAAAAAAGGGGAAGTAGTGGCTGGCTAGGGAATTCCTCCAATCCTCAACGCCGTGCTTGGGTGCAGATCCACCACCAGCCCCTGCCAGCGTGCCGCAGGTCAACAGCAGCCTCGCGTACAACTTCTACCACAGCCACCACACGTGGCTCGCGCCTCGCTGGACAACGCCTCCTCATGCGAGCTCGTCTATGGCTGGTGCCCGGTTACCCCCTCAGCGATGCCGTGGCGGCCCTGGCCCCGCCCCCCTTAGCTTGGCTCGCCCAATGCGGCAACGCCCAGTTCCTCCCCTCCGCACGTGCCACCGTCGATGCTAAGGTACATTTCCTTCCCGACCTGTATTACAACCAAACTCATGGAGATGCATAGCAGGTACATATTCGCAAACATCTGGTGTGCACATGCCGGCCGTGTATCCTTGGAACACTAATAACTTTATATTTTCCCCCATCCATTACTGTATATTGATCTTTCTCCTGCTGCTTTCAGTTTAATCGAGAAATGTCAACATCACCAGCTATCGTCACCTATACATTTGATTATTGTTCTCTAACGTGAATATTTGATTCAAAATAGCTCTCTTATGGCCTTAGGTAGGGCTTGAAGGCAGTGCCAATGGGCAGTGGTGGATAGGCAGTATTGACAAAACACTTGATGAGGGGATATCCTTCCACAGAGTTGGTTCAAGGCAGTGGCAGGACTACTTATTGCTGCATGGTACTGACTAATCATGAATCATTTCTTAATGACACATTATAAATTTATGTTCACATGATTATTACAGTTTGCCCTTCCATACTTATCCCATACTTCCACATTCTGTGTCATGATTATCTGAAGGGCAACGAATGACCTTAGGCCACATGTTGGTGATGTTGATGCTGCTGCAGTGCCATGTGGCTTGGGGCGCGCTATTGGCAACAAGGTAAGCGATTATCTAGGCATCTTCACTTTTTTGTTTTTGATGAAGGTACCAGGTATCATCTGTTTGATCTGTGTACTACCACTAGGCATCGCCTAGCCTCTCTCTTCTGCACAATATAAAGTAACAAGAAAATGTTTGCATAAAAAGGGAAAAGAGAGGGTGGCAAACTGCATGCCATATATTAGAGTTAGTGCAATATAGATTCAGTAAACTTATTAAAATGTGCATTTATTGGGGTATCTCTACTACTTATTAAGGCTACAAGGGGTAGCCTGCCTCTCCCTTGTTCTGCCTTCCGTCGATCTACACCATCCGATCTGACCCCTCCGCTCGAAGCCTCCTACGTCTGTCGATTTTCTCTCGATTCCAACTGCGCACGATGCCGCCCAACCATCCTTCCGCACCTACGCCGAGTTCATCCTCCTCGATTCAACCTAACATAGCTCCTCCACCGCATCGCCAGCCTCACCTTAGCGGAGTACCTCTGCCTCCTCCTCAATGCCTAACCCCCACCGCCGTCGGATCCGAGATCCTGCCCTCGTCCTTCATCCTTCTCCAATCTGCTCACCGGCGACGACGCGTGCCCACAACACGCCATGGATAGCAGGTGGGCAGGAACGCCTTCTACGCTGGATCCTCTTCTCCTGTGGTCCTTGACGCGCGAGCGCGAATCTTCTCACGTGCTCCTCGACGCGCGAGTGCGAGCTCGGAATGGATCCTCTCCTCCAGTTCCATGCAGGTGCTTCTGGTCGTCCTGGCCCATAGCTCCTGCCACCTTCCTCCTACCCCTCCGATCTTCCCCAACCGCCCCACTCCCTCACGACCCAGCGCGCAAGCAAGCTACGCCTACAAAAGAAGCATCTGCTCTTTATGCTGCTCAGTCTCATCTCGTGCAAGGCGAAAGGTAAGGTTCTTCTCTCTACATCCTTCGCTCCTCTTGAATCCCACTTTAAATCCTTTCTCATAATGCTTCAATTTATCGCTTCTGCTAGATTTCTCATTCCGGTGTGGTGGCCCAATCCCCTCTACGTGATTACAAAGGTCAGCTTCATTTCATCCCTAGACTGTTGTCGTCCCAATTTCTTGCCCCACCCTTCATCTTAGTTTCTTGCTCGTTTCAGCCCTTTTTCTATGTGACACACCCTATGGTCCATTCACCTTTGCGTTGTGCAGGATTACTTCAGTAGATTTTGGTTCAATAGAATTTGCATGTCTTAGTATATTTTGCTTCTGTAATGATCTATAAAGTTGGGACTCATCCTCT
The DNA here is from genome assembly GCA_029449295.1 of Zea luxurians. NCBI lineage: Eukaryota > Viridiplantae > Streptophyta > Magnoliopsida > Poales > Poaceae > Zea > Zea luxurians. Next base: position 4,770,439 of record JAOPSE010000129.1, on the reverse strand, counting down.
CAATTCTACTTAATGTGCTATTCATGACTTTTCAGATTCTTAGGTCGGTGCCAATTCGTTCAATGCTCATACCTCACTACTGGCAAGGGATAAGGTTAGTCGTCTTAAGCATTTGAAAAAATGATGCTGCTATTAATGGCTAAAATGTTTTTTTGCCAAACCTGTGATCAACGATTGATTAAATTAAAAGAGCTTTATGATGGTGAACAACCTCTGAGTGCAGAGTTGGGTGAAGAGCTTGGAAAGACTCAGCCACTCAGGTATCCTTCCAGTCTGAGTCATGTGCTTTTACAGTCTTAGCAAATATGTTTTATTTTGTGTATCATTATCTCATCATTTTCAAATTATCTGTCACTTAAGCTATGGCACAAAAAATTGAACAACTGGGAGTTGATCTGGAGGCTAGGGATAAGGTTACTTATCTTAAGTAATTGAAAAAATGATGTTGTTATTAACAACTAAGATGTTTTTTTGTGAAACCTGTTATCATCAATTTGTTAAACTAAAAGATATTTATGATGGTGAATAACAACTGAGTGCAGAGTTGGGTGAAAGGCTCAAGTATCCTTCCAGTATGAGTCATGTGGTTTTAAAGTCTTAGAAAATGCAGCAGCAGATGTTTCTTTATCCTCCAAAATAGGTTAGGGATCTTAACTATTTCTAAATATCAATGATCTTAATTGGATCACTCTTTTTCTGTGACTGTTACTAGATATGGTCTCACTTCAGTGGGTACTATTCCTCACTGCTTACAGATGGCAAAGATAGAATAGAAGATGGGAACAGGTCGATGGTACAAAGGTTTAGATCTCAACTGACCCATCAGATGGATGCCTTGCATAAAACCGTATCAAGTTCTGTTGCAGTTCTATCATGCAACAGAAGGACCACCTTAATGAAATGAAACATGAAAGTGGTTAGAGCCGAAGGTCTTGTTGAAAGGTACATTCCCTTAAGAAACTCTATTAGTTTGTCAGATTATCTTGTGTTTAGGATAGAAGTACCAGTTACAGAAGATCCAATAGAAATTCCCTCAATAAAGCTATTTAACAAATTAAAGTATACATCAATTTTTTCTTCATTCAATTTCATATTGCGCTATAAAGCATTTCTATGTCAAACAACTATAGTTATCATAATGAACTCAAGTGTTAAGGTATTTATTAGACTATCAGTTTGTATTTTTGATAGGTTGCAAACTGTGTGCAGGACCATCTTCTTTTGTGTTGTAACAACTATATATTCTTCATGGGCATCTTTCAGTTATAACAAATAATCACTGCTTACAGATGGCAAAGACAGAATAGAAGATGGGAACATGTCGATGGTACAAAGGTTTAGATCTCAACTGACCCATCTGTAAGTAATAAATATTTGTTTTTTTCAGATTTGTCTGGTTGCTGTCTCATTGTAATGTATATCCGTTGTTTTTACATGTTTCTTGGGCAGCAAATGGAGAGGAATTTCGAATTGGCAGGTGCTACCTCCACCTGGTAACGGTGGGCTGAAATACTATGGTTGTGAGCAGTAAATTCGACCAAATCATCTGCTCCTCAGAAGCCATCAGCGCCTCGACCGGACAGTGACATAGGTGATCCACAGGTATGTGTCGGTGTCATTATACTAGAGACGACAATGAAATGTCAATTTTGATGCGATTGATCCGTGAATCTGTACATAACATGTGTGGCAATTTTAGTTCAATTTAACCAATAAACATAGATAGTAAACTTGGCTCAGACTGATCAAACCCGTGCAAAAGTTCTGTGATATTCCCTTCTCGGTTTTCTTGTGTCCAGCTTGGTGTCTAATGAACCATGCCATGCTTAATAAATCCATTTGTGTCTTACCAGTAGAACGAGCGAAATTGAATATTTTGTAATTTTCCTGGTTTTCATATTACATCTGCGGTTCCACACACATGATGTTTTGTTCATTTGTATCTTATTTATCTTTTTATTTAAGATTTTTTATCCTTCAAGTACCTTAGAAGGCTGCAATTATTTTGTAGATACTTCATGTACACAACAAAAGATTTGGAAGAGTGGTCAGAAAATCATGATTCCTTTCGCCACGAGCAGAATTTGGTTCAGTGGACCGAGAAAAAACGGCCATATGTTGAAGCCCTTTTCATCGTGTTTGTGAGTCTATTGAATGCTTTAATGCTCAAATTATCATGTGTCACTTCAGCTTTTAGCTCCAATTGTTTTTGTTCTTCATGAAGCTTTTTCTGTTTCTCCACCATAAGAAACATATGTTACCGCTGGAATGCTTTTGAAGGATGTTGTCTATACAACTGTCGATCATGTTTATTATGAACTTTTGAACTCCCTTAGTTTTAATGAATGATAATTTACTAAGTTTGTGACTTCATGAGTTCTTAATGAAAACAATATCTGTCTTTGTAGAGCTGTCTATAGATGTCCTTACATGTTTGCAATTTGCGTGCTAGCATCCTGTGTTGAGCATATTGATTAAGCTTTATTGGAAAGTCGATGGTCATAGTGGGTTCTAAATGATTGTATTCCTTTATATTTTTCTCTATTTTCTACAGGTTCAATGTATCTCTATCTATTGAAATTTCAAATCATCACCCCAATATGCCTTAGTTGATGTTCTGTATGCAAGCAACAATGGATTTATGAGGTATGTTTTCTCTATTATGATATGATTTCAGAAAATCATATATGCCATAGTTTACTCTCCGCACAACATCTAGGCTTAGTGGTTTAATCTATATTTGGGCTCCAACATTTGTGGTTGGATTGCTGCAAGATAACGACATAGCCGTTGAAGTATGTTCTACCTCTGCAATTCATTGACATTATGAATGTATAATTGTACACACTTTATTTTAGGATACTGATGGTGTTTACTGTCCTCCGAAATTTATTCCTACTAGCATGGATGATGAAGAGAAACGTCATAAAAAAGATTCAAGGAGAGATAAAGCGATAGCCCGAGTGGCAATAGAAAACCCTTATATTAAAGAGATAATCGATGATGCTGCGGACTGACCTGAAGAGGTTTGCTTAACTTTTGCTTTGAATTTATTAGTAGGCTGTCTTGGATATAGAGTAAGGAAGTTATGTGCTGTTTATTTGGAGTTATTTGAGTTTGTAACATTCTCGTCGCGCGGCTTCGCCACTCTATTACTCCGCAACTGCGCATCGCCATTTTGGTATTATGGAGCTCACAGACGCGCCAGATTGGGACAGTTAATCTCCCGTGCTCTGTTAACGTCTGTTTTGTTGCTCTTGATGCAGGTTGTGTACCCCTTCGTACTAATCTACCCCTAGCCGCGCGAGAGAACAAGAAAACAGAGCGTGCGCCGCTGTCTGCCACCAGGGAGACTCGCCACCAGGTGGCCGCGCAGCCGGCTGCCACCAGATGCTCGCGCCGCCGTCTGCCACCAGCTGCCCGCGCTGCCGTCTGCCAGCAGCTGCCCGCGCCGTGATATCCGCCTCCAAGGGTGACCGCCGCCGCCGACCCGGCGTCGGCCAGCACTCCTCCTCCCCTTCCCCTTCTCTCGCAGCCACTACAACCGTGACGAGCTGGAGATCACCCTCGAGAGCGGTAAGCCAAGACGCAAGCAGTACTGTGTACGTCTCCATCAAGGTTGCAATAGAATCAACAGAGATCCTTGCCAGTTATTTCTACATCACATTGGTGTTCGAGTTGACAGGGAAAGATGTGCAAATCCAAACCAAAGCACACAGACAATTGCACTTGAGAGGGATATTACTAAACCTTGTGCATGTATGCTATTGCAACAGAAGGATTCAAGTAGTGCCCTGTGTAAACGTGTAGAGGACATCGAAAAGACAATCCAGCTGATGCCTAACAAGGTTGACGATCTGAATCTTAAACCTCCTCACTTGTCTATATAGCTGACACCACCCACCGTACTGTAGCATATATAGGTTCATATCATTATTTGGTGGCTTCAAAATAATGTAATTAAGCTGGAGTATGTACCTACGGTAGTCTAGCAATTAAGCTACTCGTTCAAGTCCATGACCTGGGGATGGATGGCTGTATTTATTGTTGCTCCTGCGTGTTGTATATATATATTTGTAAGACCGACGTGATGGCCTTTTCATGTGGAATTCCAAATACTGATGTCATTTATCTGTCTGTGCAAGACAATTGCATAATTCACAAGTATGGAAGGCAAAACTGCCTGACGACCCTCTCCCTGTGTGCATGTATGCTAAAATGGTCTTTACTGTCCCAGCTGATACCATAAAGCTGATACTGAAGCATTGAACCAGTTCATGGACTGTAGATTGCTCTCAGAAAAGCATAGCCAAAAGATTCGTATGTACACACATGTCGCAGCATTTATTTAATTATCTTGTTGGATACAACAGTATTACACTTGTAGTATAACAATTAAGTAGGGGTTCAATTCAAACACTGTATTAACTAAACAAAGAACTAAGCCCCAAAAATTAAGTAGAGTTCCCATGTTCCTGTCAAAGCAACATGCCCGAAAAATTGACCTTCAAATCAACAAGGGCCCCTCCAATCCCAGCCTAACCAGGTTCATTAAATGGAGAGGTTGTAACTCGTTTTTAAAGAAGAAGAAGAAGTAGATCCAATTTGCCTGACCACCGGGCAAACTTTTCACTTGCAGCCATAGCTAATAAATCTGGTTCAAAGCAACGGCCCACAGCTACTACTTTGGCCGTTGCTTTCTTCCTGCCGGCCTTGCCCAGCCCGTACACGACGAGCCAGTGCATCGCCGTAAGCCGCTGCTTCTCGCCGTCAGGTTCCTGCCGGCCTTGCCCAGCCCATACGCGACGAGCCAGTGCATCGTCGTAAGCCGTTGCTTCTCGCCGTCAGGTACGTGTACGTGTGGCACGCCATGGCGGGTACTAGGGCGGCGTGAAGCCGGCGGCGGAGGGGATGGAGCACTACGAGAGCGCGCTGGCGTACCCGGTGCAGTCGTCGGGTGTGCTGTCTGTGCTAGGGCTGGTTACAGCATCGTCGTGGTTACAGTAGGGATAAAATTGATTTTTACCGTAGCTCATGGAAGGTTACAGAGGGCGGAATATTAACAGTCCCAATCTGGCGCGGCTGTGTGCTCCATAATATCAAACTGGCGAAGTACAGCTGTGGAGTAATAAACTGGCGAAGCCGCGCGACGAGAATGTTACAAACTCAAATAACTCGTTTATTTGAGGACAAAGATCTTTATTTGCATACACTGGCAAAGTCCAATTTTGAGCTAAGGTCAGGACGAAATTTTGATGCTCGGGATCCTTTATTCTACCGCTGCCCTGATATGTGGGTCATTTGTTTACTTGTGAGTTAGATTCCATCCGGTATCTTTTTTTTTTCAAAGATGCTCATGCTCTATTATGTTCAACAATATTCATTTCATTACATTTGATATGGCAATTACATTTCTAAACTTATAGCTAAAGATATTCGAATAGTTAATAGCAACTTTTTAGAAGTAGATAGAAACAATCCATTAAGGTTTGTACATACATCTACTTGTGTTGGTAACTTGGTAACCACACTGGACACACATTAGTAGTTTTCTTTCATCTTATCCTCTTGTTGTAAGCAGTTTGTTTCTACGACTATTTGCTTGCTTTTAGTTTAGTTTTGCCAATTCATCTTCCATGTCATGGGACTTGTATGCTTTCTTCTCATCATGCATGAAAGTTAATATCATGATGCCTTATTGGAAGATCAAAATTATTTTAGGCGCGTGCTATTTCTTCTGTTCCCGATCCTTCCTACATATTGTAGCCACTTGTGGTTCCATTTTCATGCTTCCTATGTACAACGTGGGTGCACATATCGCTTATCTTGGTATTTTATTGTCATATTCTTTCTTTTTTTTGTTTCAGTATATTCAGTATGTGCACTCTCATTTTTGCTCATATGGCCCTGCAGGTAACCAATGGTGTCAGTAAGGATTTTGTCATCAACAATGGTGCATGCTCTTGTTCCACGTACGTATTTGAGATGTTTTATTCTCTACTTGCTTTCCTGCTTATAGATTTGGTTGTCCTCAAATGGTTTCACCTAATACGTTTAGTGCAGAACCAAATATTTGCCAGAGTCGTATTGGAAGACGGGATCTCACTGACGGAGGTAGGAGGGCTGCTGCAGGAGTGGGATGGCAGGGAAGATCCAGCAGGACAGCATGCCCTGGAAGACAGCCTCGCATCCGAGGATCTAGGGAGCATGCTGGAGTCCATCAAAGTGGAGAGGGCCAAATATTCACTGATGTGCTTTCAGTTCCCTGTTGGACGTATCCACCGTCAGCTGAAGCAAAGGACTTAGGCAAATGGTCGTGTTGGTGCCACCGCAGCCGTCTACTCAGCTGCCATCCTGGAGTACTTGACTGCCGAGGTTCTGGAGCTGGCTGGGAATGCTAGCAAGGATCTGAAGGTGAAGCGTATCACCCCTTGCCGTTTGCAGCTAGCTGGGAATGCTAGCAAGGATCTGAAGGTGAAGCGTATCACCCCTCACCATTTGCAGCTAGCTATTCGTGGAGACGAGGAGCTGGACACTCTCACCAAGGGCACCATCGTAGGCGGAGGTGTCATACCGCACATTCACAAGTCCCTGATCAACAAGTCATCCAAGGAGTGAAGACTAGGGGATGTGCATCTTTAGTTTAAACTGGACTTCTGTGCGCTCCTGAGCGAGTCCTTGTTGCACCGTAGGTTTTAGTTTAGCTGTTAGGTTGGAGCTCCTTTGTGTAACGCTTGCCTGGTACTGCTTCATTAGTTATTTGGTTATTGTGTTTGTGTTGAGTTGTTAACTTCAGGGGTGCAAACCTGGATGCTTATTTAGTTATGTGACTACTGCTATTCGGTTTATTTTTACATTTTTTTGTAGCTGCAATTATACTTATAATATGTTGTTGGTAGCCTTGTGGGGTGCTGGGGGCTTAGATTTATCATCTAAAGCAAAGAATTACTGAAGCATGCACCTGTAGCCTTTTGGTTCTTATAATTGCTTAGGGCTGCTACCTTTTTTGGTTACAGATATACTGCTCTATTTGATTTTTTTCATTGAACTTCAAGAGAGTGTGTTTAGAGTTATTGCGGATAACTATGTCACGGATGATGGTCGAACGAGTGTTGTCCATTGTGCTCCTGCTTTTGGCGAAGACGATCATTGTGTTTGCCTTGCTGTTGGGATATTTGAGGTTGGAATTCTTTTTCTTTAATTCATGTACATCTTCACTAACTGATGTGCGGCTAATGCTAAGGTATTAAGAGGTTAAGAGAAATGGGAAGATCAGTAAACCAGTAATCTACTAATCTCCTTTTCATAAACTTGGGGAAATAGCGCTATGTATTTAACTAAAATGATACTATTAAACCATAGGTCATAGGTCTAATCCAAGTGTCACTGCAGTTTTTACATAAGTTAGTTCACTGGAGAACAGACTTATCCGCCTTCAGTAATGCATTTGTTGTGTTCTTCCCAGTACTACTGGTACTGAGCTTTTTGCTCACTTGACAACGACTGATGAAGGAGTGGGCGTTGGCTGCAGGTGCCAAGCAATCGTTGCCTACATCAACGTCGGATGCTACTACTTCATCGGCATACCCCTCGGCATTGCTCTCGTAGTACAAGCGACCGTGCTAACTGGTAGATGGGTGATTCAGCCCTAGCTAAATTCTTTGTGCGTGTATCAGCTGCTGAGGAGAGGAGGTGATTCCAAGAATGAGTGCACTACTGCTATTGACTTCAAGTGGATGCTTAATCAGGCGATGACTAAAACATGCAGTATAGACAATTTAATTGGATATCATTTTTCTTTTTATTTTCACTCAGTTCCAGTTCATTCACAACTAGGTGCAATGCACGGGCACTGACCTATCTTATATAATACACTACTAGGTGAGTGTGCGTGCATCACAGACCCGAATTTCTCTTCGATGTCATCCCGGACAGCTCGCGGATGTCATCCTTTATCTCATAACTGCATAACACATATTTGTATATATAAGTTATTGAGATATTATATGTCCCCGTTGCAACGCACGGACACTGACCTAGTAATACCAGAAAAGAAAAGGAAAATTCACGAGATAAGAAAACAACTAAAAAAAACAGGAAAGCAAAAAAAAAAGCAGATATGAAAAATTTAAAAACAACGACTCCGCTGGGGATCGAACCCAGAATCTCTGGTTCCGTAGACCAGCGCCTTATCCATTGGGCCACGGAGTCACTTGTTGGATTTGTTTAGTACGTGTTTTTTATTATATGGCAATACGTATATAAAAACATAATGATCGTTTGTTCATGTCAGCACATGGTCTCTTTGCTGAGGGAGCCGCTGGTGACGGTGCTACAGCCTTGAGCCGCTGATTTATTTGTGTTCGTTTCGTTCTTGTCCTTGCAGCAATCAAGAGTCCCTGACCCCGAACTCGGTTCCTTTTCTCTGCAAAGCTGATGCTGGTCTCTGTCTTCACTCGATCCTGCATATTCTATTACCAAATGGCCTTGGTCTTGCAGGAAGCAACCGCAATGTATAGCCCGTAGTGGCAATTGGCAAAGCCAACGAGGAGCTAGGCGACGACAAACCAACGAAGAACTTTATTGCAAGACAACAAACAACAGCTTCCATCGACATTCTATGGCTGCTACTCTGCTATGAACACAAGGATCTCAATTATATAGACAATTTAGGGCCCTCTTTAAGAACACAGTATTTTCTTAGTCTCAAGCCAATACCATTAAGAAAGCGTGTCGACGTCCAGAGCCAGCGTCTATTCAAATTTTCGTTTAGTTTGGCTGGAGGTTTACGAATAGAATCTCTATTTTTTAGATGTTTGTCTGTAACTATGTGTTTTTCTATAATTTTTTAGTCGATGTAAGCTGAGTGGTGTCTTGTCTTCAGTCGTCGTGTGATGTAAGGTGTTAACCATACCGTACTAGTGAGGGAAAGGCCGGAACAATATTTTTCATTGTCTAAAAAAAGGTAATACCATGATATTTTAGACTAAAATATATTTAAGAGCATATCTAAAAACTCAGTATTTTAGACCATAGTTTTACCAATAACACGGTATTTTTGGGGTAAAAAAAACTTTGGCCCAGACTAAAGTTTTTGGTTTGCACGTAAGTTGTAGTCTTCTCTTCTCCTACAATACAACTAAAATACTTTGTCTCCAAACAAGCGTGCGGTTCGACTATGGGTGACAATGAGCTCTAAATTTTATACTATAAGATTTAAGAATCGGATCGGATTAAAATTGTGCTCTATTTCTATTCATTTTTGAACTAAAATTTATTTAAGGTCCTGCCATTTTGTGAAGAAGGCATTCGATCGTGATCCATTACCCCCTAGGTTAGAGTGATATAAAATATACTATAGTTAGCCATAGCATACAATAAACTCTGGTATTATAAACTACAGTTTTAAGAAACAGCGTTCCCAAACAAACACTTACGGGGCGTTTGGATCCCTTCATTTTAGAGAAATTGGAATTCACTCAATAAAGTAACTTATTTAGTTTGGAATTTAACATTCCACCACTTTCCAAAGTTTAGATATAAGCCTATCTCAAATTTATGGGGTGTAGGGTGAGAAACGATTTTATGCATTAGTAGAATTTGTTTATACTCTGTAATTTACATGACACTCTTCGTCTCACTTATCTATAGTAAAATGTAGCACATAAATATCTCCAACATCTTGCTAATAATAGTATACAAATATATTTTGTATAAAACCGAATTAGCTTAATTGATATATGCCTAAATTACTATTATTAGAATGAAATTTAATTCCAATGATTCAAACAGGACGTTAGTGAATTGTGATGATATTTAAGCAAAAAAAGGAAGAAGACTCATGTTGATTTGCAGGGAAACATTTCAGTGAATGAGAAATATTGCTCATACTTAGGTGTGTTTGAATTCACAATAACTAATAGTTATCTACTAAAATTAACTAAAGACATCCAAACGGTCTAGCTAATAGTTAGCTAGCTATTTATTAGTTAACTAATTTCATTAATATTTTTTTAGTCAACTAACTATTAGCTGTTTTGTATTAAACACCCCTCTACTAGACAGGCACATTGAAAGAAAAAATAGTATGGTCCTACCTAAGATCAAGACCAATTAATTCCTTCCACTTTTGCCTTTTTTTTCTACTGTACTGCATGGTCCTTCCATGCGTAGTTTGATCTGCACCACCCATTGGTCGTTTTCGTTTTCTTTAGAAGGACCTTCTTTCTTTGGCAAGCTAGCGCTGACGATTAATTGCCAACCGATCAAATATCCAGATCAATTAACAGACCACTATCCTCGCGTTTCTCAGATCAGGCAGAAATATATAGTGCCAGCATAATTGTTTCCCTGCCGTAATCTTGAATGCAAAAACCAAGGACATTTGGAAAGATTGCGCACCTGCAATATCTGAATCAGTAAATCCTGGTTGATATTTCTTACCAATGCAAGAGCTGAGATTCAGTCGTTCAGGGATGATACATTGGCCAAACTCCACTCGTGTTATCTATCTCCAAAGCTATGCACAAAATTACTAAATATGTAAGGGGGTATCGATGAGGCCATTGCAACACCAATATCACCATCATCAGGGAGGCGCTGGAAAGAGAAGGAAATAAAAGCAACGAGAAAAATTATTAAGAGAAACAAAAAAAGGAGAAATGGGAAGGGTCGACGAGGCCACGAGGGGGTGAGAAGAACGTCGATCGGATCAATTGCGTCTCGGCTTATCCGCCGCATTGGCGACGAACGACGACGGGGGCGGCCGCGCCGCATGGCGCGGCTGGGCTACGCCCGTCGTCGAAGTTCTTGGCGTAGCTGGCGGCGTCGTAGCCGAACGTGACGGGCCTGGGCCTGCCCGTGGCCGCCGTCGGGGAGCTGCAGATGCACCTGGTTTCCTGCGCCAGCCGCCTGAGCAGCTTCCGCCACACGCGTTGCCCGCACCACCCGACGTCGCGCGACAGGACGAGCTGGGCGCGGCGGACCACGGCGGCCGCGCCGCGGTGCTTGGCTGAACGCGGCCACGGGGCAACGGAGGAAGAGGACGAGGAGGAGGCCATGCGGCCGGGCAGGTTGACGGAGTGGGGTGGCGCGGGCAGGTCAGTGGTTGCACTTGCATTGCCCGGCGGTTACGTTATATGGAACATTTTTGGAGATCTAGAATTGTGGACACAGTAGATGTTTATGTGAGGTGTAGGAGGCCACGTGGAAGAGTAACGGGCCTTTTGCCCTTTTGGGCTTTAGTTGCTATAAAGATAACTTTGGCTTTGGCTTGTTCAGCGAGCAGTTTTTTCTGCAAGAGCCAAAGCCATTTTAGAAAACCATTTGGCAACCTGGCTTCTATACCGTTTTCTAAATTAAACTTTGTATATCCTTTTTATGTAATCAATATTGCTATCTAGTTCGTACGCACGTATGAAAAAAAATGTCCACAACAGGAGGCCATTTTGGCAATAATGCTAGTATACTTGCATGCAAAGGGGAAGACGTGGTTCACACTTTGAGGTATGAAGACAGGGGTTCACAAATGGGATAGAGAAATATAAGGCTCACTAGTTAATTGCTCGTGTATTGCTACGAAATTTATTTATCATGTGATAGTTATTTAAATACGATTCAAACTCATATATTAGGTGAATACAAATGACAAGATATATAAATGCATAAAAAACACAAACAACCTGCAGTCATAAGTTCCCAACTAAATATTGTACACACTTACACATAACTATAGATATATAAATTGACAATTAACAATGACATTGGTCTTGGAGAGCTCGAGTAAATCGGGTATTTTAGGTATCGAAGGGTGGTACTCAAAATACCCATAATAAGTTGTTGCCACCCGAAATTCTCGAATAAAATTCGGGTTCGGATATGGGGGTAGACCAACTCCAGCAGTCACTCTAATGCACTATGCATTTGTGGCATTGTTCACGGCTCCAGAAAAATCCCTATTCAGTCGTGCAAAATAGGGGCAATCGGTTTCCTCTCCCTTTCCCTATGCGTTCTCTTTCCTCCGTGCAAACTAACTTCTACACTCTCGTGCGCCCTGTGTGACTGGCTGAAGATTCATGGTGTACAAAAATATGGCGCGAAACCCAATTATGCTCATATTAGTCTTACGTTTTTTTGTCCATCCCTAACTAGCAGGCTATACAAACACGACCCGTTTAGGCCCCCTTTGGCAGGGCTCTTTCTCTACCAGTTCCAACTCTGGCTCCGGCTTCTCTGGTAAAACAGTTGAATGACGTCAAAGATTGTTGTGCCCCCGTCACTAAGGATCAGCCAAGAAACGGACATAGGAGTGTGCCCGACCAAGGAACGCTCGCCCAAGGACTAGTTGTGTTCATGGTCCGTGCTATATTGGATGCGCTGACAGCCATGCTGGCAGCTTGGCCAGCAGCCGCGCCCCTGACCGCATCAGTCACCTCACCAATAGCAGTCGCGCCCCTGACCGCATCAGTCACCTCACCAATAGCCACAGCCCTCGTCGCATCGGGAGGCACACGCCTGGCCGCGTCGGGAGCTGTGACCTTGGTTTGTGCCCCTGGCAGCGCCGGCAGGTGCGACCCTCGCCGCGACGGCCTCCTGGCCGGTAGCCGCGCCGACACCGTTGATGATCGCTGGAATGCCTCCAACTCCGGTTGCACGGACGCCGTCGTCGTTGATTTGTTCAGGTTGCTGCATCTTGTGTGCCGTCAAGGCTAGTCCACCTGAGGCGACGGAGAAAAGGGTTTCACTTGTTTTTAACTATTGTGTGGGACCATGTTGTGTACGTGAGCCGGTAGAAGCTACAATTCTAGGCTCTTGGCTTCAGCAGGTTTGGAGGAGGGGCTCCTTATTTTTCAGGAGAAGCCCATCAAACAGCCCTACGTTTGGTAAATTGTTTGGAGAAACCCACCAAGGAACTCTTGAAGGAGCTATACCAAAGGGGGCCTTAATAATATCATACTCTAATCCTACACAATTTAAAGTGAGCTCATGTTGTGCCTAAGCCACCTTCTTGACCCATAACGACGGTCCGGCCTGCCACGATTTTACTTTTTGCTTTTAAATTATTAGTATATAAATGTATTTACATTTACAATATGACGGCCGTGGCGGGCGAAATCGGGGTCTATGCCGATTATAGCTATAAGTCTAGCCTTCGGTCTTTTCTGTGTGTCACTGTTGTCCTCACCCGCTAGATTTAAAGTGCTCATATGAGCACAAGAGCTCCATGAGCAGAGGATACGTTCCCAGTAAGGGAACCATATACAAATAGACCCCTATATACATATCTAACAGAAAGAACAATAGTAAATGCAAATCCATACTCTATGGACAACATACCCATGAGAACAAATCCACATCCATGTACCTAGCAGATCCATCTCTAACAAGTAGCAATGATGGTAGACACGAAATACACAAGGAATACTATCACAGGAAAAAGGAAAAATACTTGAGTTAGTAGTGACGATGGTATACATGAAAATATGCAAGTAACACTGTCATACGATAAAAAGGGGGGAAGTGTTTGTATTTGTGCTGCTTTATTTCTAAATCTACTACGAGTACATATTGAAAATATGTTACTGAAAACGCTCTGTGGAAACTAGAAATTGTGACAGCGCTACTCAAGGACACTCTGAGCGACTGCAAGTAATAGTAGGATGTCTTAAACAAATTGTGTTTGTCAAAGAAGTTAAAAGTCAGTCCAAATACAATTCAACTTTGATTAAGATTCATCGACAATCAGGTTACTTGCATGTACCACACCTACTTAAAAAGGGTATAGAAAAGCTGCAAAGATAACGAAAAGGCAAAAATGCGGAAATTAGCATACATTCCATACTAGGTTATACACATCTACTAGTACAATGTCTGTACGTTGCGACGACACACAAGAATAAATATTAACTTTATCTTAGCCAAAAGGCCTAGGAAGATATGAGTTGAAAAAGAAGACTAGCCCCCTTTTTTATAGCTCGCTCGGTCGCTCGTCCTCATTTAGCTAGCGGACTAGTACTATGTGGAAGCGCTACGTTGCGTACGGCTTCTTCTCGTGTTAGGCCTGAGTGGTCACAACCCATCTGTGGGGTAATGGCGCACTAATAGTGGCTTGGGTGGTTTTCACGCCTATCTATGGGGTAATGGCCCATAGCTAAGGGGAGGGGAATAAACCTATGCACTTCGTGCGCGACGCAGGACGACCGTCAAAACTGATGTTTTATAGTAGTAGAGATGTTATTATGCACATATTTACTGAATGTTGTAGCAGTTAGATTCCATTTAAAAAAAGCCTTTTAGTCCCAAGCAAGTTGGGGTAGGCTAGAGTTAAAACCCACAAGTTGGTTCGGGCACAAGGATAGTTGTTTTCTATGCACTCTTATTCAAGGTTAAATCTTTAGGTATATTTCATCATTTTCAAGTCTCCTTTTATCGCCTCTTTCCAGGTCAACTATGATCTTCTTCCTCTCTTCCCATTGCTATCGTGCCTTAGGATCCCATTCCGCACTGGTGTCTCTAGAGGTCTCCGTTGAACATGTCCAAACCATCTCAACCAATATTGGACAAGTTTTTCTTCATTTGGTGATACACCTAGTTTATCACGTATATCATCGTTCCAGACATGATCACTTCTTGTATGACCACAAATCCAACACAATATATGCATTTTGACACACTTATCTGTTGAACATGTCGTCTTTTTGTAGCCAACATTCTGCACCATACAACATATCACGTCGAAACATTGCCCCATAAAACATTCCTTTTTAGCTTATGTGGTACCCTTTGTTATATAGAACGTCAGATGTTTGACGCCACTTCATCCACCATGCTTTGATTCTATAGCTATTAGCTAACATCTTCACATCAATATTCTCATATTTTTGTAGCATTGATCCAAAATACCTAAAAGCAAGGTTTTAAAGTTGAGCGACTAGTCGAGAAGTCGGTGCAGAGGTGATAGTCGACCAGAGCGACTCGACTTTCTCTGCTAGTCGCTCGACTTGTCGACTAGTCACGACTAGTCGTAGCATTTGAGTCGTGAAAGTCGCCTAGAGGGGGGTGAATAGGGCGAAACTGAAATTCTCAAAAATAAACACAACTACAAGCCGGGTTAGCGTTAGAAATATAATAGAGTCCACGAGAGAGGGTGCAAAACAAATCGCAAGCGAATAATGAAGTGAGACACGCGGATTTGTTTTACCGAGGTTTGGTTCTCTCAAACCTACTCCCCGTTGAGCAGGCCACAAAGGCCGGGTCTCTTTCAACCCTTCCCTCTCTCAAACGGTCCCTCGGACCGAGTGAGCTTCTCTTTCTCAAATCACTTGGGAATCAAACTTCCCGCAAGGACCACCACACGATTGGTGTCTCTTGCCTCAATTACAAGTGAGTGTTTGATCACAAGAAAGAATGCCAAAGAAAAAGAAGCGATCCAAGCGCAAGAGCTCAAATGAACACTACAAATCACTCTCTCTAGTTACTAAGGCTTTGTGTGGAGTTGGGAGAGGATTTGATCTCTTTTGGTGTGCTTTGCAATGAATGCTAGCTCTTGTATAGTGGTTGGAAGCTGGAAAAACTTGGATGCAATGAATGGTGGGTGGTTGGGGGTATTTATAGCCCCAACCACCAAACTAGCCGTTTGGTGAGGCTGTCTGTTCGATGGCGCACCGGACAGTCCGGTGCACACCGGACATGTCTGGTGCGACAGCCACGTCACCAAAAGCCGTTGGGGTCGACCGTTGGAGCTCTGTCTTCTGGGCCCGCCTGGATGTCCGGTGGCGCACCGGACATGCACTGTAGATTGTCCGGTGCGCCAGTATGGGCGTGTCTGACCTCTGCGCGCGCAGCGCGCGCATTTAATGCGTCGCAGGTAGCCGTTGGCGCCGAACTAGCCGTTGCCCCGCTGTTACACCGGACAGTCCGGTGTACACCGGACAATCCGGTGAATTATAGCGGAGCAGCTTCAATAAATTCCCGAGGCTGGCGAGTTCCGGAGGCCGCTCTTCCTTGGAGCACCGGACATGTCCGGTGTACACCGGACAGTCCGGTGAATTATAGCAGAGTCGCCTCTGGAAATACCCGAAGGTGACGAGTTCGAAGTTCCGGTGCGCCAGACCAGAGGTGCCTTCGGATGACCCTTGCTCCTTTGTTTGAACCCAATACTTGGTGTTTTTATTGGCTAAGTGTGAACCTTTTGCACCTGTATAACTTATACACTAGAGCAAGCTAGTTAGTCCATTTATTTTGTGTTGGGCAATTCAACCACCAAAATTAATTAGGGACTAGATGTAAGCCTAATTCCCTTTCAATCTCCCCCTTTTTGGTGATTGATGCCAACACAAACCAAAGCAAGTATAAAAATGCATAATTGAACTAGTTTGCATAATGTAAGTGCAAAGGTTGCTTGGAATTGAGCCAATATAAATACTTACAAGATGTGCATGGATTGTTTCTTTATTTTTAACATTTTGGACCACGCTTGCACCACATGTTTTGTTTTTGCAAATTCTTTTTGTAAATCCTTTTCAAAGTCCTTTTGCAACATAGTCAAAGGTAGATGAATAAGATTTTTGCAAAGCATTTTCAAGTTTAAAAATTTTCTCCCCTTGTTTCAAATGCTTTTCTTTTGACTAAACAAAACTCCCCCTAAATGAGATCCTCCTCTTAGTGTTCAAGAGGGTTTTGATTTATCATTTTTGAAATACTACTTCCTCCCCCTTTAGAACATAATAAGATACCAATTTGAAATTGACAAATTGAATATCTCCAAATTTTTAAAATTAGGTGGTGGTGCGGTCCTTTGCTTTGGGCTCATATTTTCTCCCCCTTTGGCATGAATCGCCAAAAACGGAATCATTAGAGCCCGACGAAATACTTTCTCCTCCTTTGGTTATAAAATAAATGAGTGAAGATTATACCAAAGTTGGAGAGATGCTTGGAGTGACGACGAAGGATGAGTAGTAGAGTGGAGTGGAAGCCTTTGTCTTCGCCGAAGACTCCAATTCCCTTTCAATATACCTATGACTTGGTTTGAAAGACACTTGAAAACATATTAGTCATAGCACATATAAAAGAGACATGATCAAAGGTATACTTGTGTGCTATGTGTTCAAATTAGCAAAAGAAGTTCCTGGAATCAAGAATATTGAGCTCATGCCTAAGTCTGGTAAAAGATTGTTCATCAAGTGGCTTGGTAAAGATATCGGCTAATTGATCTTTAGTGTTAATGTATGAAATCTCGATATCCCCCTTTTGTTGGTGATCCCTAAGAAAATGATACCGAATGGCTATGTGTTTAGTGCGGCTATGCTCAACGGGATTATCCGCCATGCGGATTGCACTCTCATTATCACATAGAAGGGGAACTTTGGTTAGTTTGTAACCGTAGTCCCGCAGGGTTTGCCTCATCCAAAGCAATTGCGCGCAACAATGGCCTGCGGCAATATACTCGGCTTCGGCGGTAGAAAGAGCGACCGAATTTTGCTTCTTTGAAGCCCAAGACACCAAGGATCTTCCCAAGGACTGGCAAGTCCCCGATGTGCTCTTCCTATTAATCTTACACCCCGCCTAATCGGCATCCGAATAACCAATCAAATCAAATGTGGATCCACGAGGGTACCAAAGCCCAAACTTAGGAGTATAAGTCAAATATCTCAAGATTCGTTTTACGGCCGTAAGGTGTGATTCCTTAGGGTCGGCTTGGAATCTTGCACACATGCATACGAAAAGCATAATGTCCGGTCGAGATGCACATAAATAAAGCAATGAACCAATCATCGACCGATATACCTTTTGATCCACGGACTTACCTCCCGTGTCGAGGTCGAGATGCCCATTTGTTCCCATGTGTGTCTTGATGGGCTTGGCATCCTTCATTCCAAACTTGCTTAGAATGTCTTGAGTATACTTCGTTTGGCTAATGAAGGTGCCCTCTTGGAGTTGCTTGACTTGGAATCCTAGAAAATACTTCAACTCCCCCATCATCGACATCTCAAATTTTTGTGTCATGATCCTACTAAATTCTTCACATGTAGATTCGTTAGTAGACCCAAATATGATATCATCAACATAAATTTGGCATACAAACAAATCATTGTCAAGAGTCTTAGTGAATAAAGTAGGATCGGCCTTGCCGACTTTGAAGCCATTTGCAATAAGGAAATCTCTAAGGCATTCATACCACGCTCTTGGGGCTTGCTTGAGCCCATAAAGCGCCTTAGAGAGCCTATAGACATGGTTAGGATACTCACTATCTTCAAAGCCGGGAGGTTGCTCAACATAGACCTCCTCCTTGATTGGTCCGTTGAGGAAGGCACTCTTCACGTCCATTTGATAAAGCTTGAAGCCATGGTAAGTAGCATAGGCTAATAATATACGAATTGACTCAAGCCTAGCTACGGGTGCATAGGTTTCACCAAAATCCAAACCTTCGACTTGTGAATACCCCTTGGCCACGAGTCGAGCTTTGTTCCTTGTCACCACACCATGCTCATCTTGCTTGTTGCGGAAGACCCACTTGGTTCCTACAACATTTTGATTAGGACGTGGAACTAAATGCCATACCTTGTTCCTTGTGAAATTGTTGAGCTCCTCTTGCATCGCCATCACCCAATCCGAATCTTGGAGTGCTTCCTCTACCCTGTGTGGCTCAATAGAGGAAACAAAAGAGTAATGCTCACAAAAATGTGCAACACGAGATCGAGTGGTTACCCCCTTATGAATGTCGCCGAGGATGGTGTCGACGGGGTGATCTCGTTGTATTGCTTGGTGGACTCTTGGGTGTGGCGGCCTTGGTTCTTTATCCTCCTTGTCTTCATCATTTGCATCTCCCCCTGATCATTGTCGTCATCTTGAGGAATCTCATCATTTTGTTCTACCTCTTTATCAACTTGAGCCTCGTCCTCATTTTAGGTTGGTGGAGATGCTTGCGTGGAGGAGGATGGTTGATCTTGTGCATGTGGAGGCTCTTCGTATTCCTTAGGACACACATCTCCAATGGACATGTTCCTTAGCGCTATGCATGGAGCCTGTTCTTCACCTATCTCATCAAGATCAACTTGCTCTACTTGAGAGCCGTTAGTCTCATCAAACACAACGTCACAAGAAACTTCAACAAGTCCTGAGGACTTGTTAAAGACTCTATATGCCCTTGTGTTTGAGTCATATCCTAGTAAAAAGTCGTCTACAGTTTTAGGAGCAAATTTAGATTTTCTACCTCTTATGACAAGAATAAAACATTTGCTACCAAAAACTCTAAAATATGAAATGTTGGGCTTTTTACCGGTTAGGAGTTCATAGGATGTCTTCTTGAGGATTCAGTGTAGATATAATCGGTTGATGGCGTAGCAAGCGGTGTTGACCGCCTCGGCCCAAAACCGATCCGGTGTCTTGTACTCATCAAGCATGGTTCTTGCCATGTCCAATAGAGTTCGATTCTTCCTCTCTACTACACCATTTTGTTGCGGGGTGTAGGGAGAAGAGAACTCATGCTTGATGCCTTCCTCCTCAAGGAAGCCTTCAATTTGAGAGTTCTTGAACTCCGTCCCGTTGTCGCTTCTAATTTTCTTGATCCTTAAGCCGAACTCATTTTGAGCCCATCTCAAGAATCCCTTTAAGGTCTCTTGGGTATGAGATTTTTCTTGCAAAAAGAACACCCAAGTGAAGCGAGAATAATCATCCACAATAACTAGACAGTACTTACTCCCGCCGATGCTTATGTAAGCGATCGGGCCGAATAGGTCCATGTGTAGGAGCTCCAGTGGCCTGTCACTAGTCATGATGTTCTTGTGTGGATGATGAGTGCCAACTTGCTTCCCGGCTTGGCATGCGCTACAAATCCTGTCTTTCTCAAAATGAACATTTGTTAGTCCTAAAATGTGCTCTCCCTTTAGAAGCTTGTGAAGATTCTTCATCCCAACGTGGGCTAGTCGGCGATGCCAGAGCCAACCCATGTTAGTCTTAGCAATTAAGCATGTGTCGAGTTCAGCTCTATCAAAATCTACCAAGTATAGCTGACCCTCTAACACACCCTTAAATGCTATTGAATCATCACTTCTTCTAAAGACAGTGACACCTACATCAGTAAAGAGACAGTTGTAGCCCATTTGACATAATTGAGATACAGAAAGCAAATTGTAATCTAAAGAATCTACAAGAAAAACATTGGAAATAGTATGGTCAGGTGATATAGCAATTTTACCCAATCCTTTGACCAAACCTTGATTTCCATCCCCGAATGTGATAGCTCGTTGGGGATCTTGGTTTTTCTCATATGAGGAGAACATCTTCTTCTCCCCTGTCATGTGGTTTGTGCACCCGCTGTCGAGTATCCAACTTGAGCCCCCGGATGCATAAACCTACAAAACAATTTTAGTTCTTGATTTTAGGTACCCAAACGGTCTTGGGTCCTTTGGCATTAGAAACAAGAACTTTGGGTACCCAAACACAAGTCTTGGAGCCCTTGTGTTTGCCCCCAACAAACTTGGCAACTATCTTGCCGGATTTGTTAGTAAGCACATAAGATGCATCAAAAGTCTTAAATGAAATGTCATGCTCATTTGATGTATTAGGAGTTTTCTTTCTAGGCAACTTGGCACGGGTTGGTTGCCTAGAGCTAGATGTCTCACCCTTATACATAAAAGCATGATTAGGGCCAGAGTGAGACTTCCTAGAGTGAATTCTCCTAATTTTGCTCTCGGGATAGCCGACAGGGTACAAAATGTAACCCTCGTTATCCTGAGGCATGGGAGCCTTGCCCTTAACAAAGTTAGACAAGTTTTTAGGAGGGGCATTAAGTTTGACATTGTCTCCCCTTTGGTAGCCAATGCCATCCTTGATGCCAGGGTGTCTCCCATTATAGAGCATACTTCTAGCAAATTTAAACTTTTCATTTTCTAAGTTATGCTCGGCAATTTTAGCATCTAATATTGCTATATGATCATTTTGTTGTTTAATTAAAGCCATGTGATCATGAATAGCATTGATATCAACATCTCTACATCTAGTACAAATAGAAGTGTGCTCAACAGTAGATGTAGAGGGTTTGCAAGATTTTAATTCTACAACCTTAGCATGCAACATATCATTCTTAGTTCTAAGGTCGGAAATAGTAGTATTGCAAACATCAAAATCTTTAGCCTTAGCAATCAAATTTTCATTTTCTATTCTAAGGCTAGCAAGAGAATCATTCAATTCCTTAATCTTAGCAAGCAAATCATTATTATCATTTCTAAGATTGGGAATTGAAGCATTACAAACATGAGAATTAACCTTAGTAATTAATCTAGCATTTTCATTTCTAAGGTTGTCTATAGTCTCATGGCAAGTGCTTAGCTCACTAGACAATTTTTCACATTTTTCAACTTGTTGAGCATAAGCATTTTTAACTTTAACATGCTTTTTATTTTCCTTGATTAGGAAGTCCTCTTGGGAGTCCAAGAGATCATCCTTCTCATGGATGGCACTAATTAATTCATTTAATTTTTCTTTTTGTTGCATGTTTAGGTCGGCAAAAAGGGTACGCAAATTATTTTCCTCATCACTATCATTATCATGACTAGAGGATTCATATTTAGTGGAGGATTTAGATTTAACCTTCTTCCTTTTGCCGTCCTTTGCCATGAGGCACTTGTGGCCGACGTTGGGGAAGAGGAGTCCCTTGGTGACGGCGATGTTGGCGGCGTCCTCGTCGGAGGAGGACTCGGTGGAGCTCTCGTCGGAGTCCCACTTCCGGCAAACATGGGCATCGTCGCCCTTCTTCTTGTAGTACTTCTTCTTTTCTCTCCTCTTTCCCTTCTTGTCGTCGCCTGTCACACCCGGTTTTTAGAAGGTAAACCGGATGTGACATAAGTGGTATCAAAGCCGTGCTGACTGTAGGACCGCTAACCTAGAGTAGAATGGTCGTTCTAAGGATTATAGACCTCTGTCCCTGCCTTGACTTTGGTACCCCTTCAAAAGTTGGTCATACCGACCAAACCTATGTTCTACTATATATTATACCTTGCTGAAAATTATGTTTTATTCTAATCCTTCATTTATTTATGATTCATTACTTGCTGGTCATATTAATTCTGTTCTCACCCTTTTGCTTGCGATATCTTTTGTAGATGGCTCGTCTTAGACACACTGCACGAAAGTCCGTCATCCCCTTCTTACCCTCCCACCTTGCTGAGCGTCCGCTTCGCCGTCCCGTGGCCGGACAGTCCAGCCACTTGGAGAGACTGCACCACCGCCTGCATGAGGAGCAGGAACGTCGACGACAGGAGCAGCAGGGCTCTTCTTTCTCGCTCCAGCAGGAGATAGAGTCTGTGAGGAGCTGCTCTCCTGTGCTTCCCCTGGAGGCGCCCCCTGCACCACCACTGGGCGCCCCAGCTTCTGGAGTAGCTGCTGGAGGAGACCCAGACGACGGAGGTGGCGACGCCAGCCCGAGCCACGACATCAACTTCTCTGCTGACCATGAGCCGGAAGGATGGGTTGCTCGACCCATCACTCGCGACGCTGCTCGCGGGTGTCACTTCCACGACACGCTCGACACCCTGCTACGTCGGGCACTTGACCGGCGTACTTGGTCCATCGAGTATCGCTGTGTGGTCTACCAGCATAGTCGCGGGGTCTACCCGGACCGCTGGGAGGCGACCTGTTTGGTGCGCCGTCCGGAGAACAGTCTCCAGGGCGCGGAGGCTTGCTCAGAGTACTATTCTATCTCTGAGCGGGACTCAGCTGAGGCAGCCATGCAGGATGCTGCACGGCGTGCGCTTTCGCACTACTGCTCGGTTTTCGGTGGGGTAGCTGACGGTCTCGACCTGAAGTATTACCCCCGCCGTCCATCTGGCAGCACAGGAGGCGTGATTGTTTCACCTGCTGGTGAGGACAATCCTAGGTTGAGCAGCACAGTCAACCTAGCCGTCGTGCTAAACACGGAGCTGGACCATGCATTAGACGAGCTGAGTAGGGCTCGTGCTGAGATCGTCCTGCTGCGGGCTGAGCGCGCGGAACGTCGTCACTTGGATGATGGTTCCCCCGCTCCCGTCGGGACTCAGCACCCGTACCGCTCACCTCGGCGTGGACTCCAGTCTTATGGCAATCCCGACTGCAAGACCAAGATAAATCTAGAACCATAGCTCGTCAGAGTTGGATCTTGTAATTAATACGAAATATATATACGTAGAAGCTTCAGTCTTAGCGTTAATCTTGGTCTTAGTTAGTCTTAGTTAGACAGGGTAGTTTGCTATATCCTGTGCATTTATGCTTGTCATGATGAACTATGTTTGGTTTGGATCTTTGTAATGATTGTCACCAGAGTGCGGGTATCCCCTGCATTTTGGCTTACCTATTATGTTAATGGAGTTAGTTATATAGTTGGGAAGCCCTTTATTCTACTTTCCTCTTTATCTGAGAAGCTGCGTGGTCTGTGTTGGAGATCAGTGAAGATGCTCATCTATTCAGAGCTGTTGGAGAATTCTATACTCTTTTCTTATGCTGCAAGATTTGCCAGATCAGTTCTGATGTGTGGTTGCGTTCTGCAGATGTCAGAGAACAGGCGCAGAGGAGGAAGGCGTGCTCAGCAGGAGCGAGCCGCTCCGCAGGATGAGGTGCCCCAGCAGCAGCACCTGCCACCCCCGCCCCCGATGTCGATCGAGCAGATGTTTCTGATGCAGACTCAGGCAGTTCAGGCCATCGGTCAGACTCTAGCCACCATTCAGCAGCAGCAGCAGCAACAACAGCAGCAGGCACCACCCCAGCCTCAAATGCCTCAGATGCCCAGAGACAAGCGTGCTGAATTCATGAGAGGTCATCCCCCAACGTTCGCTCACTCTTTTGACCCCATGGATGCTGAAGATTGGCTGCGCACTGTGGAGCGGGAGTTGCATACCGCTCAGTGTGATGACAGGGAGAAAGTCTTGTATGGTCCCCGTCTGTTGAGAGGAGCAGCCCAATCATGGTGGGAGTCTTACCTCGCCACCCATGCCAACCCCGATGCCATCACCTGGGAAGAGTTCAGAGGTAGCTTTCGTCAGTACCATGTGCCTGCAGGTCTGATGACAGTGAAGAAGGAGGAGTTCCTGGCCCTTAAGCAAGGGTCATCATCTGTCAGTGAGTATCGAGACAGGTTTCTGCAGTTGTCTCGCTATGCTCCTGAGGATGTCAACACCGACGCCAAGCGACAATACCGTTTCTTGAGAGGCTTGGTTGACCCTCTACAGTACCAACTGATGAATCATACCT
Organism: Zea luxurians; assembly: GCA_029449295.1. NCBI lineage: Eukaryota > Viridiplantae > Streptophyta > Magnoliopsida > Poales > Poaceae > Zea > Zea luxurians. The sequence continues at coordinate 4,746,220 of JAOPSE010000129.1, read as the reverse complement.
TCCCGACATTCCAGCACCTGATTGACAGGGCAATCATGACAGAAAGGAAGCGTAAAGAGATGGAGGATCGTAAGCGCAAGATCAGTGGACCCCAGCCTGGAAGCAACAGCCGCCCTCGTTTCTCAGGCAATCAACCTCAGCAGTTCAGGCAGAATCAGCGTCCACCTCAGCAGCATCAGCAGCGTCAGCAGTATCAGCAGTTCCAAAGGCAGTACCCTCAGCACCAGTACCAGAACCGTCAGAGCAATCAGTCAGGAGGTCAGTTTCAGAGGCAGAATCAGCAGACACCTCGTCTTCCTGCCCCAGCAAGCCAGCAGAACAGTCAGGCAGCACCAGCTCAGGTTGGAAACAGAGCATGTTTCCACTGTGGAGAGCAAGGCCATTGGGTGATGCAATGTCCGAAGAAGGCAGCCCAGCAGCAGTCAGGCCCCAATGCCCCAGCAAAGCAGAATGTGTCCCAGCCTGGATCAGGCAACCGCCCTCAGCAGTGCTACAATCATGGAAGACTGAACCACTTGGAGGCTGAAGCAGTTCAGGAGACCCCCGACATGATAGTAGGTATGTTCCCAGTCGACTCCCATATTGCAGAAGTGTTATTTGATACTGGAGCAACACATTCTTTCATTACTGCATCATGGGTAGAAGCACATAATCTTCCAATTACTACCATGTCAACCCCCATTCAAATTGACTCAGCCGGTGGTAGAATTCGAGCTGATAGCATATGTTTGAATGTAAGTGTGGAAATAAGGGGGATAGCGTTTCCTGCCAACCTTATAGTAATGGGTACTCAGGGAATAGATGTCATCCTAGGGATGAATTGGCTAGATAAGTATCAGGCAGTTATCAGTTGTGATAAGAGGACAATCAAGTTGGTGTCCCCACTAGGAGAGGAAGTGGTGACCGAGTTAGTCCCGCCTGAGCCGAAGAAAGGAAGTTGTTATCAGATGGCTGTCGATAGCAGTGAAGCAGACCCGATTGAGAGTATCAAGGTTGTGTCTGAATTCCCAGATGTGTTTCCAAAGGACTTACCGGGTATGCCACCAGAGCGGAAAGTTGAGTTTGCCATAGAGCTTCTTCCTGGAACCGCCCCTATCTTTAAGAGAGCTTACAGAATATCTGGACCAGAGTTAGTTGAGCTTAAGAAGCAGATTGATGAGCTGTCAGAGAAAGGTTACATCCGGCCAAGCACCTCGCCTTGGGCCGCCCCTGTCTTGTTTGTGGAAAAGAAAGATGGGACCAAAAGGATGTGTATCGATTATCGAGCTCTAAATGAAGTCACGATCAAGAACAAGTATCCCTTGCCCAGAATAGAAGATCTGTTTGACCAGTTGAGAGGAGCCAGTGTGTTCTCCAAGATTGATCTGAGGTCAGGTTATCATCAGCTCAGGATCCGACCTTCGGACATTCCGAAGACGGCATTCATTACCAAGTATGGTTTGTATGAGTTCACAGTGATGTCTTTTGGTTTGACCAATGCACCAGCCTTCTTTATGAACTTGATGAACAGGGTATTCATGGATTATCTCGATAAGTTTGTGGTGGTATTCATTGATGACATTCTGGTTTATTCTCAAAGCGAAGAAGAACATGCAGATCATTTGAGGATGGTATTGCGGAGATTGCGAGAGCACCAGTTGTATGCAAAGTTGAGCAAGTGTGAGTTCTAGATTAGTGAAGTCCTGTTCTTGGGTCACATAATCAACAAAGAAGGATTGGCTGTGGATCCGAAGAAAGTGGCAGACATTCTGAACTAGAAAGCGCCAACGGATGCTCGAGGAATCAAGAGCTTCATTGGAATGGCCAGATATTATCGGCGATTCATTGAAGGGTTTTCGAAGATTGCGAAACTAATGACAGCGTTGCTAGGCAACAAGGTTGAGTTCAAGTGGACCCAGAAATGCCAAGAGGCCTTCGAAGCGCTGAAAGAGAAGTTGACAACAGCGCCTGTCTTAGTCTTGCCTGATGTGCACAGGCCCTTCTCGGTGTATTGCGATGCTTGTTACACAGGTTTGGGATGCGTGTTGATGCAAGAGGGAAGAGTTGTGGCTTACTCGTCCCGACAGCTGAAGGTTCATGAGAAGAATTACCCAATCCATGACCTAGAGTTGGCAGCAGTGGTTCACGCACTGAAGACATGGAGGCACTATCTGTATGGACAGAAATGCGATGTTTACACAGACCACAAGAGTCTGAAGTACATATTCACTCAGTCAGAATTGAATATGAGGCAGCGAAGATGGTTAGAGTTGATCAAAGACTATGAGTTGGAGATCCATTACCATCCAGGCAAAGCAAACGTAGTGGCAGATGCTTTGAGCAGAAAGAGTCAAGTCAATCTGATGGTCGCTCGTCCGATGCCTTATGAGTTGGCCAAGGAGTTCGACAGGTTGAGTCTCGGATTTCTGAACAATTCGCGAGGAGTCACAGTTGAGTTGGAACCTACCTTGGAGCGAGAAATCAAAGAAGCGCAGAAGAATGATGAAAAGATCAGTGAGATTCGGCGACTGATTCTAGATGGCAGAGGCAAAGATTTTCGAGAAGATGCAGAAGGAGTGATATGGTTCAAAGACCGCTTATGTGTTCCCAATGTCCAGTCCATTCGGGAGTTGATTCTCAAGGAAGCTCATGAGACAGCCTATTCGATTCACCCTGGCAGTGAGAAGATGTATCAGGATCTGAAGAAGAAATTCTGGTGGTACGGAATGAAGAGGGAAATCGCAGAGCATGTGGCTATGTGCGATAGTTGTCGAAGAATTAAGGCAGAGCATCAGAGACCAGCTGGATTGTTGCAACCGTTACAGATCCCTCAGTGGAAATGGGATGAAATCGGTATGGATTTCATAGTCGGATTGCCTCGCACTCGAGCCGGCTACGATTCTATTTGGGTAGTAGTGGACCGTTTGACCAAGTCAGCCCACTTCATACCTGTCAAGACCAGCTACAACAGTGCAGTATTGGCAGAGTTGTATATGTCTCGGATCGTTTGTCTTCATGGTGTGCCAAAGAAGATAGTGTCAGACAGAGGAACGCAGTTCACCTCTCATTTCTGGCAGCAGTTGCATGAAGCCTTGGGCACGCATTTAAATTTCAGTTCAGCTTATCACCCGCAGACAGATGGTCAGACTGAAAGAACCAATCAAATTCTTGAAGACATGTTGAGAGCCTGTGTGTTGCAAGATCAGTCCGGATGGGATAAGCGATTGCCTTATGCAGAGTTTTCCTATAACAACAGTTACCAGGCTAGTTTGAAGATGTCACCATTTCAGGCGCTCTATGGAAGGAGTTGTAGAACTCCGTTGCAATGGGATCAGCCTGGAGAGAAGCAAGTGTTTGGGCCAGACATTCTGCTTGAAGCCGAAGAGAACATCAAGATGGTCCGAGAGAATCTGAAGATAGCGCAATCAAGGCAGCGAAGCTATGCAGACACAAGAAGAAGAGAGCTGAGTTTTGAAGTCGGAGACTTTGTCTATCTGAAAGTGTCACCGATCAGAGGAGTCAGAAGGTTCGGAGTGAAAGGCAAGCTAGCACCCCGCTACATTGGTCCGTACCAGATCCTCTCAAAGCGTGGAGAAGTGGCCTATCAGCTCAGTCTGCCAGAGAATTTGTCAGCTGTGCATGATGTCTTTCATGTGTCTCAGTTGAAGAAGTGTTTGCGTGTGCCAGAAGAGCAGTTGCCAGTGGAAGGTCTCGAAGTCCAGGAAGACTTGACCTATGTTGAGAAGCCAACGCAAATCCTTGAGGTTGCAGACAGAGTCACCCGAAGGAAGACCATCAGAATGTGCAAAGTCAGATGGAATCACCACTCTGAGGAAGAAGCAACCTGGGAGCGTGAAGATGATCTAGTGGCTAAGTACCCAGAGCTCTTTGCTAGCCAACCCTGAATCTCGAGGGCGAGATTCTTTTAAGGGGGATAGGTTTGTAATGCCCCGAATTTTGAAGTTGAATTTTTTTTCTTTTCTTTACTCGCCAAATTCGGGCGTTACCTTTTCTTTTTCTTTTTCCCCTCGCTAGACCTTGACCTTTTCCAAAGCTAGCGGGATTCGGTTTGGAATTCCCGTGTAAAGAAAAACCCTAAATTGCTTTATGTTGTTTGATGCACCATGCCGAACTATGCATTCTTTGATTGCTTGAAAGTGCAAATGGATTCATCTAGGAAGATCGGATTTCGAAATGAGAGAAACCTTTTCTTTTTTTTCTTTTTCTTTATCTCTCTCCTCCCTTTCTCTCTCCCGCGCCGTGGGCCGTTCCTGGCCGGCCCAGCCGCCCCCCCCCGCGCGCCTCCCCTTTGGGCCCAAGTGGCCCAGCCGCCCCCTCCCTCCCCTTTTCCCCCCAACTCCCTCTCTCTCCCTCCCATTCTCCCTCTCCCCACCCTAGCCGCCGCCGCCCCCTACCCCCAGCTCGGCCGCCCTACCCCGGTTCGGCCGCCCCCGTCGTCGCTCGCCCGTCCCCGTCCCCGGTGAGCTCTCCCCTCCCCTTCCCCTCCCTCTCCCCTCCCCTCTCCCCTCCTCTCCCCTCCCTCCCCGGCCCAGCCGCCCCTGCCGGTTCGGCCGCCGCCGCTCGGCCGCCCCTGCCAAGCTCGGCCGCCCCCTCCCGGCCGGCTCGGCCGCGGCCGCCCCCTTGCGCGCCCCTACCCTCGGCCGGCCCAGCCGCCCTGCCCTCGGCCGCCCTGGCCAGCCCGGCCGCCCCAGCCCAGCTCGGCCGCCCTGCCGGTTCGGCCGCCCCTGTGGCCGCCCAGCTCGGCCGCCCCCCTACGCGCCCCTGCTCGGCCGGCCCAGCCGCCCAGCTCGGCCGCCCCCTGCGCGCCCGCGCCCAGCCCGGCCGCCCCTGCCCCAGGCCGGTTCAACCGCCCCTGGCCGGTTCAACCGCCCCCCTTTTTTATTTTATTTAATTTATTTTATTTTACTTTCTGTTATCATAGTTATTTTATTTTAGGTAGGCTAATCATTGTTCATGTTATTGAAATAGGAAGCTTAATTTAGAATTTCGTTGCGCTAGTTATTTCATATATAATCAATTGTTTATCCAGTTCAATGTTGATCAACTAAAAATGACTAGGTTTCCATTAGTGCATATAACTAATTTCTTTTGTTAGAACCAATTGTAACTAATCATTAGTGCATAAGCTTTAACCCCCTGCGAGACCTTTCCCCGTTTCTTTCTAACCATAATAAATGCGATATCGAACGTCATACTTGATGCATATTCACTTTATTTGTTCCCTTGTATGGTGTACTGTTCTTTTGTATTAAATATGTGGATGTATGTATGTTTGCGCTCGCATAGAGAACGATCCGGTCGAAGAGCCCGAGGAATTCGCAGGAGAAGCCCCTGAGCAGCAGTCGGTTGGTGGAGGCAAGTGTCCTTTGACCTATTGCTGTCCTATTCATTCTTTAATTCACCTCCCGCATTACACATTTATACTTAAGGATTGACTAGCTTTTGTTATCCATGTCCTTGTTTACCTATTTGGGTCGGATTATTACCGCTTAGTCTGATGCTATTGCTCAACTCTAATCAATGAACATGATGTGATTATCTATGATACGCTGTTTTCCCTTCTTATTTATGATTATATTTGTGACCTTCAAGGGGACTCGAGCGGTTTCTCGAGTGCCTCTCCGTAAGGACCTGTTCAATGGATGACCGCCCGGGAAAACAGTGCAACCATGAGGGTGGAATGGGACGCCCTTAGCTGAGTAATTAGAGAAACCAGGGTGTAGTTCGCTTCGCCGTCGTGCCGTCAATGGGGCTCGGTGTATGCGGCTCGCTCTGCCAAGGTTGATTTGTCCCTTGGGGAGGAGTGCGGTACATTTAGGAAACCTAACGGGCGGCTACAGCCTCGGGGAATCTTTGTAAAGGCTACGTAGTGATGCCCTGCTGGACCACCTAGGTAGTGGTCAATGGGGAGTAGCTCTCTCCGGGCAGAAAGGGAATCACGGCTTGTGGGTAAAGTGCACAACCTCTGCAGAGTGTTATGAAACTGATATATCAGCAGTGCTCACGGTTATGAGCGGCCAAGGGAGCTCCAGAGATTAGTGATACTTGATCAGAGACATTTTGGTACAGGTGGCAATGAGATTGATGGTTCTGATTATGATTATGGTGCTGGTAAGTGGTATTCTTTCCGTTTGGAAAGGATACATTGGGCTAATAACTTGGGTTAATGTTAAAACCTGGCTTTCTACTAGTAAGTAATAACCTGACCAACTAAAAGCAACTGCTTGACTTATCCCCACATAAAGCTAGTCCACTACAGCCAAACAGGATACTTGCTGAGTATGTTGATGTGTACTCACTCTTGCTCTACACACCAAACCCCCCCCCCAGGTTGTCAGCATTGCAACCACTGCTCAGGAGAAGATGAAGCTGTGGAAGGAGACTTCCAGGAGTTCCAAGACTACGACGAGTTCTAGGTGTGGGTTAGCGGCAACCCCCAGTCGGCTGCCTGTGAAGGCCGCGGTTATCTACGTTTCTTTTCCGCACTTTGATTTATTGTAAGAACTATATGGACGTCTCAGACGTATGATGTAATCGACTATTATTTCCCCTTTTAATACTATTTGAGCACTGTGTGATGATGTCCATGTTATGTAACTGCTGTGTACGTGAATAACTGATCCTGGCACGTACATGGTTCGCATTCGGTTTACCTTCTAAAAACCGGGTGTGACATCGCCCCTGTCACTAGATATAGGACATTTTGCAATAAAATGACCGGGCTTACCACATTTGTAGCACACTTTCTTGGAGCGGGGTTTGTAGTCCTTCCCCCTCCGTTGCTTGAGGATTTGGCGAAAGCTTTTGATGATTAAAGCCATTTCCTCATTGTCGAGCTTGGAGGCGTCAATTGGTTGTCTACTCGGTGTAGACTCCTCCTTCTTTTCCTTCGTTGCCTTAAATGCCACCGGTTGTGCTTCGGACGTGGAGGGTTCGTCAAGCTCGTTGATCTTCTTTGAGCCCTTGATCATACATTCAAAGCTCACAAAATTCCCGATAACTTCCTCGGGGGTCATTAGTGTGTATCTAGGATTACCACGAATTAATTGAACTTGAGTGGGGTTAAGGAAAATGAGAGATCTTAGAATAACCTTAACCACCTCGTGGTCATCCCACTTCTTGCTCCCGAGGTTGCGCACTTGGTTCACCAAGGTTTTGAGCCGGTTGTACATATCTTGTGGCTCCTCCCCTTGGCGAAGACGAAAACGACCGAGCTCCCCCTCGATCGTTTCCCGCTTGGTGATCTTGGTGAGTTCATCACCCTCGTGCGCGGTCTTGAGAAGGTCCCAAATCTCCTTTGCATTCTTCAACCCTTGCACCTTGTTGTATTCCTCCTTGCTTAGAGAGGCAAGGAGTATAGTTGTGGCTTGGGAGTTGAAGTGCTCGATTTGGGCTACTTCGTCCGTATCATAGTCTTCATCCCCTACGGATGGTACCTATGCTCCAAACTCAACAACATTCCATATACTTTTGTGGAGTGAGGTTAGATGAAATTTCATTAAATCACTCCACCTAGCATAGTCTTCGCCATCAAAGGTTGGCGGTTTGCCTAATGGAACGGAAAGTAATGGAGTAGATCTAGATGTACGAGGATAGTGTAGGGGGATCTTACTAAACTTCTTGCGCTCTTGGCGCTTAGAAGTTACGGACGGCGCATCGGAGTCGGAGGTTGATGTTGATGAAGTGTCGGTCTCGTAGTAGACCACTTTCCTCATCCTCTTGTGCTTGTCGCCTTTCCGATGCGACTTGTGAGAAGAAGATTTTTCCTTCTTCTCTTTGTGGTGAGAAGAGGAAGATCTTTTCTCCTTCCGTTTGGAGGAGTCCTTCTTCTTCTCCTTCCTCTTGGTGCGGGACTCTTCCGATGAAGTGCTCCCTTGGCTTGTAGTGGGCTTGTCGCCGGTCTCCATCTCCCTCTTGGTGTGATCTCCCGACATCACTTCGAGCGGTTAGGCTCTAATGAAGCACCGGGCTCCGATACCAATTGAAAGTCGCCTAGAGGGGGGTGAATAGGGCGAAACTGAAATTCTCAAAAATAAACACAACTACAAGCCGGGTTAGCGTTAGAAATATAATAGAGTCCGCGAGAGAGGGTGCAAAACAAATCGCAAGCGAATAATGAAGTGAGACACGCGGATTTGTTTTACCGAGGTTTGGTTCTCTCAAACCTACTCCCCGTTGAGGAGGCCACAAAGGCCGGGTCTCTTTCAACCCTTCCCTCTCTCAAACGGTCCCTCGGATCGAGTGAGCTTCTCTTTCTCAAATCACTTGGGAATCAAACTTCCCGCAAGGACCACCACACGATTGGTGTCTCTTGCCTCAATTACAAGTGAGTGTTTGATCACAAGAAAGAATGCCAAAGAAAAAGAAGCGATCCAAGCGCAAGAGCTCAAATGAACACTACAAATCACTCTCTCTAGTTACTAAGGCTTTGTGTGGAGTTGGGAGAGGATTTGATCTCTTTTGGTGTGCTTTGCAATGAATGCTAGCTCTTGTATAGTGGTTGGAAGCTGGAAAAACTTGGATGCAATGAATGGTGGGTGGTTGGGGGTATTTATAGCCCCAACCACCAAACTAGCCGTTTGGTGAGGCTGTCTGTTCGATGGCGCACCGGACAGTCCGGTGCGACAGCCACGTCACCAAAAGCCGTTGGGGTCGACCTTTGGAGCTCTGTCTTCTGGGCCCGCCTTGATGTCCGGTGGCGCACCGGACATGCACTGTAGATTGTCCGGTGCGCCAGTATGGGCGTGCTTGACCTCTGCGCGCGCAGCGCGCGCATTTAATGCGTCGCAGGTAGCCGTTGGCGCCGAACTAGCCGTTGCCCCGCTGTTACATCGGACAGTCCGGTGTACACCGGACAGTCCGGTGAATTATAGCGGAGCAGCTTCAATAAATTCCCGAGGCTGGCGAGTTCCGGAGGCCGCTCTTCCTTGGAGCACCGGACATGTCCGGTGTACACCGGACAGTCCGGTGAATTATAGCGGAGTCGCCTCTGGAAATACCTGAAGGTGACGAGTTCGAAGTTTGAGTCCTCTGGCGCACCGGACATGTCCGGTGGCACACCGGACAGTCCGGTGCGCCAGACCAGAGGTGCCTTCGGATGACCCTTGCTCCTTTGTTTGAACCCAATACTTGGTGTTTTTATTGGCTAAGTGTGAACCTTTTGCACCTGTATAACTTATACACTAGAGCAAGCTAGTTAGTCCATTTATTTTGTGTTGGGCAATTCAACCACCAAAATTAATTAGGGACTAGGTGTAAGCCTAATTCCCTTTCAAGTCGGGCGACTTATTTGGGCCTAGGTATAAAAATGGGAGTTCACCCAACCATCTCAACCCTAGTAGGTAGGATGATAATGGACAAGTTTTCTACCTTATTTTCAACACCTAGTGCTACCCACTACTTGGGTCTCATGCTGGAGGTTATCAGGAAGGTAAAAGAGTTTAGTGGTTGCATTGCTAAAGCAAAGACAATTGATGGAATAAGTCATATGGTCTTTGTGTGGAGGACAACATCTCTGCAGCAGCATGTGGAGGACAACATTGTGGAGGACAACATCTCTGCAGCAGTCAAAAGCAACAATTTTTGACTGCTGTAGTGTGGCAGCAGCAGTGTAGTGCACCGCAGCACTGCAGTCTTTTTGACTGCACTGTGGCAGCAGCAGACAACATAACAACAGTGCAGTGCAGTCTTTTGACTACACTTTAGCATCTAGAGGACAGCAACAGCATAGCAGCAGTGCAGTCTTTTGACTGCACTTTAGCTTCTAGAGGACACCACATATGTGCTGAAGTGTGTAGTGTAGTGTGTAGTGTATTCTAGTGCAGCCCCTAGGGCTATAAATATGTGTCTCCAACCCTTTTAAGGATATGACATTGTATAGTGTTTGAGAAAATAAACAGAAAATCGTCCCAACCCATAGTGTCATCCTCTCGATGAGAGTAAGAGTCATGTTGCTAACAATGATAACCAGATTTATCTATGGACATGGAAGGATTTAAGACCTGACGAGGACCAAGACAAATGGTAGAGATCTTGTTAGGCTGAAATGGTAGAGACCAGCAATGTCGAAATGTGAGTTGTTGTGGACAATGCAAAAAAGAGCATCAAGGAAGCTTCAGAACACAAAGAGTGATTAATGGATGAAGTAATTTCTATTGTTGATAAGAGGTGGGAGAACACAAAGAGTGATTAATGGATGAAGTAATTTCTATTGTTGATAAGAGGTGGGACAATAAGATGAATATCAATCTGTATGGGACATGCACTATTTTTGAATCTAAACAAGTTCTTCGAAATCAAAGAGAACAATAGGAGACTTGCTACAAGACTGTCCAATATATAATGGTGTATTGTAGAAAATGGAGATGGATGAAGATATACTAAACAAAGTGCTTTTGAGTGTTCCAACATGTTTTTAGTATTAGCATATATAGAAAATTATAAAAATATAAGCATGGACTTATATTCGATTAGTCTGTCCTAGTCACGACTAGTCTACTAGTCATAGCTGCACTTCTCAACTCGAAAAGATTTTCTAAAAGTGCCATTTGTGGGCACTACTTTACCTTCCAAACTAACATATTGAAAGGGAATTAGGCTTACACCTAGTTCCTAAATAATTTTGGTGGTTGAATTGCCCAACACAAATAATTGGACTAACTAGTTTGCTCTAGTGTATAAGTTATACAGGTGCAAAAGGTTCACACTCAGCCAATAAAAAGATCAAGTTTTGGATTCAACAAAGGAGCAAAGAGGCAACCGAAGGCACCTCTGGTCTGGAGGCACCGGACTGTCCGGTGTACACCGGACAGTGTCCGGTACGCCACCGGACAGTGTCCGGCGCACCAGAGGACTCCAACTCGAACTCGCCACCTTCGGGAATTTCTCAGGCCGCTCCGCTATAATTCACCGGACTGTCCGGTGTACACCGGACAGTGTCCGGTGCTCCAAGGGAGCGCGGCCTCAGCAACTCGCCAGCCTCGGGATCGCGCAGCAGCCACTCCGCTACAATTCACCGGACATGTCCGGTGTGCACCGGACTGTCCGGTGTAACCCCGGAGCAACGGCTATTTCGGCGCCAACGGCTCCCTGTGGCGCATTCAATGCGCGCTCTGCGCGCGCAGAAGTCAGGCGCGCCCATACTGGCGCACCGGACAATGAACAGGTGATGTCCGGTGTGCACCGGACATCCAGGCGGGCCCAGAAGTCAGAAGCTCCAACGGTCAGAATCCAACGGCATTGATGACGTGGCGGGGGCACCGGACATGTCCGGTGTGCACCGGACTGTCCGGTGCGCCATCGACAGACAGCCTCCACCAACGGTCATGTTTGGTGGTTGGGGCTATAAATACCCCAACCACCCCACCATTCATTGCATCCAAGTTTTCCAACTTCCAACCACTATACAAGAGCTAGCATTCATTGCAAAGCACACCAAAAGAGATCAAATCCTCTCCTAACTCCATACAAAGCCCTAGTGACTAGAGAGAGTGATTTGTAGTGTTCATTTGAGCTCTTGCGCTTGGATCGCTTTTTTTTTCTTTAGCATTCTTTCTTGTGATCAAACACTCACTTGTGATTGAGGCAAGAGACACCAATTGTGTGGTGGTCCTTGCGGGAAGTTTGATTCCCAAGTGATTTGAGAAAGAGAAGCTCACTCGGTCCGAGGGACCGTTTGAGAGAGGGAAGGGTTGAAAGAGACCCGGCCTTTGTGGCCTCCTCAACGGGGAGTAGGTTTGAGAGAACCGAACCTCGGTAAAACAAATCCGCGTGTCTCACTTCATTATTCGCTTGCGATTTGTTTTGCGCCCTCTCTCGCGGACTCTATTATATTTCTAACGCTAACCCGGCTTGTAGTTGTGATTATTTTTGAGATTTTCAGTTTCGCCCTATTCACCCCCCCTCTAGGCGACTTTCAATTGGTATCAGAGCCAGGTGCTTCATTAGAGCCTAACCGCTCGAAGTGATGTCGGGAGATCACACCAAGAGGGAGATGGAGACCGGCGACAAGCCCACTGCAAGCCAAGGGAGCACTTCATCGGAAGAGTCCCGCACCAAGAGGAGGGAGAAGAAGAAGGACTCCTCCAAACGGAAGGAGAAAAGATCTTCCTCTTCTCACCACAAAGAGAAGAAGGAAAAATCTTCTTCTCACAAGTCGCATCGGAAAGGCGACAAGCACAAGAGGATGAGGAAGGTGGTCTACTACGAGACCGACACTTCATCAACATCCACCTCCGACTCCGATGCACCGTCCGTAACTTCTAAGCGCCAAGAGCGCAAGAAGTTTAGTAAGATCCCCTTACACTATCCCCGTACATCTAGACATACTCCATTACTTTCCGTTCCATTAGGCAAACCGCCAACTTTTGATGGCGAAGATTATGCTAGGTGGAGTGATTTAATGAAATTTCATCTAACCTCACTCCACAAAAGTATATGGAATGTTGTTGAGTTTGGAGCACAGGTACCATCAATAGGGGATGAGGATTATGATACGGACGAAGTGGCCCAAATCGAGCACTTCAACTCCCAAGCAACAACCATTCTCCTCGCCTCTCTAAGCAAGGAGGAATACAACAAAGTACAAGGGTTGAAGAATGCAAAGGAGATTTGGGACCTACTCAAGACGGCGCACGAAGGTGATGAACTCACCAAGATCACCAAGCGGGAAACGATCGAGGGGGAGCTCGGTCGCTTCCGTCTTCGCCAAGGGGAGGAGCCACAAGATATGTACAACCGGCTCAAGACCTTGGTGAACCAAGTGCGCAACCTCGGGAGCAAAAAGTGGGATGACCACGAGGTGGTTAAGGTTATTTTAAGAGCTCTTATTTTCCTTAACCCCACTCAAGTTCAATTAATTCGTGGTAATCCTAGATATCCACTAATGACCCCCGAGGAAGTTATCGGGAATTTTGTGAGTTTTGAATGCATGATTAAGGGCTCAAAGAAGATCAACGAGCTTGACGAATCTTCAACATCCGAGGCGCAACCGGTGGCCTTCAAGGCAACGGAGGAGAAGAAGGAGGAGTCTACACCAAGTAGACAACCAATTGACGCCTCCAAGCTCGACAATGAGGAGATAGCCTTAATCATCAAAAGCTTTCGGCAAATCCTCAAGCAACGGAAGGGGAAGGACTACAAATCCCGTTCCAAGAAGGTTTGCTACAAGTGTGGTAAGCCCGGTCACTTTATTGCTAAATGTCCATTATCAAGTGACAGTGACAGGGACAACGACAAGAAGGGCAAGAGAAGAGAAAAGAAGAGGTACCACAAGAAGAAGGGTGGCGATGCCCACGTGTGCCGCGAGTGGAACTCCGACGAGAGCTCCACTGACTCCTCCTCCGACGACGAGGACGCCGCCAACATCGCCGTCACCAAGGGACTCCTCTTCCCCAACGTCGGCCACAAGTGCCTCATGGCAAAGGACGGCAAAAGGAAGAAGGTTAAATCTAAATCCTCCACTAAATATGAATCTTCTAGTGATGATAATGCTAGTGGTGAGGAAGACAATTTGCATAACCTTTTTGCCAACCTTAACATGGAACAAAAAGAAAAATTAAATGAGCTAATTAGTGCTATCCATGAAAAGGATGATCTCTTGGACTCCCAAGAGGATTTCCTAATCAAGAAAAACAAGAAACATGTTAAGGTTAAAAACACTTATGCTCTAGAGGTAGAAAAATGTGAAAAATTGTCTAGTGAGCTAAGCACTTGCCATGAGACCATTAACAACCTTAGAAATGAAAATGCTAGATTAATTGCTAAGGTTGATTCTCATGTTTGTATTGATTCAACTTCCTATCCTAGAAATGATAATGATAATTTGCTTGCTAGGATTGATGAGTTGAATGTTTCTATTGCTAGCCTTAAGATTGAGAATGAAAAATTGCTTGCTAAGGCTAAGGATTTTGATGTTTGCAATGCCACTATTTCCGACCTTAGAACTAAAAATGATTTATTACATGCTAAGGTTATTGAATTAAAATCTTGCAAACCCTCTACATCTAATGTTGAGCATGTTTCTATTTGTACTAGATGTAGAGATGTTGATGTCAATGCTATTCATGATCACATGGCTTTAATTAAACAACAAAATGATCATATAGCATTATTAGACGCTAAAATTGCCGAGCATAACTTAGAAAATGAAAAGTTTAAATTTGCTAGAAGTATGCTCTACAATGGGAGACACCCTGGCATCAAGGATGGCATTGGCTTCCAAAGGGGAGACAATGTCAAACTTAATGCCCCTCCAAAGAATTTATCTAACTTCGTTAAGGGCAAGGCTCCCATGCCTCAGGATAACGAGGGTTACATTTTGTACCCTGCCGGCTATCCTGAGAGCAAAATTAGGAGAACTCATTCTAGGAAGTCTCACTCTGGCCCTAACCATGCTTTTATGTATAAGGGTGAGACATCTAGCTCTAGGCAACCAACCCGTGCCAAGTTGCCTAGAAAGAAAACTCCTAATGCATCAAATGATCATGCTATTTCATTTAAAACTTTTGATGCTTCTTATGTGCTTACTAGCAAATCCGGCAAAGTAGTTGCCAAGATTGTTGGGGGCAAACACAAGGGCTCCAAAACTTGTGTTTGGATACCCAAAGTTCTTGTTTCTAATGCTAAAGGACCCAAAACCGTTTGGGTACCTAAAGTCAAGAACTAAAATTGTTTTGTAGGTTTATGCATCCGGGGGCTCAAGTTGGATACTCGACAGCGGGTGCACAAACCACATGACAGGGGAGAAAAAGATGTTCTCCTCATATGAGAAAAACCAAGATCCCCAACGAGCTATCACATTCGGGGATGGAAATCAAGGTTTGGTCAAAGGATTGGGTAAAATTGCTATATCACCTGACCATACTATTTCCAATGTTTTTCTTGTAGATTCTTTAGATTACAATTTGCTTTCCGTATCCCAATTATGTCAAATGGGCTACAACTGTCTATTTACTGATGTAGGTGTTACTGTCTTTAGAAGAAGTGATGATTCAATAGCATTTAAGGGAGTGTTAGAGGGTCAGCTATACTTGGTAGATTTTGATAGAGCTGAACTCGACACTTGCTTGGTTGCTAAGACTAACTTGGGTTGGCTCTGGCACCGCCGACTAGCCCATGTTGGAATGAAGAATCTTCACAAGCTTCTAAAGGGAGAACACATTTTAGGACTAACCAATGTTCATTTTGAGAAAGACAGGATTTGTAGCGCATGCCAAGCCGGGAAGCAAGTTGGCACTCATCATCCACACAAGAACATCATGACTAGTGACAGGCCACTGGAGCTCCTACACATGGACCTATTCGGCCCGATTGCTTACATAAGCATCGGCGGGAGTAAGTACTGTCTAGTTATTGTGGATGATTATTCTCGCTTCACTTGGGTGTTCTTTTTGCAGGACAAATCTCATACCCAAGAGACCTTAAAGGGATTCTTGAGACGGGCTCAAAATGAGTTCGGCTTAAGGATCAAGAAAATTAGAAGCGACAATGGGACGGAGTTCAAGAACTCTCAAATTGAAGGCTTCCTTGAGGAGGAGGGCATCAAGCATGAGTTCTCTTCTCCCTACACTCCACAACAAAATGGTGTAGTGGAGAGGAAGAATCGAACTCTATTGGACATGGCAAGAACCATGCTTGATGGGTACAAGACACCGGATCGGTTTTGGGCCGAAGCGGTCAACACCGCTTGCTACGCCATCAACCGGTTATATCTTCACCGAATCCTCAAGAAGACATCCTATGAACTCCTAACCGGTAAAAAGCCAAATATTTCATATTTTAGAGTTTTTGGTAGCAAATGTTTTATACTTGTTAAAAGAGGTAGAAAATCTAAATTTGCTCCTAAAACTGTAGAAGGCTTTTTACTAGGATATGACTCAAACACAAGGGCATATAGAGTCTTTAACAAGTCCTCAGGAGTTGTTGAAGTTTCTTGTGACGTTGTGTTTGATGAGACTAACGGCTCTCAAGTAGAGCATGTTGATCTTGATGAGATAGGTGAAGAACAGGCTCCATGCATAGCGCTAAGGAACATGTCCATTGGGGATGTGTGTCCTAAGGAATCCGAAGAGCCTCCACATGCACAAGATCAACCATCCTCCTCCACGCAAGCATCTCCACCAACTCAAATTGAGGATGAGGCTCAAAATGTTGATCAAGAAGATGAGCCACCTCAAAATGACGGCAACGATCAAGGGGGAGATGCAAATGATGAAGACAAGGAGGATGAACAACCAAGGCCGCCACACCCAAGAGTCCACCAAGCAATACAACGAGATCACCCCGTCGACACCATCCTCGGCGACATTCATAAGGGGGTAACTACTCGATCTCGTGTTGCACATTTTTGTGAACATTACTCTTTTGTTTCCTCTATTGAGCCACACAGGGTAGAGGAAGCACTTCAAGATTCGGATTGGGTGATGGCGATGCAAGAGGAGCTCAATAATTTCACAAGGAATGAGGTATGGCATTTAGTTCCACGTCCTAATCAAAATGTTGTAGGAACCAAGTGGGTCTTCCGCAACAAGCAAGACGAGCATGGTGTGGTCATAAGGAACAAAGCTCGACTCGTGGCCAAGGGGTATTCACAAGTCGAAGGTTTGGATTTTGGTGAAACCTATGCACCCGTAGCTAGGCTTGAGTCAATTCACATATTATTGGCCTATGCTACTTACCATGGCTTCAAGCTTTATCAAATGGACGTGAAGAGTGCCTTCCTCAATGGACCAATCAAGGAGGAGGTCTATGTTGAGCAACCTCCCGGCTTTGAAGACAGTGAGTACCCTAACCATGTTTATAGGCTCTCTAAGGCGCTTTATGGGCTCAAGCAAGCCCCAAGAGCATGGTATGAATGCCTTAGAGATTTACTTATTGCAAATGGCTTCAAAGTCGGCAAAGCCGATCCTACTTTATTCACCAAAACACTTGACAATGATTTGTTTGTATGCCAAATTTATGTTGATGATATTATATTTGGGTCTACTAACAAATCTACATGTGAAGAATTTAGTAGGATCATGACACAGAAATTCGAGATGTCTATGATGGGGGAGTTGAAGTATTTCCTAGGATTTCAAGTCAAACAACTCCAAGAGGGCACATTCATTTGCCAAACAAAGTATACTCAAGACATTCTAAGCAAGTTTGGAATGAAGGATGCCAAGCCCATCAAGACTCCCATGGGAACAAATGGGCATCTCGACCTCGACACGGGAGGTAAGTCCGTGGATCAAAAGGTATACCGGTCGATGATTGGTTCATTGCTTTATTTATGTGCATCTCGACCGGACATTATGCTTTCCGTATGCATGTGTGCAAGATTCCAATCCGACCCTAAGGAATCACACCTTACGGCCGTAAAACGAATCTTGAGATATTTGGCTTATACTCCTAAGTTTGGGCTTTGGTACCCTCGGGGATCCACTTTTGATTTGATTGGTTATTCGGATGCCGATTGGGCGGGGTGTAAGATTAATAGAAAGAGCACATCGGGGACTTGCCAGTTCTTGGGAAGATCCTTGGTATCTTGGGCTTCAAAGAAGCAAAATTCGGTCGCTCTTTCTACCGCCGAAGCCGAGTATATTGCCGCAGGCCACTGTTGCGCGCAATTACTTTGGATGAGGCAAACCCTGCGGGACTACGGTTACAAATTAACCAAAGTTCCTCTTCTATGTGATAATGAGAGTGCAATCCGCATGGCGGATAATCCCGTTGAGCATAGCCGCACTAAACACATAGCCATTCGGTATCATTTTCTTCGGGATCACCAACAAAAGGGGGATATCGAGATTTCATACATTAACACTAAAGATCAATTAGCCGATATCTTTACCAAGCCACTTGATGAACAATCTTTTACCAGACTTAGGCATGAGCTTAATATTCTTGATTCTAGGAACTTCTTTTGCTAACCTTGCACACATAGCTCATAAATATACCTTTGATCATGTCTCTTTTATATATGCTATGACTAATGTGTTTTCAAGTGTATTCCAAACCAAGTCATAGGTATATTGAAAGGAAATTGGAGTCTTCGGCGAAGATAAGGCTTCCACTCCACTCTACTACTCATCCTTCGCCGTCGCTCCGCATCACTCTCCATCTTTGGTATAATCTTCACTCATTTATTTCAATTGACCAAAGGAGGAGAAAGTACTTCATTGGGCTCTAATGATTCCGTTTTTGGCGATTCATGCCAAAGGGGGAGAAAATATGAGCCCAAAGCAAAAGGACCGCACCACCACCCCTAATTTTAAAAATTGATGATTTTCAATTGGTAAATTTCAAAATTGGTATCTTTTTGTGTTCTAAAATGGGGGCAAGTAGTATTTTCTAAATTAATGTCCTAAAACCCTCTTGAACACTAAGAGGAGACTTTATTTGAGGGGGAGTTTTGGTTTAGTCAAAGGAAAAGCATTTGAACAAAGGAAGAAAATTTCAAAACTTGAAAATGCTTTGCAAAATCTTATTCATTTACCTTTGACTATCTCGCAAAAGGACTTTGAAAAGAATTTACAAAAGAGTTTGCAAAAACAAAACTTTTGGTGCAAATGTGGTCCAATATGTCAAAAACAAAGAAATCAATCCATGCGCATCTTGTAAGCATTTATATTGGCTTAATTCCAAGCAACCTTTGCACTTACATCATGCAAACTAGTTCAATTATGCACTTCTATATTTGCTTTGGTTTGTGTTGGCATCAATCACCAAAAAGGGGGAGATTGAAAGGGAATTAGGCTTACACCTAGTTCCTAAATAATTTTGGTGGTTGAATTGCCCAACACAAATAATTGGACTAACTAGTTTGCTCTAGTGTATAAGTTATACAGATGCAAAAGGTTCACACTCAGCCAATAAAAAGATCAAGTTTTGGATTCAACAAAGGAGCAAAGAGGCAACCGAAGGCACCTCTGGTCTGGAGGCACCGGACTGTCCGGTGTACACCGGACAGTGTCCGGTGCGCCACCGGACAGTGTCCGGCGCACCAGAGGACTCCAACTCGAACTCGCCACCTTCGGGAATTTCTCAGGCCGCTCCGCTATAATTCACCGGACTGTCCGGTGTACACCGGACAGTGTCCGGTGCTCCAAGGGAGCGCGGCCTCAGTAACTCGCCAGCCTCGGGATCGCGCAGCAGCCACTCCGCTACAATTCACCGGACATGTCCGGTGTGCACCGGACTGTCCGGTGTAACCCCGGAGCAACGGCTATTTCGGCGCCAACGGCTCCCTGCGGCGCATTCAATGCGCGCTCTGCGCGCGCAGAAGTCAGGCGCGCCCATACTGGCGCACCGGACAATGAACAGGTGATGTCCGGTGTGCACCGGACATCCAGGCGGGCCCAGAAGTCAGAAGCTCCAACGGTCAGAATCCAACGGCATTGATGACGTGGCGGGGGCACCGGACATGTTCGGTGTGCACCGGACTGTCCGGTGCGCCATCGACAGACAGCCTCCACCAACGGTCATGTTTGGTGGTTGGGGCTATAAATACCCCAACCACCCCACCATTCATTGCATCCAAGTTTTCCAACTTCCAACCACTATACAAGAGCTAGCATTCATTGCAAAGCACACCAAAAGAGATCAAATCCTCTCCCAACTCCATACAAAGCCCTAGTGACTAGAGAGAGTGATTTGTAGTGTTCATTTGAGCTCTTGCGCTTGGATCGCTTTTTTTTTCTTTGGCATTCTTTCTTGTGATCAAACACTCACTTGTGATTGAGGCAAGAGACACCAATTGTGTGGTGGTCCTTGCGGGAAGTTTGATTCCCAAGTGATTTGAGAAAGAGAAGCTCACTCGGTCCGAGGGACCGTTTGAGAGAGGGAAGGGTTGAAAGAGACCCGGCCTTTGTGGCCTCCTCAACGGGGAGTAGGTTTGAGAGAACCGAACCTCGGTAAAACAAATCCGCGTGTCTCACTTCATTATTCGCTTGCGATTTGTTTTGCGCCCTCTCTCGCGGACTCTATTATATTTCTAACGCTAACCCGGCTTGTAGTTGTGATTATTTTTGAGATTTTCAGTTTCGCCCTATTCACCCCCCTCTAGGCGACTTTCACATATCCTTCCTCATGTGTAGTAGTGCCGAAATTGCATCTCATATATTCAGTTTTGGCTCTACTGAGTCTACAACCTTTGGACTCTAGAGTCTCACGGCATAATTCTAGTTTCCTATTTACTCCTACCCAACTTTTACAAACTAGCACTATATCATCTGTAAAAAACATACATCAAGGGATATCCCCTTGTATGTTCCTTATGACCTTATCCATCACCAATACAAAAAGGTAAGGGTTCAAAGTTGATCCTTCATGAAGTCCTATTCTAATCGGGAAGTCATATGTATCCTCATCACTTGTTCGAACACTAGTTACAACATTATCATATATGTCCTTAATGAATCCAACATACTTGTCGGAGCTTTATGTTTGTCCAAAGCCCACCACATAACATTCCTTGGTATTTCTGTCATAATCCTTCTTTAAGTCAATAAAAACCATATGTAGGTCCTTTTGCTCCCTATACTACTCTATCACTTTTCTTATTAAGAAAATGACTTCCATGGTTAACCTTCCGCACATGAAACCAAATTGGTTCAAAGAGATCATTGTTATTTCTCTCTGACGATGCTCGAAAACTCTCTTGCATAGCTTCATAGTATAGCTCATCAACTTAATTCCTCAGAAATTAGAACAATTATGAATATCTCCCTTATTCTTGTAGATCGGTGCCAGTGTATTCTTGTAAAATCCATTTAAAAAGAGTGATTTTGTTGTAACTCAATAGCCCAGCCTAGTGATTGAACGACATTAACTAAAACTTGAATAGTAATTAACCAAACAAAGGCAAGCACTAAATATGAGTACACATAAATTCCTAGTGTACAACAAAGGCAAACGATAAAGAAACCTTAGGTACAAAAGATGAGAGAAACAAAAGAGTTTATCGGACTAATGTGTGTCTCACCTATGTGTGATAGGCCAATCATAAAATCGAATATCTGCAAGAGATTAGGCATATATCATTTAAGGATATGGCAGCCAAACTCATAGCTCAAAGGGAAACAAATGCCAAAAACTGATTTAGCAAGATTTATATCATAATAATTTAACTGCAAGTATTGATGTGAATATTCCATATTGCAAGAAACTTTTTGTCTGTGGCTTTCAAAGAAGACTTGAACTATACAACGTTACTGTCAGATAAGCAATAATGGAATGTTCACATTATTTATATATTAACTGCGGCGTGCTTATAGGTCAGTGTTACCATAGCCTAAATACTTTTTGGTTAACATTTTCAAAATTTAGTCTCCATAATGCAGAGAACAGTTGGACTTAAATGAAACTAAACCTCTTGCTGTGGGATAACGGAGGCTAATGGAAATTTGGTATCAAAGCTAATAGCATAAAATGATTCACCTAAGCCACATTCAAATTTCAAGGGACAAATAAGATCATATCTATATTGATAGAGAAATCATTCGGTACAACTACAGCCTGAAACAACATACCAGAAAGGTGGGCAGACAGGGAAACAATGGGTATGTTTAGATCATTGGTGCAGGGGCAGAGGGTATAAATAAGACTAACTTGGGCCATGGCCACCCGTAGGTTCTTAAATTTTCTTATTAAAGATACAATAATCTATGTCTAATTTGATTCATGCATCATTAGTTGCCCCCTAATTCATTGACGGCCTGCATTATGTTGTTAAAGGTTATGAAGCTTTAGTTTATATTGATTTGATATAATTAATTTAAATTTATATTGATGAAACTTAAGATTATCTCCAGCGCCTTACTTATCTTTATCCCCGTATTAAAATTTTACTCTACGAATAATGCAATATTACTTCTTGTTAAAACCCGCTGGGGTTTCAGCCTCTCCCCGCACTTCACGGGCCGTCCTCCACAGCTCGAGCGACGTGTGGCATGAGTACGGCGTCGGACAGGAACGAGCTCCTGGACCCAAGTTTTTTATACAATCGAGTTGTGAGTGGTTCCTCTCCCTTCCTACCTCTCTCCATCTCTGGCACACCTCGCCCTTGCCCTGCCCCGGATCTCGGCCACCAGTCCTCGCTGCCGTCGTGATTTGCTCGCCCCGTCTCCCTCTCCCTTCGGCCCTGCCTCATCGCAGCCGTGGTGGCCAAGGAACCCGAGCTCATTGGACAGGAGTTTGACTTCGCCTGTCTCTGAACAAGCGGTCGACGAGGCGGAGGTCTCACGTCCTGCGTGCGTCGCCGTTGCCTGGCTCAGTCCTCACCGTTCCTCCGTCACAACCACCGTCCTTTTGCCAAGAGTCGTCGAATGTAAATCTGTTTCATGTTCAGAGCTCGTCGTCCATAGATCTGTTTACCACCGTCCTGTTTCCTGTTTGGAGTTCGATTTCCCCTAGATCTGTTTGCCACCATGCCTGTCTGTGTGCTTTGCCCTCATCTCGTTGCGTCGGCCTTGGGAACAGCTACCCTGCGAGACGGTTTTTGCCACCAGACTCCACCGCGGCGTGCGGGGTTTGTGAGATCTAGTGGCCTGCGTAGCCATCTTGCCGCGCGCTGGTTTAACTAATGGTTTTGCTTGTTTGATCGCAGTGATGGCATGCGGGGCGGTGGCCAACATCGTCAAATCCTCGCTCGGCCTCGTTGGTCTCGACAAGGTATGTGTACCTTCCGCTCTGATCTATTTAGTGCTTAGATATCTTGCCGGCCGCCTTTGGTGATCAGAACTTTTTATTTGTTTATCAACCGCTGCATGGTCTCATGATCTGTATTAGTAGAAGGTAGAACACTATAGTGGTATTTATTGTCCTCTATGTTTAACTTACATTGTGCTGAAGATGGTGTGGATTAGAAAACATTTAGCTAGGTTTTATCTCGCCACAACTATGTATTACTTTTACATTGCTTTTGAAAAAGAAGGCAATCGATTCTTTTGTTTCTGGACAAATGGCTTAGATCGTTTGCTTCCTGAGTTCAAAGCACATACTATGGCTAAATCTTATATGTACTCCATATTGATTTGATACTAATTGAATGTAATTTAAACAACAATTTAAAGATTTCCCTTGTCAATTAATGCAGCCGCTGTTTTTTTTCTTGAATACTGAGTTCACAGTTATGGATGTTTTAATGAATCGTCCCTTTTTTATGGGGGACAACAAAAGCTCTCTGTGTTTTTTATTAGATGAAGAATGAATCAACCCTTGCAGAAGCTAAAGATAGAAGATAACACTACTCTATTTTTTTAAGATGTTGTAGTCAGGAAGAAGGTTATGTTGTCTTGTTCATTGGAAGCACTCTTCCACATTACTTGGTTCCTTGCTGATAACATTTGTCTGTTACAGATGTCATGTGCATTAATAAGCAGATATCATGCGCATTAACAAGCAGCCAAGAAGACACTAAGCTACGGGGAATTATGGCCTTAGTCCTGGTACTGATCACCTATGTCTTGGTAACAAGCAGATATCCTGGATATAGAAGCAGCCAAAAATAGTGTCAGATTCTGGTTCCCACACCCGTGAACTGGTACCACTATTCGTGCCTATGTTGGGCTCCTATATCCATGTGAGCGAGCATGAAGATGCTCACCAACATGGCAACTAGAGTATGCTTCTGTCACACCCGGTTTTTAGAAGGTAAACCGAATGCGAACCATGTATGTGCCAGGATCAGTTATTCACGTACACAGCAGTTACATAACATGGACATCATCACACAGTGCTCAAATAGTATTAAAAGGGAAGTAATAGTCGATTACATCATACGTCTGAGACGTCCATATAGTTCTTACAATAAATCAAAGTGCGAAAACGAAACGTAGATAACCGCGGCCTTCACAGGCAGCCGACTGGGGGTTGCCGCTAACCCACGCCTAGAACTCGTCGTAGTCTTGGAACTCCTGGAAGTCTCCTTCCACAGCTTCATCTTCTCCTGAGCAGTGGTTGCAATGCTGACAACCTGGGGGGGGATTGGTGTGTAGAGCAAGGGTGAGTACACATCAACATACTCAGCAAGCATCCTGTTTGGCTGTAGTGGACTAGCTTTATGTGGGGATAAGTCAAGCAGTTGCTTTTAGTTGGTCAGGTCATTACTTACTAGTAGAAAGCCAGGTTTTAACATTAACCCAAGTTATTAGCCCAATGTATCCTTTCCAAACGGAAAGAATACCACTTACCAGCACCATAATCATAATCAGAATCATCAATCTCATTGCCACCTGTACCAAAATGTCTCTGATCAAGTATCACTAATCTCTGGAGCTCCCTTGGCCGCTCATAACCGCGAGCACGGCTGATATATCAGTTTCATAACACTCTGCAGAGGTTGCGCACTTTACCCACAAGCCGTGATTCCCTCTTGCCTCGGGCCGATCAAACCCTTAAACACTACCAAGGTGAATAGGCAGGGTCTCACTACGTAGCCTTTACAAAGATTCCCCGGGGCTGTAGCCACCCGTTAGGTTTCCTAAATGTACCGCACTCCTCCCCAAGGGACAAATCAACCTTGGCAGAGCGAGCCGCATACACCGAGCCCCATTGACGGCACAACGGCTAAGCGAACTACACCCCGGTTTCTCTAATTATTCAGCTAAGGGCGTCCCATTCCACCCTCATGGTTGCACTGTTTTCCCGGGCGGTCATCCATTGAACAGGTCCTTACGGAGAGGCACTCGAGAAACCGCTCGAGTCCCCTTGAAGGTCACAAATATAATCATAAATAAGAAGGGAAAACAGCGTATCATAGATAATCACATCATGTTCATTGATTAGAGTTGAGCAATAGCATCAGACTAAGCAGTAATAATCCGACCCAAATAGGTAAACAAGGACATGAATAACAAAAGCTAGTCAATCCTTAGGTATAAATGTGTAATGCGGGAGGTGAATTAAAGAATGAATAGGACAGAAATAGGTCAAAGGACACTTGCCTCCACCAACCGACTGCTGCTCAGGGGCTTCTCCTGCGAATTCCTCGGGCTCTTCGACCGGATCGTTCTCTATGCGAGCGCAAACATACATACATCCACATATTTAATACAAAAGAACAGTACACCATACAAGGGAACAAGTAAAGCGAATATGCACCAAGTATGACATTCGATATCGCATTTGTTATGGTTAGAAAGAAACGGGGAAAGGTCTCGCAGGGGGTTAAAGCTTATGCACTAATGATTAGTTACAACTGGTTCTTAGCAAAAGAATTCTGTTATATACACTAATGGAAACCTAGTCATTTTAAGTTGATCAACATTGCACTAGGTAAACAATTAACTAAATGAATCAACTAGCGCAACGAAATTCTAAATTAAGCTTCCTATTTCAATAACATGAACAATGATTAGCCTACCTAAAATAAAATAACTATGATAACAGAAAGTAAAACAAAATAAATAAATAATAAAAAAATAAAAATAAAAAAAGGGGGGCGGTTGAACCGGCGGCTGGGCCGGCCGAGCAGGGGCGGCCGAGCGCGGGGGGGGGGGGGGCTGAGCCGGGGCGGTTGAACCGGCCGGCGCAGGGGCGGGGGCGCGGCCAGGCGCGCGGCCAGGGCGCGGCCAGGGCCGGCTGGGGGCGCGGCCGGGCGCGGCTGGGCGCGGCCAGGGCGCGGCTGGGGGCGCGGCCGGGCGCGGCTGGGCGCGGCCAGGGCGCGGCTAGGGGCGCGGCCGGGCGCGGCTGGGGCGGCCAGGGGCGCGGCTGGGGCGGCCAGGGGCGCGGCCGGACGCGGCTGGGGCCAGGCGCGGCCGGGGCCAGGCGCGGCCGAGGCCAGGCGCGGCCGGGCGGGCTGGGGGAAGAGGAGGGGAGAGGGGAGAGGGAGAGGGAGGAGGGGGGAGGGGAGGGCCTCACCGGAGACGGGGACGGGGTGGCCGAGCGGCGGGGGCGTGGGGCGGCCGAGCGGCGGCTAGGGCAGAGGGCGGCGGCTAGGGAGAGAATGGGGGAGAGGGAGGGAGAGGGAGAGGGGTAAGGGGAAAAGGGGAGGGGGTGGGGCGGTTGGGCCGGCTGAGGCCCAAGAGGGGCGCGCGGGGGGGGGGGCGGCTGGGCCGGCCAGGGGGCCCAAGGCGCGGGAGAGAGAAAAGGGAAGAGGGAGAGAGAAAGAAAGAAAAAGAAAAAGAAAAAGAAAAAGGTTATCTCCTTTTCGAAATTCGTTTTTCCTAGATGAATGCATCCACGTTCTCAATCAATCCAAAAGAATGCACGGTTCGGCATGGTGCATCAAACAACATAAAGTATTTAGGGTTTTCTTTACACGGGAATTCCAAACCAAATCCCGCTAGCTTTGGAAAAAGTCAAGGTCTAGCGAGGGGAAAAAGAAAAAGAAAAGGTAACGCCCGAATTTGGCGAGTAAAGAAAAGAGAAAAAATTCAACTGCAAAATTCGGGGCGTTACAAACCTATCCCCCTTAAAAGAATCTCGCCCTCGAGATTCAGGGTTGGCTAGCAAAGAGCTATGGGTACTTGGCCATCAAATCATCTTCACGCTCCCAGGTTGCTTCTTCCTCAGAGTGGTGATGCCATCTAACTTTGCACATTCTGATGGTCTTCCTTCGGGTGACTCTATCTGCAACCTCAAGGATCTGAGCTGGCTTCTCAACATAGGTCAAGTCCTCCTGGACTTCCAGACCTTCCACTGGCAACTGCTCTTCTGGCACACGCAAGCACTTCTTCAACTGAGACACATGAAAGACATCATGCACAGCTGACAAATTCTCTGGCAGACTGAGCTGATAGGCCACTTCTCCACGCTTTGAGAGGATCTGGTACGGACCAATGTAGCGGGGTGCTAGCTTGCCTTTGATTCCGAACCTTCTGACTCCTCTGATCGGTGACACTTTCAGATAGACATAGTCTCCGACTTCAAAACTCAGCTCTCTTCTCCTTGTGTCTGCATAGCTTCGCTGCCTCGATTGCGCTATCTTCAGATTCTCTCGGACCATCTTAATGTTCTCTTCAGCTTCAAGCAGAATGTCTGGTCCAAACACTTGCTTCTCTCCAGGCTGATCCCATTGCAACGGAGTTCTACAACTTCTTCCATAAAGCGCTTGAAATGGTGACATCTTCAAACTGGCCTGGTAACTGTTGTTATAGGAAAACTCTGCATAAGGCAATCGCTTGTCCCATCCGGACTGATCTTGCAACGCACAGGCTCTCAACATGTCTTCGAGAATTTGATTGGTTCTTTCGGTCTGGCCATCTGTCTGCGGATGATAAGCTGAACTGAAATTCAGATGTGTGCCCAAAGCTTCATGCAACTGCTGCCAGAAATGAGAGGTGAACTGCGTTCCTCTGTCTGACACTATCTTCTTTGGCACACCATGAAGACAAACGATCCGAGACATATACAACTCTGCCAGTACTGCACTGCTGTAGTTGGTCCTGACAGGTATGAAGTGGGCTGACTTGGTTAAACGGTCCACTACTACCCAAATGGAATCGTAGCCGGCTCGAGTGCGAGGCAATCCGACTATGAAATCCATACCGATTTCATCCCATTTCCACTGAGGGATCTGCAACGGTTGCAACAATCCAGCAGGTCTCTGGTGTTCTGCCTTAATTCTTCGGCAACTATCGCACATAGCCACATGCTCTGCGATTTCCCTCTTCATTCCGTACCACCAGAATTTCTTCTTCAGATCCTGATACATCTTCTCACTGCCAGGGTGAATCGAATAAGCTGTCTCATGAGCTTCCTTGAGAATCAACTCCCGAATGGACTGGACATTGGGAACACACAAGCGGTCTTTGAACCATATCACGCCTTCTGCATCTTCCCGAAAATCTTTGCCTCTGCCATCTAGAATCAGTCACCGAATCTCACTGATCTTTTCATCATTCTTCTGCGCTTCTTTGATTTCGCGCTCCAAGGTAGGTTCCAACTCAACTGTGACTCCTCGCGAATTGTTCAGAAATCCGAGACTCAACCTGTCAAACTCCTTGGCCAACTCATAAGGCATCGGACGAGCGACCATCAGATTGACTTGACTCTTTCTGCTCAAAGCATCTGCCACTACGTTTGCTTTGCCTGGATGGTAATGAATCTCCAACTCATAGTCTTTGATCAACTCTAACCATCTTCGCTGCCTCATGTTCAACTCTGACTGAGTGAATATGTACTTCAGACTCTTGTGGTCTGTGTAAACATCGCATTTCTGTCCATACAGATAGTGCCTCCATGTCTTCAGTGCGTGAACCACTGCTGCCAACTCTAGATCATGGATTGGGTAGTTCTTCTCATGAACCTTCAGCTGTTGGGACGAGTAAGCCACAACTCTTCCCTCTTGCATCAACACGCATCCCAAACCTGTGTAACAAGCATCACAGTACACAGAGAAGGGCTTGTGCACATCAGGCAAGACTAGGACAGGCGCTGTTGTCAACTTCTCTTTCAGCGCTTCGAAGGCCTCTTGACATTTCTGGGTCCACTTGAACTCAACCTTGTTGCCTAGCAACGCTGTCATTGGTTTCGCAATCTTCGAAAACCCTTCAATGAATCGCCGATAATATCCGGCCATTCCAATGAAGCTCTTGATTGCTCGAGCATCCGTTGGCGCTTTCCAGTTCAGAATGTCTGCCACTTTCTTCGGATCCACAGCCAATCCTCCTTTGTTGATTATGTGACCCAAGAACAGGACTTCACTGATCCAGAACTCACACTTGCTCAACTTTGCATACAACTGGTGCTCTCGCAATCTCTGCAATACCATCCTCAAATGATCTGCATGTTCTTCTTCGCTTTGAGAATAAACCAGAATGTCATCAATGAATACCACCACAAACTTATCGAGATAATCCATGAATACACTGTTCATCAAGTTCATAAAGAACGCTGGTGCATTGGTCAAACCAAAAGACATCACTGTGAACTCATACAAACCATACTTGGTAATGAATGTCGTCTTCGGAATGTCCGAAGGTCGGATCCTGAGCTGATGATAACCTGACCTCAGATCGATCTTGGAGAACACACTGGCTCCTCTCAACTGGTCAAACAGATCCTCTATTCTGGGCAAGGGATACTTGTTCTTGATCGTGACTTCATTCAAAGCTCGATAATCGATACACATCCTCTTTGTGCCATCTTTCTTCTCCACAAACAAGACAGGGGCGGCCCAAGGCGAGGTGCTTGGCCGGATGTAACCTTTCTCTGACAGCTCATCAATCTGCTTCTTAAGCTCAACCAACTCTGGTCCAGATATTCTGTATGCTCTCTTAAAGATAGGGGCGGTTCCAGGAAGAAGCTCTATGGCAAACTCAACTTTCCGCTCTGGTGGCATACCCGGTAAATCCTTTGGAAACACATCTGGGAATTCAGACACAACCTTGATACTCTCAATTGGGTCTGCTTCACTGCTATCGACAGCCATCTGATAACAACTTCCTTTCTTCGGCTCAGGCGGGACTAACTCGGTCACCACTTCCTCTCCTAGTGGGGACACCAACTTGATTGTCCTTTTATCACAACTGATAACTGCCTGATACTTATCTAGCCAATTCATCCCTAGGATGACATCTATTCCCTGAGTACCCATTACTATAAGGTTAGCGGGAAACGCTATCCCCCTTATTTCCACACTTATATTCAAACAAATGCTATCAGCTCGAATTCTACCACCGGCTGAGTCAATTTGAATGGGGGTTGACATGGCAGTAATTGGAAGATTATGTGCTTTCACCCATGATGCAGTAATAAAAGAATGCGTTGCTCCAGTATCAAATAACACTTCTGCAATGTGGGAATCGACTGGGAACATACCTACTATCATGTCGGGAGTCTCCTGAACTGCTTCAGCCTCCAAGTGGTTCAGCCTTCCATGATTATAGCGCTGCTGAGGGCGGTTGCCTGATCCAGGCTGGGACACATTCTGCTTTGCTGGGGCATTGGGGCCTGACTGCTGCTGGGCTGCCTTCTTCGGACATTGCATCACCCAATGGCCTTGCTCTCCACAGTGGAAACATGCTCTGTTTCCAACCTGAGCTGGTGCTGCCTGATTGTTTTGCTGTGTTGCGGGGGCAGGAAGACGAGGTGTCTGCTGATTCTGCCTCTGAAACTGGCCTCCTGACTGATTGCTCTGACGGTTCTGGTACTGATGCTGAGGATACTGCCTTTGGAACTGCTGATACTGCTGACGCTGCTGATGCTGCTGAGGTGGACGCTGGTTCTGCCTGAACTGCTGAGGTTGATTGCCTGAAAAACGAAAAAACGAGGACGGCTGCTGCTTCCAGGCTGGGGTCCACTGATCTTGCGCTTACGATCCTCCATCTCCTTACGCTTCCTTTCTGTCATGATTGCTCTGTCAATCAGGTGCTGGAATGTCAGGAAGGTATGATTCATCAGTTGGTACTGAAGAGGGTCGACCAAGCCTCTCAAGAAACGGTACTGTCGCTTGGCGTCGGTGTTGACATCCTCAGGAGCATAGCGAGACAACTGCAGAAACCTGTCTCGATACTCACTGACAGATGATGACCCTTGCTTAAGGGCCAGGAACTCCTCCTTCTTCACTGTCATCAGACCTGCAGGCACATGGTACTGACGAAAGCTACCTCTGAACTCTTCCCAAGTGATGGCATCGGGGTTGGCATGGGTGGCGAGGTAAGACTCCCACCATGATTGGGCTGCTCCTCTCAACAGACGGGGACCATACAAGACTTTCTCCCTGTCATCACACTGAGCGGTATGCAACTCCCGCTCCACAGTGCGCAGCCAATCTTCAGCATCCATGGGGTCAGAAGAGTGAGCGAACGTTGGGGGATGACCTCTCATGAATTCAGCACGCTTGTCTCTGGGCATCTGAGGCATCTGAGGCGGGGGTGGAGCCTGCTGCTGTTGCTGCTGCTGCTGCTGCTGAATGGCGGCCAGAGTCTGACCGATGACCTGAACTGCCTGAGTCTGCATCAGAAACATCTGCTCGATCGACATCGGGGGCGGGGGTGGCAGGTGCTGCTGCTGAGGCACCTCATCCTGCGGAGCGGCTTGCTCCTACTGAGCACGCCTTCCTCCTCTACGCCTGTTCTCTGACATCTGCAGAACGCAACCACACATCAGAACTGATCTGGCAAATCTTGCAGCATAAGAAAAGAGTATAGAATTCTCCAACAGCACTGAACAGATGAGCATCTTCACTGATCTCCAACACAGACCACACAGCTTCTCAGATAAAGAGGAAAGTAGAATAAAGGGTTTCCCAACTATATAACTAACTCCATTAACATAATAGGTAAACCAAAATGCAGGGGATACCCACACTCTGGTGACAGTCATTACAAAGATCCAAACCAAACATAGTTCATCATGACAAACATAAATGCACAGGATATAGCAAACTACCCTGTCTAACTAAGACTAACTAAAACCGAGACTAACGCTAAGACTGAAGCTTCTATGTATATATATTCTGTATTAATTACAAGATCCAACTCTAACGATCTATGGTTCTAGATTTATCTTGGTCTTGCAGTCGGGATTGCCATAAGACTGGAGTCCACACCGAGGTGAGCGATACGGGTGCTGAGTCCCGACGGGAGCGGGGGAACCATCATCCAAGTGACGACGCTCCGCGCGCTTAGCCCGCAGCAGGGCGATCTCAGCACGAGCCCTACTCAGCTCGTCTAATGCATGGTCCAGCTCCGTGTTTAGCACGGCGGCTAGGTTGACTGTGCTGCTCAACCTAGGATTGTCCTCACCGGCAGGTGAAACAATCACGCCTCCTGTGCTGCCAGATGGACGGCGGGGGTAATACCTCAGGTCGAGACCGTCAGCTACCCCACCGAGAACCGAGCAGTAGTGCGAAAGCGCACGCCGTGCAGCATCCTGCATGGCTGCCTCAGCTGAGTCCCGCTCAGAGATAGAATAGTGCTCTGAGCAAGCCTCCGCGCCCTGGAGACTGTTCTCCGGACGGCGCACCAAGCAGGTCGCCTCCCAGCGGTCCGGGTAGACCCCGCGACTATGCTGGTAGACCACACAGCGATACTCGATGGACCAAGTACGCAGGTCAAGTGCCCGACGTAGCAGGGTGTCGAGCGCGTCGTGGAAGTGACACCCGCGAGCAGCGTCGCGAGTGATGGGTCGAGCAACCCATCCTTCCGGCTCATGGTCGGCAGAGAAGTCGATGTCGTGGCTCAAGCTGTCGTCGCCACCTCCGTCGTCTGGGTCTCCTCCAGCAGCTACTCCAGAAGCTGGGGCGCCCAGTGGTGGTGCAGGGGGCGCCTCCAGGGGAAGCACAGGAGAGCAGCTCCTCACGGACTCTATCTCCTGCTGGAGCGAGAAGGAAGAGCCCTGCTGCTCCTGTCGTCGACGTTCCTGCTCCTCATGCAGGCGGTGGTGCAGTCTCTCTTAGTGGCTGGACTGTCCGGCCACGGGACGGCGAAGCGGACGCTCAGCAAGGCGGGAGGGTAAGAAGGGGATGACGGACTTTCGTGCAGTGTGTCTAAGTCGAGCCATCTACAAAAGACATCGCAAGCAAAAGGGTGAGAACAGAATCAATATGACCAGCAAGTAATGAATCATAAATAAATGAAGGATTAGAATAAAACATAATTTTCAGCAAGGTATAATATATAGTAGAACATAGGTTTGGTCAGTAGGACCAACTTTTGAAGGGATACCAAAGTCAAGGCAGGGACAGAGGTCTATAGTCCTTAGAACGACCATTCTACTCTAGGTTAGCGGTCCTACAGTCAGCACGGCTTTGATACCACTTATGTCACACCCGGTTTTTAGAAGGTAAACCGAATGCGAACCATGTACGTGCCAGGATCAGTTATTCACGTACACAGCAGTTACATAACATGGACATCATCACACAGTGCTCAAATAGTATTAAAAGGGAAGTAATAGTCGATTACATCATACGTCTGAGACGTCCATATAGTTCTTACAATAAATCAAAGTGCGAAAACGAAACGTAGATAACCGCGGCCTTCACAGGCAGCCGACTGGGGGTTGCCGCTAACCCACGCCTAGAACTCGTCATAGTCTTGGAACTCCTGGAAGTCTCCTTCCACAGCTTCATCTTCTCCTGAGCAGTGGTTGCAATGCTGACAACCTGGGGGGGGGATTGGTGTGTAGAGCAAGGGTGAGTACACATCAACATACTCAGCAAGCATCCTGTTTGGCTGTAGTGGACTAGCTTTATGTGGGGATAAGTCAAGCAGTTGCTTTTAGTTGGTCAGGTCATTACTTACTAGTAGAAAGCCAGGTTTTAACATTAACCCAAGTTATTAGCCCAATGTATCCTTTCCAAACGGAAAGAATACCACTTACCAGCACCATAATCATAATCAGAATCATCAATCTCATTGCCACCTGTACCAAAATGTCTCTGATCAAGTATCACTAATCTCTGGAGCTCCCTTGGCCGCTCATAACCGCGAGCACGGCTGATATATCAGTTTCATAACACTCTGCAGAGGTTGCGCACTTTACCCACAAGCCGTGATTCCCTCTTGCCTCGGGCCGATCAAACCCTTAAACACTACCAAGGTGAATAGGCAGGGTCTCACTACGTAGCCTTTACAAAGATTCCCCGGGGCTGTAGCCACCCGTTAGGTTTCCTAAATGTACCGCACTCCTCCCCAAGGGACAAATCAACCTTGGCAGAGCGAGCCGCATACACCGAGCCCCATTGACGGCACAACGGCTAAGCGAACTACACCCCGGTTCCTCTAATTATTCAGCTAAGGGCGTCCCATTCCACCCTCATGGTTGCACTGTTTTCCCGGGCGGTCATCCATTGAACAGGTCCTTACGGAGAGGCACTCGAGAAACCGCTCGAGTCCCCTTGAAGGTCACAAATATAATCATAAATAAGAAGGGAAAACAGCGTATCATAGATAATCACATCATGTTCATTGATTAGAGTTGAGCAATAGCATCAGACTAAGCAGTAATAATCCGACCCAAATAGGTAAACAAGGACATGAATAACAAAAGCTAGTCAATCCTTAGGTATAAATGTGTAATGCGGGAGGTGAATTAAAGAATGAATAGGACAGAAATAGGTCAAAGGACACTTGCCTCCACCAACCGACTGCTGCTCAGGGGCTTCTCCTGCGAATTCCTCGGGCTCTTCGACCGGATCGTTCTCTATGCGAGCGCAAACATACATACATCCACATATTTAATACAAAAGAACAGTACACCATACAAGGGAACAAGTAAAGCGAATATGCACCAAGTATGACATTCGATATCGCATTTGTTATGGTTAGAAAGAAACGGGGAAAGGTCTCGCAGGGGGTTAAAGCTTATGCACTAATGATTAGTTACAACTGGTTCTTAGCAAAAGAATTCTGTTATATACACTAATGGAAACCTAGTCATTTTAAGTTGATCAACATTGCACTAGGTAAACAATTAACTAAATGAATCAACTAGCGCAACGAAATTCTAAATTAAGCTTCCTATTTCAATAACATGAACAATGATTAGCCTACCTAAAATAAAATAACTATGATAACAGAAAGTAAAACAAAATAAATAAATAATAAAAAAAATAAAAATAAAAAGGGGGGGGGCGGTTGAACCGGCCCTGGGGGTGGTTGAACCGGCGGCTGGGCCGGCCGAGCAGGGGCGGCCGAGCGCGGGGGGGGGGGGGGGGGCGGCTGAGCCGGGGCGGTTGAACCGGCCCGGGGGCGGTTGAACCGGCCGGCGCAGGGGCGGGGGCGCGGCCAGGCGCGCGGCCAGGGCGCGGCCAGGGCCGGCTGGGGGCGCGGCTGGGCGCGGCCAGGGCGCGGCTGGGGGCGCGGCCGGGCGCGGCTGGGGCGGCCAGGGGCGCGGCCGGGCGCGGCTGGGGCCAGGCGCGGCCGGGGCCAGGCGCGGCCGGGCGGGCTGGGGGAAGAGGAGGGGAGAGGGGAGAGGGAGAGGGAGGAGGGGGGAGGGGAGGGCCTCACCGGAGACGGGGACAGGGCGGCCGAGCGGCGGGGGCGCGGGGCGGCCGAGCGGCGGCTAGGGCAGAGGGCGGCGGCTAGGGAGAGAATGGGGGAGAGGGAGGGAGAGGGAGAGGGGTAAGGGGAAAAGGGGAGGGGGGTGGGGCGGTTGGGCCGGCTGAGGCCCAAGAGGGGCGCGCGGGGGGGGGGGCGGCTGGGCCGGCCAGGGGGCCCACGGCGCGGGAGAGAGAAAAGGGAAGAGGGAGAGAGAAAGAAAGAAAAAGAAAAAGAAAAAGAAAAAGGTTATCTCCTTTTCGAAATTCGTTTTTCCTAGATGAATGCATCCACGTTCTCAATCAATCCAAAAGAATGCACGGTTCGGCATGGTGCATCAAACAACATAAAGTATTTAGGGTTTTCTTTACACGGGAATTCCAAACCAAATCCCGCTAGCTTTGGAAAAAGTCAAGGTCTAGCGAGGGGAAAAAGAAAAAGAAAAGGTAACGCCCGAATTTGGCGAGTAAAGAAAAGAGAAAAAAATTCAACTGCAAAATTCGGGGCGTTACAGCTTCCCACTGATGTTTCACCCAGTATAACTGCATTTACCTCACCAACATGGCAACTAGAGTATGCTTCCCACTGATGTTTCACCCAGTATAACTCCAGTTCTTGCAATTCTGTTTTTTCAGTTCGCTCTATATAAGTGTTGTGTTGTTCTGAATTTGCCTGTCTTATTTCACAATATAGTTTAAGTTATCGCGGCATATTTTATAATAACTTGAATAAGTTTTCACTCTTTAATCCACAGGCCATAAAACAAAAGCAGCAATCGTTGTTCGCAACTGGTGCTCTCAGACGACTCCATCACCGAGCAGGTGAATTGCAAAGAAATGGTCTGTCCGCAACTGGTGCTCTCGGACGACTCCATCACCGAGCAGCCCTTCGCCCGGTGGCTGCGGTGTCGAACTGGCTGACACCTACTCGCAGTTGCATTACAAGTTTTACTGACTATGAATTTACAGGTTTATTTAATTTCGGTTGCAATGCTTCTGACAACAGTTGTATCTGTCCTCTTGTTCAACTTCCATGTATCCCTCGCATTCTTCCTTGGATCCACATAAGTGTTAATGATAATTTTGTTGCATCTCCTCTGCTGATCAGAGCTTTCAAACTCATGACAGAATAATGTACTAAACTTCAGTGTGGTGTCTATCTCAGTGTACCTACACTCAGTTGGAAAACTTCAACCACACTGCAACAAGGTTTATAAAAGGTACTGTTACTATTGTTAAAATTAGTCATTTTAGCTATCTGCTTCTATTTCACCGTGCTTGCAGGTTTGCTATGAGGAAAAGCAAATTTATGGGCTCAAACAAAGTGTGATAGTGAAAGCCATTTTGCTTCTAGCAGCTTAAGGTCAGTTAATCTTGTTTCAGTACTTTGTCCTGCTGATTTACTTGCCCCACACAATTGTTGAATCACATTGCTTATGCATTTGTGGACTGTGCTACATATATTTATGAGAGAATTCCATGTGTATTGTAAAAAATTGCTCTCACATTTATACCACAGAAAAAGTGTGTTACCCTATGGTATCACAATTCGAGTTTTAGTCTACCACTGTTGTCTGTTTTTTCTAACTTGGACATTACCCTATGGTATCATAATCCTCTGTGCTACCTGTACCCGCCGTAGTAAAATAAAATATTATGGCATGTTAGCCTCCTTGCTTTGTTAGTTTGGAGAGTACTCTGTAATTTGCTTGGCTGCCTTGTAATACCGGGTTACTATAGCTGTCTGTATCGAGAATGTTTTGTGTCTTGAACTAAGAAAAAACACTCCATGGTTTGCAGAACCAAGCCAAGAAAATAGATATCAACTGTGATGCCACACTCAAAAGCTTGTTTGGTGGGAGGGACAAGGTTGGGATGCTGGAGATCTCCAAGCTTTTGAGCCCTGACTTCCCGAAGATCTCCAAGCTTCCCTGGTCCATGGAGCCAGGGATGTCTCTTTGGTAAAAGACTTCGTTGTGGATGGCCTCTTTTATGGTCCATGTTAAGTCCCAAGTCCCACTAGAAAAATCGTGTGATGGCATTAAGACTTTCAGACTTTGTTTTTGGGTCTGATGCATGTAAAAAGGATTCCCAGTGTTTCTGTTGCTCTTGCGATCCTGTGAGGACACATATGAGAGAAATATTTAGTCTGCTGATGGCAAATCTTGTCCTATGTTCATGCCTATACCTATCTGATCAAGCGTTATGATATGATCCCATGTGTGGTATTGTGTTCTTTAGAGATGTACTTAATTATGTTTCTCTTGCATTTCATGTTGCTTTGTCTAATTGTTACCGCAAATTAAGATTTTATTATAATTTCAATTTGATATGCCCCATCATAGCCATGGTTACTGTAGGGCGTACGAAGTGCGCCTCCTGATCTAGTACAATGCAAAATAGTGTGTTGCGTGACAATATGGGTAAATTGCTAGAGACAGTCTAATGAAGACATTTTTTTGTGGGGATGAGGAATTTTTCTATCTGAAATTTTCTTATTGTCATCTTAAAATTGTATTCCCTCTGTTTTTTTATTTGTTGCGATTTAATTTAAAAATGAACTAGCGGAGTATCACCGTATATACTGTGGTGCAAAATAATATTTGTGCCATAGACAACATTATTTCAGTTATTATAGAGTGATTTGAAATAGATAAAAGACAAAAGAGCTACTCGAGATAGTATAAAGCTGCAGGCCTGCAGTCGCCCCCAAATTCCCCGAACCAAATCACTCCCACCGTCTCCACAGCAACCAGCACACATTTCCCTTTGGCGGATCGAAGGAGGGAAGGAGGAGATGGGTGGCGGCATGGAGGTGCACAAAAACCGGTGGATCGAAGAGTGGAACGCCGGCCGGGAGAACCTCGAGTTCAACTTCCGCTGGACCCGCCGCAGCCTCGCCGTCGTCGGCCTCTTCGGCCTCGCTGTCCCCATCCTCGTCTACAAGGGCATCGTCCGCGAATTCGTAATCCACTATAGCGAGCACCTCTTACCGTTCCACTGTCCCTTTCCCCTTTCTCCAAACCCTAAGATCAATTTTCTGTTTGTTCCTGCTGGGTTGGATCCAGCATATGCAGGACGAGGATGCAGGTCGGCCATACAGGAAGTTCCTGTAAGCGGCGTCCAGGGCTGCAGAATACGTCGATTCCTCGACCGGGGCTGCGAGGAGGGGAGTTTCTATTCAGTTTGTATCGGTATTGTTTTAGTCTGAATCTGATGAAGCAATTTGGAATGCTGAATTATTGTGCCTGATCCAAATGAATAAGGTGTAATGACTCGTCTTTTCAATTACTGAAACTGGAGATGTTTGAATTTATTTGGTCACTTGTATGGTAAAATAGCAGCGTTGTCATATACTGTTTATGACTTCATTCGAGCGCCGTGGAGGAATATGGGATATCCATGGAGGATTGGAGTTTGCAGTTTGCTTTGTTTTTCCTTCCTTAGATGTTATATTGCAAACATAGTGGCAGGATAACCTTATATTCAAACTAAATATGTTGTACATGTTCGGTAGCAGAGTTCAAGTTAGATCATGATATTGCAGTGGCGTTTTTTGATGATGCTTAAGTTCAGTATTACCTAGATGAAGATCTATCTTTGTTTGCCAAAATGGGTTAGCAGCTTCACAGTGTCTTTGACTTGTCTCTAAAGGGGCAGCAGTTTCATCCATTAATTGAGATTAGTTAGATGGCAGGAGATGTGTTGAAAAGGATAGTTCTTTGAAGTAAAAAAAACGTAAGATTTATAGTTTTGAGCAGATTGGTGCTGTGCGTGTCATGTCTGCAATTGCGCTTTGCCACTCCAAGCCGTTGTAGTTTGGTACTTAGGTCCTGAACAGCCTTACCTAAACTGATAAAACTAATCTGATCTTTGTAACCTCTTTTTTGCTCATTAGTTACAATGCTTGGCTCCAAACCCATTGCTTTGCACTCTTGGCATGTCATGTACTTGTGTGTGATTAAATACGTTCAGACTTCAGACTTGTTCACGCAAGAAAAAGGGGGGGTAGTATGATAGCTAGTTGGATCTGCCATCTTATTTGCAGCATATCGCTTGTTTCTCAACTGTTGTAATATTACTCTGGCCACCGCAACGATGCTGCATGTCATTTGTTGGGTGTTTTCATCTGTTATTTGCGAATGAGGTTTTCCCTTTGCACCTATCTGGAATCAGTAGTGTACAAGTGTTGTTTAGGCCCTGTTGGTGGAGCTCTGGCTAGCTCCTCCCTGCACTATAGGAGGAAGCTATTTTGGTATCCTATCATGAAACTGGTATATGCAAGTATGTAACATAGATGGCTTTTGGTATCCTATCAGCTTGCCTTTGTTTAACCGAGGTTTGCTATGATACGGTAATTATTTTGGATCCTTAGTATATATATCATCTGAACTTATTCACTTCCAGCAAGAACTGAGAGGTCGTAAACACCCTGTAACTAGATTTGTGCCCCCCTCCCACCCCGCCTAATTCATTTATGCTTCGTTTGGATATTGGATGATATGAATTGAATTGGTTTCAATATCAAATCAGTCATTGGTTTCAATATCAAATCAGTCAATCAATATTATATCAGTCATGATATGAAATGAGATGTAATTTCAATTCTATTGTTTGGATGTCGCTGAATTGGAGTTTGTAACTGTACGGTCCAATTCCATGTAATACAGAGGGGTGACGTCTGGTATTGGGAGAGTGTTTTTAGTTATAGTCGGTCCAATTCCACGTAATATAGAGGGATGACGTTTGGTATTGGGAGTGTTTTTAGTTATAGTCCAATTTCTCTGTTATTCCAAATCTCAATTCTGTGCAACCAAATGACAAAATTTAGGAAAGCTTATTCCAATTCTCAATTATGTGCTTTAATATCGACATCCAAACGGGCTATTACTGGTAGGGCCATAAACAGTAACTTTTTTGGTTTTGTAGTTTTTAAGCACATTTTGACCATTATTTTCATCTAATATGTAACTGTTCATCAATATAATCAATATAGGTACGCCCGTTGCAGCTATTCGCGGCTGCAAAAGGCAAACCGAGATGTACTTAGTTATGGAAGCAGCTACAGCACAACAAAAAATATTGCCTATCTAGCTGATCATTTTCTGTTACTTAACTACATGGGGTTTTCCTTACGTTTGTTTTTGGATTTGCTGAAACTGGGTTTAACCTTGCTCCATTTCTTGCCTCCAAAGTATGGATTACCTGTCCTTTTGGCATTTTCATCAAACTTAAACTTGGTGAAGCCTGTGCTGTGCCAAAGCATATCCAGTGCTATGCTACTAGGCTGCTAGTAACCTGTAGCATCTACTAGACTTGCTTTCCAGTTAAATGATGACTATTTTGGATTATAACATGTTATTACATATTTTTTTTTTCAAATTTCGTGCTGGAAGTATTTTTCATAACTTATAAGTAGATGTCATTTAACTACTCTTCCTTAAAGTAGCTTCTTATATGACCTGCCATTTTGTTATTGGTTTCTGAAACCAATTTAAGAAACAAAATACTTGTCTGATTTGCATCACAGTGTTACATGTGTTTAGGGGTGGTAATGGATCATGATTCAAATGTTTCTTCACAATTACTTAGAGCTCTAAAAATATTTTAGCTCAAAAAAAATAGAGTTCAATCTTAATTCGATCCGATTCTTAAATTTTCTAGTGCAAAATTTAGACCTCGTTGTTACCCCTATGTGCTTTTGAGTTCATCAGCATCATAACGCAGCACTTAGAACTACCACAAGTGTCGGTTTGTATTTTTCTAACTATGTTTATTAGTATGGAAAAAAGGGTTGTGCAATCAAGTGTTCCGTGCAATCAAAATACTAAAAGTATGAAAGTTCTTAAAATGATAAATATACTTTATTATTTACTCTATTAACATATTAAGATTTAAATTCTATTTTATTTTATTTTAAAAGATATAAAAGGAGAAAAAATCTATTGTTTTTTATTCTTCATATTGGATAGAATTTTCTCTTTTTATATATATAGAATTTTCTTTTTTTATATCTCTTAATATATGATTAGCTAGAACTTAAATTTTGATATGTTGTTAGAGTAAATAATAACATGTATCTATAAACTTTTTTGTGATTTTTGTATGGTGCAAAATGTTGATCTATAAAAATACTATATGTTTAGTTGATAATGTGTGGAAATACGTATATTATGTTAGATTCGTGGCCATACAATAAAGGATAGGGATCGAGTTCGGAACAATGATTTGATAAGTTAGGAATAATATTAATTGAAGAAAAGATTGTTCAACGTCGATTAAGATGGTTGGGATATGTTCAACGAATACCTTTAGAGGCACCGGTGCATAGTAGAATTCTAAGATGTGCTAACAACTGAAAGATAGGCAGAGGAAGAACGTTGATGCAAGAAGAGATAATATAGGGAGACTCTAAAGATTTAGCCTTAATAAGATTGCATGAACCTTAACTTTCGTTTTTGTTGGGTTTTAATTAGCATACTTTTTTTTACCAGGAAACTGTAGGGGAAGCCTTTACAACATAAAATTTTATTAAACAGAAACGAAACTGTATAGAGCGTGAAGAAAGAAGAACCAGCTAGAAGAGAAAAAAGAAAAGAAAAAATATAAAGAGTTATACCAAAAGGATATCTTCAGTCTAAGATCAGGGTACAATCTAACCAACTGTAGCTTGAACATGTCATTGAAGCCGTGCTTCCAAGAAGAGAGCGAGGACCGAGGAAACAGATTCTCTAAAGATAGTAGCATTCCTTTGTTTCCAGATTTCCCAAGCCGAAACTAACAGAAAGATTTCCATGAAGAACTTTCTAAGGACTTGATTTGGTGATTGGGGATCCCGAGGAGATCCATGGGGAGGGATCCCCTTGCAATTCAATTTTGAATAGCAAGAGGATTTCTTCCCCTGGGGATCCCCGAGCACCAAATTAGCTCTAAGTGATCCCTTGACCCTTGTGGATGCGACCATTGAGAAGAAATCTAAAAAGTGATCCAAATGAATGTCCATGTAATTCCAGCAATCTGTGCTAAAAGGGCAAAGGTTTTAACTAGCCTACCTTAACACCTACTCCCTCAGTTTCTTTTTAGTTATCGCTGGATAGTTTAATTTTATACTATCCAGCGACAACTAAAACGAAACGGAGGGAGTATTTTGTATTTAACTCTTTCCACTTAGAAGTTAGTAGCTATTTTACATTTAACCCCTTCCACATAAAAGTCGTTGTTGGATTTTGATTGGATGCACCCGATCGCTTGATATCAACATGTCTAATAGCTCATGATAAGTTATTTTGCTTGAGATTAAAACTCTTTGTTGTTTAGTACTTTGATTGTACTGTTGTTTAACTGTACAATAATTTGTGTCTATTATTATTGGTTTACAGTTGGCCAATTTATACATAGAGTATTCTAAAAAGGTCTGCTGACAGTTAGAATGAAATGTATTGCCATTTTTGGGCAATTGGACCAATAAGAAAAGCATGCTCTCAGACTTTCATGGTATTTGTGGTCTAGAAAAAACATGTTATAGAAAACAAAGAAGAATTCGGCTAAGATGACCCCAATATTTGTAACCTCAACTAACATTGTGCACCTCTTTAGAGCTTGTTCGGTTATTTCCGTTCTATATGGATTGGAGGGGATTAATATGGATTGGAAGAGATTTTGACTTATTAGGGATTAAAACCGACTCAATCCCATTTAATCCATATGAATTGGGGTTAAACTGAACATGCCCTTACCTGGCACACTCCCAAGTCCCACCTCCATCACCAAACTCAAGGTGCAAACATCATCTCCAGTTCCACCTACCCTAGCTCTTCATATACGGCTCGTCTAATTGGCACATGGATCGGATCAAAATTGCTTTGATGGTTATGTTTGCACCACTTT
The DNA here is from genome assembly GCA_029449295.1 of Zea luxurians. NCBI lineage: Eukaryota > Viridiplantae > Streptophyta > Magnoliopsida > Poales > Poaceae > Zea > Zea luxurians. The sequence goes on along the minus strand of JAOPSE010000129.1, from coordinate 4,703,424 downwards.
CTTTGAGTTGAACGGGTCGATTTTGTAAAGAATCTGACAACGCTGAGGCTTTAGATTCAACTTGGCCGATGCTAGGCTATTCAAAATTGAGCCTGAACGATATGAAGCTGGTTTTTTTTTCTCAGGGACATCTATTAGACTTAGACTTGCTAATATAACATCCAGGCTTCTCTCGAAGCATATTCGTTCACTGCCTCCTCTTCCTCTCCTTCATTCACAAACGCGCATCTTTACTCTCAGAGATGAAGCTAGGTTATTTTTAAGGGTGCAGATGTACCTAAAAATACAAATTTTGTAGATTTAGTTAAAATTTCATCATATACACATCTCTAGAAAAAAAATATAATGGACTGGTTAATTACTCTGTTGTGTACCTCACGCCTTGACAACACTGCCATGCATGTGTGGCTTTTGTTCACCCGTCACGTGGTACGAAGTGCAAGTTACAACGACGATATGGTAGTGCAAGCGGGGTACGTGAAAAACTGCTACCTCGCCAACTTAGTCCTAGGTCCCATTATATTAGCAGCACCCCAACTTGTTTGTACAATGTCCACTCTTGCTCTGAGTTCACTCCCGGACTAGAAAAGATGCCTCGTGATTTGGTTGCCTAGGGAACGAGTCACACAAAATATGTCATCTGAACCTAGAACTGTTATGCAAAACATGCGACTTGAAGGTCCACATGGATCCGGTACATGCCTAGAGGACCTAGGCGGCCAAGGGACAGGATGGGGTCGGTTAACAGAACGTTCGATGGTCGGTCAATGGAATGTGTTTCGTCCTCGACGTCGCGGGGGTGCCACTGCCGGCAGATGGTTTCGTTCCTTGGTGTCTCCAATCGTGTGCGATCGATGCATCCAACTTGCCAAGAGCAAATGGATCGAAGGGATGCATCTAGCGGTGGGACTCAAACTCCTCCTACCGACTACCGCTCTTGTGTCTATGGAGTCTCACTAAAACTCCTCCTAAAATTCAAAATGTTCATACTATAATCTCATTATGTATTTTATGTTTTTTATGTTCATCGATGTCTTAATATAATGCTACTTCAAACTATTACATATGCCTATTGTGAGTGATTTAGTGAGATTATATTGCTCTAGCGATTGAGTTCGCCCCCTCCTAACAAAATTTCTAGCTCCAACTCTGATCAAAGATGACTGTTGTGGTGAGGTTAGCACATATACATCCATGTCGATCTCATGAACGGTCGATCACAACGATATCTTGCATATGCAAGTTGCACACAGATGCATACAACTTTCGGATTAACACTATTAAGACATATGTTTGCTCTAATTCCTTTTTTGGTAAGATAGGTCTCGTCGAGTTATAGATCAATTTTAGAGTCCTAGTCGTATACTCCATATAGGTTTCCTACTAGATCGAGTCATAAATCAATTTTAGAGTTCTAGATATATACTCAATCATATAAAGAGTTCAAACATGCATATAAATACAAAGACATTTACCCTATGAAAGGTGCAATGCTTCTAGATATCTTTATTTTTGACAAGGTAACCAAAGGTGCTTATTAAGCTCAAGAATCAATCATCTCAACCATTTTTGAAAGATCAGACACATATTTTTCTTGTATAAGCATAACAATTTTTGTGAATCCTTCTCACCTTAATACCAAGAAAAAGTGCAACTCTCCTAAGTTCCTTCAATGCAAAAAAAACTTTATGTAAGTCGTATGGGAGAGCGAACACAAATGTTTGGAACTCATCATAATAATATTATCAACATGAAGTAGGACAAGCATGCTAATATCTTCACGTTTGTATAAGAACGAAGATGTATCAACTTTTAAGCTTTCGAAATCGACCCAGACTTTCTTATTCAATCATGAGTACAAAACTATTGGCCCCCTGTTTAAGACTATAGAGCGCATTGTATAGCTTGTATATATACTTGGGTGATTTTAAGTCATCATATCATATGACTGCTTCACGCATACCTCCTCCTCAAGTATCGTATGAAGAAAAGTGTTACGCACATCTAGTTTTTGTAATGTCCAATCTCTAGAGACAATAATTGATAGTATAACTATAGTAGTGGTTGGCTTAATTATCATACTAGAGGTGTCTTGATAATCTATACTACAACGTTGTTTAAAAGCTTCGGCAACTAGTCGTGCTTTGTATTTGTTAAGATCATTGTCTTGCATTGTTTTCTTTTAATTTTGTACACCCCTTTCTAGTTAATAACATGAATACATTTTTATGGAGAAACAAGATGTATATCGACCTGATCCTATAGATAGGTGACAATACCACTGCTATGGGGTCGACTCTTTTGTTTTCTCATACTGTATCTGCTTCTCTCGAGAGAGCCTTTGAAGCTCCCTTGGAGAAAGCCCCTATATGTATGAAAATGACGAAGCTTGATGCCATATTGTCCTTCTATTTGGCTTGCAATTGAGAAATGTATGTATTATGTGCAAAGAAGAAAGAATGTAAGAAGAAACTCAAGTGATCATCTTTGTCTTCCACCTTGATTGCATTATTATCTTGATGAAGTATCGTGGTCATCTTAAATTTTAATGCTACGAACCATCTTTACCAATCCTTCTTCGCTTCTCATCACACTTTTGAGGGGAAGAGGGGTAAACCTTTTAATCATGTTGCCATATTGTGTTTCTTTCTAGAATCTCGACAGGTCCCCCAACATCATCTAAAGGAATCCCCTTATGGATTGAAACAAGTGTCGAGATAGTGGTATCTTAAGTTTGTTAAGACCATTAACAATTTTTTGTTTAAGGAAAATGTGGAGCACAATTGTATTTATGCAAAGTTTAAGAACGAAAGATTAATCTTTCTTGTGATATATGTGGATAATATTGTATTGGCAAGTAATGATAAGAATATTCTATTAGAGACCAAAAGGATTGTGTCCTCACGTTTTAATATAAAATATCTCGAGGAGGCTTTTTATGTCTTATAAATTGAGATTCTTCAAGACGGAAAGAGAGAGGTATCAGGTCTATCCCAAAAGACATGTATACAAAATATTGTTAAGAAATTCAATATTTATCTGTGTAACCATACACTTTCTGTAGTATTCAAGGGCGATAAGTTCGAGAGATTAAGGCCACAGGAACTAATATGAGATCGATCAAATGAAATCGGTTTTCGTATGCTTCAGTTGTTGAAAGCAGAATATATGCTCAAATATGTACTCACCATGACTTGGTATTTATAGTCGAGGTGCTTGGTAAATTTTAGAAAACCTAGAGATAGAACACTACAAAGTCGTTAAGCAAGTATTGCGATATTTGTAATGTACAAAGGCCTCATGCTAACATATAGAAAATCGAGTAGCCTTAAGATTGTATGATACTCCGAGTCAGATTATGCAGAGTGTGAAAAAGATAGAAAGTCCACATCAGGTTACCTATTCATACTCATAAGAGGAGCAATATTGTGGAAAAGTTTAAAACAAACTATCATTACATCGTCGATGACTCGACTATGTATGATAAGTCTATTACATGTTATAAGGCAATGGGGTAGGCATTAAGGGCTCATCAATACAGCCACCTCCCCTAAAGAACAATTTCTCAACTTTAAGGGTCTATTTGAAAGCACCCAATTTTTAAGAAACTGATTTATAGAAACTAGGGTGCTTTCAAATAGGTCAATTTATTCTTCAGATTCTATAAAGTGGATTTCTAGTTTCTAAGAAACCAAGAAGCTGGTCTTCTCTAGCCAAAAACAGTTTTTGCTTAGTAAATTATGTACTGCCCTCAGTTGGTTTGGTGGAAATTATAGTGGCTATCACCGCTCTCAAGCCTATGGATGTGATCCCTCGATTCCTACTCTGTCCGATTTGGATGTTTAAATATTATTTGAATTTAAAATATGAGTTGAAACTATATTTAAAATTGTTAGTAAAGAAAAATAAAGAAAATAATTGAATCAATTACTTTTAAATAGAGTTGGAGTAGACTTGTCTATTGTCTTTGTGTATAAAAAAACTAGAAATTGGTTTCCAAGAAATAAGGTTCCAAACGCACACACCCATTTTTCTTCTTCTATAAACTACTTTCTGGGAACTGACATAGAAAGTGTGGTGCTTCCAAACAGTCCCTAAAATAAAAATGTATATTATAGTTGTTGGTACCCTGAATAAGGGGTATCCCTTACTACAGCATGAAGACGCGGTGCCCACGCGACTATCTCTAGTCACGTGCCAAACAGCACCCGACTCCTCCACGTGGATGGCCCCAGGGTCGCCATGTGGCCAGAGAAAACGATATATCCCAAGATGCCAACAGTGGGTCCGGACCCCCATGGGAAAATACCGGACCCCTGTACATGTAGACCGAACCTCCGAAGCAAGGTCCAGGACCCCCACGAGGGCAACCCGGACCTCCAGGTCGGGTCCCGGACCCCTCTGCGTGGGGTCCGGACTACTCTCAGCCGGGCCCCAGGACTCTGAGGCAGAGAATACCCAGGCCATGCTCAGACAGGGGTCCGGTGCTGACTCGTGTCCAGGCCCAGTCTGGTGCGGACCTGCCCGCATAACGCTACTGCTCTCCACCCAGGCGGAGACCTGATGCTGCCACGCGGCCTACCGCACGTGACGTAAGCCAGCGGGCGGAGCCTGACGTAAGGCCTCTGGTCCACGCTGTCTCTGCATTTATTGCAGAGAAGACGTGCCGCCTGACTACCCCGCTGACAGGCGATGTGCCCCTTCAGCATTTAATGTGTCCTGTCCACTCAGCTGGCAGGCGGCGTCCAGGCCATCCTGCAGGCGGCGTGGTTCGGCCAAGTGAAACTTGCCTACTTCCACGTTGTGGAGTCCCAATGGACGAGGGTTGCACTCAACCCCTTTCAAGTGATCCAATGATCAACTTGAATACCACGGCTTTCTTCCTTAGTCTTTTCTCCCGTTTGCGAGGAATCTTCACAACTTGGAGCCTCTCACCCTTGCAATGATGATCACAAAAGAAGCATAGAAGTAAGGGAGGGGAGAGCAATGCACACAAGACTCAAATCACAACACAATCACGCACACAAGTCACAACTCGAGCTCAAAACACAACACACGGAGTTCTCAGCTCAAATGGAGCTCAAGTCACTATCTCAAAGAATCAAATGCGCGAAGTTGGAGTCTTAGAGTCTTAGAATGTTTCTTGTAAGCTTGGGTGACTCCTCCATGCGCCTAGGGGTCCCTTTTATAGCCCCAAGGCAGCTAGGAGCCGTTGGAGACCAACAAGGAAGGCCAAAGTTGCCTTCTGTCGGGTGGCGCACCGGACAGTCACTGTAGACGGTCCTGTGCCGATCTCCTTCCTATTTTGGCGCAGACGACCGTTGTAGATTCGTGGCAGTTGGCGCACCGGACACTGTCCGGTGCCCACCGGACAGTCCGGTGCCCCTGCCGACCGTTGGCGTGGGCCACGCGTCGCCCGCGGATTGCGCGGCCGACCGTTGCGCTGGCGGCCGTTGGCTCACTGGACAGTCCGGTGAATTATAGCCATACGCCGCTGATTTTTCCCGAGAGTGGCCTATTCAACGGAGGCTGGCCTAGCACACCGGACACTATCCGGTGCACCACCGGACAGTCCGGTGTGCCGAGCCGAGCTGGACTTTGGCTGTACCAAGCCAAGTCTTTTGCATTTCTTTTTCTTCTCTTTTCTCTGTTTCTAGCACTTAGACAGTATATGTTAGTACTCAAAACAATGTACTAAGTCTAGAAACATACCTTGTTACATGATTTACACTTCTTGCTTGTTTGGCACATAATCAACTCACTTAATATGTGTTGGACACTTAATCACCAAAACATTATAGAAATGACCCAAAGGCACATTTCCCTTTCACTTACCAATAACACGGCGTGGAGGCCCACCTCCACGCAGTGAGGCAGGAGCCCGGAGAAACTCTTTGGACGTTTATCTCCCGCTTCACCAAGGTGCGAGGTACTATACCTCGCATCTCCGATGCTTCTATCATCACGGCCTTCCGCCAAGGAGTGCGTGATGAAAAGATGTTGGAGAAGTTAGCTACGTATGACGTGGAAACTGTCTCCACTCTCTTTGCTCAGGCCGACAAGTGCACCAGGGCCGCCGAGGGCCATGTGTGGCACTCGGCGCCACAGGCCGAGGATGCCCAGACGGGTGGCTCCGGTACCATCGCCCAGGATGGTAAGAGGAAGAAGAAGAGCCGCGGTCATGAGAAGCCACATTCCGTCGCTCTGGTCGTTGCAGCTGCGACTGGGGGCCGGGGCGACCGCAACAAACGCCCAGAGCCGTAGAGGGGTAACAGCGACTCATGCCCTGTGCACCCCAACGGTCACCACAGCGCCGCGAAGTGTCGCGAGATCATCGACCTCGCGAAACGCGTCAGCGCGCGACGTGAGCAGTCTTCTAGGGATGGCACCCCACCTCGTCGCCGACCTGGCAAGGAAAGGGTCGACGACGACGAGGTGGCCGCGACTGAACTGGACCTCGGGTATCAGTCACCCGAGGGGGTCCTGAAGGTTGTTTTCGCCGTGTGACACCCCAGTGTCACTCAGGGTTTTTCTCTCAAAAGCCAAACCAAGAATCATCATTTTATGTGAACCAGAGTAAGCATGAGCAACAAAACAATTTAAGTGAGAAAGAATTCACCAAGTTTATACTTAAAAGTGTCATGATCAAAGCAATTGAGTCCTTTAAAATATAAGATTATGCAACCCTAATTTAAAAACCCTAAATGAGCCCCATGAGCAAAATTCAAAAAAGTAAGAAAAAGGCAATGAAAAGTTTAAAATTTTGAGTTGAGCCAATTATATAAGTTCAAGTATGTTTATTAAGCAACAAGAAAGAATGAGAAGGCTTAGCCAAAATAATTCAATTAAATCCCCAAATCAGCCCTTGATCAATGAACCCTTGGGAAATTCAGATTTCTGAATTTCTGAATTTCAGACCTCCTTCCAAAGATCATCTGTGTTCTCTGCTTTTCAAAACTCAAAGCCAGAAGATCCAAATATCAAAGTCGTGCCAAATTTCCTTGAACACATTCTGGGAAAGTTTGAATTCAAACCAAATTCGTTTGACACGATTTTGGCTCAGCTTAACCTCGGGACCAGACATTCTGACACTGGCACCTTGGTGACGCTACAACTCCCTGTCCCTAGCCTAAAACCGCACGTCGTCCATACACAAAAGACAAAGCTTAGTCTGGTGAACAAATCCCTTGCAGTGATCTTGCCCAAATTCGCGAAGATTTGCTCCCAATCGGTGCTTGAACAGGGGCAGAGGCAACGGGAACACGTGTTCGACCGTGGCTGACACCCCGGTTCACGCCCGTTCGCGCACCGCGCCTTCCCAGTGCACGCCCGCGCGCACTCGCCGGTCCACGACCGCCCGTGCACCGCGCCGTGCCTATAAAGCCTCCCCAGGCGCACCTCACTTCGCCTCGCACTCACCCTCACCGGCCAGCCACTTTCCCTTAGCTCCGGCGAGCTCAATTCCGCCCGCCATTGCCGCCAGAGCTTCGGCCACCGTGGCCAGCCCACCCCAGCCATCCTCCGGGCAAGCCAGTGCTTCGGCTAGCTCCGCCAGTAGCCCGTGAAGCTTGCCAAGCCCTCGGACCCGGCCGGACTTCACCGGAGGCCCGAGATTGACTTCACCGGACTTCGGTCTTCCGCCGCCGCGCGTGGACCGAGCTATCCAGTGAGTCTCCGCCCAATTCCTTGTGCTCATGTCTTCTTTGGCACCCCGTGGTCCTCCCTGACCCATTTGATTGAACTATCTCGCCGTGACCAGGCCGGTCTCCTCGCCGCCGACGAGCATCCCCGCCTGCGTGCGTGGACCGACCGACTCCGGCCATCTCCGACGGCGTTCCGCACACCGTTGTGATCCCCGAGACCTCCCCTTCATCCTCGACCTCTTCACCAGAACAGTCTCGCCGCCGGTAAGCCCCTCCGCCCTTTTCTCCGCCGCGGCTACTGTTTAAGGTAGAAGAAGGACCTCGGGTTAGGTTTTGTAGAACCCGAGGGGTTTTCTGTAATGTCAGAGACTCATGTGAATAGTAGCCTGAGGACTGATTCGTGAAGAAAACCTAGAAAACCCGCCAGGGACCCCTGTGCAAAGTGGATTTTCATTTAAATCAATTCTGTTATTCTTTTTAAATAACCAGAGAACTTGTAAAATTCATAACTTGATGAATTCCTAATCAAAAGATGTCAAACCAATTTTGCTAGCTCCTGTATATTATAATCTATCATTTAAAAATAGTAGACCCTATACTTTCTGTTCAAAATTTTAGAGTTATAAATTAAAAACAGAAACCCACTAAACCTTATTTAATCAAGGAAAATTAGTTTTTCTTCTGTGCTGAACTTAAGAAAAATGGTAGATGATTAAACCTCTTGTAGACACTGTTTAAAAATAGTAGGAACCCCAGCATTAGAAATTATGATGTAGTTTCTCATTTAAAGATGTTTTGTCAAAAACTTAGAGAAAATCAGAAAGATATTAGAAATTAATGAACAGTGATTAATATTATTTTTCCTAGTTTACTTATGTAACAGAGAACTTAGAAAAAATACAGAGACCATTAATTTGGACCAGTTTTAAATTAAAATGATTTGTTTAGCCTAAATAAGACTGAAAATCAATTATTAAAGAGGCAAAACTATAACCAAAATGCTTAATAAAATTCCAGTGGACTTGTAACCACCAGAGCCCCACTACAAAAATACAAAGCACCTCAGTCCAACTTTTTAAGTAAGGGAAATAATTACAAAGTGATAATAAGGCATTTTCCAACTAAATCATGAACAACCCCAGATATTGTGATAATGGGCAACCAAAATTTAACTAAGTCCATGATGAGGTAAACTACCAGAGAAAAATGCAAACCCATGAAAAAGAAGCAAACTCATACCAATTGTTAATGATTTAAGAGAAAAGCCATTTAATCCAAATAATGCATATCACCCCTTCCCTTAAGCAAAAAGATGCCAAACTTCAGAATGATTGCTCTTGCACAAAACCATAACTAAGAAAAATGAGAACTTTGTTGTTTGATATTTTTCAAATATAATGGTAGTAGAAAGCACCCATTTGGCTAAAAACTTGAGAAAACCATAGAAAAATAATTAAAAGGTATTAATGACTAGAAATTTGTATCAAGTCATGTTATAACACCTAAAAGCCAGCAAAAATAAGTTTTGAAGAATTACCCACTGTTAAATAGTAGTTGTAGTTCAAAGCACCCCTTCTACCCTAGAGTTTAATAATTTTGTGCAGAGAAAACTATTCACTTGCTGATCCCCAAATTTTGAGACAGAAAAACACACACCAGTAGCAAGCCACTGCAATTTTTGCAGAATTTTTAGAATTTTATAAAAGCAACTTGTAGTTCAAACCTACTCCAAAACATTAAAGAAAATAAAAGAAAAGGAAAGAAGAAATAAGCCCCACCTCAATAAGTCTAACTTGAGTACTATCATTTATCCCTAAGACTTAAAAAGAATTCAGTGGAACCCCAAAATTAAACCTACCATTTACCTTAGCTAAATTTGAACCAGTTTACCAAGTATACCACCCAAGGGTCTTGCATAAGTAAAGTTAACTTTGTTTAACTCAAGAAAGATCATACACCCTTTTAAGTTGTTATTTCTAAAAGCACATATCATATCATGCATATATCTTACGCATTGCATTCATTAGATTGTAATCTTGCCGATGGAGAGTACGTGCTCATCCCCGAGCAAGGACCTGTCCAAGAGGAGGACCAGGAGCAGGCTTCAGAGGCTGCTATCGAGGATCTCCCCGCAACCCCAGCAATTGAAGGCAAGCCCCGGTCTTATGCATAACCATGTTATTATATGCTACTTTACTACACTTAATGCTTGTAGGCTTGTAACATGCACTTAAGTGTAGGAGTTGCTTGAAACCTCTAGTTGCATGAACTTAGGACTCCTTTTTGAGATGAATACTAGTATGCTAGGTCGAGTAGCTGCTTGCTAATCAGGATCTCGGTAGAAGTCGAGTGATTTTTCTAGCACTCGCGCGAGGTCAGGAATTGATTGTATTCATCTTGATAATGGGATAGATGTTGGTCTATGGACTTGGATCCAGGGAGGATGCCTTGTCCATGAGACGGGAAAATGAATTAAGGATTAATGTGTGGATACCTGAGTCAAGCTTTTGAACGTACTAAGCACATGCCTAGAAATATGGTAACCGGTAAACCTAGTACCTGAGTGAAGCCGGGCGCGGACTTTATCCCTCATGCGACCTGAGACTGGGTCTCCCATGCTAGCTATGGTGGGTACAAGTGCGGCCACTGCACGGCGGCAGCCGGGGTCAGTGGAGCATTGTATGCCAAGGCGGTGAGGCCTGGACGCGAACGGGGAATCGATGGGGACGGTTGTCATGTGCAGGGTCGGAGTGCCCTGACATGCCGTGTGTTTAGGTTTACCTTGCAAGGTTAAAACTCGATTCGAATCGTCTGCTTCTCGCAGCTAATGAGACTGCTTGATTCCTTGTACTGCATCGAGTAAGAAGTGAAATGTGGTTACATGAGATAACTTGTTGTTTGAATTAAATGATTGTTACCATGTATGCTTAGAAGGAGCAAATCTAGCTAAGTTAATGATGGTAAAATTTGGAAAAGCTAAAAATTGATTTTAGTAACAGCTAGTGCTTTTGGCAAACCAAACCCCTCAGCCAAACAGCTGCATAGTCTAGAGGTAGAGGAGTAGACTCCTCACACCGGGTAAGTCTAGCTGAGTATTAGTATACTCAGCCTTGCTTGTGGCACCATTTTGCAGGTACCATGCAGGAATTGGTTGATGGTGTGACTTGGCCTACCACCCTGCCACCGGGTTGGACGGTCGAGTGGGATGTTGCTCCGGCAGGAGAGGAGCATGAGGAGTAGTGGGCTAGGCCTTGCCCATTTCCTCATTACCGACGACATCGATTATCCGCTGCACTTTACTTTATGAACTTTATTTGCTACTCAAGAACTCCGATTTATGTAATAATTCAGTACTTAATTTGAGGTTTCCTGTTTTATTGTATTTCTTCTGTGACTCACCTTCGAGTGAGATTGTGGAATTTGATCCTGGTTAAGTGGCTCTATCAGACTAGATCTGAAGGACTGACGGGTTATTCCGATTTAAGTGTGTCACGGCCCTTGAGGCGTGACTTAGGCACTTAAGCTGGAATAATTCGGGTGGTTCTGCCATAGCTGGTATCGGAGCAAATTCCACCACAGAGAAGGACAATAAACCATGAATACCAATTTTCAAAACCTAAAACTTGCTTAGAAACTGCTATAGATCGTCAGGACTAGACCGCTAGACCTAGGACGAAAGGCCTTAGGCATAGAGGGAGGGAGGAATAGGTGGCTAATTAATTAGGCCCCGTGGGCCAATACTTGTATTAAGGATGCCCTAAAAAGGCACCCTATTTTCTTTTTGAGAGGCAACGTTTCTTCCAGCATGCATGCATTATAAAATATAAAGAGGAATTAAAACTTTGAGCTAACCCCTTTTTCTTTAAAACCATCCGGGCTCTCTTTTTCCTTCCACCATAATCTTTATCTCTGATTCCCTTCCGCAGATGAATTCACCCACCCCCGCCAGTGGAGGAGACTCTCGTTTCAGTTCTGACTTCCCTTCTCGCGATGGCTTTCCCTCCATCTTGTGGGAAGTGCTTAACTCCGCCGGTTACCCTACGCCCCCTTTGTACACGGTGCAGTTGTATGAGGAGCATCGGGTACCTCGTTGTCGGGTCTGGCTGACTTTGGAGGCTCATCCCCTTCAGCCGGGTTGGCGTTCTCTTGACTCTGAGACGATTGGACTCAGGACGGACGACACCGTTGAGGCAGCAGCCATGAAGGCTCTGACGACTTTCTGTGGCTACCATCCCCTGGAGATGGTGATGCACCCCTTGGGACTCTTCCCTGCTAAGAAGAAGGATGATCCCATGTGGTGTAACCGCGTGAGCCATGTGAAGGATGTGTGGGCAATGTATCCTGACTTGGTTGGGAGGGTCACCGTTCAGTGCATGAGTGCGCTGTACCGCCTTCAGGCCCTTCAGAGCGATGCTATGGCACTTCTTGCTAACACCGCTCAAACCACTAAGCTCACTCTCGACAGTCGGGAAGATTTTGTGGTCGACCTATCCACAGAGTTGGTGGAGAAGGATCTGCAGGTGGAGAGGCTGCGCCAGCGTATCGCTACCTTGGAGCAGCAAGTGGAGATCCGAGACAACACTATTGATGTCTTGGAGAACCAGCTTCACGATGTGCAGAGGGAACTCGAGGAAGCAAATGACCACTTGGACATGCACCACCTGGAGATGGAGGCCAATGAAGTAGGAAGCGAGGAAGAAGAGGCTCCCGAGGAGTTAGGACCAGCCCCTGGTGCCAATGGGACTACCTCCGCGATGCCTCCTTCACCCGCATCCAGTGTCGCTTCCACCGCTCAGGGTTGAGCAGTCGCTTTGACACCTTTGGGCGGATAGAAACCTATGCGAGCTTAGTTGATGTCAGATTTTGGACTAGGCTTATGGGTACCTTCCCCTGATTGATGTAGCCCTGTAAACTTTTGAATCTGTGGGATCTTTGTCACCATGTTATCTCCATTTCGAACCTAATATTATGATTATGGCATTTTTTTTCCTTCCATATGAAATGATATCTTGTCGTTCGAAACTGTGAGTTAGGATAACAATGGCGACAATCTCTGTTTTCAGATGGCAGCTAGGCAGCGTCGCGGGCAGAACGAGCAAGTTCCCCCGCCACCTCCTCCAGCTCCCACAGTGCAGGAGCTGATGGCCCAGCAGAATGAGATTCTGCGACAGCTCTTGCAGCGCCAGCCCCACCCCCAGCAGCATGGTGGAGGCCAGCATCAGCGACCCCCGGCTATGGCAACATACCAGGAGTTTCTGAGCACGCAGCCGCCCTTGTTCGCCAAGGCAGAGGATCCGTTGGACGCCGACGTGTGGCTTCGCGTCGTCGAGTCCAAGTTTCCCCTCCTCACGGGAGACTGCCCTGATGCTACCAAGACCCGCTTCGCCGCGCAGCAGCTTCGCGGATCTGCTCGGACTTGGTGGGATCACTTCTGTGCTATGCTCCCCGTTGATCGTGAGGTATCTTGGGAGGAATTCAAGACTGCCTTCAGAGGACACCACATTCCAGCTGGCATTCTTGATCGGAAGTTGAATGAATTTCTGGCCCTCAATCAAGGAACCCGCACGGTACTGCAGTATGCGCAAGCCTTCAACGACTTATGCCAGTATGCAGGGTATCATGCTGATTCCGATGAGAAGAAGAGGGATCGCTTCCGCAGGGGTCTTAATACCAAGCTGCGGGAACGACTCAACACTGTCCGGGCTGATAGCTTCAATGAGTTGGTCAACATGGCCATCTCTCAGGAGGATTGCATTGTTGCTCACCGGGCAGAGAAGAAGAGAAAGGCACCAATGGCAGCACCATCCGCTCAGGCTCAGAGGTTCCGGATTGTTTCCCACAATCAGAGCAGGGGTTTTCAGCAGCAGGCAGGTAGATGGGTGATCAGGCCACCTCAGCAGCAGCAGCAGCCGGCACCCAACCGCTACCCAGCTCCCGCCCCAAGGAACAATCAGCCTCCACAGCAGCAGCAGTTCCGCCAGGGCAATGGGAACAAGTGTTTCACTTGTGGCAATGTGGGCCACTATGCCAAGAATTGTCCCAGGAACCAGCAGAGGCAGATGCCAGCACCCAATCAAGACAAGGGAAGGAAGCAGAAGGTGCAAGTCAGGCAAGGGAAGCTCAACTTCACTGCTCTTGAGGAAGTGCCAGAAGGAGCTCCTATCATGACTGGTATCTTTTCAGTTTATAATCAACCTGCTTTAATTCTGTTTGATTCTGGTGCATCGCATAGTTTCATTAGCCAAAAGTTCAGTGCTAAATGCAAACTGCCATTCTCTCACTCAAAAGGGTCATTCATGATAGTCACACCTGGGGGTAAAATTGCAACTAATCAATTAAACCGAAGTGTGCCTATTCAACTGGGAAGCCACATTACCAAAACCACTCTTCTTGTGTTGGGATTGGAAAATGTGGATATTATTCTAGGGGCAAATTGGATGACCTTGCACCAAGTTGTGCTTGGTGTAGCCAGTCGTACCGTGGAAGTTAATTCCCCTTTCTGCGGGAATTTTACTTTGATTTTGCCTAGTCAGGGTTCTACTCAGTCGTGTGCTTTCTCTATGACGGAGTTACCCCTGAAGAAGATCCCAGTGGTCTGTGAGTATGCAGATGTCTTTCCTGATGAATTGCCAGGAATGCCATCGGACCGGGATATTGAATTCGCCATCGAGTTGCAACCGGGAACGGCCCCAATTTCCAAGAGGCCCTACCGAATGCCACCCGCTGAGTTGGCAGAGTTGAAGAAGCAATTGCAGGAGTTGCTGGATAAGGGTTTTATTCGCCCAAGCACTTCGCCTTGGGGATGTCCAGCACTATTTGTAAAGAAGAAGGATGAAAGCTTGAGGCTGTGTATAGATTACCGCCCTCTTAATGCGGTAACTATCAAGAACAAGTATCCTTTGCCTCGTATTGATGTTCTCTTTGACCAGTTGGTCGGGGCCAAGGTGTTTTCCAAGATAGACCTTCGCTCTGGCTACCATCAGATCAAAATACGAGCAAGTGATATTCCGAAGACGGAATTTTCGACCAGATATGGGCTATATGAATTCTTGGTGATGTCATTTGGGCTGACAAATGCACCAGCATATTTCATGTATCTGATGAATTTTGTTTTTATGCCAGAATTGGACAAGTTCGTGGTGGTTTTCATCGATGATATTCTGGTGTACTCAAAGAACGAAGAAGAACATGCCGGGCATTTGCATGTAGTACTTCAACGTCTGCGAGAGCACCACCTTTATGCCAAGTTATCCAAGTGTGATTTTTGGCTAAAGGAAATCAAATTCTTGGGTCACACTATCTCTCAAGCTGGAATAGCTGTTGATCCTGATAAAGTGCAAGAGGTGATGAACTGGAAGCCACCAACGACTGTTCGCCAGATTCGGAGTTTTCTGGGATTAGCTGGTTATTACCGAAGATTTATTCCGGACTTCTCTCGAATTGCGAAGCCTATTACTGAGTTGCTGAAGAAAGAAGTCAAATTTGTGTGGAGTCAGAAGTGCGAAGATGCCTTCCATGCATTAAGACAGCATCTGACCACAGCACCAGTATTGGCGCAACCCGACAGCAGCAAACCTTTTGATGTATATTGTGATGCCTCGGGCACCGGGCTAGGTTGTGTCTTGATGCAAGACGACCGAGTCATTGCTTATGCTTCAAGAGCACTCAGGCCTCATGAGCAAAATTATCCCACTCATGACCTTGAGTTAGCAGCAGTGGTTCATGCATTGAAGATGTGGAGGCACTATCTAATGGGAACCCACTGCAACATCTTCACTGATCATAAGAGCCTTAAGTACATTTTTACTCAGGCTGATCTTAACATGAGGCAGAGAAGATGGCTAGAGCTGATCAAGGATTATGACCTGGAGGTACATTATCACCCAGGGAAAGCTAATGTGGTAGCTGATGCCTTGAGTCGGAAGTTGCAATGCAACTGTGTTCTAATGGATTCTCGCATTAACACCTTGTGTGATGAGTTGAGCAAGATGCAAATTGAAGTGATTCCTTCTGGTTCTTTGTCTCACATTTCTGTTGAGCCAGCTTTGCAAGACCAGATTATCATGGCCCAACTCAGTGACAAGGGAGTGCAGATTATCAAGAAGAATCTCCATCAGAAGGTTGAGAAGTATAATTGTTTCCGCCAGGATGAGAAGGGTGTGTTATGGTTCAAAAGCAGACTGGTGATTCCTAAAGACCAGGATCTCAAGAGGAAAATTTTGGACGAAGCTCATCTCTCCAAATTCTCTATGCATCCGGGAAGCACCAAGATGTACCATGATTTGAAGCCTTTGTACTGGTGGACCAGAATGAAGAGGGAGATAGCCCAGTATGTATCAGAGTGTGACACCTGTCAGAGGGTAAAGGCAAGCCACTTGAAGTCAGCTGGAGCTTTGCAACCACTATCCGTACCTTCGTGGAAGTGGGACGACATCAGCATGGATTTCATTGTGGGTCTGCCCAATACCTCTCGTCATCATGATTCAATTTGGGTTATTGTGGACCAATTGACGAAAGTGGCACATTTTCTTCCTGTGCACACCACTGATAAGGCTCAGAGATATGCAGAATTGTATATTGACCGGATCGTGTGTTTGCACGGATTACCTCGGACCATTGTTTCTGACCGAGGAGCCCAATTTGTTGCCAGATTTTGGGAACAATTGCAAGAGTCTTTGGGAACCAAGCTAATCAGGAGTTCAGCTTACCACCCACACACTGATGGTCAGACGGAAAGGGTAAACCAAATCCTGGAAGATATGCTGAGAGCTTGTGCGATCGATTGTGGCAAGAACTGGGATAAGCACCTCTCCTTGGCAGAGTTTGCTTATAACAATAGTTATCAATCCAGCCTAAAGATGGCACCTTTTGAAGCTCTCTATGGAAGAAGGTGCAGGACACCACTCAATTGGTCTCAGCCTGGTGAAAGAGAAGTTTTTGGACCTGATTTAGTGATTGAAGCCGAAAGGAAGGTCAAGCTAATCAGGAAGAATCTAGAAGCTGCTCAGGCCAGGCAGAAGAGTTACCATGATAGAAGAAGGAAACCTCTCCAGTTCGAGGTGGGAAGTTTTGTATACCTAAAGGTATCACCCACCAAGGGAATGCAGAGGTTTGGGATCAAAGGCAAGCTAGCCCCTCGTTACATTGGACCTTATGAGATCATAGAAGCATGTGGACCCGTGGCATACAAGCTGAAGTTACCTTCAAAGATGTCTGCCATTCACAATGTTTTTCATGTATCTCAACTGAAGAAGTGTGTTCGATTGCCGACTGAGATCATAGCAGAGCCAGAATTGGAGATAGAGCCAGATCTATCGTACCAAGAGTACCCCTCCAAGATTCTGGATTGCAAGGAAAGATCAACTCGGGCTAAATCGATCAAGATGTACAAGGTCCAGTGGAGTAATCACTCAGAGGAGGAAGCTACTTGGGAAACCGAGGAATTCCTGAGATCCAACTTCCCCGATTGCCTACCTAAGGAAGCTGGTACGTAATCACCCCCAACCCCTCCTCCTGCCTTTCGAATCTAATCCTCAAAAATATGATCTTAATTCAGAATGAAGTAACTATAAAGTAAAACTTAAAAGGACTTCCTTCTGAAGTTGCAAAGAGAATGACATTCGAAGAGCAGTTTATCCTAATAATGGCAATCATCACCCTTTTTCCTATCAGTCTCACCCTTCGCTTTACCCCGGGAGGACTCTGGCCCGAATCTCGGGACGAGATTCCTTTAAGGGGGGAAGGCTGTGACACCCCAGTGTCACTCAGGGTTTTTCTCTCAAAAGCCAAACCAAGAATCATCATTTTATGTGAACCAGAGTAAGCATGAGCAACAAAACAATTTAAGTGAGAAAGAATTCACCAAGTTTATACTTAAAAGTGTCATGATCAAAGCAATTGAGTCCTTTAAAAGATAAGATTATGCAACCCTAATTTAAAAACCCTAAATGAGCCCCATGAGCAAAATTCAAAAAAGTAAGAAAAAGGCAATTAAAAGTTTAAAATTTTGAGTTGAGCCAATTATATAAGTTCAAGTATGTTTATTAAGCAACAAGAAAGAATAAGAAGGCTTAGCCAAAATAATTCAATTAAATCCCCAAATCAGCCCTTGATCAATGAACCCTTGGGAAATTCAGATTTCTGAATTTCTGAATTTCAGACCTCCTTCCAAAGATCATCTGTGTTCTCTGCTTTTCAAAACTCAAAGCCAGAAGATCCAAATATCAAAGTCGTGCCAAATTTCCTTGAACACATTCTGGGAAAGTTTGAATTCAAACCAAATTCGTTTGACACGATTTTGGCTCAGCTTAACCTCGGGACCAGGCATTCTGACACTGGCACCTTGGTGACGCTACAACTCCCTGTCCCTAGCCTAAAACCGCACGTCGTCCATACACAAAAGACAAAGCTTAGTCTGGTGAACAAATCCCTTGCAGTGATCTTGCCCAAATTCGCGAAGATTTGCTCCCAATCGACGCTTGAACAGGGGCAGAGGCAACGGGAACACGTGTTCGACCGTGGCTGACACCCCGGTTCACGCCCGTTCGCGCACCGCGCCTTCCTAGTGCACGCCCGCGCGCACTCGTCGGTCCACGACCGCCCGTGCACCACGCCGTGCCTATAAAGCCTCCCCAGGCGCACCTCACTTCGCCCCGCACTCACCCTCACCGGCCAGCCACTTTCCCTTAGCTCCGGCGAGCTCAATTCCGCCCGCCATTGCCGCCAGAGCTTCGGCCACCGTGGCCAGCCCACCCCAGCCATCCTCCGGGCAAGCCAGTGCTTCGGCTAGCTCCGCCAGTAGCCTGTGAAGCTTGCCAAGCCCTCGGACCCGGCCAGACTTCACCGGAGGCCCGAGATTGACTTCACCGGACTTCGGTCTTCCGCCGCCGCGCGTGGACCGAGCTATCCAGTGAGTCTCCGCCCAATTCCTTGGGCTCATGTCTTCTCTGGCACCCCGTGGTCCTCCCTGACCCATTTGATTGAACTATCTCGCTGTGACCAGGCCGGTCTCCTCGCCGCCGACGAGCATCCCCGCCTGCGCGCGTGGACCGACCGACTCCGGCCATCTCCGACGGCGTTCCGCACACCGTTGTGATCCCCGAGACCTCCCCTTCATCCTCGACCTCTTCACCGGAACAGTCTCGCCGCCGGTAAGCCCCTCCGCCCTTTTCTCCGCCGCGGCTACTGTTTAAGGTAGAAGAAGGACCTCGGGTTAGGTTTTGTAGAACCCGAGGGGTTTTCTGTAATGTCAGAGACTCATGTGAATAGTAGCCTGAGGACTGATTCGTGAAGAAAACCTAGAAAACCCGCCAGGGACCCCTGTGCAAAGTGGATTTTCATTTAAATCAATTCTGTTATTCTTTTTAAATAACCAGAGAACTTGTAAAATTCATAACTTGATGAATTCCTAATCAAAAGATGCCAAACCAATTTTGCTAGCTCCTGTATATTATAATCTATCATTTAAAAATAGTAGACCCTATACTTTCTGTTCAAAATTTTAGAGTTATAAATTAAAAACAGAAACCCACTAAACCTTATTTAATCAAGGAAAATTAGTTTTTCTTCTGTGCTGAACTTAAGAAAAATGGTAGATGATTAAACCTCTTGTAGACACTGTTTAAAAATAGTAGGAACCCCAGCATTAGAAATTATGATGTAGTTTCTCATTTAAAGATGTTTTGTCAAAAACTTAGAGAAAATCAGAAAGATATTAGAAATTAATGAACAGTGATTAATATTATTTTTCCTAGTTTACTTATGTAACAGAGAACTTAGGAAAAATACAGAGACCATTATCTTGGACCAGTTTTAAATTAAAATGATTTGTTTAGCCTAAATAAGACTGAAAATCAATTATTAAAGAGGCAAAACTATAACCAAAATGCTTAATAAAATTCCAGTGGACTTGTAACCACCAGAGCCCCACTACAAAAATACAAAGCACCTCAGTCCAACTTTTTAAGTAAGGGAAATAATTACAAAGTGATAATAAGGCATTTTCCAACTAAATCATGAACAACCCCAGATATTGTGATAATGGGCAAACAAAATTTAACTAAGTCCATGATGAGGTAAACTACCAGAGAAAAATGCAAACCCATGAAAAAGAAGCAAACTCATACCAATTGTTAATGATTTAAGAGAAAAGCCATTTAATCCAAATAATGCATATCACCCCTTCCCTTAAGCAAAAAGATGCCAAACTTCAGAATGATTGCTCTTGCACAAAACCATAACTAAGAAAAATGAGAACTTTGTTGTTTGATATTTTTCAAATATAATGGTAGTAGAAAGCACCCATTTGGCTAAAAACTTGAGAAAACCATAGAAAAATAATTAAAAGGTATTAATGACTAGAAATTTGTATCAAGTCATGTTATAACACCTAAAAGCCAGCAAAAATAAGTTTTGAAGAATTACTCACTGTTAAATAGTAGTTGTAGTTCAAAGCACCCCTTCTACCCTAGAGTTTAATAATTTTGTGCAGAGAAAACTATTCACTTGCTGATCCCCAAATTTTGAGACAGAAAAACACACACCAGTAGCAAGCCACTGCAATTTTTGCAGAATTTTTAGAATTTTATAAAAGCAACTTGTAGTTCAAACCTACTCCAAAACATTAAAGAAAATAAAAGAAAAGGAAAGAAGAAATAAGCCCCACCTCAATAAGTCTAACTTGAGTACTATCATTTATCCCTAAGACTTAAAAAGAATTCAGTGGAACCCCAAAATTAAACCTACCATTTACCTTAGCTAAATTTGAACCAGTTTACCAAGTATACCACCCAAGGGTCTTGCATAAGTAAAGTTAACTTTGTTTAACTCAAGAAAGATCATACACCCTTTTAAGTTGTTATTTCTAAAAGCACATATCATATCATGCATATATCTTACGCATTGCATTCATTAGATTGTAATCTTGCCGATGGAGAGTACGTGCTCATCCCCGAGCAAGGACCTGTCCAAGAGGAGGACCAGGAGCAGGCTTCAGAGGCTGCTATCGAGGATCTCCCCGCAGCCCCAGCAATTGAAGGCAAGCCCCGGTCTTATGCATAACCATGTTATTATATGCTACTTTACTACACTTAATGCTTGTAGGCTTGTAACGTGCACTTAAGTGTAGGAGTTGCTTGAAACCTCTAGTTGCATGAACTTAGGACTCCTTTTTGAGATGAATACTAGTATGCTAGGTCGAGTAGCTGCTTGCTAATCAGGATCTCGGTAGAAGTCGAGTGATTTTTCTAGCACTCGCGCGAGGTCAGGAATTGATTGTATTCATCTTGATAATGGGATAGATGTTGGTCTATGGACTTGGATCCAGGGAGGATGCCTTGTCCATGAGACGGGAAAATGAATTAAGGATTAATGTGTGGATACCTGAGTCAAGCTTTTGAACATACTAAGCACATGCCTAGAAATATGGTAACCGGTAAACCTAGTACCTGAGTGAAGCCGGGCGCGGACTTTATCCCTCATGCGACCTGAGACTGGGTCTCCCATGCTAGCTATGGTGGGTACAAGTGCGGCCACTGCACGGCGGCAGCCGGGGTCAGTGGAGCATTGTATGCCAAGGCGGTGAGGCCTGGACGCGAACGGGGAATCGATGGGGACGGTTGTCATGTGCAGGGTCGGAGTGCCCTGACATGCCGTGTGTTTAGGTTTACCTTGCAAGGTTAAAACTCGATTCGAATCGTCTGCTTCTCGCAGCTAATGAGACTGCTTGATTCCTTGTACTGCATCGAGTAAGAAGTGAAATGTGGTTACATGAGATAACTTGTTGTTTGAATTAAATGATTGTTACCATGTATGCTTAGAAGGAGCAAATCTAGCTAAGTTAATGATGGTAAAATTTGGAAAAGCTAAAAATTGATTTTAGTAACAGCTAGTGCTTTTGGCAAACCAAACCCCTCAGCCAAACAGCTGCATAGTCTAGAGGTAGAGGAGTAGACTCCTCACACCGGGTAAGTCTAGCTGAGTATTAGTATACTCAGCCTTGCTTGTGGCACCATTTTGCAGGTACCATGCAGGAATTGGTTGATGGTGTGACTTGGCCTACCACCCTGCCACCGGGTTGGACGGTCGAGTGGGATGTTGCTCCGGCAGGAGAGGAGCATGAGGAGTAGTGGGCTAGGCCTTGCCCATTTCCTCATTACCGACGACATCGATTATCCGCTGCACTTTACTTTATGAACTTTATTTGCTACTCAAGAACTCCGATTTATGTAATAATTCAGTACTTAATTTGAGGTTTCCTGTTTTATTGTATTTCTTCTGTGACTCACCTTCGAGTGAGATTGTGGAATTTGATCCTGGTTAAGTGGCTCTATCAGACTAGATCTGAAGGACTGACGGGTTATTCCGATTTAAGTGTGTCACGGCCCTTGAGGCGTGACTTAGGCACTTAAGCTGGAATAATTCGGGTGATTCTGCCACACGCCGGAGGCTCCAACTCTGATGACGACAACTAGACGGGCCACCAGGGGGCCCCGTACTCCCTGGTCTACGGGGCCGAAGCCTGTCTTCCCCCGGAAACCCTTCTAGACTCCCCATGGGTCCAGTCTTTTGATGTGCCTATGCAGGGGCAGTTACAACGCAAGGACGTGGACTTCATCGGCAAACTCAGATGTCAAGCGGCAACCCGAAATGCACTTTGTAACTAGGCGCCCATGCACTACGGCCAATGGTTCGTGCGTAGTAGGGAGCCTAGGGTCAGGACCTAGTCCTACGGCAAGTACCGAACCAAGAAGGGGTCCGCAATCTCTCCCCCAGCTGGGAGGAACCCTTCAAGGTGACAGAAATATGCCAGCCCGGGGGGTGCCTGCCTTTCTATAACTAAAGGAGTATCTCTTCCTAACCCCTGGAGCATCTCTATAAGTTCAATCCATAGGAGCAAGTCTGAGGGGTTATGTTTTTCTTCTTTTGTAATTAGGTTTTGCATATGTGTACACCAGCCCGGTGAGGTCTGCCCTCATAAACCTGACCTGTTGGTTTACACACATGCATGTCAAGTTATAAAGAGGAGATTTACCCCCTCAAATGTGCTTCTATGATAACTTTATCCTCCTGCTCCACGGATTTATCCTGCAGTTTCCGGATAATACTATTTATCTAACCCACTCGTACGGTTCCCATCTGTCCTGACATGATGACATCCGAATTGAGTAGCCAGGCTTGCAGCATAGGACCCCTCTACGAAAGCAGAGGGGTCCGACGGCCTGGAGGCTGGTTCTAAAGAATGGGAGCTCGTTCCATGGGGTGGTCTGGAGCAGTGTAGCCGCTTAGCCTGGTCCCATACCGTAAGCCTGCACAGTACACCACTCTATGACGAGTACCCTAGTATTTGGAGCTATAGTCCTGTGGGTCCGACAACCTGGGGTCCGGCTCTAGAGAATGGACACTTGTCTCCTGGGGTGGTCCAGAGCCATGTAGCCGCTTAGCCTGGTCCTGTACCATAAGCCTGCACGCTCCACCACTCTGCAACGGGTGTCCTAGTATCTAGAACCGCGGCCCAGGAGGTCCGGACACACAACTTAGCTTCCCAGACTAAATCCTGCAAGTCTCGAGCATGTATCAAAGGATGGCTAATGTCAGACGAGGGATCCTATGGGTGTGCTACTAATGCCCCCTAGCCGAAGCTGTGTACAGGTCCAAGTCCCGGTCGGGGCTACCTCCTGGGGGTCATTGCCAACTCTTTCAAGTACGCTGGTATCCAACCTCGACACATCGAGCATGCATCCCAGAAGGGCCAAGTACCAGGGAGGAGTCGGCAACACCACACGCAATAGGGACAAATAGTATGCAGATAAGTGCTAATACTACTTGATAAATAGTACTCAAAAAGTACCTTACAAGAGCAAAAGTTATTACATCCGCCTTCAAGCGGAGCCCTAGCTCCATCTCTACAGGTGTAAACTACTCGACGCTAGCAGGGTCACGCTGGATGCTCGCAGCCACCGTCCTCGCGGAATCCTCCCGGGCGGCTTGCCAGCAACGGTGGCCACCTCAACACGGGCGCCATGGCAAAGAGGCCCTCGCCCCCGTCTTCCTACGGGGGTGACGACGAGGCCATTAAAGCCAAAGAGTTGAATGCATGGCGGCAGACGATGCTTGTGGCCTGGCCGGTGCCGCGTAGCCAAAGTTTGCCTCCTTCACAAGGATGACGAACATCCTTTCCTCCAAATGCTGGAGGAAGAGGTGGGCCACCAGCTCATGTGGAAGGCGAAACCGCAGCTCAGCTCACTCTCCACCCCTGCAAGGCTGATGAACATCCTTGAAACTAAGCACTGGCGGAAGAGCGCTAACCCCCATGAGGTTGCGCTCCTCCAGCAACAGTAAGAAAAAGGTGAGATCGGCAGCGCCATCGCGCAAGAAATGAAGAGCGCGAGCTCATCGGCGACGAGATCGCTGAGGGGGAAGGCGCTGACGCGGATCCTTCCACCGAACGCCGGCGCGCTCCATCTAGAGACCTTGAAGGCAAAGGGGCGCAGAGAGCTCAGAGGCGAAAGGGCACAGCGAGTGGGAGAGGAGCGAAGGCATGGCTGCTACTCGAGGGATGAGCCCCTTTTTAAAGGCAGACTCCCCCGCTCACGCCTCGAAACGCCGCGGGGAGCCTCCTCTGATGCACACCGGTGTACCCAGCCTCTGGCACGGGGGCCCGGGCCCACGAGTTATAAAAATCTTCGGGCGTTGGCTTCCGTGTGCGGAGAAGGCGAACCGCCGCGCGAGGAGCACGCCACCGCCTCCGGTAGTGCGCCTCTTCACCTCCGCCGAAAATAGCGGACCAGCCTCTGGCACGGGGGCTCGGGCCCACGAGTCATACTCTTTGGGCGTCGGCTTCCGTGTGTAGAGAAGGCGAATCACCGTGTGGGGAGCACGCCACCGCCTATGGTAGAACGCCTCTTCACCTCCGCCGAAACCAACAGCCTAGTCTCTGACGCGGGGGCCCGGGTCCACGAGTCATCCTCCTTGGGCACCAGTTTCTGGGTGCAGGGAAGTCGAACTGCCGCTCGTGCCAGTACCGTGCCTCCTTGGGGCCGCCGCAGAAGACAGAGAAGGTGAATTTTCAAAACCAAATGCAGCGGTATCGAGGCACCCCGCGCATGGCCCAGTAAAGCCATCAAGTGCGGAGACCACGAGTCAGTCAGCCGCGGGGACAGGCGTGGCAGTTGACGTGACCGAAGACGGGCTGGTAGTAATTATAACAGCAAGCGCATGGGAGCAGCGCGCCAATCGCCGTTCAAGCTTTGGCCTCACATGCAGGCTCGTGTCCTCCCCTAAGGCGGGCCCGGGGCCCACTATCGGTACCCTGAATCAGGGGTACCCCTTACTACAGCATGAAGACACGGTGCCCACGCAACTATCTCTAGTCACATGGCGAACAGCACCCGACTCCTCCACGTGGATGGCCCCAGGGTCGCCATGTGGCTAGATAAAACGATATACCCCAAGATGCCAACAGTGGGTCCGGACCCCCATGGGAAAATACCGGACCCCTGTACATGTAGACTGAACCTCCAGAGCAAGGTCTAGGATCCCCGCGAGGGCAACCCGGACCTCCGGGTCGGGTCCCGAACCCCTCTGTGTGGGGTCCAGACTACTCTCAGCCGGGCCCCGGGACTCTGAGGCAGAGAATACCTAGGCCATGCTCAGACAGGGGTCCAGTGTTGACGCGTGTCCAGGCCCAGCCTGGTGCGGACCTGCCTGCATAACGCTACTGCTCCCCACCCAGGCGGAGACCTCATGCTGCCATGCGGCCTACCGCGCGTGACGTAAGCCAACGGGCAGAGCCTGACGTAAGGCCTATGGGCCACGCTGTCTCTGCATTTAATGTCTCCTGTCCACTCAGCTGGCAGGCGGCGTCCAGGCCATCCTGCAGGCGGTGTGCCTGTCCACCCCATTGCCAAACAGTACACCCATACTGCGAAGTGCACTGGGCCCATCCATCGTTAGTCATACATTGTCAGGGAAGCTTCCCCTACGCGCCAATACTACGCAGATCACGGATATCAGGACGCAAGGAAGATTGCACTGGGGACGAGCATTAGTCGCTCCAAGTATTACATCCGTTATGTCCCTGGGCCCATATGTCGGGGCTCAGCACCCTTGTGCGTGCCCCCCTTAGACTATAAAAGGGAGGGCACGCGACGTTACAAGATAGGCTCATTCAGACTCAAGCCATCCTAGACACAACTCAAGCTCACGAGCAATACAACACACAGTGGAGTATGGTATTACGCTCCGATGGCCCGAACCACTCTAAACCCTTGCGTGTTCTTGTGTGTCCATCCCCCAATCTCATAACAGGCAAAACGCTTAGGCCCCTCCACATCTTAGGATTTAGGGCGGGTGCATTCCGCCACCCGGACGGAGATTTCCTCTCCAACAATAGTCATTGAGTTTCGTAGTCATGACTATTATAACACTTTGATCTTAGTGTACTAATCTATTGAAAGTAGGAATTGTAAGTTAAAAGATTAAACAATTATTAATTTGAGTTAGAAATATAATTAAGTAAACATGAAATCAAGAGGAGATGTTGGGTTGATCTCATCCAACTAGAGATGATGAAAGTCGCCTAGAGGGGGGTGGATAGGCGGAAACTGAAATTTACAACTTTAAACACACTACAAGCCGGGGTTAGAGTTAGAATAAATATCAAGTTTGGGAGAGAGGGAAAAACAAATCAACCAAGAAATAAAGCAGATGAACACAGTGATTTGTTTTACCGAGGTTCGGTTCTAAAGGATCTAGTCCCCGTTGAGGTGGTCACAAAGACCGGGTCTCTTTCAACCCTTTCTCTCTCTCAAACGGTCACTTAGACTGAGTGATTTTTCTTCCTTGATTTCTTAGGTCACTTATGTGACAGCCCTCCCAAGTTATCAGGCCCACATGCACCAATCCTTGCCTTACTGGCCTCAGATGGCTGTGCACGTGTACCGGGTAACTTAACAAGGATATCGAGTTTGCCAACTGGAACTCCTCATCCCAAGGATCTCCCACATAATAGGTATATTACAGTAATCACATTTGATACACACACAATGGAGATAGAGCGGAAGACTTTTACAAAGTACACTTTACATTCCAGAACTCAAGTTTTACATGGTAGAAAGAGATGTATTTATTACAAGTCCTGATAGTACTCGAAGTGCATAACTTATTACAATAATTGGAAGGGTGAAGCCTTTCCATAAGAGATATATAAAAACATTCTAAGCTTCAAGTCCTCCACATGAAGTAACTAACCCAAAGATAAGGGAATAAAACTCCTCCTACAAAAACAACAAGGGATAAAACCCTGAGTAGGCAATTACTCAGCAAGACTTACCTGACTAAGGAAAAGACTCTCAAGGATATGCTGGCTTAAAGGGATTCAAGGTAAAGGTTATCAAGTTTTAAAGACTCTTTTTGCAGAAAAGCTTACTAGAAGTGGGTCCGTAAGCCAAGTTTTATTTCACAAGTTAGTTTATTACCTGAATCTTCTAGCCTAAATCTAGTGTTTGCCTAATCTAGATCATTCACTTGACCTACACTAGGTTGCTTTTAATCAAAACTTTGTTATACTTGTTAACTACGCTGCAGGTCGAAGATCTAGTCTTCATAACCGAGAAGTAACGGCGATCCGAATCGATTAATACCCAGTTGGGGATCTCCAACCACACGACACATGCTTCTCTTAACACTTTTGCACATGTCTACCATTACCACGTATCCTCCACCACATGAACAGGTCCGCGCCACCCGAGAGCACACCACCCCTTTTAGGCGGTCTTTTGCCAGGAGGGTACGTGCCACTCTCGCCATCTCTCCACTCCCAGTGCGTGATTGTCTTTTCACGTATGGAATAGCCGGGTTCAGGCTTGCCCATGACGAGGTATGTGGCCAGATAAAAGGTCCTAGATCAGCAGGCCAACAATCGGTACGATCCTTAATCGACACAGACGGGCGACTTTTCCTGCTCAGCGTCTGGTCCCATTTAAACTATTTCAAAATTTTGGTGCCTGGCGGAGGGGCCATGCCTGGATAATGAATTTATCAACGTCTTGATGCCTTCATTATCCCAAGCCCATTTTCTTTTTTGTAAAAACATGAGTCATAGATCAAAAACATTTTTCTTAGTCTATCAGCATGACTAAGCATCTCTAGCTTTTATAAAAACAGGTGACAAGGTATGGTAATCAATCTTTCAAGGATGGTAATGCATCAAGTGTTTAATCAATCAACTCCTATCACCTAATACAGCATATAAGTGATAAAATTTTGTAAACACAAGGGAGGTGGCAAATCAACCAAGCTTTGGCCGAGGAGCACAGAGACACAACAGAACTCTTCACTGGACTTTGTGTTTTATGGCAAAGGAATAAAAAGATACATTCTATTGGCCTCCACATGCTCACAGGGGAGATGGTGTGGAGGACCAGCACCTACATGCATCCAAAGTTCCAAATGCATGGACAACCTCTCATAGTTCTACACCAGTTACCAGCACAAGGGGAGAGGCACACCTTAGCTTCCTGCATGCTTGACAGCAACTAAGTAGATAAGCTGCTGAGTCAGCTATGGATAGAGTTTACACCTTCCAGAGTTCATCCGTAAGGTTGTGGAGTTATGACAGGTGAATTTTCCCTCTTTCAACCAAATCTGTTCAGGTCTACTGCTGCACACCAGAACCACCTAGAGAACTAGTGGAGTTAGATATTTTCAGAGATTTCTGGACTGCACTAATCTTGTTCAGTCGACTGCAGGACCAAATTGGGACCCCTTTTTCTCTCAATTTCCAAAAGCAACAGATCCATCTTAATTCACAAGAGTTATTCCCCAACCATAGATCTACTAACTTGCTATAGCAACCCAAGGTTGAAAATACTTAGAACAAAAGTTATGGTGTACCAAAGTAGAGCAAACAGACTGAAACACCCAGTTTCAGCTAACTGAAACAGCTCACCCCCAACGTGACATAGAAAATTGCAACACCTTTTTCTCCACATTTTATTCAGTAGCAAGCCCAACTCTTCACATGAAACTGTTTTACCTTCAGATGATCTTCCATCTTGCTATAGAACTTTTAGCCCAAAAACTCATGAATTTGTCACAAAACTGCTCTAAACCGGGCATCATGCACTGCAAATTCAGTTTTCAGTGACTGAACATAATTCAATTACAGCCAACCTGACAGCTGATCTTGGCACCAATTTTTCTCCAGGTTTTGTATAGGATCAAGTCCCTCACCCTTAAAGACATTTGTTTATTTATAGATAACCTCCATTTTTGTTATAAAGATCTCAGTTCAAAATTGCTTAGAAAGGGCACCACACAGCCCCAAAGTAGAGCCAAATGTTGAAACTCAAATCTGTTCACTATTCCTAATCTGAAAACTCCAAGAACCTGACAGCCCATCTTTAGGCACCCTTTTCTGTGATTTTTATATAGAACCAAGCCAGCCTCCCTTAAGCAAACTTGCACACAAATATATGTTCTTCAAATTTGCTATAAAAGGTATGGCTTAATACTCCAAGGATCAAGCACTAGAGAGCTCCAAAGTTGATTTAAACACACAATGTCTATGTGCTAAAATAAGACTAAGTCTGATTTCAGATTTAGCACATTGAATCTTTGAACTACTGTTACTGTCAGTTCCAGCTGGTTTTAGTGGCATTACCCTTAATCAAACATGCACACCAAAGTATGGGATTCTACTTTGGTACAGCACTCATGGCCCAGAACTACATGAATTAGCCCTTAAGAAGTATCCCAAATCTGCTTCAGACTGAAAAAACAGCAGGACTGAATTTTTATCTAAGTCTGATTTTCCAAACTGAACACTGCATCTTTAGGCTCCTTTTTCTACCAGTTCCATATAGAGTGAGAGCTTCAATACTTAATAAAAGTTGTTCTCCTATAGTTACTCTACAAAAGTTTGTTATAACAACTGTTTCCAAAATACTCATGGATTAAAAGTTACAGGGATTCAAAAACAGATAAACAAAATTGTTTTGGGCTGATTCCAACTGACCCAAATCTGAAATTTTGCAAATTACTTCAAATTCTCCCACATCACTTGGAGAGCTCAAAATATGAAAATTGTTCACTTTTCCAAGCTCCACAACTTTGAAATATGAACCTCTAGCAAATTCTCTCTAGATTCAAAACTCCACTTTTGGGCTAGTTTAAGGTTTCAATTGGAATTGTTTTTCTCCAACAATCTCACCACATATGGTTTGAAATTTTTTTACCCAGTGAATGCACTCTAGGTGTATCAAGCAAGATGATGTTGATGCATATGATGAAATGTTAAATTTTTAGTTCTCGTAACACTAGGGGTGTTACATCCTTCACCCCTAAAAAGGAATCTCATCTCGAGATTAAAATTCCAGGTTAAGTAGTCGAAAAGGAAACGCATCACGATCTTATTCCACATTTGTTCTTACAAGGTAGGGGTGTGCCCCTGTTGGTTCGCATCATGACAATTTATATAAGGCCTTGGATTTACAAGAATCTAAAAACTAAGGAAAATGCTCCATTAAGTAGTCTTCTGATTCCCAAGTAGCCTCCTCTTCGGAATGCTGGTTCACTTGATGATCTTTCTTCGTGTGACTCTGTCTTTCTGGTCCAGCACCCGAATAGGATACTTAGAGTAAGTCAGATCAGGCTTGAGGTTGACATCTAAAACATCTACTACTTGTTCGGGGACTCGGAGACATTTCTTCAGTTGAGATACGTGAAACACGTTGTGCACAGCTAGAAGACTTTCTGGCAGTTGCACCTTGTAAGCCACAAGTCCACACCGCTCAAGCACTGGAATGGACCAACATAGCGAGGTGCTAGTTTTCCCTTGACACCAAATCGAGTTACGCCTTTCATAGATGACACTTTTAGATACACATGATCACCAACATGAAAAATCAAAGACCGACATCTTTTATCGGCATAACTCTTTTGACGAGATTGTGCCATTTGCAAATTTTGTTGGATCACTTGAACTTTTTCTTCAGCTTCCTTTACAAGATCAGGCCCAAAGAAGTATTTCTCTCCTGGTTCTGACCAATTCAACGGTGTCCTACATCTACGACCATAAAGAGCTTCAAAGGGTGCCATTTTTATGCTTTCTTGGTAATTATTGTTATATGAAAACTCGGCCAAAGGCAGACATTCATCCCACTTAATTGAATAAGCAAGCACACAGGATCTTAACATATCCTCCAGAATCTGATTTACCCGTTCTGTTTATCCACTGGTTTGCGGATGATATGCTGAACTATGAATTAGCTTAGTACCCAGAGATTTATGCAATTCTTCCCAAAACCTGGAGACAAACTATGGTCCCCTGTCGGATACAATTGTTTTAGGCACTCCATGTAGACTCAGGATACGAGCAATATAAAAATCAGCATAGGTCCTTGCCGGATATAAAGTCTTCACTGGCAAGAAGTGTGCTAGCTTAGTGAGACGATCAACAATCACCCAGATAGAATCATACCCTTTTGAGGTTTTGGGTAAACCAATAATGAAGTCCATACTAATATCTTCCCACTTCCAGGCCGGAATGGGTAGAGGTTGCAATGGCTCGGCAGATTTCAAATGGACGGCTTTCACTCGTTGACAAATGTCACACTTAGCCACATACCGAGCAATTTCTATTTTCATCTTAGTCCACCAAAACCGTTGCTTCAGATCTTGATACCTCTTATTGCTTCCTGGGTGAATAGAATACTGAGACAAATGAGCTTCGTCCAATATTTGTTGACGTAATTTAGGTACCTTTGGAATTACCAATCGATGCTTGAACCAAAGGACACCATTTTCATCGATTCTGAAACATGTAGCCTTTCCTACTTCAACCCGTTCTTTAATATGGGCTATACCCTTATTCACCTTTTGAGCATCAATAATTTGGCTCTGGATAGATGATTCAAGAACAAGATTGGTTATGGTTCCATGCTGAATTATTCCCAAATTCATCCTTTCCATTTCCTGACACAAGATGACAGTTAAAGGTTCTGCCGAAAGACAATTACACTGAGACTTCCGGCTGAGAGCATCTGCCACCACATTAGCTTTGCCGGGATGGTAATGAACCTCAAGATCATAGTCCTTTATCAACTCTAACCATCTTCGTTGCCTCATATTCAGCTCGGATTGAGTGAAGATATACTTTAAACTTTTATGGTTCGTGTATATATGACATGTATTACACAGCAGATAATGGCGCCAGATCTTGAGTGCATGAACAACAGCAGCCAATTCAAGATCATGGGTTGGGTAATGCTCTTCATGATGCTTGAGTTGTCGTGATGCATAAGCAATCACACGACCCTCTTGCATAAGTACACACCCTATGCCAATGCCTGAAGCATCACAATAAACATCAAATGATTTCTCAATATCGGGTTGAGCCAATACTGGTGCTGAAGTCAACAACTTCTTTAGCTCTTCAAAAGCTTTGTTGCACTCGGATGACCACACAAACTTGACATGATTCTTGAGTAACTCAGTAATAGGCTTAGCTATCTTAGAGAAATCTAGAATAAAACGACGGTAATATCCCACCATTCCAAGGAAACTTCGGACCTAATGCACTTTAGTAGGTGGTTTCCATTCCAAAATGTCCTTGACTTTACTTGGGTCGACCGCAACACCTTCGGCAGACAAGATACGACCCAAGAACGGAATTGTGTCCAACCAAAATTCACATTTACTGAACTTGGCATATAGTTGATGTTCTCTTAACCTTGTCAGAACAATACGCAAGTGCTCTGCGTGATCATCTTTGGTCTTGGAGTATATCAAGATGTCATCAATAAAGACCACCACAAACTTGTCAAGCTCGGGCATGAACACCGAGTTCATTAAGTACATGAATGTGCTGGAGCATTGGTCAGACCAAAAGACATAACCAAATATTCATATAGACCATATCGGGTAGTAAAATCAGTCTTAGGAACATCTTCAGGACGGATTCTTATCTGGTGATAACACGATCTAAGGTCAATCTTAGAAAATACTTTAGCTCCAGAAAGTTGATCAAACAACAAATCAATACGAGGGAGAGGTATTTGTTCTTAATGGTTGAAAGGGAAATAGGCTTACACCTCTTCCTAATTGATTTTGGTGGTTGAATTGCCCAACACAAATAATTGGACTAACTAGTTTGCTCTAGATTATGAGTTTTACAGGTGCCAAAGGTTCACAATAGACCAATAAAATGACCAAAAAGGGTTCAAACAAAGAGAGCCAAAGACAACCGAAGTGTGCCCTGGTCTGGCGCACCGGACTGTCCGGTGTGCCACCGGACAGTGTCCGGTGTGCCAGGGAACTCGAAGCTGAACTCCTCACCTTCGGGAAAATAGGAGGCCGCTCCGCTATAATTCACTGGACTGACCGGTGAGGCACCGAAGAGTGTCCGGTGACACACCGGACTGTTCGGTGTGCCAGCGGAGCAACGGCTACTTCGCACGCAACGGTCGACTGCAACGCATTTAATGCGCGCCTGCGCACGCAGAGGTCAGAGCACGCGCAGTTGGCGCACCGGACAGTCTACAGGACCTGTCCGGTGCACCACCGGACAGCCAGAAGACCCCACTTGTCAGAGCTCCAACGGTCGAACCCTAACGGCCGGGTGACGTGGCTGGCACACCGGACTGTTCGGTGCGCCATTCGACAGCAGCCTCCACCAAACAGCTAGTTTGGTGGTTGGGGCTATAAATACCCCAACCACCCCACCATTCATTGTATCTAAGTTTTCCACCTTCCAACCTCTTACAAGAGCTATAGCATTCAATTCTAGACACAACCAAAGAGATCAAATCCTCTCCCAAGTCCGGAATCACTCCAAATCAAATAGTGACTAGAGAGAGCGACATTTGTGTTCATTTGAGCTCTTGCGCTTGGATTGCTTCTTTTCTTTCTCATTCTTTCTTGTGATTCACTCAATTGTAACCAAGGCAAGAGACACCAATTGTGTGGTGGTCCTTGCGGGGACTTAGTGTCCCGTGTGATTGAGAAGAGAAGCTCACTCGATCTAAGTGACCGTTTGAGAGAGGGAAAGGGTTGAAAGAGACCCGGTCTTTGTGACCACCTCAACGGGGAGTAGGTTTGCAAGAACCGAACCTCGGTAAAACAAATCCTTGTGTCTCACTCTTTATTTACTTGCGATTTGTTTTTCACCCTCTCTCTCGGACTCGCTTATATTTCTAACGCTAACCCGGCTTGTAGTTGTGATTAACTTTGTAAATTTCAGTTTCGCCCTATTCACCCCCCCTCTAGGCGACTTTCAATTGGTATCAGAGCCGGTGCTTCATTAGAGCTTAACCGCTCGAAGTGATGTCGGGAGATCACGCCAAGAAGGAGATGGTGACCGGCGACAAGCCCGCTACAAGCCACGGGAAGGCTCCATCGGGAGAGTCTCGCAACAAGGGGAAGGACAAGGCATCCTCCTCACAAAAGTCGCATCGGAGTGGCGACAAGAAAAAGAAGATGAGGAAAGTGGTCTACTACGAGACCGATTCTTCATCGCCATCCACCTTCGGCTCCGACGCGCCGTCCATAACTTCTAAGCGCCATGAGCGCAAGAAGTATAGTAAGATTTCCCTACGCTACCCTCATATTTCAAAGCGTACCCCTTTACTTTCCGTTCCACTAGGCAAACCACCGGTTTTTGACGGTGAAGATTATAATATGTGGAGTGACAAAATAAGGCATCATCTAACCTCACTCCACACAAGCATTTGGAACGTTGTTGAGTTTGGTGTACAGGTACCATCCGTAGGGGATGAAGACTATGATTCGGATGAAGTGGCCCAAATTCATCACTTCAACTCCCAAGCCACTACTATACTCCTCGCATCTCTAAGTCGAGAGGAGTATAATAAGGTGCAAGGGTTGAAGAGCGCAAAGGAAATTTGGGATGTGCTTAAGACCGCGCACGAAGGAGACGAAGTGACCAAGATCACCAATCGGGAGATGATCGAGGGGGAGCTCGGTCGCTTCATGCTTCACCAAGGAGAGGATCCGCAAGCCATGTACAACCGCTTGAAGACCTTGGTGAACCAAGTGTGCAACCTTGGGAGCACTAAATGGGATGACCATGAGATGGTCAAGGTTATTCTAAGATCCCTCGTTTTTCTTAACCCTACACAAAGTTCAATTATTTCGAGGTGATCCTAGATACACACTAATGTCTCCCGAGGAAGTTATAGGGAAGTTTGTGAGCTTTGAGCTAATGATCAAAGGCTCAAAGAAAATCATCGAGCAAGGCACTTCATCCACGCTCGAGGCACAACCCGTCGCATTCAAGGCAACGGAGGAGAATAAGGAAGAGTCTACATCAAGTAGGCTCCCCATTGACGCCTCAAAGCTCGACAATGAGGAGATAGCTTTAATCATCAAAAGCTTTCGACAAATCCTCAAGCAAAGGAGGGGGAAGGACTACAAGCCCCGCTCCAAGAAGGTTTGCTACAAGTGTGGTAAGCCCGGTCACTTTATAGCAAAATGTCCTATTTCTAGTGACAGGGGCGACGACAAGAAGGGGAGAAGAAAGGAAAAGAAGAGATACCACAACAAGAAGGGGGGGCGATGCCCATGTGTGCCGCGAGTGGGACTCCGACGAGAGCTCCACCGACTCCTCCTCTGACGAGGATGCCGCCAACATCGCCGTCAACAAGGGACTCCTCTTCCCCAACGTCGGCCACAAGTGCCTCATGGCAAAGGACGGCAAAAAGAAGAAGGTTAAATCTAAATCCTCCACTAAATATGCCACCTCTAGTGATGAGGCTAATTCTAGTGATGATGAGGATAATTTGTTTACTCTTTTTGCCAACCTTAACATGCAACAAAAGAAGAAGTTAAATGAATTAATTAGCACTATTCATGATAAGGATGAACTCTTGGATAGCCAAGAGGGCTTCCTAATTAAGGAAAATAAGAAGCATGTTAAGGTTAAGAATGCTTATGCTCTAGAGATGGAAAAATGTGAAAAATTAACCAGTGAGCTAAGCACATGCCATGATTTGATTGGCAACCTTAGGAATGAGAATGCTAGATTAATTGCTAAGGGTGATGCTAATGTTTGCGATGATTCAATTTCCAATCTTAGAAATGATAATGCTAGTTTACTTGCTAAGATTGAAAATTTGAATACCTCTCTTGCTAGCCTTAGGATTGAAAATGAAAAATTGTTTACTAAGGCCAAGGACTTAGATGTTTGCAATGCTTCCATTTCGGATCTTAGAAGTGAAAATGATATTTTACATGCTAAGATTGTTGAACTAAAAACTTGCAAACCATCTACATCTACCATTGAGCATGTTTCTATTTGCACTAGATGTAGAGATGTTGATATTGATGCTATTCATGATCACATGGCTTTAATTAAACAACAAAATGATCATATAGCAAAATTAGATGCTAAAATTGCCGAGCATGAGCTAGAAAATGAAAATTTTAAATTTGCTCGTAGTATGCTTTATAGTGGGAGACGCCCTGGCATCAAGGATGGCATTGGCTTCCAAAAGGGAGACAATGTCAAACTTAATGCCCCTCCTAAAAGATTATCTAACTTTGTTAAGGGCAAGGCTCCCATGCCTCAGGATAACGAGGGTTACATTTTGTACCCTGCCGGTTATCCCGAGCATAAGATTAAGAGGATTCATTCTAGGAAGTCTCACTCTGGTCCTAATCATGCTTTTATGTATAAGAGTGAGACATCTAGTTCTAGGCAATCAACCCATGCAAAATTGCCTAAGAAGAAAACTCCAAAAGCATCAAATGAACCTAGCATTTCATTTAAAACTTTTGATGCATCTTATGTGTTGACTAACAAATCCGGCAAAGTCGTTGCCAAGTATGTTGGGGGCAAACACAAGGGGTCAAAGACTTGTGTTTGGGTACCCAAAGTTCTTGTTTCTAATGTCAAAGGACCCAAAACTATTTGGGTACCTAAAATCAAGAACTAAAATTGTTTTGTAGGTTTATGCATCCGAGGGCTCAAGTTGGATCATCGACAGTGGATGCACAAACCATATGACAGGGGAGAAAAGGATGTTCTCCTCCTACGAGAAAAATTAAGATCCCCAACGAGCTATCACATTCGGGGATGGAAATCAAGGTTTGGTCAAAGGATTGGGTAAAATTGCTATATCACCTGACCATTCCATTTCCAATGTTTTTCTTGTAGATTCTTTAGATTACAACTTGCTTTCTGTTTCCCAATTATGCAAAATGGGTGACAACTGTCTTTTTACAGATACAGGTGTTACTGTCTTTAGAAGAAGTGATGATTCAGTAGCTTTTAAGGGAGTATTAGAGGGTCAGCTATACTTAGTTGATTTCAATAGAGCTGAACTCAATACTTGCTTAATTGCTAAGACTAACATGGGTTGGCTCTGGCATCACCGACTAGCCCATGTTGGGATGAAGAATCTTCACAAGCTTATAAAGGGAGAGCACATTTTGGGACTAACAAATATGCATTTTGAGAAAGACAGGATCTGTAGCGCATGCCAAGCAGGGAAGCAAGTTGGTGCTCATCATCCACATAAGAACATCTTAACGACTGACAGGCCACTCGAGCTCCTCCACATGGACCTATTCGGCCCGATCGCTTACATAAGCATCGGTGGGAGTAAGTACTGTCTAGTTATTGTGGATGACTATTCTCGCTTCACTTGGGTATTCTTTTTACAGGAAAAATCTCAAACCCAAGAGACCTTAAAGGGATTCTTGAGACGGGCTCAAAATGAGTTCGGCTTGAGGATCAAGAAAATTAGAAGTGATAATGGGACGGAGTTCAAGAATTCACAAATTGAAGGCTTCCTTGAGGAGGAGGGCATCAAGCATGAGTTCTCTTCTCCCTACACGCCACAACAAAATGGTGTAGTGGAGAGGAAGAATAGAACTGTACTGGACATGGCAAGAACCATGCTTGATGAGTACAAGACTTCGGATCGGTTTTGGGCCGAGGCGGTCAACACCGCTTGCTACGCCATCAACCGGTTGTATCTACACCGAGTCCTCAAGAAGACATCATACGAACTCCTCACCGGTAAAAAGCCCAATGTTTCATATTTTAGAGTCTTTGGTAGCAAATGTTTTATTCTTGTTAAAAGAGGTAGAAAATCCAAATTTGCTCCTAAGGCTGTAGAAGGCTTTTTACTAGGATATGATTCAAACACAAGGGCATATAGAGTCTTTAACAAGTCCACTGGACTAGTTGAAGTTTCTTGTGACATTATGTTTGATGAGACTAACGGCTCTCAAGTAGAGCAAGTTGATCTTGATGAATTAGATGATGAAGAGGCTCCATGCGTCGCGCTAAGGAACATGTCCATTGGGGATGTGTGTCCTAAGGAAATCGAAGAGCCCATTCAAGCACAAGATCAACCATCCTCCTCCATGCAAGCATCTCCACCAACTCAAGATGAGGATGAGGCTCAAGATGATGAAGAAGAAGATCAAGAAGATGAGCCACCTCAAGAAGATGGCAATGATCATGGGGGAGATGCAAATAATCAAGACAAGGAGGATGAGCAAGTTGCAAGGCCACCACACCCAAGAGTCCACCAAGCAATCCAACGAGATCACCCTGTGAACACCATCCTCGGCGACATTCATAAGGGGGTAACCACTAGATCTCGTGTTGCACATTTTTGTGAGCGTTACTCTTTTGTTTCCTCTATTGAGCCACACAGGGTAGAGGAAGCACTTTAAGATTCGGATTGGGTGATGGCGATGCAAGAGGAGCTCAACAACTTCACGAGGAATGAGGTATGGCATTTAGTTCCACGACCTAACCAAAATGTTGTAGGAACCAAGTGGGTCTTTCGCAACAAACAAGACGAGCATGGTGTGGTGACAAGGAACAAAGCCCGACTTGTGGCCAAGGGATATTCACAAGTCGAAGGTTTGGATTTTGGTGAAACCTATGCACCCGTAGCTAGGCTTGAATCAATTCGCATTTTACTTGCCTATGCTACTTACCATGGCTTTAAGCTTTACCAAATGGACGTGAAAAGTTCCTTCCTCAACGGACCTATCAAGGAAGAGGTCTATGTTGAGCAACCTCCCGGCTTTGAAGACAGTGAGTATCCTAACCATGTTTATAGACTCTTTAAGGCGCTTTATGGGCTCAAGCAAGCCCCAAGAGCATGGTATGAATGCCTAAGAGACTTTCTTATTGCTAATGGCTTCAAAGTCGGAAAAGCCGATCCTACACTCTTTACTAAAACACTTGCAAATGATTTGTTTGTATGCCAAATTTATGTTGATGATATCATATTTGGGTCTACTAACGAATCTACATGTGAAGAGTTTAGTAGGATCATGACACAAAAAATCGAGATGTCTATGATGGGGGAGTTGAAGTATTTTCTAGGATTCCAAGTCAAGCAACTCCAAGAGGGCACCTTCATTAGCCAAACGAAGTACATTCAAGACATTCTAACCAAGTTTGGGATGAAGGACGCCAAGCCCATCAAGACACCCATGGGAATAAAAGGGCATCTCGACCTCGACACGGGAGGTAAATCCGTAGATCAAAAGGTATACCGGTCGATGATAGGTTCCTTACTCTATTTGTGTGCTTCACGACCGGATATTATGCTTTCCGTATGCATGTGTGCAAGATTCCAAGCCGATCCTAAGGAAGCTCACCTTAGGGCCGTAAAACGAATCTTGAGATATTTAGTTTATACTCCTAAGTTTGGCCTTTGGTACCCCAGGGGATCCACATTTGATTTAATTGGTTATTCCGATGCCGATTGGGCAGGGTGCAAAATTAATAGAAAGAGCACATCGGGGACTTGCCAGTTCTTGGGAAGATCTATGGTGTCTTGGGCTTCAAAGAAGCAAAATTTTGTGGCTCTTTCAACCGTCGAAGCCGAGTATATTGCCGCAGGCCATTGTTGCGCGCAATTGCTTTGGATGAGGCAAACCCTCAGGGACTACGATTACAAATTAACCAAAGTTCCTCTTCTATGTGATAATGAGAGTGCAATCCGCATGGCGAATAATCCCGTTGAGCATAGCCGCACTAAACACATAGCCATTCGGTATCATTTTCTAAGGGATCACCAACAAAAGGGGGATATCGAGATTGCATATGTTAGCACCAAAGAACAATTAGCCGATATCTTTACCAAGCCATTGGATGAACAAACCTTTACCAAACTTAGGCATGAGCTAAATATTCTTGATTCTAGGAATTTTTATTGATGTTTTGCACACATAGCTCATATATATACCTTTGATCATCTCTTTTATATGCTATGACTAATGTGTTCTTTCAAGTCCATTTCATGCTAAGTCATCGATTGAAAGGGAAAAGGAGTCTTCGGTGAAGACAAGGCTTCCACTCTGCTCCATCGAATCATTCATCCTTCGCCGTCGCTCCGCACTAACTCTCCAACTTTGGTATAATCGTCACTCCTTTACTTCCGTCCAAAGGGGGAGAGAGTAGTTTAAAAGGGCTTATATTTCACTCAAATATCCATTTTTGGCGATTCATGCCAAAGGGGGAGAGAGTATTAGCCCAAAGCAAAAGGACCGCACCACCACCAATTTCAAAAAATATAGTCTTTTATTTGGTATTAAAAGAAGTTTTTTAATTGGTATCTTATTTTGATATAATTTCAAATTAGTATACCCTCTTCAAAATTAATATATAAAACCCTCTTGAACACTAAGAGGAGGATTTCATTAAGGGGGAGTTTTGTTCTAGTCAAAGGAAAAGCATTTGAACCAGAGGAGAAAATTTCAAAACTTGAAAATGCTTCTCAAAATCTTATTCATTCATCGTTGACTATTTGCAAAAGAACTTTGAAAAGAATTTCCAAAACATTTTTGCAAAACAAAACATGTGGTGCAAGCGTGGTCCAAAATGTTAATAAGAAGAAAAGCTATCCATGCACATCTAGTAAGTAATATTTATTGGTTTCATTCCAAGCAACCTTTGCACTTACATTATGCAAACTAGTTCAATTCTGCACTTCCATTTTTGCTTTGGTTTGTGTTGGCATCAATCACCAAAAAGGGGGAGATTGAAAGGGAAATAGGCTTACACCTTTTCCTAATTGATTTTGGTGGTTGAATTGCCCAACACAAATAATTGGACTAACTAGTTTGCTCTAGATTATGAGTTTTACAGGTGCCAAAGGTTCACAATAGACCAATAAAATGACCAAAAAGGGTTCAAACAAAGAGAGCTAAAGACAACCGAAGTGTGCCCTGGTCTGGTGCATCGGACTATCCGGTGCACCACCGGACAGTGTCCGGTGCACCAGGGAACTCGACGCTGAACTCCTCACCTTCGGAAAAATGGGAGGCCGCTCCGCTATAATTCATCGGACTGATCGGTGAGGCACCGGACAGTGTCCAGTGACACATCGGACTGTCCAGTGTGCCAGCGGAGCAACGACTACTTCGCACGCAACGGACGACTGCAACGCATTTAATGCGCGCCTGCGCGCAGAGGTCAGAGCACGCGCAGTTGGCGCACCGAACAGTCTACAGGACCTGTCCAGTGCACCACCGGACAGCCAGAAGACCCCACCTATCAGAGCTCCAACGGTCGAACCCTAATGGCCGGGTGACGTGGCTGGCGCACCGGACAGTGTCTGGTGGCGCACCGGACTGTCTGGTGCGCCATTCGACAGCAGCCTCCACCAAACGGCTAGTTTGGTGGTTGGGGCTATAAATACCCCAACCACCCCACCATTCATTGTATCCAAGTTTTCCACCTTCCAACCTCTTACAAGAGCTATAGCATTCAATTCTAGACACAACCAAAGAGATCAAATCCTCTCCCAAGTCCGGAATCACTCCAAATCAAATAGTGACTAGAGAGAGCGGCATTTGTGTTCATTTGAGCTCTTGCGCTTGGATTGCTTCTTTTCTTTCTCATTCTTTCTTGTGATTCATTCAATTGTAACCAAGGCAAGAGACACCAATTGTGTGGTGGTCCTTGCGAGGACTTAGTGTCCCGTGTGATTGAGAAGAGAAGCTCACTCGGTCTAAGTGACCGTTTGAGAGAGGGAAAGGGTTGAAAGAGACCCGGTCTTTGTGACCACCTCAACGGGGAGTAGGTTTGCAAGAACCGAACCTCGGTAAAACAAATCCTTGTGTCTCACTCTTTATTTACTTGCGATTTGTTTTTCACCCTCTCTCTCGGACTCGCTTATATTTCTAACGCTAACCCGGCTTGTAGTTGTGATTAACTTTGTAAATTTCAGTTCCGCCCTATTCACCCCCCCCCCCTCTAGGCGACTTTCAATGGTCACCTCGTTAAGTGGCCAGTAATCAACACATAACCGGAGTGTTTGATCTTTCTTCTTCACAAAAATGGCAGGACAGCCCCAAGGTGATGAACTTGGGCGAATGAACCCTTTGTTGAGCAAGTCCTGCAATTGAGTCTTTAGTTCTGCTAACTCCTTAGGTGCCATTATATATGACCTTCTAGATATGGGTGCAGTACCTGGCTGCAATTCGATCACGAATTCAACGTCCCTTTCTAGAGGCAACCCAGGTAAATCTTCAGGAAATACATCAGGAAATTCTCTAACTACAGGTATATCTTTCACCTCTTTAATAGTAGCAGCACATACTCTTTCTACTGCTCTCTTTGGTGTCGATACCTGGATCAACAACTTATACTTACCATTAGGTGAGTCCAATTGTATTGTCCGTTGCAACGCGTCGATCACCGCCCCATGCTGACGAAGCCAATTCATACCAAGAATCACATCTATATCTTGATTTTGAAGAACTAGCATGTTAGTAGGGAACATGTGACCAACCAACTTTATGGGTATCTGATATACCATCTCTTTAGTATGCAAGAGTCCTCCAGGAGATTGTATACAATACCCAGTATCTGCCACTTCCATAGGCAACTGGTGCTTCAACACAAATGTCCAATTTATGAAGGTGTGTGAGGCACCAGAATCAAATAAAATACTTGCCAAATGATTGGCAACCAGAAAAGCACCCATCATAACTGGTTCACCCTCAGGAATAGCTTTGATTTTTGTATAATGGACCTGACCCAGTTTAAGAATAATCTCATTCTTCCTTGCTTTTTGCTGGCTACTTCGAGGGAGATTCACAAGTGATTGTCGCGCATCCACTAGCTTAG
Organism: Zea luxurians; assembly: GCA_029449295.1. Lineage (NCBI taxonomy): Eukaryota > Viridiplantae > Streptophyta > Magnoliopsida > Poales > Poaceae > Zea > Zea luxurians. The sequence goes on along the minus strand of JAOPSE010000129.1, from coordinate 4,660,656 downwards.
AGAAGCGACAATCCTGAGTAGAGTGCCCTGACTTACCACACTTCTCACATGGTTTGGCATTGGATGGAATATTTTTAGAACAGATGTCTAAGACATCCGACTTAGGTGGAATGAAAGGGATAACAGCCTGTCTTTCGCATGACTGCGGTGAGCTAGGCAGCTGGAGTGGAGAAGAAAGAGGATAATAAATAGATTGATAAACAACCCTCCGGCATTGTTTGATTTTACTAGAGGATTCTTCCGCAAATTTCTTTCTTTTAGACTCCTGATGAAGTCGAATCTTGTTATCACCCAAAATAGCCTGACTGACCACTTCATTATATCTTTCAGCCAAACTGGTTGCCATCAAGCACTGGAGCTTCTCATTAAGGCCACGCAGGAAGTAGAACTTTTCTTCTCATTGGTATTCACAAAATCCAAAACATATTGGGATAAGCGGGTAAACCTCTCAAAATATTCCATTACACTCTCTTCTTCCCCTTGCTTCAAATCTAAGAACTCATTGAATTTAATTTTCATCAGGGCTTTCAGAATATAACGTGTCTGGAATACTTCCCGGAATTCAGCCCAAGAAATTTGATGCCCGTCTGGCTGTAGCGCAAGATATTCTGCCCACCAGGCTCCATCTTGACCCTGAAGTTGTTGTGCTGCGCACTGAGTTTTCTAAACATCATCACAATGGATGAGTCCCAATTTTTGTTCAATGGTTTGAAGCCAATCTTCTGCCTCCAACAGATCTTCCGCTTTGGAGAATACCGGTGGTTGCGTGCTGAGAAACTCTTTATAGAGGATAGCAGCATCAGAACCATGATGACCATATGGAGTTGATGTTGTAGGCTGAGCTATTTGCTGTAGAACAGTGCTCACATTCACAAGTTGAGCCACAACATCATCCAAAGTTGATGTCGGAGGTGGATTGGGTGCATTGGCATTCCTCTGGGAAGCACCATGACCCTTTCCAGAACGAGTCCTCATTCTGCCAATTAAAAAGGCAACTTAGCTTCCAATCTTCACGAATAGGAAAGGCAGGATAGAAAAGTAAAGACAGGTAGCATGAACAGGATGGATAAAACACACACTAAGTCGGTTACACAGGGGGTTTAACTTAAGGTTGTATGTCATGATGCATGCTCGACCTATTCGTCTCACAATTCTTGCTAACTCAGTGGCTATCACATTCTATGGCAGTGGCATACCTACTCACTCCATCATTGATCACTAGTCACACTTACCTAGTGTTTAGTTAGTGTACCTGCAAAAAAATTCTCCTAGGTTGTGGGTTAGTGGTTAGCATCTTAATCTAAGCCACCTTATAGTCCTTAGTCATAAACACCAACTATTTGCACTGCTACTATCAAGATTTGCTTATCCATTATTAAGTTTTCCAAAATAATTTGGACTCAAAATCAATTTGAAGTTTGTCAAAGGATTACTTTAATATCCATGCTAATGGGGGATCGCTTCGATACCACGCTATGACAGCCCTCCCAAGTTATCAGGCCCACATTCACCAATCCTTGCCTTACTGGCCTCAGATGGCTGTGCACGTGTACCGGGTAACTTAACAAAGCTATCGAGTTCGCCAACTGGAACTCCTCATCCCAAGGATCTCCCACATAATAGGTATATTACAGTAATCACATTTGATACACACACAATGGAGATAGAGCGGAAGACTTTTACAAAGTACACTTTACATTCCAGAACTCAAGTTTTACATGGTAGAAAGAGATGTATTTATTACAAGTCCTGATAGTACTCGAAGTGCATAACTTATTACAATAATTGGAAGGGTGAAGCCTTTCCATAAGAGATATATAAAAACATTCTAAGCTTCAAGTCCTCCACATGAAGTAACTAACCCAAAGATAAGGGAATAAAACTCCTCCTACAAAAACAACAAGGGATAAAACCCTGAGTAGGCAATTACTCAGCAAGACTTACCCGACTAAGGAAAAGACTCTCAAGGATATGCTGGCTTAAAGGGATTCAAGGTAAAGGCCATCAAGTTTCAAAGACTCTTTTTGCAGAAAAGCTTACTAGAAGTGGGTCCTTAAGCCAAGTTTTATTTCACAAGTTAGTTTATTACCTGAATCTTCTAGCCTGAATCTAGTGTTTGCCTAATCTAGATCATTCACTTGACCTACACTAGGTTGCTTTTAATCAAAACTTTGTTATACTTGTTAACTACGCTGCAGGTCGAAGATCTAGTCTTCATAACCGAGAAGTAACGGCGATCTGAATCGATTAATACCCAGTTGGGGATCTCCAACCACATGACACATGCTTCTCTTAACTCTTTTGCACATGTCTACCATTCCCACGGATCCTCCACCACATGAACAGGTCCGCGCCACCCGAGAGCACACCACCCCTTTTAGGCGGTCCTTTGCCAGGAGGGTACGTGCCACTCTCGCCATCTCTCCACTCCCAGTGCGCGATTGTCTTTTCACGTATGGAATAGCTGGGTTAAGGCTTGCCCATGACGAGGTATGTGGCCAGATAAAAGGTCCTAGATCAGCAGGCCAACAATCGGTACGGTCCTTAATCGACACAGACGGGTGACTTTTCCTGCTCAGCGTCTGGTCCCATTTAAACTATTTCAAAATTTTGGCGCCTGGCGGAGGGGCCATGCCTGGATAATGAATTTATCAACGTCTTGATGCCTTCATTATCCCAAGCCCATTTTCTTTTTTGTAAAAACATGAGTCATAGATCAAAAACATTTTTCTTAGTCTATCAGCATGACTAAGCATCTCTAGCTTTTATAAAAACAGGTGACAAGGTATGGTAATCAATCTTTCAAGGATGGTAATGCATCAAGTGTTTAATCAATCAACTCCTATCACCTAATGCAGCATATAAGTGATAAAATTTTGTAAACACAAGGGAGGTGGCAAATGCACCGGGGCTTGCCTTTGTTGCAAAGAAGATCCAAAATCCTTCTACCAGATGACTAGTTAGATGGAACCCCACCAATAGGTATTTAGGTACTAGAGCAAATTTCTATTCGATGTCCACTTCTTTAGGGAGCTTTTGAGTTGCTGGGGGGATAAGACGCGGGTTCACCGGTTGTCGTGCACGCTACCCGCGGTGGCGTTCCTAGGTGGCGCGGCAGTGTTCCAGTCGTCCACAGAGCAACCTGGCCATGGGGAACCGGGGAGAGCAGTTATGGTGATCACCACTGCCAAGTTCAGAGAATGCAAGGGTGTGTTCTGGGTGGACGGATAGTTCTAGTTGGCTTGCTTCGGTTATAAAGGCATTAGCAGATGCTAGACTACCAAGCTTTGGTCGAGGAGCATAGAGACACAGCAGAACTCTTCACTGGACTTTGTGTTTTATGGCAAAGGAATAAAAAGATACATTCTATTGGCCTCCACATGCTCACAGGGGAGATGGCGTGGAGGACCAGCACCTACATGCATCCAAATTTCCAAACGCATGGACAACCTCTCATAGTTCTACACCAGTTACCAACACAAGGGGAGAGGCACACCTTAGCTTCCTGCATGCTTGACAGCAACTAAGTAGATAAGCTGCTGAGTCAGCTATGGATAGAGTTTACACCTTCCAGAGTTCATCTGTAAGGTTGTGGAGTTATGACAGGTGAATTTTCCCTCTTTCAACCCAATCTGTTCAGGTCTACTACTGCACACCAGAACCACCTAGAGAACTAGTGGAGTTAGATATTTTCAGAGATTTCTGGACTGCACTAATCTTGTTCAGTCGACTGCAGGACCAAATTGGAACCCCTTTTTCTCTCAATTTCCAATAGCAACAGATCCATCTTAATTCACAAGAGTTATTCCCCAACCATAGATCTACTAACTTGCTATAGCAACCCAAGGTTGAAAATACTTAGAATAAAAGTTATGGTGTACCAAAGTAGAGCAAACAGACTGAAACACCCAGTTTCAGCTAACTAAAACAGCTCACCCCCAACCTGACATAGAAAATTGCAACACCTTTTTCTCCACATTTTATTTAGTAGCAAGCCCAACTCTTCACATGAAACTGTTTTACCTTCAGATGATCTTCCATCTTGCTATAGAACTTTTAGCCCAAAAACTCATGAATTTGTCACAAAACTGCTCTAAACCGGGCATCATGCACTGCAAATTCAGTTTTTAGTGACTGAACATAATTCAATTACAGCCAACCTGACAGCTGATCTTGGCACCAATTTTTCTCCATGTTTTGTATAGGATCAAGTCCCTCACCCTTAAAGACATTTGTTTATTTATAGATAACCTCCATTTTTGTTATAAAGATCTCAGTTCAAAATTGCTTAGAAAGGGCACCACACAGCCCCAAAGTAGAGCCAAATGCTGAAACTCAAATCTGTTCACTATTCCTAATCTGAAAACTCCAAGAACCTGACAGCCCATCTTTAGGCACCCTTTTCTATGATTTTTATATAGAACCAAGCCAGCCTCCCTTAAGCAAACTTGCACATAAATATATGTTCTTCAACTTTGCTATAAAAGGTATGGCTTAATACTCCAAGTATCAAGCACTAGAGAGCTCCAAAGTTGATTTAAACACACAATGTCTATGTGCTGAAATAAGACTAAGTCTGAATTCAGATTTAGCACATTGAATCTTTGAACTACTGTTACTGTCAGTTCCAGCTGGTTTTAGTGGCATTACCCTTAATCAAACTTGCACACCAAAGTATGGGCTTCCACTTTGGTACAGCACTCATGGCCCATAACTACATGGATCAGCCCTTAAGGAGTATCCCAAATCTGCTTCAGACTGAAAAATCAGCAGGACTGAATTTTTATCTAAGTCTGATTTTCCAAACTGAACACTGCATCTTTAGGCTCCTTTTTCTACTAGTTCCATATAGAGTGAGAGCTTCAATACTTAATAAAAGTTGTTCTCCTATAGTTACTCTACAAGTTTGTTATAACAACTATTTCCAAAATACTCATGGATTAAAAGTTACAGGGATTTAAAAACAGATAAACAAAACTGTTTTGGGCTGATTCCAACTGACCCAAATCTGAATTTTGCAAATTACTTCAAATTCTCCCACATCACTTGGAGAGCTCCAAATATAAAAATTGTTCACTTTTCCAAGCTCCACAACTTTGATATATGAACCTCTAGCAAATTCTCTCTAGATTCAAAACTCCACTTTTGGGCTAGTTTAAGGTTTCAATTGGAATTGTTTTTCTCCAACAATCTCACCACATATGGTTTGAAATTTTTTTACCCAGTGAATGCACTCTAGGTGTATCAAGCAAGATGATGTTGATGCATATGATGAAATGTTAAATTTTTAGTTCTCGTAACACCAGGGGTGTTACAACTTAGACCCCGCAAGTACTACCACATGATTGGTGTCTCTTGCTTCGCTTACAAGGCTTTGAGAATAAGAATGAGAGAAAGAAGAAAGCCAACCAAGCAACAAGAGCAACGAAGAAACACAAGAACGATCCTCTCACAAGTACTAAAGCACTAGAATTGAATTGGAGACTTTGATTGGATCGGTGGCTTTGATTTGTGTCTTGGAGAGTTGCACTTTGCTCTTGTATTGAATAAAGTGTGATGAATGCTTGGATGGTTGGAGTGGAGGTGGTTGAGGGGTATTTATAACCCTCAACCACCAAACAACTGTTGGGGTTGGGCTGCTGTCGATGGGTGCACCGGACAGTCCGGTGCGCCACCGGACACTGTCCGGTGCGCCAGCCATGTCACCCAACCGTTAGGGTTTGGGCGTAGTCGACCGTTGGAGCTTTGTCTTCTTGTGGCATCGGACGGTCCGGTGCGCCTCTGGTGACTGCTCTAACTTCTGCGCGCACTGTTTTTCACTGTTCACGAAGTCAGCGACTTTTGCAGTGACCGTTGCGCGAAGGAGTCGTTGCTCCGCTGGTGCACCGGATAGTCCGGTGGCACACCGGACAGTCCGGTGAATTATAGCGGAGCGGCGCTGGAGAAACCCGAGACTGCCGAGTTTGATCCTATACGGTCCTGGTGCACCGAACAGTCCGGTGCACCAGACCAGGGCACTCTCAAGGTTCCTTGCTCCTTTTGACTTGAACCCTTTTTAATCTTGTATTGGTTTGTGTTGAACCTTTATGCACCTGTGGAATATATAATCTAGAGGAAACTAGGTAGTTCAATATTTATGTTGGGCATTTAACCACCAAAATTATTTATAGGAAAAGGTTAAACCATATTTCCCTTTCAGATGACAATGGGTAAAAACCCGCTGGGTATTACTTGCCCAAACTCATACCCATGAAGAAAAAATATGCCCGCTAAAAAACTCATACCTATAACGAGTATAAAATTTTACCCAAACTCATGCCCATGTGGGTTTCGGATACCCCAACGGGTTTCCCATACCCACTAACATCAACATAAAAAATAATTTATCATGTAAATGACAATCAATATATTAATAAGTCAGGATAAAAGGAACAAGTGATAACTAATTTTAGGTTAAACTTTGTTACATCAAATTTATTTCTATTAGAACATATTCAATTAATAATATTATGAGACATATTTATAAGGAATGTTGATTTTAAGGCGGGTTTTAAATACTCATGGGTTTGCTGGTATGGGTAGTGGACTGATGCAGACACCGCAATCCTCTTTATCGAAGACACAACCTATTAGTTGTAGGTCCCTTCACACCGTATAAATAAATAGAGATGAAGGCTGACACGTGAACCAACTTTCATCATGCTTCTAATCTCTATGTGACTAGTAAAGAACAGACTGCCACTATCATTTTGCTGGAGTTACAAGTTGATGTATATTTCTGCAACATGAAGCCTTAACTTGTGCTCGGTCAATGTTATGTAATAAAAAAGTGAAGAAAAGACTCGATCCTATTAAAACGCACGTCACGGCGCCCGCGTCCGCTGCTGCTGTCGCTTGGGCTTGGGCTTGGTCTTGGGCAAGCCAAGGTAAAAGAGTTGTGCTCGGCCAGTGTTACCGACACCCATGGCTAACTGACTGAGCGCGTCCATGTCCAGGTCCTGCACATAGACCCTGGTCTTCGCTTATTCGCTGATCGGTTGGTGCTAACCGTTGGACAAGCGCGCGGCGCAGCGTCATATCATTTCCAGCGCCAACGTCGCCGGCTACTACGCCATCGATCTCCTCCACCACCGGCTCCCGTGCCGCCCAAGCCTACGCCGACGCTACCTCCACCACCAATGTCATCATCGCCTCCTCCGTCCGTACGTGACCCGCCTTCTCTCATTGGTGTCCGGACATCACATTTGTCATTGGCTCCGCCTTCGCCGCTCGAGTCGTTAGGAACACCATCAACATCGTCATGGTCTTCAAAGTCGTTAAGCAACGGCATGGCGGTGGGCATAGGCGCCGCCATCGTGGCGCTGGTCATGCTCGGCCTCGCCGCCGGGCTCGTCTACTGCTTCATGGGAACGAAGCGATGGAGGCGGTCGCCGCCGCCGTCCGAGGAGTTCCGAGGTACGTATACGCGTATGTACAGCTGCCCGTACAACTAAGTCGCCTTTGTTCTTGGCATGCTGGCGAATGGCGATGAACAAGAGCAATGTTTCGCAACTCGGGACGACGCCGAGCGCGGGTCCCAACCCCAGCATTAGCGTGGTGACCGTGGTCACTCCGCTCGCTCAGGGGGGGCGAGGTGTCTGCACTGCACGTAGCTGAAATGGTGCGCCTTCGCGCCACTTTCGCTCTCTAGACGCTGCTGGACTGACCGACCTCTTGGCTCTTTCTTGCCCCTGGCACCAGGCGAGTACTACGCCCCGCGGCTTCCGATGACGCCGCCGCCGAACCTTTCGCCGACGCCGGCCATCACGGGCGGCACGTTCGCGTACGACGACCTGGCGGCGGCGACGGGCAGGTTCTCGGACGCGAACCTACTCGGGCAGGGCGGGTTCGGGCACGTGTACCGCGGCACGGTGGGCGGGCGGGAGGTGGCCATCAAGAAGCTGCAGGCCGGCGGCGGGCAGGGCGACCGCGAGTTCCGCGCCGAGGTGGAGATCATCAGCCGCGTGCACCACAAGAACCTCGTCTCCCTCGTCGGCTACTGCCTCTACGGCGAGCAGCGGCTGCTCGTGTACGAGTACGTGCCCAACAAGACCCTCGAGTTCCATCTCCACGGTATGCACGCACGGACGCTGGAGCTCATCCTTAACTGCGAGTGGGTCTGTCTGACACTGGAGCTCGGTATCAGGGACAGGGAGTGGCAGGCCGACGCTGGACTGGCCGAGGCGGTGGAGGATCGCGGTTGGCTCGGCGAAGGGCCTCGCCTACCTGCATGAAGACTGTGAGTTCTTGACTCTTGTGCCCTCTGTTCCTCCCCTCTCTGTCTGTCCAAGACTGTGAGTTCTTCTTTTTGTTCGCTGCTGTCAGGTTATCCAAAGATCATCCATCGTGACATCAAAGCGGCGAACATCCTTCTGGATTACCATTACGAGCCAAAGGTAGACCCAAACAGCCGAAAATCTTTAGCCTGCCTGCGTGCGTGCCTGCCTGCATGTTTTAACTGAAAGATTTGCACATTTTTTGGGGGTATATACATACAGGTTGCAGATTTTGGGTTGGCCAAATACCAAGCAGCTGAAGTAACCCCTGTTTCTACGCGTGTAATAGGAACCTTCGGGTAGGTAAATCGTTCTGTGATGTTGGCAGGGCACATACAGCATAACCTGCTGACGCATATTCTCTAAGACTGAATCTCTGTTGTCTTTTGTTTTTGTTCGCAGATATCTGGCTCCAGAGTACGCTGCCACAGGCAAAATTAGCGACCGGTCCGACGTCTTCTCCTTCGGTGTGATGCTGCTGGAGCTCATCACCGGGAGGAAACCAATCATGGCATCTTCAGAGTTTCAGTCTGTGTCATTGGTTTCTTGGGTGAGTGTGCTAAGGGCCTGTTTGTTTACCCCCTAAATTATATAATCTTGATTAAATAATCCTAAGAGGCAAACAAACAGTCCAGCTTATTTGCCCAGATTATATAATCTAACCCCTTGGATTATGATAATCCATAAGCAAGTGAGGAGGTGCTTATTTCAGATTATTTTTTCTCACTTCCCCACTACCCTTTCAAGTTTCCTAGAAATTACCCACCAATGCCATTATAATCCACCGAATCGTTTTTGCGCCTATCCGGCATCCAGCGACCAGCAAATCCAGCATAATTCCTCCTCGACTCCTCCTAATCCTAGCCGCCAGGCTCCAGGTGCCCTTGTCTGGTTCGACCTAGTACAAATATAGAGGGCATTCTTGTCTTCCTCATACAAAAGAATCCTATTAACAACTCAAATAATCTGGGTAAACAAACAGGACTACTCAGATTATATAATCCAGATTATATAATCCTCCAAAAATAATCCAGATTATATAATCCATGGGGGTAAACAAACAGGCCCTAAGTATCGGTACTGGTTATAAGCTGTTACATACTTTACATAGCATCACGTGGATTCCCCATTCGATATGCAACGGCGACAGTTCCTCTGCTCCTCAACAGGCTAGGCCATTGCTGACAAGAGCTGTCGAGGAGGAAAACTACGACGACCTCATCGATCCGAGGCTGGAGACCGACTACGACGCGCACGACATGGCGCGGCTGCTCGCGTGCGCCGCGGCCGCCGTGCGCCAGACCGCGCGGTGTCGCCCGCGGATGAGCCAGGTAAGGCTTCCTGCCCCAGAACAGAACGTCTCACACTGGATGCAGCGTCACTCGTTTCCCGCTCCAAATGGCTAGATCGTCCGCTACCTGGAGGGCGAGCTGTCGGTGGAGGACCTGAACGCCGGCGTGGTGCCGGGGCAGAGCGCGGCGCAGCGGTCGGGCGGCGGCACCACGGACCGGATCAGCCGGCTCGGGCGCGTGAGGGAGCACCGTGGCCGGGACCATCACCGTCACGGAGTGCGCGACCAGCGATCCCACCAGCGAGGACGCGGCCTGCAGCGCGGGCGACACGGGCGAGGTGGCGGGCGCGCAGGGGCAGCAGTGGTCCGGCAGGCGCGCGGCCGTCTACACCGAGAGGATGAGCCGGCGCACCACCGCCAGACGCACCCAGAATTCGTTGTTCGTTCGTGTACATCAGCATACTGAACTTTGCTTCAACTTTTCTAAATTATATAAGTTACTCTATTCTTTTTAACAACTTAGATCTCAAAGGTAATCAAAATTTTAGGATAAATCTAAACATTTACTATAAAAATAAATTTTAGGGAAAATGTAAACATACACAACAGAAATCAACACTTTGAATGCAAAATAGAACTATCAGATCAGGCAGCAGCAGCAGCACCAGAAAACACGTCCGCCGCGCCGCACGACACCAGCTTACCGTAAGATCAGCAGATGACCGTGTTGCAGCTGTTGGTGTTGACGCCGGTCTGGGTTCCTCCGACGAAGGGGTCGATCTTGACCCAGAGCAGGGAGAAGACGGAGGCGAGGAGGACGGACCAGAGCACCACGATGGTGGGCGTGCGGTTCTGGCGGCCCATGAGGCCCTTGAGGAACGGGTAGAGGTGCATGACCACCCACATGGCGAAGAACACCTTGCCGAAGAGCGGGCCCCAGGACTCGTAGCCGCTGTTCAGCGCGGCCGAGAACCCCGCCACCACGCCCCCACCAGGTTCAGCACCAGGATGCTGGTGGGCGGGATCGATCAGCACCGTCGTCCACTTGAACACGTACAGCTCCCCGAACTCCGTGTCGTCCGTGGCCTTCGCCGTCACCGTGAAGTTGGTGTCCAGCCCAGCGATCATCTTGAGGATGCCCTGGAACACCGCGAACAGGTGCGCCGACACGCCCCCGATGACCCAGAACTGCTCGTTGCGCCACCAGTCCTCGATCCCGATGCCGCTCCACCGCAGCTCCAGCACGCTCGTCACGATGATGGACATGAAGAGCCCGAGAAACCATATCGTCGCAGCGTTGGACAGCTGGAAGGAAAGAGTGACGAATGAGCATTCGTGGTGCATGGCCAGGCATGCGTAGCGTAGCTAAACTTACCGTAGGGATAATGAACTTTCCCGTGAGCAGGCAGATGGCAGGCAGGCAGCAGTAGGCAACCAGAGATCAGCCCCGATCAACCTTTCCGACCGTCTTCACCAAGTTCTCCGGTGGGCTCTCGGTTCTGTGGAGATCTTCTTCAGTCGGCACTGCCCGCTGTGGTACGGATACGGCGGCGGGCGTCTGAGATGGCTCCAGAGGCTGTCCTACATCAACACCATCGTGTACCCGTTCACTTCACTCCCTCTTGAATGCAGGCCTCACCGGCATGCAGTAGATGGATCTCCAGCCGCGGCAGTGCATCTTAAACCCAGTCAGAATATCCTCTGTAACTGAGCCATAGATCCAGCCAATCTGAAGGAAATTAAGAAGAAGAAGAAATCGAAACAAGAAGTCAGGCCTCCTCACTAACAGGGGAAAAATATCTGATATGTCATCAAGTTATGTTTCTGCTATTATAGGGAGATAAATGAAGGACAAGAATGCACCTCTTTTCCCCACTCAGTTTTCTCTTCATATCCACAGCTAATGACATGAATGGCTTCTTTAATTAGGGTAGATGGGTTTGCAGATTCAGGAACGCCCCCATTCTCCATAAGAGTTGATTCAATAAAGACCGAGGACAGCCCAAATGACTTCTCGAAGCTCATCTGAGAGATGAGCATGGACCTCTCGTACTCATCGTAGTCTGAAAAACAACCGTAGTGTAATGAGCATGCTATTTTTTATTTCAGGCTACCACTATCGACAGACCACATCCACGCACTTACTGTCGATTTCGCGAAGGTTAAAAATGGCAGACTCAAGGTCTTCTCGCCGAGAGTCTCTGTTGATCTCCCTCTCACTTCTTTCAACCTTTTTCTTGGGGCAGCACCAGCAACACCACGAACAAATCGTAGACTTCGGAAGTGCAGGCAGTGATGGAGGTCCATAACCATAAAGTGCCTGCCTATAGAAACAACAACCAGTTCCCACATAAACTGGGCCTTGGATGCCGTCAAGTCCTTTCATATTAACCTGTTCAATGCAAGAATGGACATATAAGTTGTGTGAAGATAGCTAAGGCGCAAAACGATGTCCTCCCCAGCTAAAGCACTTACATCAAAGAACACAACGTTCCTGTTGGCATATCGATCACTGCGATCAATGCCATCGAACCTCTGGGGAAATTGTACGTAGCAGACATCTCTGCCAACAGTAGGGTCCATCATGAAGCACATTGCTTCACGAACTGCTTTGCTGTTGTTAACATAGTGATCGCAGTCAAGATTAAGAATGTAAGGAGCATTTGTCAGAACAGCAGACACTCGGACCTACCAAATTACAAAGTTTCTCATTCAGTGCATGCTCAAACAATCTTCAAATAGAATGAACTTCTATATACTGCAATTAGCACTGAAGAATGTTGTACCAGGGCATTCGTAGCCCCTGCCTTCTTGTGGTGTTGGTAGCCTGGTCTTTTCTCTCTTGACACATACACTAACCGAGGAAGTTCATTTCCATCAAAGTCCCGTGCACCAGTCTCACCAAGGAAAACCTGTCACCAAAAGCCAGGGGTATGGTAAGAGCAAGCTTGACACTCAAGCAAGGATCGAGACACATCGTAGCTGCACGCGCGGCAGGCGGCGCGCGCGTCGTCGCCGCACGCCGCGCAGGGCTGGGCTGGGCCGTCGCCGACTCCGTCATCGCCCCTCCTCCTCTTTCTCCTTCTAACCCCGACGCGCGGCCTCGGGGATCCGCGTGTCCTAGTTGGGGGTTGGGAGTGAGAGAATGGGAGAGAGAAGCTAAGCGTGCCGGAGGTTGGAGGCGTGGTGTCGATATAGCGGCAGCCCATGGTCGCGGGGTGATGGAGGCGGTGCGGTGCGGTGAGGTGGCGCTGGCAGGCGGTGGGTGGAGTTGTGGCGTCGGCGTCGCATCGGCGGGTACGGTGGATGGAAAGAATGGAAGCAAGGGTTGGGAGGAGCGTGCGTGCAGCTGGTGTTTTAATTTCCCGCGAGGTTTTGCGGGGTTTCGAAGCGAAGAGGACGTCGACGTCGACGTCGACGGGTGACACAGCTGAGCTCCCGCCGCGCGGCCGTAACCTGGAAGACAGACAGGCGGATGGGGTGTCGAGGCGAGGGGTGATTGGTAGGTTCCGTTGATGCCGTGGGAGTGGGTCCGCCGCTGCGGAAAGAGGGGGAGATCGCTCGCGCTGCCGGCGCTGGGCCCATTCCCGACCTCGTGACGGCGATCGACCGGCGGGTCGCCAGGCTAGGCGAGACCTGTTTTGCTATGGGAGTGTGGGGGTGGCGGTAGGAGTGGGCAAAAACGCTGCCTGGTGCATGGCGGGCGGCCTGTTGGGTCGGAACCGTGGTTTCAGCAAACCCAATCGTTCAGACTAAAACCAAATCAAACCCATTCGGCCCACCAGCCTGCTCAGCTCGTTGCCCACCCAAGCAAATTAGCCCGATAGAAAATCCAGACCATGAGAAGTACGATCTAGAATGAGAGCGAGGGGGGCCAGCATCATTTTGCCCTTAGTACGATCGATGGATGGATGGATCTCTAGGAAAGGACAGCAAGCCACGCCTGCTGAATGCCAAGTCCGCTCTTTTCTTTTCTATGTTATCCTGATAATCCCTGCCAACGATCGATGTTCCTCTCCGGTGATCCTTCTTTTTTCTCTCTATCTCAGATACATACAGCGTTAAGACTAGCTAGCAGACCATACAAAAACGACGTCCCTGTCCTGGCGGGCGACGACGTGCCTACAGTCTACAGAACCAAGCGCGCGCGCATGCGAAGCCTCGCTGCAAATCGCCGGCCTGGCTCCTGTGCGGCGCGCGTGGCTTTCGTTTTGTTTGCGCCCACAGTCCTGCCGCTGCAAGGCGAAGCTTCCATGTCCATATGCACGCACGCGGCGAAACTCTAAAACTAATAATTAGATGCCAAAAATTAGTTGTTAGATTCTAAACACCATTAGCTAATTGTTAGCTATCTCATGGCGTCGCCAAGACAGCATGACTTCACCAGCAGCTCTAGGATCTGCACGTATCGTCAGCGTCATGTACCTCTCCAACAACCTCGTCCAACATCACCGTACGAAGCATGTCAAGCTCAACCCCCCTCTCCCCACTTCATTCGCGAGCGTGTCGCCGTTGAGATGTTCGAGTTCGTCATGTCCTAACCACTTTTTAGTTCATCGACATCTTCAACAAGGGTCTACCTACGTTGGTGTTTGAGGAGTTTCAGTCCAGTCTCATCATATGTCGTGGCTAGAGTTTCGGCTGCGGGGATGTTAGAGTTATTAGTGGTTTTGTACTATAATAGGGTGTTTCGTGTGTAATGGGCTTAGGTCCAACAACTCTATTACAAATATACATCTCCCGTTTCAGTCCAGTCTCATCATATGTCGTGGCTAGAGTTTCGGCTGCGGGGGGTGTTAGAGTTATTAGTGGTTTTGTACTGTAATAGGGTGTTTCGTGTGTAATGGGCTTAGGTCCAACAACTCTATTACAAATATACATCTCCCGTTTCAGCCCAGTCTCATCATAAGTCGTGGCTAGAGTTTCGGCTGCGGGGAGTGTTAGAGTTATTAGTGGTTTTGTACTATAATAGGGTGTTTCGTGTGTAATGGGCTTAGATCCAACAACTCTATTACAAATATACATCTCCCGTTTCAGCCCAGTCTCATCATAAGTCGTAGCTAGAGTTTCGGCTGCGGGGAGTGTTAGAGTTATTAGTGGTTTTGTACTATAATAGGGTGTTTCGTGTGTAATGGGCTTAGGTCCAACAACTCTATTACAAATATACATCTCCCGTTTCTGTCCAGTCTCATCATATGTCGTGGCTAGAGTTTCGGCTGCGGGGGTTGTTAGAGTTATTAGTGGTGTTGTACTACAATAGAGTGTTTCGTGTGTAATGGGCTTAGGTCCAACAACTCTATTACTAATATACATCTCCCGTTTCAGCCCAGTCTCATCATAAGTCGTGGCTAGAGTTTCGGCTGCGGAGGGTGTTAGAGTTATTAGTGGTTTTGTACTATAATAGGGTGTTTCGTGTGTAATGGGCTTAGGTCCAACAACTCTATTGCTAATATACATCTCCCGTTTCAGCCCAGTCTCATCATAAGTCGTGGCTAGAGTTTCGGTTGCGGAGGGTGTTAGAGTTATTAGTGGTTTTGTACTATAATAGGGTGTTTCGCGTGTAATGGGCTTAGGTCCAACAACTCTATTACAAATATACATCTCCCGTTTCAGTCCAGTCTCATCATATGTCGTGGCTAGAGTTTCGGCTGCGGGGGGTGTTAGAGTTATTAGTGGTTTTTGTCGGCGTTCCGAGACCGGGGGGTCCCCGAGCCGACGAGTGAGAGTGCCGCGTGCCCCAGCCCAGATGGGTCGAGCGCGTGGGCGAGCGCGAAGGGGGGAACAGAGAGAGAGGTCGGTGGCCGGAGCCGGGTCGTGAGGGAGTCGGAGAATTCCCGCGGCCTTCGTGTTCGTCCCGCGCCCAGGTCGGGTGCGCTTGCAGTAGGGGGTTACAAGCGTCCGCGCGAGGTGAGGGGAAGCGAGCGGCCCCGAGAGAGCGCCTGCCCCTGCCCTTCGTCCCCGCGAGGCCAACCTTCTCTAAGAAGGCCATGGTCCTTCCTTTTATAGTCGTAAGGAGAGGATCCAGGTGTACAGAATGGGGGTGTAGCAAGGTGCTACGTGTCTAGCGAGGGAGAGCTAGCGCCTAAGTACATGCCAAGGTGGCAGCCGGAGAGGTCTTGGCACCCTGTTGTTGTGGCGTCGTGGCTGTTGGAGGAGTAACGGAGCCGGACGGGGGGACAGCTGTCGAAGTGGCTGGGCCCTTGCTGACGTTCTCCTGCTTTCGTAAGGGAGCTGAGAGCCGCCGTCGTCATGATCTAGCGGGGCGCCATCATTGCCTATCTGGCGTAGCTGGCCGGATGGGACGCCGGTCTTGTTCTCTGCGACCCAAGTCGGCTCAGGGCAGGGTGATGATGACGCTTCCTGTTGACGTGGCGGTCTCGTGTCCTAGGTCGGGCGTCGTGGAGGCTCCTCCGAAGCCAAGGTCGAGTCCGTCCTGCAAGACAGAGGCAGAGTCCGAGCCCTGGGTCGGGCGAGGCGGAGATCGTTCGGCAGAGGCTGAGGCGGAGTCCGAGCCCTGGGTCGGGCGAGGCGGAGGTCGCCGTCTTCCGGGGCCTTAGCCCGAGTCCGAGCCCTGGGTCGGGCGGAGCGGAGTTCGCCGTCTTCCGGGGCCTTAGCCCGAGTCCGAGCCCTGGGTCGGGCGGAGCGGAGTTCGCCGTCTTCCAGGGCCTTAGCCCGAGTCCGAGCCCTGGGTCGGGCAGAGCCTCCTATGGCACCTCTGGCGAAGTCTGGTCGCCCGTCGGTCTTACCTTTTGCGTTAAACGCCCCGGTGACTGGGTCGGTTGGCGCGGTGATTTAGTCAGGGTTTCTTCTTATCGAAGGCGGGGCCTAGGGCGAGCCGGAGATGCGTCTGCCATGAAAGAGGAGGCCTCAGGCGAGACGGAGTCATCTTAGGGTCGGCTGCCCTCGCCCGAGGCTAGGCTCGGGCGTGGCGTGGTCAAGTCACTCGTATGGACTGATCCCTGACTTAATCAAACCCATCAGGCCTCTGCAGCTTTATGCTGATGGGGGTTACCAGCTGAGAATTAGGCGTCTTGAGGGTACCCCTAATTATGGTCCCCGACAGTAGCCCCCGAGCCTCGAAGAGAGTGTTAACACTCGCTTGGAGGCTTGCGTCGCACTTTTTTGCAAGGGGACCAGCCTTTCTCGGTGGTACTTTGTTCCGGTGGGTGCGCGCGAGCGCACCCGCCGGGTGTAGCCCCCGAGGCCTCGGAGGAGTGGTTTCACTCCTTCGAGGTCTTAATGCCTTGCGCAATGCCTCGGCTGGTCTGGCGGTTCCCTCATGCGAGCAGGGCGTAACCCAGGTGCATTGTCGGGGCCCAAGTTCTCGGGCTGGTATGTTGACGCTGTCAACGGTTCGGCCGGAGCCAGGTTTGCGAGAGCAGCCCCCGAGCCTTCGCACGGAGCGAGAGGACGATCAGGGACAGACTCGACTTTTTATATACGCCCCTACGTCGCCTTTCCGCAAGGAGGAGGGGGGGAGTGCGCCATGTTACCCTCGATGGGCACCGAACATGGCGTCTCCGGTGAGCTGCAATCGGGTAATCCGAGTGGACGTCCGTGCCCCGTTCGTTGGGGGTCGGCTAGGGGCCCGGAGGCACGCCCAAAAGTACCTGCGGGTGATCTGCCGGACCCGGTCCCCTAGCGACGGGGTCCGAGGGCTCGTTGCCTCCCTCCGATGGGATTCCGTTACAGAGTCGTTCCCGCTGGTCTCGGAAATGTCCTAGGGTACCTCGGGAGCGCAGCCCGAGCCTTGGTTATGTATCGAACGTACCCCTGGTCATCCCTCGCTCGGCGTCTGAGGCGACTGTGAACCCTTCGACAGGCCAGCCTTCGAACCCCTGATCAGTAGGGGGCACGGAGCCCAAGTAGCCTGAGGCAGTCGCGAGTCCTTTCGGGGGCCGACCTTCGAACCCCTGACCAGTAGTGGGTGTCGGGCCCACGCGATCTGAGGCGGCTGTTGAACCCTTCGGGGGGCCAGCCTTCGAACCCCTGATCAGTAGGGAGGCTCGGAGCCTAGTTCCTTCACGGGGAAGGATCCCTTTGGGGTTATCCCCCTTCTCGGTCCCTGTTGCAAGAGATAGAGAAAGAAGGAAAAGGGAAAAAGGATTCGAAATTGAACGTCGTGGCGTACCTTTTTCGGCGCGATTGTTTTGGCGAAGGCGAAACGTCACCAGCCGCTCCCGCCCGTAGCGCTGTCCGTCGAGCCGCGGAGTTAATGCGCCGGGGTGAGTAGTTGGCGAGGTTGCCGTTGCGCGTGCGCGAGCCGTTCGAGGTACGGGTCACGGGCGCGTCGTCTTCACGCCGTAAGAGGGGGTTCTCTTGCTGCCTCCGGATGGGACATGAGCTTGGCCGACGGCGTGACCGCTGCTCTCGCGCGCCTGCCACCGTCATTACTGCCGGCCCATTTTTGACCGCTTTTGACCGCTGCGCCAGGCTGGCGCTGCTGGGTCGCGGGCTGGGTCGCCTCGAATCGCGGTATCGGTTCCGCAATCGAGGAGGTGCGGTGGTGGAGCGAGTGGCACAGCGGCTCGCATGCAGCGCCCGGCGCGCCAGTTGCACGACGCGTGGGCTTGAACCGTCGCGCTGGCTTGTCAGGAGTCGGAGAGGCGCGTCCACTTGGCGCGGTTGCATGCCGCCTGCATGGCCGCCTACCCCTTTCGCCCGCTGGTCCGGGCAAAAGTGGAGGGTTACTTGTAACCGCTGGGTGGTTGCGTGCGTCGTGCGCGGCGGTTCGGCTTCTTCTGCTTGGAGCCGGTCTGCATGACAGGCGGGCCCCAGCCCCCGCGCCGCAGGGGAGGACTTTGGAGGCGTGTTGGAGAAGACTCAGCCCGTGACGGTTGAGGGCGCAAGCAGGGGGGTGCCTTTAAAAGGAGGGCGACCCCTTTCGTAAGGTGACCATGTCTCCTTCCTTCCCTTATGCATTGTGTCTCTCCGTCTTCTGAGCCCCCGGATGGGGGGAACCGCCGTCCTTTCGCTTCATCGCTGGAGGAACGCAACTCTGCGGGAGTTGGTACCTTTCAGCCATCGTTCGGCTTCAAGGATTTTCATCATGCAGCCCGGCTGCACCCCTCCACCGGCGGTCGCCCAAGAGGGCGACCTCCGGCTTGATGGTGGGGGAAAGCGAGCCGGGCTGCGGCCTCCGCCCCTCTCTCAGCCTCAAGGATTTTCATCACCAGGCCAAGAGGGAGGACGAGGCGAGTCAGGGAGCTGTCTCCGTGTGGGTCGGTTGCCCTCTTCTTCCCCGTGCGCCTGGGGGAGAACGGCATCCTCCAGCTTCACGGAGACTTCCTCCAGCCATGTCGGAAGCGGCGGGTCCCAAGGCGCCGGCGGACGGAAGTGGCCTCTCTACCGACGAGATTGCCGACTCCGTCCGTAGCCCTGGGTCTCCGTCTCCCGGCCTGAATGGCTGGCTCTCGTCCTCGGGGGGTGAGAGTTTTTCCGCTGCCCCGCAGGCCCGCCCCTATCGAGTGGGGTTGTTCGTACCTGCGGGGGGGGGGAACCAGAGTTCCGTTTGTAATGGCACTTCGAGTGCCGGGCTTTTTTGTTCATTTCGGCTTTCGGGGCCTGAACATGTATGTAGCTTCGGCACAGAGCCGTGTTTTTTCCTCATTTCTGAGCGCTAAGACTCATCTGCTGATTGTCTGAACCGCTTCACCAAACGTGAGTTGCCCCGTGTCAAGGTGACGAGTGAGGTATCCGTATCCCGGAGGCGTAGGAGTCCCTCGGCTCGGTCGGACCTGTTGTCCGAGGCTCCTCTAGCTTAGTTAAAGAGACCCCTCGGCCGCTCTTCGACGAGCCGAGGCCAGGGGTAGCGATATCAGCATGAGCAGAGGCGTTGTTGGCTCGGAAATGAAACCTGGTTGGCCAGAGCCTAGCCGGGTTGTCTGTTGGCAGGATCGACGTCGGAGCTGATCAGCCGAGGCTTCGGACCGAGCTGGCGCCCTCGGAAGGTGGTCGGCCGAGGCCCCGGAGGTGGCCGGCCGAGCCGTCCGCTCGGGCCGGGTTCTCGGAGAAGTCCCTGGCAGAGATTGCTCGAGCGTGGTGATGACGTCGTCCTTCGGAGCGGAGGCCCTCGGACTGCGTCGCCGTCCAAGGCTAGGTCGGGCCTTGCCGAAGGTACCGCCGATGCCGAGGGTGTCGTCGCCCTCTTCCAGCGTCAAGATCCGAGCCTGCAGGGTCAAATCGTCTTGTAGCGTGGGCCTTGCGCGGCCGTTGAGGCCAGAACACATACCCTTGTTGCGTTATAAAGCTGCGTCTCCTTTCCTCTCGTTTCGAGTATCTGGACTTTTTGTCGGTAGCAGGGATGTTAGTGCGAGCAAGAGTTGCTTCTCGCGGAAGGTGATGAGTGAGGTATCCGTATCCCGGAGGCGTGGGAGTCCCTCGGCTCGGTCGGCCTTGCCGCTTACGCGTACTTTTACCCGCCCTTGAAGCCCTGTCACCGACTTGGTCGAGAAGGCTCGAAGAATCGCTTCGACAGAAGAGCTCCCGTACGTAAAGACTCGTTCGATCCGCGGATTCGCCTTATCCGAGCGCGAGTTACTTATCGCAGAAGGTGATGAGTGAGGTATCCGTATCCCGGAGGCGTAGGAGTCCCTCGGCTCGGTCAGCCTTGACTGCTTACGTGTACTCCGTCGTTTCCAGGACCCACTTTTCGAAGTAATCAAAAAGCACGAAAGATGTTCTGGTAAAAGAGATTTTTTGTTCGAGGAAAATTTTGACGCGGAGGGGGTTCCCCCCTTTTAGCCCCCGAGGGAGGGTCGGGCTCTGCCGAGGCGAGGCTGACCCTTCCTTGTTGACTAAACTTTTGCGTGGGTGCGAGGTATATAAACAACTTGGAAACATCTTAAGGGTAGAAGCGACGTAGCTGTTGGATGTTCCAAGCGTTGTCGTAGACCTCGCCTTGACTGTTGGCCAGCTTGTACGTTCCGGGCTTCAGTACTTTGGCGATGATGAACGGCCCCTCCCAGGGGGGCGTGAGCTTGTGCCTCCCTCGGGCGTCTTGCCGCAGCCGAAGCACCAGGTCGCCCACCTGGAGATCTCGGGGTCGGACCCCTCGGGCGTGGTAGCGTCGCAGGGACTGCTGATACCGCGCTGAGTGTAGTAAGGCCCTGTCCCGAGCCTCGTCCAGCTGGTCCAGCGAGTCTTCTCGGCTAGCTTGGTTGCTTTCTTCGTTGTAGGCCCTCGTCCTCGGGGAGCCGTATTCCAGGTCCGTGGGCAAGACGGCCTCGGCCCCGTAGACCAGGAAAAACAGCGTGAAACCCGTGGCTCGGCTTGGCGTCGTCCTCAGGCTCCAGACCACCGAGGGGAGTTCCTTCATCCATCGTTTGCCGAACTTGTTGAGACCGTTGTAAATCCGAGGCTTGAGCCCTTGTAGAATCATGCCATTGGCACGTTCTACCTGCCCATTCGACATGGGGTGAGCTACGGCGGCCCAGTCTACCTGGATGTTGTGATTATCGCAAAAATCCAAGAATTTTTTGCCGGTGAACTGGGTGCCATTGTCGGTGATGATGGAGTTCGGGACCCCGAAGCGATGGATGATATTGGTGAAGAACGCCACCGCCTGCTCGGACCTGATGCTGTTCAGGGGTCGGACCTCGATCCACTTGGAGAATTTGTCGATGGCGACCAGCAGGTGCGTGTAGCCCCCGGGCGCCTTCTGCAGGGGGCCGACGAGGTCCAGACCCCACACAGCGAAGGGCCAGGTGATGGGTATCGTCTGCAGAGCCTGAGCGGGCAGGTGGGTCTGCTTCGCATAGAATTGGCACCCTTCGCAGGCGCGGACAATTCTAGTGGCGTCAGCCACCGCCGTTGGCCAGTAGAAGCCTTGGCGGAAAGCATTCCCGACGAGGGTTCGGGGTGCTGCATGATGACCGCAAGCCCCCGAGTGTATTTCCCGCAGGAGTTCCTGACCTTCGGCGATGGAGATACATCGCTGGAGGATGCCCGAGGGGCTACGGTGGTAGAGCTCCTTCTCATCGCCCAGCAAGACGAACGATTTGGCGCGTCGCGCTACCCGCCGAGCCTCGGCTCGGTCGAGGGGCAGTTCTCCTCGGTGGAGATATTGCAGGTACGGGGTTTGCCAATCTTGATCTGGCACGACCCCGTTCTGCTCCTCCTCGATGTGCAGCGCTTCGCCCTCGGGCTCCGAGGGTTCCTCGGGGTGAGCCGAGGATGGCTCGGGCTGGGCCGAGGTCACCTCGGACGAGGCCGAGGGTGCTTCGGGCTCGGGCGCGTCGCCTATCTTGACGGAGGGTTGGTGCAGATCCCGGGAGAAGACGTCCGGGGGAACCGTCGTTCGCCCCGAGGCTATCTTCGCCAGCTCGTCCGCAGTCTCGTTGTGGCGCCGGGCAATGTGGTTAAGCTCGAGCCCGTAGAACTTGTCTTCCAGGCGTCGAACCTCCTCACAGTAGGCCTCCATCTTCGGGTCGCGGCAGAGGGAGTTCTTCATGACTTGGTCGATGACGAGCCGCGAGTCGCCACGCGCATCGAGGCGTCGGACCCCTAGCTCGATGGCGATTCGCAATCCGTTGATCAGAGCCTCGTACTCAGCCACATTGTTGGACGCCGGGAAATGGAGGCGAAGCACGTAGCGCAGGTGTTTCCCGAGGGGCGAGACGAAAAGCAGGCCCGCGCCAGCTCCCGTCTTCATCAGCGACCCGTCGAAAAACATGGTCCAGAGCTCTGGTTGGATCGACCATTCGGCTACGAAATCCGCCAGTACCTGGGACTTGATGGCCTTCCGAGGGGCAAACGAGATTGCCTCGCCCATGATTTCCACCGCCCACTTCGCGATCCGTCCTGAGGCTTCTCGGCACTGGATGATCTCCCCCAGAGGGAATGATGACACCACAGTCACCGGATGGGACTCGAAGTAATGTCGCAGCTTTCGCCTCGTCAGGATCACTGCGTATAGCAGCTTCTGGACTTGTGGGTAGCGGATCTTGGTCTCGGACAGCACTTCGCTGACGAAGTAAACTGGCCTCTGAATGGGCAAAGCATGCCCCTCTTCCTGCCTTTCGACTACGATCGCGGCGCTGACCACCTGAGTGGTTGCGGCGACGTAGACCAGGAGGGTTTCTCCATCAGCTGGGGGTACCAAGATGGGCGCCTGGGTGAGGAGCGCCTTCAGGTTCCCGAGGGCTTCCTCGGCTTCGGGAGTCCAAGTGAAGCACTCGGCCTTCCTTAAGAGGCGGTACAGGGGCAGGCCTCTTTCGCCGAGGCGCGAGATGAAACGGCTCAAGGCCGCGAGGCATCCCATGACCCTCTGTACGCCTTTTAAGTCCTTGATGGGCCCCATGTTTGTGATCGCTGCGATCTTCTCCGGGTTGGCTTCGATGCCCCGCTCGGAGACGATGAATCCCAAGAGCATGCCTCGGGGCACCCCGAAGACGCACTTCTCGGGATTGAGCTTGACGCCCTTCGCCTTGAGACACCGGAATGTCAGTTCGAGGTCGGAGAGAAGGTCGGAGGCTTTCCTCGTCTTGACTACGATGTCATCGACGTAGGCCTCGACCGTGCGACCAATGTGTTCGCCGAACACATGGTTCATGCACCGCTGGTACGTTGCACCCGCGTTCCTCAAACCGAACGGCATTGTGACATAACAGTACATGCCGAAGGGCGTGATGAAAGAAGTCGCGAGCTGGTCGGACTCTTTCATCTTGATTTGATGATACCCTGAGTAGGCATCGAGGAAAGACAGGGTTTCGCACCCTGCAGTGGAGTCCACAATTTGGTCGATGCGAGGTAGAGGGTAGGGGACCTTCGGACATGCTTTGTTGAGACCAGTGTAGTCTACACACATCCGCCACTTCCCCCCTTTTTTCCTCACAAGTACAGGGTTGGCAAGCCATTCGGGATGGAACACCTCTTTAATGAACCCTGCTGCCATCAGCTTGTGGACCTCCTCGCCTATCACCCTGCGCCTTTCCTCGTCGAATCGGCGCAGAGGCTGTCTGACCGGCCGGGCTCCGGCCCGAATATCCAGCGAGTGCTCGGCGACATCCCTCGGTATGCCGGGCATGTCCGAGGGACTCCACGCAAAAACGTCGGCGTTTGCGCGGAGAAAGTCGACGAGCACTGCTTCCTATTTGGGGTCGAGCCCGGAACCGATCCGGATCTACTTGGAGGTGTCGCCACTGGGGTCGAGAGGGACGGCCTTAACCGTCTCCGCTGGCTCGAAGTTGCCGGCATGCCGCTTCACGTCCGGCACCTCTCGGGAGAGGCTTTCCAGGTCGGCAATGAGGGCCTCGGACTCGGCGAGGGCCTCGGCGTACTCCACGCACTCCACGTCGCATTCGAATGCGTGTTTGTACGTGGGGCCGACGGTGATGACCCCGTTGGGGCCCGGCATCTTGAGTTTCAGGTAGGTGTAGTTGGGGATGGCCATGAACTTCGCGTAGCATGGCCTTCCCAACACTGCGTGGTAGGTTCCTCGGAACCCGACCACCTCGAACGTCAAAGTCTCCCTTCGGAAGTTGGAGGGTGTTCCGAAGCAGACAGGGAGGTCGAGCTGTCCGAGGGGCTGGACGCGCTTCCCGGGAATGATCCCGTGGAAGGGCGCAGCGCCTGCTCGGACGGATGACAGGTCGACGCGCAGGAGCCTGAGGGTCTCGGCGTAGATGATGTTGAGGCAGCTGCCTCCATCCATCAGGACCTTGGTGAGCCTGACGTCGCCGACGACGGGGTCGACGACGAGCGGGTACTTCCCCGGGCTCGGCACGTGGTCGGGGTGGTCGTCCCGGTCGAAGGTGATGGGCTTGTCGGACCAGTCTAGGTAGACTGGCGCCGCCACCTTCACCAAGCAGACCTCCCGACGCTCTTGCTTACGATGCCGAGCCGAGGCGTTTGCCGCGTGCCCTCCGTAGATCATGAAGCAATCGCGGACCTCTGGGAACTCTCCTGCTTGGCGATCCTCCCTTTTGTCGTCGTCGCGGGCCTTGCCACCCTCTGTGGGTGGCCCGGCCCTGTGGAAATGGCGCCGAAGCATGACGCACTCTTCGAGGGTATGCTTGACGGGCCCCTGATGGTAGGGGCACGTCTCCTTGAGTGCCTTGTCGAAGAGGTTAGCACCTCCGGGGGGCTTCCGAGGGTTCTTGTGCTCGGCGGCGGCGACAAGGTCTGCATCGGGAACGTCGCGTTTCGCTTGCGACTTCCTCCTGCCTTTCTTCTTGGCGCCGCGCGGAGTAGACGCCTCGGGAGCATCTTCCGACGGGCGGCCCTGGGGCTGCTTGTCCTTTCGGAAGATGGCCTCTACCACCTCCTGGCCGGAGGCGAACTTGGTGGCGATGTCCATCAGCTCGCTCGCCCTGGTGGGGGTCTTGCGACCCAACTTGCTCACCAGGTCACGGCAGGTGGTGCCGGCGAGGAACGCGCCGATGACATCGGAGTCGGTGATGTTGGGCAGCTCGGTGCGCTGCTTCGAGAACCGCCGGATGTAGTCCCGGAGAGACTCTCCCGGCAGTTGCCGACAGCTTCGGAGGTCCCAGGAATTCCCGGGGCGCACGTACGTGCCCTGGAAGTTGCCGGCGAAAGCCTGGACCAGATCTTCCCAGTTGGAAATCTGCCCCGGAGGCAGGTGCTCCAACCAGGCGCGAGCGGTGTCGGAGAGAAACAGGGGGAGGTTTCGGATGATGAGGTTGTCATCGCCCGTCCCACCTAGTTGACAGGCCAGGCGGTAGTCCGCAAGCCACAATTCCGGTCTCGTTTCCCCCGAGTACTTCGTGATAGTAGTCGGGGGTCGGAATCGGGGCGGAAACGGCGCCCGCCGAATGGCTCGGCTAAAGACCTGCGGACCGGGTGGTTCGGGCGAGGGACTCCGATCCTCCCCGCTGTCGTAGCGTCCCCCACGCCTGGGGTGATAGCCTCGGTGCACCCTTTCGTCGAGGCGTGCCCGACGGTCGCGATGTGGGTGCTCGTCGCCGAGGTGGCCCGGGGCCGCAGGCGCGGTGTTGCGCGTGCGTCCGGTGAAGACCGAGGCTTCCCGCGTGAGTCGGGAAGTCGCGGCACGAGGTCCCGAGGGGTACCCCTGCCTTCGGGAGGCAGAGCTTTCGGCCCGCCGGGCCGCAGCGCCTTCCAGGAGATGCTTGAGTTCTCCCTGGATTCGCCGACCCTCGGTGGTTGATGACTCCGGCATCGCGCGGAGGAGCATCGCTGCGGCGGCCAGGTCCTGACCAGTCCCGCCGGATGCGGGTGGCGGTTTGTCCCTGGCATCGTTGGCGATGCGGTGCTGGAGACCTTGGGGCAGGTGACGTATTCCTCCGGCCGGGGGCTGGCTCGCCCACACCTGCCCGATGTTCTGGCGGATTGCCTCGAGCGCTCCTGCTCCCTCATCGAGCCCGACCTGCGCCCCGCGGACTTGCTCGAGCTGTGGGTCGTGACCCCCCGTCGGAACGGGGACCACAGCTAGCTCCCGCGGGATGTCGGCGCGAGGCGCTGGCCTAGGGGGATCACCATCCTCCGGCATGCCGAGACAGCCGCCTCCGGAGGGATCCCCTAGCTCGATGTGGAAACATTCGCGACTCGGGCCGCAGTCCTTGTCGCCAAGGCTGCGGCTGCCGTCGGAACAGTCGGAGAGGCAGTAGTCACATGCGGTCATGAAGTCCCGCATGGCGCTAGGGTTGCCAGATCCGGAGAAATCCCAGCAGATGCTGGGGTCGTCATCTTCCTCGGACCCAGAGGGTCCGTAGGTCGAGACACCCGTCAATCGGTCCCAAGGCGACCGCACACGAAACCCCAGAGAGGTTGCACTCGCCTCAATGTGAGCGCCCGCCAAAGCGAGG
Source organism: Zea luxurians (assembly GCA_029449295.1). Lineage (NCBI taxonomy): Eukaryota > Viridiplantae > Streptophyta > Magnoliopsida > Poales > Poaceae > Zea > Zea luxurians. The sequence goes on along the minus strand of JAOPSE010000129.1, from coordinate 4,634,266 downwards.
TCGCCAGGCGGGCTGAGGCCGAGTCGAAATGACGAAAGATGGGTAGCAGTCGGTACCTTTTTGTCGACGAGGAGCGATGAAGTCACGTCGGGGGCTGACCGCGCCGTCGTCTTGGGTACGAGGGCGAAGTCCTGCAGGCCTTTCATGAGCGTGCTGGCGTCGTCCACTTGCTCGGGGTCGACGTGTTGCGGGGGGATGGCGCTCGCGTTTGCCTCGAACGCGAGGGCGACGCTTGGCGTGTCCTCCGTTGGGGCGCCGGGGATGTCGATTTGCTCGACAGCCATCGGAGCGCGGCCTCCCGCTCGGCCCTGGTTGCCCCGCCTCCTCCTCCTCCGATGGCGAGGGAGAGGATGGGGCGAGCTCGAAAGTTGTCCTTCCCCCACGCGGGAAAGACGTCGTCGATTCCGCCGCCGGCGGGCGGGCTGTCCGCCACCATTGTCGCTATCGCGCGGCGGTGGAAGGAGTACCATGTCGTAGCCGCTGTCGAGAGACATGAACTCGAGGCTCCCGAAACGGAGCACCGTCCCGGGTTGAAGAGGTCGTTGGAGACTGCCCATCTGGAGCTTGACGGGAAACTGCTCGTCAACACGCAGCAGGCCCCTACCTGGCGCGCCAACTGTCGGCGTTCCGAGACCGGGGGGTCCCCGAGCCGACGAGTGAGAGTGCCGCGTGCCCCAGCCCAGATGGGTCGAGCGCGTGGGCGAGCGCGAAGGGGGGAACAGAGAGAGAGGTCGGCGGCCGGAGCCGGGTCGTGAGGGAGTCGGAGAATTCCCGCGGCCTTCGTGTTCGTCCCGCGCCCAGGTCGGGTGCGCTTGCAGTAGGGGGTTACAAGCGTCCGCGCGAGGTGAGGGGAAGCGAGCGGCCCCGAGAGAGCGCCTGCCCCTGCCCTTCGTCCCCGCGAGGCCAACCTTCTCTAAGAAGGCCCTGGTCCTTCCTTTTATAGTCGTAAGGAGAGGATCCAGGTGTACAGAATGGGGGTGTAGCAAGGTGCTACGTGTCTAGCGAGGGAGAGCTAGCGCCTAAGTACATGCCAAGGTGGCAGCCGGAGAGGTCTTGGCACCCTGTTGTTGTGGCGTCGTGGCTGTTGGAGGAGTAACGGAGCCGGACGGGGGGACAGCTGTCGAAGTGGCTGGGCCCTTGCTGACGTTCTCCTGCTTTCGTAAGGGAGCTGAGAGCCGCCGTCGTCATGATCTAGCGGGGCGCCATCATTGCCTATCTGGCGTAGCTGGCCGGATGGGACGCCGGTCTTGTTCTCTGCGACCCAAGTCGGCTCAGGGCAGGGTGATGATGACGCTTCCTGTTGACGTGGCGGTCTCGTGTCCTAGGTCGGGCGTCGTGGAGGCTCCTCCGAAGCCGAGGTCGAGTCCGTCCTGCAAGACAGAGGCAGAGTCCGAGCCCTGGGTCGGGCGAGGCGGAGATCGTTCGGCAGAGGCTGAGGCGGAGTCCGAGCCCTGGGTCGGGCGAGGCGGAGATCGCCGTCTTCCGGGGCCTTAGCCCGAGTCCGAGCCCTGGGTCGGGCGGAGCGGAGTTCGCCGTCTTCCGGGGACTTAGCCCGAGTCCGAGCCCTGGGTCGGGCGGAGCGGAGTTCGCCGTCTTCCAGGGCCTTAGCCCGAGTCCGAGCCCTGGGTCGGGCAGAGCCTCCTATGGCACCTCTGGCGAAGTCTGGTCGCCCGTCGGTCTTACCTTTTGCGTTAAACGCCCCGGTGACTGGGTCGGTTGGCGCGGTGATTTAGTCAGGGTTTCTTCTTATCGAAGGCGGGGCCTAGGGCGAGCCGGAGATGCGTCTGCCGTGAAAGAGGAGGCCTCAGGCGAGACGGAGTCATCTTAGGGTCGGCTGCCCTCGCCCGAGGCTAGGCTCGGGCGTGGCGTGGTCAAGTCACTCGTATGGACTGATCCCTGACTTAATCAAACCCATCAGGCCTCTGCAGCTTTATGCTGATGGGGGTTACCAGCTGAGAATTAGGCGTCTTGAGGGTACCCCTAATTATGGTCCCCGACAGTTTTGTACTATAATAGGGTGTTTCGTGTGTAATGGGCTTAGGTCCAACAACTCTATTACAAATATACATCTCCCAACCCTAGTTAGGGTTGGGGTTTCAGTTCAACTATCAAGTATTGTACTGCGCATCATGTCCTCTTCCATTAGGCCGCCGCTCTCCAAGAGTCCAAACTTTATCCCAACTGGGTGGGTGTTGTGTGGGAGCACCAGCTGAACCGTGTTTCTTGTGGAGACTCAAGCCACGGCAGTGACGGGCGCAAGACGACAATTCATATAGGTCAAAAATACTACATGATGAAATCAAACGTGATCTAAAACAACTAGTGTTGCATAGGATTCAAATTTTATATTAATACATGACATAGTCCCAAGAAAAAAACTATGAAAAAAGCAAACATATCCCTAAATTCTTGTTGATCGAATTAAAGCCATCTGTACCTTATCGAATGTTGATCTCATTGAAGGACATGGACGTCAGGAAAAGTGGCGGCGGCTAGGTGATGTCTCCGACTGAGAATCAAGACTCGTTGGTCCGCTAGGTACAGACCGCGTCGTCACAACGAGCGAGACCAGGCCCACCGTGTGGGCCGTCGTCACGATGACGACGACGAGCAGGGCAAGTGCACTAGGAAGGGGGTAGGGGCATCGAAGTCGCGTGTCGGCAAGGGCGGTGGTAGCTGGCGACAATGAAAACGGGGCATCGGGACGGGCTAGGGTGACATCGGGAAGTATGGGACCTAACGGACAAATGTTGTAAGATTGATTAGATCAACATTTTGTATTTGGCTGTGTTCGCTGCGGCTTAAAGCGGCTTTAATCCGGCTGCGGCTGCGGCTTCTACAGTATTTTGTCTCTACTGATTGCAGCTGCAGCAGTACAAACAGCCGTAACAGTACGGCTTTAAGCCGCAGCGAACACAGCCTTTATCTCGAGTGTAATATTTATATACGTACAAGCAATGGCTAATATGTTGTGACGTGGTCATGTTAGTTAGATCGTTGACGACATGAGTCTAGACGACACGGTCATGGCGGTTGGATCGTTGTAGTTCTTAACATATACAAAGACTGGTCCGAGAAATAGGACGAGAGTCGAAAGGATTGTACCAAACCACGAGGAGGCCTAAAGCATGAATGTTTTAGCTCATTTAAATCTTTATTTTTTCCTATAACTAATTGTAAATAAACATTAGATATAAAAGGATAGATAGAAGTAGGGCTATAGCCCACTTTGCGCGCTCTTGGTTCGTCCCTGAGCCACCGTAATTTCTTTCAGCAGCTAACCCATCGTCCGGATCCGGTCAAAAGCGGAAGCCAACGATGGAAAAACTAGCGCAATTTCACGCACAACATACTACCATGCGTCTACACCGTCTAGGGATGGTAATGAATCACGATACAAATGTTTCTTCACCATTCCTTAGGGCCCTAAATAAATTTTAATTCAAAAATTGATAGAAATAGAGTCTGATCCGGTCCTTAAATTTTATAGTGTAGATATTAGAGTCTATTGTCACCCCCCCCCAATTGCCGTACATAAAAGTGAAATCTCGGTCCATGAAACTATATATTTCGGTTCATAATTAAAAAAAACACAGAAGTCAGACTTTGGTTAAAAAAAAGAAATTTTGAACAAAAAAAAACGAAATTGTAAACCGTGGACCCAAGCATGAAAGTACATTTTGCTTTTCATATCTGTGGTGTCAAACTGTCAGTCGCATAGCGCGGAGCTCAGCTAGATTTTTTTTTCCCCTTGCACGTCCCCTTCGTCACCGAGAACGAGTCGGGATCAATGCCAATCCCAGATTAGTACGGGACTGCGATGCGGATTAAAGAGTGACGACGCCCGAATTAAACAAGTATTCTCATCCCGAATGATTGAGATCTCCAGCGACCGACCGACCGACGAGCTGGTCGATTGATCCATCCATGATCATCGGCGCGGCCCGGGTCCTTGTCCTACAGCGGGCAAATTTAGTTAGGTTTGTTGGAGTCAGTCGACCCCATAAAATATATAAATCCTTTAATAAAACATTATTAAATTTTAAGAAAATTTATATCATATAGTAAAATTAATAGTGGTGTCTCCGACAATATTCTCAGTGATTCGCCACTTTCCTACAGTTTCGTTATCCTCGATAAAAAAGAAAAGAAAAATTAGTCGGTTTCGCGAAACGCGGAGCAAGAACCGGTCCGCACGTTGGCACGGCACCGGCACGCACGCTGGCACCAGACAATGGACCCGTTGCGCTTGTTTACTCGCGCGTACCCCCCACCACCACACACACGCACATGACGCCATTAAGTCTTTGCGATTAGATTAGCAGTTAATTAACGCGATCCCCGAGACTAACCAAGGGCCCTTTGCGTCTAGTGAGAAGAACCTCGAGCCAGGCCTGTGGGACCAGCGTGATGTGTGGATAAGGTGGCCAGTGGGCAGGTGCTTCGCTCAGCCGATCACGAAAGGTTTGCTTGTTTAGGAGAGCTTTATCAACTCAAAAGGTAATTTGTAATATCATTTTTTTAAAAAAATCATGGAACAACTTCATCAATGAGTTATGAGTCTAATGATATTTGGTACTGTTCAACCCATCTTTACCTGCTTTCTTCTTCCTTAGTTCCTACCGTTCGGAGTCTACAACACAGTAGACGCATAGTCGACGAGTGTGGCCCTCGCCATAGATTGAAGCACCAAAGGCCTAGGTTCAAGACTGCATGGAAGCGCACGAGGAAGCAGAGGGAGGACAACCTACCAAACTATTCAAGCTCGTACGCACCATAATACCTGTACCACATCATGTGCATACCATTATGCTCTCTTTAAAATGACTTACCATACTGTTCAAGCTCGTATTCACCATGATACTTGTACCACGCTGATTAGAACAAAGGCCAACAATCTAAGAAAACGAAACACAATCCCCAAACAACTTTAGGAGTGTCTAGTATATGTATATTTGCAATTTCAAAATGTTTACATCTAGAATTTAACTACACATGGAACCACCGACCCTCTCCAGTCCATCAACGACGGTGCGTGTGCGACCGACGGGATCTTGGCCGACGCGGTGCTGGTCCTGATGAAACCACGCGCGAAGAAGAAGATGGCGATGAGCCTGATGACCTCGTTAGTGAAGGCCCGAAAGCCACCCATGGACCATCTTGGCGGGCGGGTGGATCTCGCGTTCAAGATATGACTAGCGGGTGGGGTGGAGGGAGGAAGGGAGTGTGGCGTCACAGAGGCTACGTTCCTCCCTTAAGTGGGCATCACACGAGCGAGCGACGGAGGACGACAGTTAACATGGTGCATCGCTCAGGGGTGGGGTGGCGTCGAGGACGGGAGACGGAGGGGGCACGGGGCGGGGGCACGACCTTGCCCTGTGGACGTCTCGCTTGGCCTCTTTTCAGTAGTAGGGATTAGTGAAAGTCGCCTAGAGGGGGGTGAATAGGGCGAAACTGAAATTTACAAAGTTAATCACAACTACAAGCCGGGTTAGCGTTAGAAATATAGACGAGTCCGAGAGAGGGCGTAAAAACAAATCGCGAGTGAGTGAAGAAGTGAGACGCAAGGATTTGTTTTACCGAGGTTCGGTTCTCGCAAACCTACTCCCCGTTGAGGAGGCCACAAAGGCCGGGTCTATTTCAACCCTTTCCCTCTCTCAAACGGTCCCTCGGACCGAGTGAGCTTCTCTTCTCAAATCAACCGGGAACAAAACTTCCCCGCAAGGACCACCACACAATTGGTGTCTCTTGCCTCGGTTACAATTGAGTTTTGATCACAAGAACAAATGAGAAAGAAAAGAAGCAATCCAAGCGCAAGAGCTCAAATGAACACAACAAATCTCTCTCACTAATCACTAAAGCCTTGTGTGGAATTGGGAGAGGATTTGATCACTTTGGTGTGTTTTGTATTGAATGCCTAGCTCTTGTAAGTAGTTGGAAGGTGGAAAACTTGGATGACTTGAATGTGGGATGGTTGGGGGTATTTATAGCCCCAACCACCAAACTAGCCGTTGGTGGAGGCTGCAGTCGCATGGCGCACCGGACAGTTCGGTGCGCCACCGGACACTGTCCGGTGCGCCAGCCATGTCACCCGGCCGTTAGGGTTCGACCGTTGGAGCTCTGACATGTGGGCCCGCCTGGCTGTCCGGTGGTGCACCGGACAGGTACTGTAGATTGTCCGGTGCGCCGTCTCGCGCGTGCCTGACTTCTGCGCGCTCTGGCGCGCATTTAATGCCTCGCAGGTGACCGTTGGCGCCGAAGTAGCCGTTGCTCCGCTGTCACACCGGACAGTCCGGTGTGCACCGGACATGTTCGGTGAATTATAGCGGAGCGGATTTTCGAAGCTGGCGAGTTCAGAGTCGCTGTCCTCTGGTGCACCGGACACTGTCCGGTGATACACCGGACAGTCCGGTGATACACCGGACAGTCCGGTGAATTATAGTGGAGAGCCTCTGGAAATTCCCGAAGGTGAAGAGTTGAGCTTGGAGTACCCTGGTGCACCGGACACTGTCCGGTGGCACACCGGACAGTCCGGTGCGCCAGACCAGGGCTGCCTTCGGTTATCCCTTGCTCTCTTTTGATTGAACCCCTTTTCTTGGTCTTTTTATTGGCTATTTGTGAACCTTGGCACATGTATAACTTATAGACTAGAGCAAACTAGTTAGTCCAATTATTTGTGTTGGCCAATTCAACCGCCAAAATCATTTAGGAAAAAGGTGGAAGCCTAATTCCCTTTCAATCTCCCCCTTTTTGGTGATTGATGCCAACACAAACCAAAGCAAGTATAGAAGTGCATAATTGAACTAGTTTGCAAAATGTAAGTGCAAAGGTTACTTAGAATTGAGCCAATAGAAATTCATAAGATATGCCTGGATTGTTTCTTTATTTTAAAATTTTGGACCACGCTTGCACCACAAGTTTTGTTTTTGCAAATTCTTTTTGTAAATCCTTTTCAAAGTCCTTTTGCAAATAGTCAAAGTTAAACGAATAAGATTTTGCGAATCATTTTCAAGATTTGAAATTTTCTCCCCCTGTTTCAAATGCTTTTCCTTTGACTAAACAAAACTTTCCCTCAATGAAATTCTCCTCTTAGTGTTCAAGAGGGTTTTGAGATACCAATTTTTGAAAGTGCTGCATTCTCCCCCTTTTTGAACACAATAAGATACCAATTTGAAACTTACCAATTGAAAATCATTAGTTTTAAATTAGGTGGTGGTGCGGTCCTTTTGCTTTGGGCTAATACTTTCTCCCCCTTTGGCATGAATCGCCAAAAACGGATACTTCGAGTGAAATATAAGCCCTTTTTGAACTACTTTCTCCCCTTTGGTAAAATAAAACATATGAGTGAAGATTATACCAAAGACGGAGAGATGCTCGGAGCGACGACGAAGGAAGAGTGATGGAGTGGAGTGGAAGCCTTTGTCTTCGCCGAAGACTCTAATTCCCTTTCTATATACCTATGACTTGGTTTGAAATACACTTGAAAACACATTAGTCATAGCATATAAAGAGATATGATCAAAGGTATAATTATGAGCTATGTGTACAAGACATCAAAAGAAATTTCTAGAATCAAGAATATTTAGCTCATGCCTAAGTTTGGTAAAAGTTTGTTCATCTAGTGGCTTGGTAAAGATGTCGGCTAATTGATCTTTAGTGTTAATATATGCAATCTCGATATCCCCCTTTTGTTGGTGATCCCTTAGAAAATGATACCGAATGGCTATGTGTTTAGTGCGGCTATGCTCAACGGGATTATCCGCCATGCGGATTACACTCTCATTATCACATAGAAGAGGAACTTTGGTTAATTTGTAACCATAGTCCCGCAGGGTTTGCCTCATCCAAAGCAATTGCGCGCAACAATGGCCTGCGGCAATGTACTCGGCTTCGGCGGTAGAAAGAGCGACCGAATTTTGCTTCTTTGAAGCCCAAGACACCAAGGATCTTCCCAAGAACTGGCAAGTCCCCGATGTGCTCTTTCTATTGATTTTACACCCTGCCCAATCGGCATCCGAATAACCAATTAAATCAAATGTGGATCCCCGAGGGTACCAAAGCCCAAACTTAGGAGTATAAGCCAAATATCTCAAGATTCGTTTTACGGCCATAAGGTGAGATTCCTTAGGGTCGGCTTGGAATCTTGCACACATGCATACGGAAAGCATAATGTCCGGTCGAGAAGCACATAAATAGAGTAAAGAGTCTATCATCGACCGGTATACCTTTTGATCGACGGATTTACCTTCCATGTCGAGGTCGAGATGCCCATTGGTTCCCATGGGAGTCTTGATGGGCTTGGCATCCTTCATTCCAAACTTGTTTAGAATGTCTTGAGTATACTTCGTTTGGCTAATGAAGGTGCCCTCTTGGAGTTGCTTTACTTGAAATCCCAAGAAATACTTCAACTCACCCATCATTGACATCTCGAATTTCTGTGTCATGATCCTACTAAATTCCTCATATGTAGATTTGTTAGTAGACCCAAATATAATATCATCAACATAAATTTGGCATACGAACAAATCATTGTCAAGAGTTTTAGTAAATAAAGTAGGATCGGCCTTGCCGACTTTGAAGCCATTAGCAATGAGGAAATCTCTTAGGCATTCATACCATGCTCTTGGGGCTTGCTTGAGCCCATAAAGCGCCTTAGAGAGCCTATAGACATGGTTAGGGTACTCACTGTCTTCAAAGCCAGGAGGTTGCTCAACATAGACCTCTTCCTTGATTGGTCCATTGAGGAAGGCACTCTTCACGTCCATTTGGTAAAGCTTGAAGCCATGGTAAGTAGCATAGGCTAATAATATACGAATTGACTCAAGCCTAGCTACGGGTGCATAGGTTTCACCAAAATCCAAACCTTCGGCTTGGGAGTATCCCTTGGCCACAAGTGGAGCTTTGTTCCTTGTCACCACACCATGCTCATCTTGCTTGTTGCGGAAGACCCACTTGGTTCCTACAACATTTTGGTTAGGACGTGGAACTAAATGCCATACCTCATTCCTAGTGAAGTTGTTGAGCTCCTCTTGCATCGCCATCACCCAATCCAAATCTTGGAGTGCTTCCTCTACCCTGTGTGGCTCAATAGAGGAAACAAAAGAGTAATGCTCACAAAAATGTGCAACACAAGATCTAGTGGTTACCCCCTTATGAATGTCGCCGAGGATGGTGTCGACGGGGTGATCTCGTTGGATTGCTTGATGGACTCTTGGGTGTGGCGGTCTTGGTTCTTCAACCTCTTTGTCTTGATCATTTGCATCTCCCCCTTGATCATTGCCTTCATCTTGAGGTGGCTCATCTCTTTGATCTTCTCCTTCATCAACTTGAGCCTCATCCTCATTTTGAGTTTGTGGAGATGCTTGCGTGGAGGAGGATGGTTGATCTTGTGCATTTGGAGGCTCTTCGGATTCCTTAGGACACACATCCCCAATGGACATGTTCCTTAGCGCGATGCACGGAGCCTCTTCTTCACCTATCTCATCAAGATCAACTTGCTCCACTTGAGAGCCGTTAGTTTCATCAAACACAACGTCACAAGAAACTTCAACTAGTCCTGAGGACTTGTTAAAGACTCTATATGCCCTTGTGTTTGAATCATATCCTAGTAAAAAGCCTTCTACTGTCTTAGGAGCAAATTTAGATTTTCTACCTCTTTTAATAAGAATAAAGCATTTGCTACCAAAGACTCTAAAATATGAAATGTTGGGCTTTTTACCGGTTAGGAGTTCGTATGATGTCTTCTTGAGGATTCGGTGTAGATATAACCGGTTGATGGCGTAGCAAGCGGTGTTAACCGCCTCGGCCCAAAATCGATCCGGCGTCTTGTACTTATTAAGCATGGTTCTTGCCATGTCCAATAGAGTTCTATTCTTTCTCTCCACTACACCATTTTGTTGTGGCGTGTAGCGAGAGGAGAACTCATGCTTGATGCCCTTCTCCTCAAGGAAGCCTTCAATTTGAGAATTCTTGAACTTCGTTCCGTTGTCGCTTCTTATTTTCTTGATCCTTAAGCCGAACTCATTTTGAGCTCGTCTCAAGAAACCCTTTAAGGTCTCTTGGGTTTGAGATTTTTCCTGCAAAAAGAACACCCAAGTGAAGCGAGAATAATCATCCACAATAACTAGACAGTACTTACTCCCGCCGATGCTTATGTAAGCAATCGGGCCGAATAGATCCATGTGTAGGAGCTCCAGTGGCCTGTCAGTCGTCATGATGTTCTTGTGTGGATGATGAACACCAACTTGCTTCCCGGCTTGGCATGCGCTACAAATCCTGTTTTTCTCAAAATGAACATTTGTTAATCCTAAAATGTGCTCTCCCTTTAGAAGCTTATGAAGTTTCTTCATTCCAACATGGGCTAGTCGGCGGTGCCAGAGCCAACCCATGTTAGTCTTAGCAACTAAGCAAGTGTCGAGTTCAGCTCTATCAAAATCTACCAAGTATAGCTGACCCTCTAATACTCCCTTAAATGCTATTGAATCATCACTTCTTCTAAAGACAGTGACACCTACATCAGTGAATAGACAGTTGTAGCCCATTTTGCATAATTGAGATACGGAAAGCAAATTGTAATCTAATGAATCAACAAGAAAAACATTGGAAATGGAATGGTCAGGTGAAATAGCAATTTTACCCAAACCTTTGACCAAACCTTGATTTCCATCCCCGAATGTGATAGCTCATTGGGGATCTTGGTTTTTCTCATAAGAGGAGAACATTTTTTTCTCCCCTGTCATGTGGTTTGTGCACCCGCTATCGATGATCCAACTTGAGCCCCCGGATGCATAAACCTACAAAACAATTTTAGTTCTTGACTTTAGGTACCCAAACGGTTTTGGGTCCTTTGGCATTAGACACAAGAACTTTGGGTACCCAAATACAAGTCTTGGAGCCCTTGTGTTTGCCCCCAACAAACTTGGTAACTACCTTGCCGGATTTGTTAGTCAAAACATAAGATGCATCAAAAGTTTTAAATGAAATGTCATGACCATTTGATGCATTAGGAGTTTTCTTCTTAGGCAACTTAGCACGGGTTGGTTGCCTAGAGCTAGATGTCTCACCCTTATACATAAAAGAATGATTAGGGCCAGAGTGAGACTTTCTAGAGTGAATTCTCCTAATCTTGCTCTCGGGATAACCGACAGGGTACAAAATGTAACCCTCGTTATCCTGAGGCATGGGAGCCTTGCCCTTAACAAAGTTAGACAATTTCTTAGGAGGGGCATTAAGTTTGACATTGTCTCCCTTTTGGAAGCCAATGCCATCCTTGATGCCAGGGCGTCTCCCACTATAAAGCATACTACGAGCAAATTTAAAATTTTCATTTTCAAGTTCATGCTCGGCAATTTTAGCATCTAATTTTGCTATATGATCATTTTGTTATTTAATTAAAGCCACATGATCATGAATAGCATCAATATCAACATCTCTACATCTAGTTCAAATGGAAACATGCTCAACGGTAGATGTAGAGGGTTTGCAAGATTTTAATTCTACAACCTTAGCATGTTATATATCATTTTTCACTTCTAAGGTTGGAAATAGTAACATTGCAAACATCAAAATCTTTAGCCTTAGCAATTAATTTTTCATTTTCAATTCTAAGGCTAGCAAGAGAATCATTCAATTCTTCAATCTTAGCAAGTAAATCAACATTATCATCTCTAAGATTGGGAATTGAAACATTACAAACATTAGAATCAACCTTAGCAATTAATTTTGCATTTTCATTTCTAAGATTGGCAATAGTATCATGGCATGTGCTTAGCTCACTAGATAATTTTTCACATTTTTCTACTTCTAGAGCATAAGCATTCTTAACCTTAACATGCCTTTTATTTTCCTTGATTAGGAAGTCCTCTTGAGAGTCCAAGAGTTCATCCTTCTCATGGATGGCACTAATTAGTTCATTTAATTTTTCTTTTTGTTGCATGTTTAGGTTGGCAAAAAGGGTACGCAAATTATCCTCCTCATCACTAGCATTATCATCACTAGAGGACTCATATTTAGTGGAGGATTTGGATTTAACCTTCTTCTTTTTGCCGTCCTTTGCCATGAGGCACTTGTGACCGACGTTGGGGAAGAGAAGTCCCTTGGTGACGGCGATATTGGCGGCGTCCTCGTCGGAGGAGCTCTCCTCGGAGTCCCACTCACGGCACACATGGGCATCACCGCCTCTCTTCTTGTAGTGCCTCTTCTTTTCCTTTCTTCTCCCCTTCTTGTCGTCGCCCCTGTCACTGTCACTAGAAATAGGACATTTGGCAATAAAGTGACCGGGCTTACCACACTTGTAGCAAACTTTCTTGGAGCGGGGCTTGTAATCTTTCCCCCTCCTTTGTTTGAGGATTTGGCGAAAGCTTTTGATGATAAGCGCCATTTCCTCATTGTCGAGCTTGGAGGCGTCGATTGGTTGTCTACTTGATGTAGACTCCTCCTTCTTCTCCTCCGTCGCCTTGAATGCGACGGGTTGTGCCTCCGGCGTGGAGGAGGTGCCTTGCTCGATGATTTTCTTTGAGCCTTTAATCATTAGCTCAAAGCTCACAAATTTTCCTATAACTTCCTCGGGAGACATTAGCTTGTATCTAGGATCACCTCAAATTAATTGAACTTGCGTAGGGTTAAGAAAAACGAGTGATCTAAGAATAACCTTGACCATCTCATGGTCATCCCATTTTTCGCTCCCGAGGTTGCGCACTTGGTTCACCAAGGTCTTCAAGCGGTTGTACATAGCTTGTGGATCCTCCCCTTGGTGAAGCATGAAGCGACCGAGCTCCCCCTCGATCGTCTCCCGCTTGGTGATCTTTGTCACCTCATCTCCTTCGTGCGCGGTCTTGAGTACGTCCCAAATTTCCTTCGCACTCTTTAACCCTTGCACCTTATTATACTCCTCTCGACTTAGAGAGGCGAGGAGTATAGTGGTGGCTTGGGAGTTAAAGTGGTGGATTTGGGCCACTTCGTCCGAGTCGTAGTCTTCATCCCCTACGGATGGTACCTGTACACCAAACTCAACAACATTCCATATGCTTGTGTGGAGTGAGGTTAGATGATGCCTCATTTTGTCACTCCACATATTATAATCTTCACCGTCAAAAACCGGTGGTTTGCCTAATGGAACGGAGAGTAAAGGAGTACGCTTTGAAATACGGGGATAGCATAGGGGAATCTTACTATACTTCTTGCACTCATGGCGCTTAGAAGTAACGGACGGCGCGTCGGAGCTGGAGGTCGATGGTGATGAAGTGTCGGTCTCGTAGTAGACCACTTTCCTCATCTTCTTGTGCTTGTCGCCTCTCCGATGCGACTTGTGGGAAGAGGATTTCTTCTCCTTCCCCTTCCCCTTGTTGCGGGACTCCTCCGATGAAGTCTTCCCGTGGCTTGTAGTGGGCTTGTCGCCGGTCTCCATCTCCCTCTTGGCGTGATCTCCCGACATCACTTCGAGCGGTTAGGCTCTAATGAAGCACCAGGCTCTGATACCAATTGAAAGTCGCCTAGAGGGGGGGTGAATAGGGCAAAACTGAAATTTACAAAGCTAATCACAACTACAAGTCGGGTTAGCGTTAGAAATATAGACGAGTCCGAGAGAGGGCGTAAAAACAAATCGCGAGTGAGTGAAGAAGTGAGACGCAAGGATTTGCTTTACCGAGGTTCGATTCTCGCAAACCTACTCCCCGTTGAGGAGGCCACAAAGGCCGAGTCTATTTCAACCCTTTCCCTCTCTCAAACGGTCCCTCGGACCGAGTGAGCTTCTCTTCTCAAATCAACCGGGAACAAAACTTCCCCGCAAGGACCACCACACAATTGGTGTCTCTTGCCTCGGTTACAATTGAGTTTTGATCACAAGAACAAATGAGAATAAAAAGAAGCAATCCAAGCGCAAGAGCTCAAATGAACACAACAAATCTCTCTCACTAATCACTAAAGCCTTGTGTGGAATTGGGAGAGGATTTGATCACTTTGTTGTGTCTTGTATTGAATGCCTAGCTCTTGTAAGTAGTTGGAAGGTGGAAAACTTGGATGACTTGAATGTGGGGGTGGTTGGGTGTATTTATAGCCCCAACCACCAAACTAGCCGTTGGTGGAGGCTGCAGTCGCATGGCGCACCAGACAGTCCGGTGCGCCACCGGACACTGTCCGGTGCGCCAGCCACGTCACCCGGCCGTTAGGGTTTGACCGTTGGAGCTCTGACGTGTGGGCCCGCCTGGCTATTCGGTGGTGCACCGGATAGGTACTGTAGACTGTCCGGTGCGCCGTCTCGCGCGTGCCTGACTTCTGCGTTCTTTGGCGTGCATTTAATGCCTCGCAGGTGACCGTTGGCGCCGAAGTAGCCGTTGCTCCGCTGTCACACCGGACAGTCCGGTGTGCATCGGACATGTCCGGTGAATTATAGCGGAGCGAATTTCCAAAGCTGGCGAGTTCAGAGTCGCTCTCCTCTGGTGCATCAGACACTGTCCGGTGATACACCGGACAGTCCAGTGAATTATAGTGGAGAGCCTCTGGAAATTCCTGAAGGTGAATAGTTCAGCTTGGAGTACCCTGGTGCACCGGACACTGTCCGGTGGCACACCGGACAGTCCGGTGCGCCAGACCAGGGCTGCCTTCGGTTATCCCTTGCTCTCTTTTTATTGAACCCCTTTTCTTGGACTTTTTATTGGCTATTTGTGAACCTTGGCACCTGTATAACTTATAGACTAGAGCAAACTAGTTAGTCCAATTATTTGTGTTGGCCAATTCAACCACCAAAATCATTTAGGAAAAAGGTGGAAGCCTAATTCCCTTTCAATTAGTTGGTCTAAGAGTTGGAACTAGTGCTGGGAATTGGGCCCGACCGGGCTGACCCTATCGGTGATTTGGGTCCGACCGCACACCCGGGGGTTGCCCCTCGAGGTGTTTTTAGGAGTAGGACGGTGTTGCTGACTGTAGCTCGATGGTTCGTGCCAGAGGCACGAGAGACAGTGGACAATCTTGTACAGGTTCGGGCCGCTTTGAGATGTGTAATACCCTACGTCGTTGGATGGATCTTATAAGTGATGAGTTACACGGGAGTTCTCTAGTGCAGGAGATGCTAGAGAGCTGGGTGGATGGTTAATGGGTAAGATGTTCTTGAAGGGGTGCCCCCTAGGCCTTATATATTCGACCGTGGGGTGTTAGATGCGGATATGATAACCACATGTTCCTAAGTAATAGTGAACCGACTAAGTTTATCTTCCTATAATCTTGCCGACTTATAGTCCTTCGGCTCTGACGCCTGAGGGCGCTGCGCGGGAAAGTCGGATCAACGCTGCGGATAGCGTTTGAGTTCAGCAAACCGCATGGGCTCGAGTTGATCCATCTTCATGTTGATCTGTTCTGCTGAAAGTTCCTCCCCTGGCCCACGAAGGGATGGCCTTGCGAAATAATGGGCCTGGGGCCTTTCGCGAGGCCTTCTTGCCTTCTAGTGGACCCGAGAGATATCTGTCCCCCACAAGCCCCCAATCTTTGTGTTGATTTTGAAATAATCGGCCCAAAGATTCCAGGTCCAGCTTACGATTTTGAAACATGTCTGCTAAGTCATTACCTCCAACTCTGAGTAACTTGGTAAAAACGATCCTCTATCATCTTCTTTTGGCATCATTCCACAGTATTTTGCTTTTAATCTTCAGTAATCGGTGCTCTTTTATGCTTTAGAGGTCGACGTTTTGTTCTTAGGGGTTAAGGATTCATTGGGTGCACCGGAGGTGCACCCAATGGGTGTAGCCCTCAAGCTTTGAGTGGATTACTGAAAATAATCCGCTCAAAGGTCTTCATCTCATACTTCTTTAGAAATCGTTGTCTCTGACTTAGACTTATGCTTTAGAAATCAGCATTTTGCCATTAGCCTATGCTTTACAGATCAACATTTTGTTCTCGGGGTCTCAGGATTCATTGGGTGCACCGGAGGTGCACCCAATGGTTGTAGCCCCCGAGCTTTGAGTGGATTACTGAAAATAATCCACTCAAAGGTCTTCATCCCATGCTTTTTTAGAAATCGTTGTCTCTGACTTAGACTCATGCCTTAGAAATTAACGTTATCTCATCTTCGTTTCATGCCTTAGATTTCAGCATTATATCATCAGTTTATGCTTTAGAGATCAATATATTGTTTTTGTTTTTTTGAGATCAACAATACGGCCTGTCCATGCACCAGCTTGAAATTTATTTGATCAGCGACGGCATGTCCAACAACTATGTGTGGCAGAGATGTGTATGTTGCGCTGGATATGTGGCCACACAAGAAGAGACCGAGTCCGGAATGATGATATACGAGAGAGAGTAGGAGTGGCACCAATTGAGGAGAAGCTTATGCAACATCGTTTGAGATGGTTTGGACATATCCAACGAAGACCTAAAGAGGCACCAGTGCATATCGGAATAATTAGGCGTCCCGAGAATGTGAAGAGAGGTAGAGGTCGACCAACCTTGACGTGGACAGAGGCTGTGAAGAGGGACCTGAAGGACTGGAATATTGATAAAGAGCTCGCCGTGGATAGGAAGGGGTGGAAGTGTGCAATTCACGTGCCAGAACCTTGTTTATAGTTTCACTTTTCCTCCTTAATCGTTTGACCTTTTCTTGTGCCCATTTAGATCTTGCTGGTTCTTATGGGTTTTATCTCTTTTATGTGTTTCCCCGTTTCGTCGTTTTTCGGTTCTCCTTTGCCTTTGTTTCCCCTTTTTTCTTTGGGGGTTGAGCTCTGAGGTTTTCATACGGGGTTTCATCTCTAGCCTACCCCAACGTGCTTGGGACAAAAAGGCTTTGTTGTTGTTGTTGTTGTTGTTGTTGTAGCGACGGATTGGACATCCGGTAGATGGCGCTTGGCTAGTTTTCCTTTCGCTTCGTGCTTCAATGCTCCTCTTTGAAAGTCGCCTAGAGGGGGGGTGAATAGGGCGAAACTGAAAATCTCAAGAATAATCACAACTACAAGCCGGGTTAGCGTTAGAAATATAATAGAGTCCGCGAGAGAGGGCACAAAACAAATCGCAAGCGAATAACGAAGTGAGACACGTGGATTTGTTTTACCGAGGTTCGGTTCTTTCAAACCTACTCCCCGTTGAGGAGGCCACAAAGGCCGGGTCTCTTTCAACCCTTCCCTCTCTCAAACGGTCCCACGGACCGAGTGAGCTTTTCTTCTTCTCAATCAAAACGGGAACAAAACTTCCCCGCAAGGGCCACCACACAATTGGTGCCTCTTGCCTTGGTTACAATTGAGTTTTGATCACAAGAACAAATGAGAAAGAAAGAAAGCGATCCAAGCGCAAGAGCTCAAAAGAACACGGCAAATCTCTCTCGCTAGTCACTAAAGGCTTAAGTGGAATTGGAGAGGATTTGATCTCTTTAGTGTGTCTAGTATTGAATGCCTAGCTCTTGTAAGTGGTTGGAAGTTGGAAAACTTGGATAACTTGAATGTGGGGTGGTTGGGGGTATTTATAGCCCCAACCACCAAACTAGCCGTTTGGTGAGGCTGTCTGTTCGATGGCGCACCGGACAGTCCGGTGCACACCGGACATGTCCGGTGCGACAGCCACGTCACCAAAGCCGTTGCAATATGACCGTTGGAGTTCTGACTTCTGGGCCCGCCTGGATGTCCGGTGCACACCGGACATGTACTGTTTGATGTCCGGTGTGCCTGCTCCCGCGTGCCTGACAACTGCGCGGTTCTGGCGCGCATTAAATGCGCCTGCAGGTGACCGTTGGCGCGAAGTAGCCGTTGCCCCGAGGTTGCACCGGACAGTCCGGTGTACACCGGACATGTCCGGTGAATTATAGCGGAGCCGTCTTCGCGAATTCCCGAGACTGGCGAGTTCCTGAGGCCTCTCTTCCTTGGAGCACCGGACATGTCCGGTGTACACCGGACAGTCCGATGAATTTTAGCGGAGTGGCCTTTGGAAATTCCCGAGAGTGAAGAGTTTGAGCTGAAGTTCTCTGGTGCACCGGACACTGTCCGGTGGCGCACCGGACAGTCCGGTGCGCCAGACCAGAGGAGTCTTTTGGTTGCTCCTTTGCCCTTTCGTTGAACCCAACGCATGGTCATTTTATTGACTAAGTGTGAACCTTTTGCACCTGTAAAACTTATACACTAGAGCAAACTAGTTAGTCCAATATTTGTGTTGGGCAATTCAACCACCAAAATTATTTAGGGACTAGGTGTACGCCTAATTCCCTTTCAATCTCCCCCTTTTTGGTGATTGATGCCAACACAAACCAAAGCAAATATAGAAGTGCATAATTGAACTAGTTTGCATAATGTAAGTGCAAAGGTTGCTTGGAATTAAGCCAATATCAATTCTTACATGATGCGCATGGATTGTTTTCTTTGTTTTTGACATGTTGGACCACATTTGCACCAAAAGTTTTGTTTTTGCAAACTCTTTTGTAAATTCTTTTCAAAGTCCTTTTGCAAGATAGTCAAAGGTAAATGAATGAGATTTTGCAAGGCATTTTCAAGTTTTTGAAATTTTCTCCCTTTGAACCAAATGCTTTTCCTTTGACTAAACAAAACTCCCCCTCAAATAAAGTCTCCTCTTAGTGTTCAAGAGGGTTTTAAGACATCAATTTTGAAAATACTACTTGCTCCCCCTTTAGAACACAAAGAGATACCAATTTTGAAATTTACCACTTGAAAAACATTAATTTTAAAATTTGGGTGGGTGCGGTCCTTTTGCTTTGGGCTCATACTTTCTCCCCCTTTGGCAAGAATCGCCAAAAACGGATACATTGAGTGAGACATAAGCCCTTTTGAAGTACTTTCTCCTCCTTTGGTCATAAAATAAATGAATGAAGATTATACCAAAGTTGGAGAGATGCCCGGAGTGACGGCGAAGGATGAGTAGTAGAGTGGAGTGGAAGCCTTGTCTTCGCCGAAGACTCCAATTCCCTTTCAATATACCTATGACTTGGTTTGGAATACATTTGAAAACACATTAGTCATAGCATATAAAAGAGACATGATCAAAGGTATTATCATGAGCTATGTGTGCAAGATTAGCAAAAGAAAATCCTAGAATCAAGAATATTAAGCTCATGCCTAAGTCTGGTAAAAGATTGTTCATCAAGTGGCTTGGTAAAGAAATCGGCTAATTGATCTTTAGTGTTAATGTAAGAAATCTCGATATCCCCCTTTTGTTGGTGATCCCGAAGAAAATGATACCGAATGGCTATGTGTTTAGTGCGGCTATGCTCAACGGGATTATCCGCCATGCGGATTGCACTCTCATTATCACATAGAAGAGGAACTTTGGTTAATTTGTAACCGTAGTCCCACAGGGTTTGCCTCATCCAAAGCAATTGCGCGCAACAGTGGCCTGCGGCAATATACTCGGCTTCGGCAGTAGAAAGAGCGACTGAATTTTGCTTCTTTGAAGCCCATGACACCAAGGATCTTCCCAAGAACTGGCAAGTCCCCGATGTGCTCTTTCTATTAATCTTACACCCCGCCCAATCGGCATCCGAATAACCAATCAAATCAAAAGTGGATCCCCGAGGGTACCAAAGCCCAAACTTAGGAGTATAAGCCAAATATCTCAAGATTCATTTTACGGCCGTAAGGTGTGATTCCTTAGGGTCGGCTTAGAATCTTGCACACATGCATATGGAAAGCATAATGTCCGGTCGAGATGCACATAAATAAAGCAATGAACCAATCATCGACCGGTATACCTTTTGATCCACGGACTTACCTCCCGTGTCGAGGTCGAGATGCCCATTTGTTCCCATGGGAGTCTTGATGGGCTTGGCATCCTTCATTCCAAACTTGCTTAGAATGTCTTGAGTATACTTGGTTTGGCAAATGAATGTGCCCTCTTGGAGTTGTTTGACTTGAAATCCTAGAAAATACTTCAACTCCCCCATCATAGACATCTCGAATTTCTGTGTCATGATCCTACTAAATTCTTCACATGTAGATTTGTTAGTAGACCCAAATATAATATCATCAACATAAATTTGGCATACGAACAAATCATTGTCAAGAGTTTTAGTGAACAAAGTAGGATCGGCTTTGCCGACTTTGAAGCCATTTGCAATAAGGAAGTCTCTAAGGCATTCATACCATGCTCTTGGGGCTTGCTTGAGCCCATAAAGCGCCTTAGAGAGCCTATAAACATGGTTAGGATACTTACTATCTTCAAAGCCGGGAGGTTGCTCAACATAGACCTCCTCCTTGATTGGTCCATTGAGGAAGGCACTCTTCACGTCCATTTGATAAAGCTTGAAGCCATGGTAAGTAGCATAGGCCAATAATATGCGAATTGACTCAAGCCTAGCTACGGGTGCATAGGTTTCACCAAAATCCAAACCTTCGACTTGTGAGTACCCCTTGGCCACGAGTCGAGCTTTGTTCCTTGTCACCACACCATGCTCGTCTTGCTTGTTGCGGAAGACCCACTTGGTTCCTACAACATTTTGATTAGGACGTGGAACCAAATTCCATACCTCATTCCTTGTGAAATTGTTGAGCTCCTCTTGCATCGCCATCACCCAATCCAAATCTTGAAGTGCTTCCTCTACCCTGTGTGGCTCAATAGAGGAAACAAAAGAGTAATGTTCACAAAAATGTGCAACACGAGATCGAGTAGTTACCCCCTTATGAATGTCGCCGAGGATGGTGTCGACGGGGTGATCTCGTTGTATTGCTTGGTGGACTCTTGGGTGTGGCGGCCTTGGTTGTTCATCCTCCTTGTCTTCATCATTTGCATCTCCCCCTTGATCGTTGCCGTCATTTAGAGGTGGCTCATCTTCTTGATCTTCTTGTTCAACATCTTGAGCCTCATCCTCAATTTGAGTTGGTGGAGATGCTTGCATGGAGGAGGATGGTTGATCTTGTGCATGTGGAGGCTCTTCGGATTCCTTAGGACACACATCCCCAATGGACATGTTCCTTAGCGCTATACATGGAGCCTGTTCTTCACCTATCTCATCAAGATCAACATGCTCTACTTGAGAGCCGTTAGTTTCATCAAACACAACGTCACAAGAAACTTCAACAAGTCCTGAGGACTTGTTAAAGACTCTATATGCCCTTGTGTTTGAGTCATATCCTAGTAAAAAGCCTTCTACAGTTTTAGGAGCAAATTTAGATTTTCTACCTCTTTTGACAAGAATAAAACATTTGCTACCAAAAACTCTAAAATATGAAATGTTGGGCTTTTTACCGGTTAGGAGTTCATAGGATGTCTTCTTGAGGATTCGGTGAAGATATAACCGGTTGATGGCGTAGCAAGCGGTGTTGACCGCTTCGGCCCAAAACCGATCCGGTGTCTTGTACTCATCAAGCATGGTTCTTGCCATGTCCAATAGAGTTCGATTCTTCCTCTCCACTACTCCATTTTGTTGTGGAGTGTAGGGAGAAGAGAACTCATGCTTGATGCCCTCCTCCTCAAGGAAGCCTTCTATTTGTGAATTTTTGAACTCCGTCCCATTGTCGCTTCTAATTTTCTTGATTCTTAAGCCGAACTCATTTTGAGCCCGTCTCAAGAATCCCTTTAAGGTCTCTTGGGTATAAGATTTGTCCTGCAAAAAGAACACCCAAGTGAAGCGAGAATAATCATCCACAATAACTAGACAGTACTTACTCCCGCCGATGCTTATGTAAGCGATCGGGCCGAATAGGTCCATGTGAAGGAGCTCCAGTGGCCTGTCACTAGTCATGATGTTCTTGTGTGGATGATGAGTGCCAACTTGCTTCCCGGCTTGGCATGCGCTACAAATCCTGTCTTTCTCAAAATGAACATTGGTTAGTCCTAAAATGTGTTCTCCCTTTAGAAGCTTGTGAAGATTCTTCATTCCAACATGGGCTAGTCGGCGGTGCCAGAGCCAACCCAAGTTAGTCTTAGCAATCAAGCAAGTGTCGAGTTCAGCTCTATCAAAATCTACCAAGTATAGCTGACCCTCTAACACTCCCTTGAAGGCTATTGAATCATCACTTCTTCTAAAGACAGTAACACCTATATCAGTAAATAGACAGTTGTAGCCCATTTGACATAATTGGGATACGGAAAGCAAATTGTAATCTAAGGAATCTACAAGAAAAACATTGGAAATAGTATGGTCAGGTGATATAGCAATTTTACCCAATCCTTTGACCAAACCTTGATTTCCATCTCCGAATGTGATAGCTCGTTGGGGATCTTGGTTTTTCTCATACGAGGAGAACATCTTTTTCTCCCCTGTCATGTGGTTTGTGCACCCGCTGTCGAGTATCCAACTTGAACCCCCGGATGCATAAACCTACAAAACAATTTTAGTTCTTGATTTTAGGTACCCAAACGGTTTTGGGTCCTTTGGCATTAGACACAAGAACTTTGGGTACCCAAACACAAGTCTTGGAGCCCTTGTGTTTGCCCCCAACTATCTTGGCAACTATCTTGCCGGATTTGTTAGTTAAAACATATGATGCATCAAAGGTTTTGAATGAAATAGCATGATCACTTGATGCATTAGTAATTTTCTTTCTAGGCAACTTAGCACGGGTTGGTTGCCTAGAACTAGATGTCTCACCCTTATACATAAAAGCATGGTTAGGGCCAGAGTGAGACTTCCTAGAATGAATTTTCTTGATTTTGCTCTCGGGATAACCGGCAGGGTACAAAATGTAACCCTCGTTATCCTGAGGCATGGGAGCCTTGCCCTTAACAAAGTTAGACAAGTTCTTAGGAGGGGCATTAAGCTTGACATTGTCTCCTCTTTGGAAGTTAATGCCATCCTTAATGCCAGGGCGTCTCCCATTATAGAGCATACTTCTAGCAAATTTAAACTTTTCATTTTCTAAGTTATGCTCGGCAATTTTTGCATCCAATAATGCTATATGATCATTTTGTTGTTTAATTAAAGCCATGTGATTATGAATAGCATTGATATCAACATCTCTACATCTAGTACAAATAGAAACATGCTCAACATTAGATGTAGAGGGTTTACAAGATTTTAATTCAATAACCTTAGCATGTAATAAATCATTTTTAGTTCTAAGGTCGGAAATAGTGGTATTGCAAACATCTAATTCTTTAGCCTTAGCAATTAATTTCTCATTCTCATTTCTAAGGCTAGCAATAGAAACATTTAATTCATCAATCCTAGCAAGCAAATCATCATTATCATTTCTAAGATTGGGAATTGAATCAATACAAACATGAGAGCCAACCTTAGCAATTAATTTGGCATTTTCATTTCTAAGGTTGGCAATAGTGTCATGGCAGGTGCTTAGCTCATTAGATAATTTGTTACATTTTTCTACCTCTAGAGCATAAGCATTTTTAACCTTAACATGTTTCTTATTTTCCTTGATTAGGAAGTCCTCTTGGGAGTCCAAGAGATCATCCTTTTCATGGATGGCACTAATTAGCTCATTCAATTTTTCCTTTTGTTCCATGTTAAGGTTAGCAAAAAGAACGCGCAAGTTATCCTCCTCATTTTTATCATTATCCTCATCACTAGATGTTTCATATTTAGTGGAGGACCTGGATTTTACCTTCTTTTTGCCGTCCTTTGCCATGAGGCACTTGTGGCCGACGTTGGGGAAGAGGAGTCCCTTGGTGACGGCGATGTTGGCGGCGTCCTCTTCGGAGGAGGACTCGGTGGAGCTCTCGTCGGAGTCCCATTCCCGGCAAACATGGGCATCGCCGCCCTTCTTCTTGTAGTATTTCTTCTTTTCTCTCCTCTTTCCCTTCTTGTCGTCGCCCCTGTCACTGTCACTGGACATAGGACATTTTGCAATAAAATGACCAGGCTTACCACATTTGTAGCAAACCTTCTTGGAACGGGATTTGTAGTCCTTCCCCTTCCGTTGCTTGAGGATTTGCCGAAAGCTTTTGATGATTAGGGCCATTTCCTCATTGTCGAGCTTGGAGGCGTCAATTGGTTGTCTACTTGGTGTAGACTCCTCCTTCTTCTCCTCCGTGGCCTTGAAGGCCACCGGTTGCGCCTCGGATGTGGAAGGTTCGTTAAGCTCATTGATCTTCTTTGAGCCCTTAATCATGCATTCAAAGCTCACAAAATTCCCGATAACTTCCTCGGGGGTCATTAGTGGATATCTAGGATTACCACGAATTAATTGAACTTGAGTGGGGTTAAGGAAAATAAGAGCTCTTAAAATAACCTTAACCACCTCGTGGTCATCCCATTTTTTGCTCCCGAGGTTGCGCACTTGGTTCACCAAGGTCTTGAGCCGATTGTACATGTCTTGTGGCTCCTCCCCTTGGCGAAGACGAAAGCGACCGAGCTCCCCCTCGATCGTTTCCCGCTTGGTGATCTTGGTGAGTTCATCACCTTCGTGCGCCGTCTTGAGTAGGTCCCAAATCTCCTTTGCGTTCTTCAACCCTTGCACTTTGTTGTATTCCTCCTTGCTTAGAGAGGCAAGGAGAATGGTTGCGGCTTGAGAGTTGAAGTGCTCGATTTGGGCCACTTCGTCCGTGTCATAATCCTCATCCCCTATTGATGGTACCTGTACTCCAAACTCAACAACATTCCAAATACTTTTGTGGAGAGAGGTTAGATGAAATTTCATTAAATCGCTCCACCTAGCATAATCTTCGCCGTCAAAAGTTGGCGGTTTGCCTAATGGAACGGAAAGTAATGGAGTATGTCTAGATGTACGGGGATAGTTTAAGGGGATCTTACTAAACTTCTTGCGCTCTTGGCGCTTAGAAGTTACGGACGGAGCATCGGAGTCGGAGGTGGATGTTGATGAAGTGTCGGTCTCGTAGTAGACCACCTTCCTCATCCTCTTGTGCTTGTCCCCACTCCGATGCGGCTTGTGAGAAGAAGATTTTTCCTTCTTCTCCTTGTGGTGAGAAGAGGAAGATCTTTTCTCCTTCCGCTTGGAGGAGTTCTTCTTCTTCTCCCTTCTCTTGGTGCGGGACTCTTCCGATGAAGTGCTCCCTTGGCTTGTAGTGGGCTTGTCGCCGGTCTCCATCTCCCTCTTGGTGTGATCTCCCGACATTACTTCGAGCGGTTAGGCTCTAATGAAGCACCGGGCTCCGATACCAATTGAAAGTCGCCTAGAGGGGGGTGAATAGGGCGAAACTGAAAATCTCAAGAATAATCACAACTACAAGCCGGGTTAGCGTTAGAAATATAATAGAGTCCGCGAGAGAGGGCACAAAACAAATCGCAAGCGAATAACAAAGTGAGACACGTGGATTTGTTTTACCGAGGTTCGGTTCTTTCAAACCTACTCCCCGTTGAGGAGGCCACAAAGGCCGGGTCTCTTTCAACCCTTCCCTCTCTCAAACGGTCCCACAGACCAAGTGAGCTTTTCTTCTTCTCAATCAAAATGGGAACAAAACTTCCCCGCAAGGGCCACCACACAATTGGTGCCTCTTGCCTTGGTTACAATTGAGTTTTGATCACAAGAACAAATGAGAAAGAAAGAAAGCGATCCAAGCGCAAGAGCTCAAAAGAACACGGCAAATCTCTCTCGCTAGTCACTAAAGGCTTAAGTGGAATTGGAGAGGATTTGATCTCTTTAGTGTGTCTAGTATTGAATGCCTAGCTCTTGTAAGTGGTTGGAAGTTGGAAAACTTGGATAACTTGAATGTGGGGTGGTTGGGGGTATTTATAGCCCCAACCACCAAACTAGCCGTTTGGTGAGGCTGTCTGTTCGATGGCGCACCGGACAGTCCGGTGCACACCGGACATGTCCGGTGCGACAGCCACGTCACCAAAGCCGTTGCAATATGACCGTTGGAGTTCTGACTTCTGGGCCCGCCTGGATGTCCGGTGCACACCGGACATGTACTGTTTGATGTCCGGTGTGCCTGCTCCCGCGTGCCTGACAACTGCGCGGTTCTGACGCGCATTAAATGCGCCTGCAGGTGACCGTTGGCGCGAAGTAGCCGTTGCCCCGAGGTTGCACCGGACAGTCCGGTGTACACCGGACATGTCCGGTGAATTATAGCGGAGCCGTCTTCGCGAATTCCCGAGACTGGCGAGTTCCTGAGGCCTCTCTTCCTTGGAGCACCGGACATGT
The DNA here is from genome assembly GCA_029449295.1 of Zea luxurians. Taxonomy (NCBI): domain Eukaryota; kingdom Viridiplantae; phylum Streptophyta; class Magnoliopsida; order Poales; family Poaceae; genus Zea; species Zea luxurians. Next base: position 4,608,287 of record JAOPSE010000129.1, on the reverse strand, counting down.
CCGGTGTACACCGGACAGTCCGGTGAATTTTAGCGGAGTGGCCTTTGGAAATTCCCGAGAGTGAAGAGTTTGAGCTGAAGTTCTCTGGTGCACCGAACACTGTCCGGTGGCGCACCGGACAGTCCGGTGCGCCAGACCAGAGGAGTCTTTTGGTTGCTCCTTTGCCCTTTCGTTGAACCCAACGCATGGTCATTTTATTGACTAAGTGTGAACCTTTTGCACCTGTAAAACTTATACACTAGAGCAAACTAGTTAGTCCAATATTTGTGTTGGGCAATTCAACCACCAAAATTATTTAGGGACTAGGTGTACGCCTAATTCCCTTTCACTCTTGATTAGACTTGTACTTCATCAGCTATTTTTTGGCTTTCTTCCGATCTCCATAGATATCTTCTTTTTATCTTGATACATTCATTACGTATACTGTATGGATGTGACTGCTTGGGAAAATCTATTGAAAATTCCTGGACGTCCCCCCCCAATGGGTGTAGGCAAGGGACGATTTGGTGCGCTGAGCGTTTAGCGAACTGTCCCTGAGTAGTAACTTGATGTGACCGCGGGTGTAATCATATCATCCATGCAGTTGACTTGAGTCCCAATGGGTGCTGTGTTACGTGAAACGGCATCAGCCGCCTGACTTGTTTCTAGACAATTTGAATTGCTTATTGAATACTTGCGACTGTTTAGTGACCGTGATAGGAGATGAGCGGTTGCTTTCTTCCTCTATAAATAGAGCGCTTGCTTCACTAGCGTCTTCACACATCTCTCTACCGTTGCTTGTTTATTCTCCTCTTTTCTATTCCACCATGGGCAAGAGCAAGAAGAGCGGAAGTTCGTCGCACCACTCTGGCGACAAGCGGAAGCGTGAGCCGACCCCTCCCTCGAAGGATTTCAGCGATTCTGAGTACTCGGAGGAGGAGTTCTCCTCCGAGTCCGAGGGATCGCCAGTCTATACCTCACCCCCGGCATCGTCCAAAGACTCGGACGATTCCCAGGGGATCGCCGCCGAGGTGTGGACATATATCCGGGCCGTCGAGCGCTCTAGGCTCGAGGGCTCGGATGAGTCGGAGGTCTCCTCGGACGAGGAGGACTCCTCTGACTCGTTCGAGGAGGGAAGCGGCGGTGACGGCGACGGTGAGGGCAACGGCGACGACGGAGGCGACGGCAAGGGCGACGACAGCAAGGGCGACCGCAAGGGCTACGACAAGGGCGGCAGCGACAGTGGCAAGGCCAGTGGCAAAGCGCCACTGGCTTAAAATATTAGTATAGATAAGTAGTGTTAGTATTATTAGAATAATGTAGTAGTAGTTAGTAGTATAGTATAGTGTAAGTAGTGTAATAGTGTAATGTAGTAATGTAATGTGTCGAAAAGTGGGAAGAAGCCCGGCTCATAATGAGTCGGCCTTTATTTTTGTGTAAGAAATTCCCCCCCTTATATAATGAAGTAAACTCGGGCTTGATCTTGTGCACACCCTTTGCCTTTGCGTCGCTTATTTATAGTTGATCGACAATTTGTGTTTGTATCCAATGCGGCTATTGTTCTTAGAAGTAACTCTTGAGTAATGACTTGCCATTGATGTGTCGCATTTTAATTCTGTCTGCATTTACGTCATTTACGTGGAGAAAGAACGGTCTGGTTTACTACCAGTGTCTTCAGGGGTAACAGCCGAACAGTTTTTGGCAACGCCGGTGTTTTTAGAGGCAACAACTGAGTCCTCTCGAGCCACACCAGCGCTTTAGAAATAACGGCTGGGTGATTAGTGGTGACGTTAGTGTTTTAGAAACAACAGCTGAGTCACATCGAGCCACATTGGTGTTTTAGACATAACGACCGAGTGAGGATTGGTGATTTCAGCGTTTTTAGAAATAACCACTGAGTTACGCCGAGCCACGTCGGTGTTTTAGAAATAACAACCGAGTGATGACTAGGCACTTTTTAGAAATGGTGTCTGACCCAGGAAAACCCCACTTGTACCGCGTCGCCGCATGCCTCTGCATTCTGAGCCCTAGCTTCACTTTCTGCCTCCATACCTCCTCTGTTTCCCTTTTATCTCGCTTCCGCTCAGTTCACCGACGAGATTGAGATGGCGCCCAAGCAGAAGAGTCAGAATTCTGTCGCTGCAGTTATTCCTCCCATCGATCCCAACAGCCAATTGCCTTTCGTAGGTAATCATATGTCTGTTGTTTCCGAGTCAGATCTTCTCCACCTCGTCGATGTCGGAGTTCTCTTTCCGAAGGAGCTTTATTCCTAGCGGATTTGCCGTGGGGTTACTGTCCCGACGGAGAATACTCTATTCTACAAATTTCTATCTTTGTCCATCTGTGTGAAGCCTACCTTGGAATTCTTCCTCACTTCGGTTTGTGGAAACACTTGTATCACTATCGTCCTGGTATGGCTGGAGGGCAGCATCAGCTTGTGGGCGGTGCGAGTCTGGAGATGCGTCGTGTGAGGAAGACAGAGTACCTAGATATCCCACTCAAAGACAACATTAAGGGATGTCGCTTAGAGTGGTTCATTGTTGAAAATCATGGCAAGTGCCTCCCCCTCGGTCAGGGAGACAGCCGGACGTGAGCACTCCTAGTTGGATTGAGTCCCCCACCACCTTGGAGATAACAGAGGCCAAGGTTCTACTTGATGAAATTCGTTTGCTGAAGGAGAGAGGTATGACCGCTAAAGCTGTGGTTGCAGACTTTGTTTTTAAGAATATTCAGCCCCTGAAAGATAGGGCGTACCCGGCTTACTTATACAGTGGTGTCACCGACTCAACTCGGGTTACTGACAAGAGGATTCCTGCTGTGGATTTGGTGAGCCGACTAGAGATGATATTGAGGGGCAAAGTATCGAATATTGATGCTCCTGTTGCATATTCTGCTTGGAATTTACCATCTTCTAAGCCCTTTTTTAGTTTTGTGTCCAATCCTCCTGCTGGTGACAGTGGTTTGGGTCTTAGAGTGCGACCCTCTCCCGAAGAAGTTGAAGTCCTGGTTGCTTCACTTGGTGGCCTTCCCAATGACAAGAAGCAAGTTCACTTTGAGATGCCTACTAATCCGAGTGATGCAGAGATAGGTGCTATGCTGGATATGTTGGCGGGGGATTCCTCTGATTCTGCCCTTGATGAAACGGTGGCTGTTGCAACTATTCCAGAGCCTGAGAAAACCATGGATACTCAAAGGCCTGAGGGTACTCGCCCGAAACGTCTTTGTCAAGTTGGTCATCCGACTGCTCCTGCCGGGGGAAAGAAAAAAGAAAAAGAGACGGCTTCGGCGAGTGTCGTGCTTGGATCATGATGCTGGCCCTTCTGCTCCTGCTGCTGAAGAAGTACCGGTGGAACTCATTACTGGAGCTGGTCCCAATGGGTGTGACCCTATTGATGTTGATCCCAATGGGTGCGACCCTACTAATGCTGGACCCAATGGGTGTGACTTTGACGATGCTGAATCCAATGGGGGTGATCTTGCCAGAGCTGGTCCCAATGGGTGTATTATTCGTATTGTTGATGAGGATGAAGAAGAAGAGGAGGAAATACCCTTAATTCGAAAGAATAGTCGGCGTTACATAGTCAGTGGGGAAAGTAGTGATATCCCTTCTCCAGCTTTGTCTACTCTCATCGGTCTGCAAGAATTATCCCTAGCAAATTTTGATCAAGCTCTCGAGGATGTTGTTTCTTAAGATTTGCTGTCTGAGCCCATGGACGATGGTATGATGGATGTTTGCTCTGACATTCCAGATGTGGGATTAGAGTTATCTCGAGCGGCGTCTCGTGCCTCGTCGACCTTGGAGTGCAGTCTTCGGGGCCAAGAGGCTGGTCAAGGTTGTTCAATTCCCATGGAGGTGACTGAGAATCCTTCAGCCCTAGAGGTGGCTGCTGCAGAGAACCTAGTCCTCAAGGATGGTGCAAGTGGTTACCCAGCCCCTGAGGGTGTTGCCGGTAATGATCTGGCTCGGGTGGGTAGCGCGAGCTACGACCCAGCCCCCGAGGGTGTCCGAGCGGGCTCCCCTTCTCATACCTCCATGGATGTCCACGTTGGGTCTTCTCCTCCACATTCTGATGGCATAGCAACAACGCATGCTTTAAACGAGGAAGTCACCTTAGAGGTCGGCGCACCTGATGCTAGAGTTCTGATGCCTGCTGGTGATGTTGGGTTGATCCCTGATGATGCTCTTCAGATTGCCCCAGTTGATATTCCTTCATCGGGCCACCACCTGGCTTCTCATGATTTGGGGTTTCTTTCATTCTTCTCCAATCTTTAGGTAATCTGGCCTTTTCTGTTCTGGTAATATTCCTGGCGAATCACTGTCTTTGTACTCATTCGTTTGTGATATCAGGCTTTAGTCGATGAGATGGTTGGTCAGCTGAGATCACAAGGTACCTCTGTCCCAGAAAGAGCTCTGTCTCTAATGCATTGGAATCCATTGCTGCTCAAGAAACAGATATCTGATTTGAAAATGGCAAATGCTGGTTAGTGTCTTTGCTTTCTTCCTTGACTTCTCGATTGGTCTGTTTTTAACTGTGCGCCCCTCTTCAACTGTTTTTTGTTAGATATGACCCGACGATACTCTAAACTTAAGGAAAAGTGTTCTCAATGTCAGACCGATCTGGCTCGGGTTTCTGCTTTCTTAGATGATGCCAATTCATTGAATTCCTCTCTTAGTGCTCAACTTGACTCTGAAAGGGCGACTAGCGAGGTAATCTTACTTGACTTCTTTTTGTTGTGACTTTACTGCTTACTGGATGTTTGATGGTTGATTCTTGCTTGTAGGAGGAGAAACGGGTACTTCCGGCTTCTCGTGATAACTGTGAGCACCTAGAGGGGGATGAATAGGTGATCCTGTGAAAATCAAATACTTGAAGCCACAAAACTTGATTAGGTGTTAGTTCAATAGAGTCAAGTGGCTAAGGATCGAGCTCTTGTAAAACACAGTGGTCACGAAGAAAACAAGCACAAGAGATACAGAGATTTATCCCATGGTTCGGCCAAGTATAACACTTGCCTACTCCATGTTGTGGCGTCCCACTGGACGAGGGTCGCACTCAACCCCTTTCAAGTGATCCAATGATCAACTTGAATACCACGGTGTTTTCCTTTCTTTCACTATTTCCCGTTCGCGAGGAATCTCCACAACTTGGAGCCTCTCGCCCTTACAAATGATGATCACAAAGAAGCACAGAAGTAAGGGAGGGAAGAGAAACACACACAAGACTCAAAGCACGAGCACAATCACGCACACAAGCCACAACTTGAGCTCACAACACAATGCGAGGAGTTTTCTAATCAAATAGAGCTCAAGTCACTATCACAAAGAATCAAAGGCGCGAGAATGGAGTCTTGGTGTTTAGAGATGATCAAAGAATCCTTGGGTAACTCCTCCATGCGCCTAGGGGTCCCTTTTATAGCCCCAAGGCAGCTAGGAGCCATCGGAAGCAATCTGGGAAGGCAATTCTTGCCTTCTGTCGGGTGCACCACCGGACAGGTATTGTTCATAGTTAGGTGCAGATCTCCTTCTAAAAATAGAACAGTTGACCGTTGCAGAATTGGAGCCGTTGGTGCACCGGACACACACCGGACAGTCCGGTGCTCCCTGCCGACCGTTGGCGTGCCCACGCGTCGCGCGCGGATTGCACGGCTGACCGTTGGCGCAGTCGACCGTTGGCTCACTGGACAGTCTGGTGTCTCACCGGACCGTCCGGTGAATTTTAGCCGTACGCCGTTGAACGATTCCCGAGAGCGACGACTTCGCCGCAGATGGCTCACCGGGCAGTCCGGTGCACCACCGGACAGTCCGGTGAATTATAGCCGTACACCGCCGTCAGTTCCCGAGAGTGGCCTGTTCACCGGAGGCTGGCCTGGCGCACCGGACACTGTCCGGTGCACCACCAAACAGTCCGGTGTGCCAGACTGCGCTGAGTCTTGGCTGCTTCGAGCCAAGTTCTTTTCTTCTTCTCTTTTCTCTGATTCCAGTACTTAGACAAATAAATTAGTACACAAAAACCAATGTACTAAGTCTAGAATCATACCTTTGCTTTGATTATCACTTTTCTCTTGATTTAGCACAAGAGGGCTCATTTAAATGTGTTGGGCACTTAATCACCAAAACATAATGGAAATTGCCCAAAGGCACATTTCCCTTTCAATCTCCTTGATAGGTTGTACCGTGACGCCAGCAATTCTCTGACCATCTTGGAGAGGAGCCACCATTTTACAATGGCGGATTTGGATCATCATCGTCACGAGTTGCAAGTATCCCAGGATGAGATCCTTCGTCTCAGGCAGTTGGTGTCGAGCAAAGATTCTGTCATCAAGGATCTGCGTGCTTCCAAGAAGTCAGTCGTCCAGGAGCTAGAGGCCGCTCGACTGGCTACCAAGGTTGCTGAAGACACTTCTACTACTTTGAAGGCTCAGCGTGACAAGGCTATGGATAAAGCCATTCGTGCGGGGTAGATCTTGATGAGAAGGCCAGGCGTGATTGTTCCCGATGACATAGTTGCTGATGTCAACGCTGCTCCTGACTCCTCGAGTCGCCCTTCCTCATCAATTGCTCCTGAGAAGAACATTGCCAAGTAGAAACACTGAATGCATTTATGAGTTGTATGTGTATGTGGTCAATGTGTTCGAATATTCTGTTAGAAAGTATTTCTGGTACTGAACGCTATTATTATTTCTCTGTTGTTTGAATTTAACAGTTGTTATGATTGCAGAAGTAAGTGCGGTGTGATGGTTTTGAAACTTCTTCCTATCTCGTAAGGCATACAGATTGCCCTGAGATGAGTAATCGTAAGCATGTTTATGCTGAATCGAGTAGACATGAGTGTGTCGCTCTGCCTTGTCATTGCCAACTTAAGCTGATTGCTCCGTTAGTAGGGTATAGTGGTCACCCTAAGTCGAGTAAGCGTGAGCATGTCGCACCGTCTTAAGTCACTGTCGACTTAAGTCGATTGCTCCGTTAGTAGGGTATAGTGGTCACCCTAAGTCGAGTAAGCGTGAGCATGTCGCACCGCCTTAAGTCACTGCCGACTTCAGCCGATTGCTCCGTTAGTAGGGTATAGTGGTCACCCTAAGTCGAGTAAGCGTGAGCATGTCGCACCGTCTTAAGTCACTGCCGACTTAAGTCGATTGCTCTGTTAGTAGGGTATAGTGGTCACCCTAAGTCGAGTAAGCATGAGCATGTCGCACCGTCTTAAGTCACTGCCGACTTAAGCCGATTGCTCCGTTAGTAGGGTATAGTGGTCACCTTAAGTCGAGTATGCAGATCGGTAACAAATAGTTTTGAGATCATTTGAGAACGAAGTCTTTTTATTGATGACGTACTTTTCCAATTACAGAATACAATGCTGCCCCGGTAGCTTTTGAAATATAGCTAGGGGTAAAATTTTCTGAGATGTTCTATATTCCATGAATTCCCTATTTTCGTGTCGTCCATTTGAGTAAGTCGATATGATCCTGGCCGAGTGACTTCTGCAACCATGAATGGTCCTTCCCATAGTGGTGACAATTTGTGCCGACCTTCTCCTGTTAGAATTCGGCGAAGGACCAAATCTTCCACTACAAAGGAACGATGTCACATAGTCTTATCATGATAGCGCCTCAGGGTTTGCTGGTACCTAGCCGATTGAATTACTGCATTCAATCGCTCTTCTTCCAGTACATCAATATCTTCCAGTTTGGTAGCTTCTGCCTCAGCTATGTTTTCGAAGACTAATCTTGGTGCCCCAAACCTGAGGTCGGCAGGTAGCACTGCCTCCGAACCATAGACCATGAAGAAGGGTGTATTTCCACGCAAGGCTCCGCTAGGTTGAGTTCTTAGGCTCCAAATCACATATGGCAACTCTCTGATCCACTTTCCTGCAAACTTTTCATTCTTGTCGAAGAATTTCTTTCTGAGTGCTTCCAATATCATTCCATTGGCCCTTTCTACCTGTCTGTTAGCTCTTGGATGTGCTACTGATGCGTACTTGATTTGGATGCACCGTTGTTCGCAGAAATCAAAGAATTCAGAGCTGGTGAAATTAGAGCCTAGATCGGTTATGATGCTATTTGGTATCCCAAATCTGAATATTATACCTTGTATGAATTCTACTGCCTTGGCTGAAGTCAGAGAAGCAATGGGTTTGTACTCTATTCAATTAGTGAATTTGTCGATGGCAACCAGCACATGAGTGTATCCTCCCTGAGCTTTCTTGAAGGGTCCAATCATGTCCAGTCCCCAGCATACAAATGGCCATGTTACAGGTATGGTCTGCAGTTGCTGTACTGGTAAATGTTGCTGCTTTGATAAGTATTGGCAAGCCTCACACATCTAGACTAACTCGGCTGCATCATTTTTTGCTGTTGGCCAGTAGAAGCCAGACCTGAAGACCTTCCCAACTAGTGTTCTGGACGCTGCATGTATTCCACACTGTCCGGCATGAATTTCAGCCAATAGTTGCTTCCCAGTAGTCGAAAGAATGCACTTCATGAGAACTCCTGTCGCGCCTCTCCTGTACAGCGCTTCCCTAATGAGAGTGTAGTGGGCTGACTGCCTTGCGATGCGTTCTGCCGCAGTTTTGTCATCCGGCTCTTCTTCGTTCTTTATATACTTAATAATAGGCTCCCTCCAGTCGTTAGAGTCTGACTGTGGCTGACTCAGAACATTGCACTCGTCTGCCTGATCTAAGGAAATACTCGGACGTGGCACTTCTTGGACGAAAATCCTAGGTGGGATTTGGGCCCGACTGGATCCCAGCTTTGACAATGCATCTGCAGCCGCGTTGCGATCTCTCTCTACATGATGAAATTCTAGCCCTTCGAATTTGTCCTCTAGCTTTTGGACGGCTGTGCAATACTTACCCATAGAGTCATTCGAGTAATCCCATTCCTTATTTATCTGACTTATGACCACCAGTGAATCTCCGTATACCATCAGTCTGTGATACGACAATGTTCAGTCCATGAATCAAAGCTTCGTATTCTGCTGCATTGTTGGACGCTGAGAACAACAACTGAAGAGCATATTTGAGTTGTTCACCTCCAAGTGCAATGAAGAGGATCCCTGCGCCTTCCCCTGCAGCTTTAATGAGCCATCGAAATACATCTGCCATACTTCTACAGTCTCTGGGTTATCTAGCACTTGTTGCTCGGTCCACTCTGATACGAAGTCAACCAATGCTTGAGCCTTTATTGCAGTGCGAGGTCAAAACACGATGTCGTGAGCTCCCAGCTCACAAGCCCATTTGGCTATTCTTCCGATGGCTTCTTTGTTGTGGAGAATATCCCCTATCGGAAATCCAGTGATTACTATGACCTTGTGGTCGTCAAAGTAGTGACAGAGCTTGCGTGCAGTTAGAAGTACTGCATACAGTAGTTTTTGAACTTGAGGATATTTCTTTTTTGAGTGTCCTAGAACTTCACTGATGAAATAGACGGGATGTTGTACTGGATATGTATGTCCTTCTTCTACTGGCTCGACTACCAACGCGGTGCTCACCACGTGAGTCGTGCAAGGGATATATAACAGCAGATCTTCGGTCGGCTGACCCGACGTGGCTCGGTGCGGTGGTTTTAGTACTGGTGGTGTTGTCAGGAATTTCTTTAGTGCATCAAGAGCTTCCTAGGCTTCTAAAGTCCACTGGAATTTGTCTACCTTCTTGAGCAATCTGTAGAACAGTAAGCCTTTTTCTCCCAGTCTTGATATGAACCTGCTCAAAGCTGTCATGCACCCAGTAAGTCTTTGTACTTTCTTCTGTGACCGCGGTGCTTCCATCCTCATGATAGCCTCGATCTTTTCTGGGTTAACTTCAATTCCTCGGTGGCTGACAATGAATCTGAGTAATTTTCCTGCCGGTACTCCGAAGACACACTTTTCTGGATTAAGCTTCCATCGATATCGCCGTAGACTATTGAAGACCAGTTGCAAATCTTCAATGAAATTTTCTGAGTTTTCTGTCTTGATCACCACGTCATCTACATAAGCTTCTACACGCTTGCCCCAGTGGTCGGCTAAGCATGTCTGAATGGCTCTCTAGTAAGTCGCTCCAGCGTTTTTGAGGCCAAACGACATGGAGGTATAGCAGAAAGCTCCAAACGGGGTGATGAATGCAGTTTTTTCTTCATCTTCTTTTGCTAGACTGATCTGATGATACCCAGAGTAGCAATCCAAGAAAGACAACATAGAGCACCCGACGGTTGAATCTACCACCTGGTCTATTCTAGGAAGTCCGAAGGGATCCTTCGAACAGTGCTTGTTGAGATCTGTATAGTCGACGCACATGCGCCAATCCACTTTATTCTTTTTGAGTACAAGAACAGGATTTGCCAACCATTCAGGATGCAGCACTTCTCTAATGAACCCTGCCGCGACTAAGCGAGCTAGCTCGGCATGAATGGCTTCTCTCTTGTTGGGCGTGAAATGACGCGACTTTTGTCGAATCGGCCTCGTCTGAGGGTAGACTTTCAGCTTGTGCTCGGCCAGCTCTCTCAGGACTCCCGGCATATCCGTAGGTTGCCATGCGAATACGTCTCGGTTGTCTTGCAGGAACTAGACGAGCGCGCTTTCCTATTTGTCATCCAGGCTGGAGCTGATGATGGCAGTCTTGCATTCATCAGCGAACCCGAGGTTGATTCTCTTGGTTTCTTCAATCGGCCACATAGAGGTCACGACTTGAGCTTCATTTGTAGGTACTGTGAGATCCTCCTCAGGCTTTGAGTTTGCCTGTGCAGAAGAAGAAGTCGATAGTTTGGTGGTGAGTGCCGCCTGAATGGCCACTCGGGAGCACTCTGCGGTGCCTTGGAAGTCAGCGTGCACAGTGATGATTCCTTGTGGTCTAGGCATCTTCAATATCATGTACGTATAATGCGGAATGGCCATGAATTTTGCCAGTCCAGGCCTGCCGATGATGGTGTTGTATCCGCAGTCGAAGCTTGCCACCTCGAACCTAAGGTACTCAGTTCTGTAGTTATCCGGAGTTCTGAAGGTGACTGGCATGTAGATGTGTCCGAGTGGGTACTCTCCTTCAGTCGGCACGATGCCGAAAAAAGGAGTATCTAACTCTTGGAGCTCTTTGAGTGTGATCCCCAAGCCTAAGAGTGTCTGGGGAAAGGTGATGTTGATGCTGCTTCCCCTGTCCACTAGCACCTCTTCACCCTGCTTTCTCGGATCACCGGATTGACGAGGAGCGGGTACTTGCCCGAATGGTCGAAGGTAAGCCATTGATCCGCCCGAGTGAAGGTGATTGGGTGTTCGGACCACCGGTACGGGGCGGGAGGACCGGTGGTTGCCATCAGTATCCGACGGTCGTTGAGCTTCTGCTGCCTCTTGCTCTCTTGAGACCCGTGTCCGCCAAAGATGACATTGACTTCTCCGTCGACGCGGGGAAATGCTCCGCCTCCTCCCCCTTCCTGCTGCTGAGGTTGTCGAGGTTCTCTGGGTCCTCCTCGTGGCGGGGGAGGTGGTAGAGGTTGGAAAGGTCGGTCGTTCCCGACGGAGTGCTTGAAGTCTCTGCAGTTCCGAAGGGTGTGGCGCATGTCTTTATGGTATGGACATTGGGCGTCGAGGATGTCGTCCAACGTTTGTTCTCCTCTGTGGGGTGCCTCTCGGGCACGTGAGACGGGTGGTCCAGCGGCGTGAACCTCATCGCGAGGCCTCTTCTCCCAATGTTTGTCGGGTTGCTAGTTTGTGTCGTGTCGTGGTGCCGGCGATGCAGGCTTTACTCCTCCGATGAGGTCCTGAGCTCGTTCATCAGCGATGATGTAGATGTCCGCCTCCCTGAACAGCTGCTCGGAGGTATTCGGTGCCTTCTGTAATATGGCTCGGACGAAGGCCGAGTCATTAGATCCCCGGTAGAAGTCCTCGATCACCGCTGCTTCCGCAACCTCGGGGATTCGATTTCTCATGGTCTAAAATCTTTTGAGGTACGATCAAAGAGTCTCATCCCCTCGGCGCTTGATGGTCTTGAGGTCCCATGACTGCGCTGCCTTGTCGGAGAGGGATTGAAAGTTGGCGATGAAGTGCCGACTGAAGTCGCTCCAGTCGTCGATGCAGTGTCGGGGTAGGTGTCGTAGCCATTGCAGTGCATCTTGCCCGAGGACGATGGGCAGGTACGCAGTCATCACGTCTTCAGTTGCCCCAGCAGCCCGGGCAGTGGTGGTGTAGACGGTCAGCCAGCCTCTCGGGTCCTGCTTAGGCTCGTACTTGTCGACGTTGGAGACCTTGAAGTTAGGGGGCCATTGAATGGCCCTAAGACGTGGAGTGAGCGTCGATACTCCGCATGTGTCCTCTTGTCGATGATGATGGTGTCGGTCCCGAGGAGGGGAGTTGTCGACGTGATGCTTCGACCGTCCCCGGGTCGTGCCGCCAGTTGAAGCCGTCGCTAACTCAACTCTGGTGGTTTGACTTCGCGCAGGGACGACGTGATCCCGGTCATACTCTTCTCGGCGTCGAATCTCGTTCTCGTGCCATCGCTCGCGCGAAGCATTGATGGAGCTCCGTGCGTCTCGCCGACTGTTGATGGCGTGTTGAAGGTCGCTCGAAGGATGAGCGAGAGGCAGAAGATGGTTAGCTGCCCGAGTGAGCAGCCGTCGATAGCCCTCAGCGTCTGGAGTCCGGGGGAGGCCAACAGCTATCCGAGCCAACACTCCACCGACCTCGCTCGGTGTGTTCAAGGCTCGGGCGAAGTCAGGGTTCAGGTTTCGGCCAAGAAGAGGATTCTCTCGGCGTTGTCTCGCTTCCTGTTCGGCCTGCTCTTGAGCTTGACGACGATCGCGCCGTCGGGAATTCCTTCTTTCCCTGAAGACTCGTTCATCCGGAGTTTCTCCTACCTCCGAGATCTCATCTCGCGACACGGGCTGCGCCGGATCGCGTTCTCTGGCTTCATGATGTCTCCGAATATTTCGGCGTCGGTTCTTTTGTTGGCGAGATTCCCGCTGAAGAGGTTCTTCTCCCGGCGTGATTGGTTCGTCGTCGGAGACGGGGGTAAATTCCACTCTTCCCTCGATAAAGAGGACGTCGGGGGTAGAATGGCACCGTCGTAGTGACAAGCTTCTTCTTGTTCTCCTTTGAGGGTGGAGATACCTGGAGAGTAGCTTGACGAGCTTTTACCTCATTTGGTTCCTTTTTCCTTGTGATTCGTGTCCATTTTTCCGTAGAAGAGGTGGTCAGCGGAGTCCTCCGGGTAGTCGGGTCTTCTGCTCCCAGCTGGTGGGAGATAGTCTTCGCTCGGAGCGCTGGAGGTTGCGCTATTTTCGGCTTTGCTCCGACTTTCTTGGAGAGTATTGGGGAAGGCTTCCTCTCCGGTGGATCTGCGATGCGATGTAGAGTTCCTTCTTCGTCTACCACGGACGAAATGGTTCCGAAGCAGAATACGGATCCCGGGCGGAGGATGATCTTGTGCTGGAAAGTGATAGCCATCGAGCTAGCTTGGATCAGTGACACACTCCCTACCTGGCGCGCCAGCTGTCGGTGATTTGGGTCCGAACGCACACCCGGGGATTGCCCCTCGAGGTGTTTTTAGGAGTAGGACGGTGTTGCTGACTGTAGCTCGATGGTTCGTGCCAGAGGCACGAGAGACAGTGGACAATCTTGTACAGGTTCGGGCCGCTTTGAGATGCGTAATACCCTACGTCCTGGGATGGATCTTATACGTGGTGAGTTACAGGGGAGTTCTCTAGTGCAGGAGATGCTAGAGAGCTGGGTGGATGGTTAATGGGTAAGATGTTCTTGAAGGAGTGCCCCCTAGGCCTTATATATTCGACCGTGGGGCGTTACATGCGGATATGATAACCACGTGTTCCTAAGTAATAGTGAACCGACTGAGTTTATCTTCCTATAATCTTGCCGACTTATAGTCCTTCGGCTCTGACGCCTGAGGGCGCTGCGCGGGAAAGTCGGATCAACGCTGCGGATAGCGTTTGAGTTCAGCAAACCGCATGGGCTCGAGTTGATCCATCTTCGTGTTGATCCGTTCTGCTGAAAGTTCCTCCCCTGGCCCACGAAGGGATGGCCTTGCGAAATAATGGGCCTAGGGCCTTTCGCGAGGCCTTCTTGCCTTCTAGTGGACTCGGGGGATATCTGTCCCCCACAGACCCGGTCCAAGCCCATCGTGCTTCGTGCCAAACGGGTTCGGGCCAGGAAAGCCCAAAAAAATTTTGGGTCGTGCCGTGCTAGCCCGAAGTGCAAAAACAGTGGCCCAGTCCGGCCCTAAACCATATCGTGCCTTCATTGGACCGTGTCGGCCCAAGCCCGACCCGTATATTTAACCGCATAATATAAAAATATTACAACCACATAAAGTTCATAGCTTACTAAATTAAAGATATTAAACAATCCTAACATCATTTGATCATATAAACTCCAAATATCACAATAATATAAAGTCGATATCTTACTAAATTAAAGAAATTAAACAAATTAGGCTTAATTGGGTCGTGCCGGCCCATTTGTGCGGGCCGTGCTGGGGCCTGACGGCCGGAATTTGAGGCCCGACCCATACCCGTCTTCGGCTCGTGCTAGCCCGGCTCATATTATTTCGTGCTGGGCCGTGCTTTGAGATCCTGTTTTTGGGCCGTGCTTTTGCTGGCCCGAAAAGCCCAGCCTATATTCCCAGCACTAGTTAGAACCTAAAATTTTAGGAAAAAGACCAAAATAAGAAATGACATATTTTGGACATCAAAGCACATGTATCCATACATCTCTACTATATAAAAAGCAACACTTTCCACAATTTTCACTGTCATCGTGCTTCCCTATATTTAAATGGTAAAAAGGATAAAAAATTTACGGAGCAAGGGCATGAACATAGAACAGTGTGTATGATTGGCTGGCCGGAGTGGTTAGGGCGGGGGTCGAGATCGCAGTCTCCACTAGATCGATTAATCACGGCACCGCGCGCGGCCCGGCCCGGGCCGTCCCGAGCACGTCGCTCTCCCCTCCGGCTCTCCTCTCCCGAGACGCAACGCAGCGACAGAGAGAGATCCAATCCACAACGAAACAGAGGAAGCACACGAGCAAGGCGCCAAACCAAGAAAATATCGCTTCGCGTACGCGGGCGCAGTGGCGCACTCACGCGCCTGCAGCCGGCCGCTGCTGGATATCGCTCGCCCTGGCTGCCCTGCTCACCCCGATGACACCAGCATCGTTCGCGATTCGCATAAAAAAAGGCGCCCACTAGCGCGCGCGCGCACCCGCATATACAGACACGCCGCGCATGGCGATGGCGAGAGAGAGAGAGAGAGAGAGAGAGAGAGCGGGGACGGGAGGGATCATTGAAAGCCGCAGCGCCCATGTCCCAGGCCCGTCTGTTCGCCACCATTTGTCCATTCCCCCTCCATCATTCCTCCCCGCTTTCTCCACCATCAGGGCGAAAATTTTATGCGAGCTTTGGAAAGCGCGAGCTAGTTTATCCGGCCGGTCGTGGTCACCGAGGCAGTAGCGGCGAGAGAGGGGAGGATCTGATCGATGTCGTCAGGCGAGGACGGGTACTGCAGCTCGGGTTCGCCGCGGGCGGAATCCCCCGACCAGCCGCAGGCAGCTGCGGCGGCGGACGCGGACGCGGAGTCGCCTCGCGCCGGAGCCGGGCCGAACAAGCGCGACCTCCACGCCTCGCCGCCAGCAAAGCGCAGGTACGGGAGTGTAGACATGAGGTGCAAAAGATGGGTGATTAATTTGGGTCGTCCTTTTTGTGTTTGCGAGCAGCCGGAGATGGGTGGAGAAGCGGGTTGTGTCGGTGCCGCTGGCCGAGTGCGGGGAGGGGCCGCCGCCGTCTGACTCGTGGGCGTGGCGCAAGTATGGGCAGAAGCCCATCAAGGGCTCCCCCTACCCACGGTCTGAACCTAATCAGCACCTGCTACTGCTAGTGCGTAAATTAGCAAGCAGCCTGGTGGTAAGTGGTAACCTTGCGCTCCTGTTTGTGTGCAGTGGGTACTACCGCTGCAGCAGCTCCAAGGGGTGCCCCGCGAGGAAGCAGGTGGAGCGCAGCCGCGCCGACCCTGCCGTGCTGCTCGTCACCTACACCTTCGACCACAACCATGAGGCGCCGCGGCCCAAGAGCAGCTGCTGCCACCAGCAAGGCAGGCCGCCGGCGCCAAAGCCTGATGAGCCCGTCGTGGCCGTGGCCGAGCAGGAGGATGAGCTGGGTCCGGAGCATGAGCCGGAAGACGAGCCGGAGCCGGAGCAGAAGGTCATCCCAGGTCTGGCCGGGCCGGAAGCGGCGCCGGCAACCGCAACGTTGGCGCCGGCGGCAGAGGAGGACGAAAGCTTCGATTTGGGGTGGTTCGACCAGTACCCGACGTGGCACCGTTCGGCGCTGTACGCGCCGCTGCTGCCGCCGGAGGAGTGGGAGCGGGAGCTGCAGGGGGAAGACGCCCTGTTCGCGGGGCTCGGCGAGCTGCCCGAGTGCGCCGTCGTGTTCGACCGCCGCCGCGAGCTCAGCCTGGCCGCCACCGCGCCGTGCTCCTGAGCTGAGGGTCCTTAAAGTCTTTTTTTTTTTACACTAGTAGTAGCTCTGAACGCTGCACGGGGCATCTGTTCAAGGCCGGCTGGCGGCTGCTGCCTAAGCTTTCTGTCCCCGTGTCCGTGTTGTCCCGTTTGCGATGTGGGTTCCAGCCAGAAAGCAGCGAAAGGTTTGGCATCATTTGTGATCAGCTGAGCTACGGCGTGGTGAGCTCCGCAGCGCCAAGCAGACAGGCTTCGTCCGATGCGGAAGGGGAATATGCCCACCTGACGGCAATGTCCGTGTGGTGTAGTGTGCCGCCGCGGTGGTTGGGAACACGCGCGCGATCGAGGCCACGTGCGCCGCGGAGGCTATGGATCCTGTTGTAACTCAGTGCCAACGAGAACAAAGAAGATGAAAGAGAAAGTGCAAATGACAGTTGTAAGTCTTTATTGCAGTGAAACATTGATTATATACAGACTGTAGGGGTACTTTCCCAAGGGGTGCGACCCTTGGGCAGTAACCCATCGGATGGGTTTGATCACATGTGCATATTTCGTAATACTCTCCCTTGATCAACTCAAATCCATTTGATCATCTGCAAGTCGTCTTTCAATGTACCATCTCCTCAAAAACCCTGTGGGAAAAATAAGGAGTACACAATATCTTTTGGATAATGAGAATAATCCCACTTAAAATCCAAAAGAAAATATGCTTGTAATCATCATGCATAAAACCCCTGTGGGGAAAAATCAATGATGAAGCATATAGCTTAGTTGATATTACCTCGTTAAAAACTTTGGATGAGAAAACCTCAATAAGGCAAAACTCATACAAAGAAAAGAGTGTAATATGATGGTTCAAAACAGGTCAAATATCATGGAGAATTACTCCCCCTAATCCTTGCAATCATTTAAGTCTTCTCATACCAATCCCTCAACACATTTCTGAAATGTGGAGTATGGTAGAGATTTTGTGAATAGATCAACAAGATTATCACAAGACATTCTTTGCAAGATATTAATATTTCCATTTTCCTGTTTCCATCTGAACAACATAAGCTCAATTATCCTTATAGATAATTGTCGGTGGTTCAATTGAACCATGGTATGCCATTGTTCTCCCATGGACCTCTAGCCCAAAGAACAATAATATGTCTATAGTCATCATTTCAAAAACCCTCGTGGAGAAAATAAATGATGAGACATATAACTCAGGCTAATATTTCTCTAAGATAATCTTGCCAGAAAATCTGAGAAATCAACATATCAGCTGAGTCTCCTTGAAAACCCAGTGAGAAAAATAAGGAGAGTATTCATACTCTATTGTTGACTCATTTGAACTCTAAGGAGATAAACTCGTCACCTAGTTCAAATACAACAATAACTATGTCATAATGTATCATCCTCGAAAACCTCTACGGGAAAAATAGATGATACGATATAGGCCTTGTGTTGATGTTGCCTCGTTAAAAACTTTGAATGAGAAACCCAATTAGGGAAAAACTCATGCAAAGAAAAGAGTACAACATGATGTGTAAACAAGTTCTTCTGATCAAGAGGAAACTCCCCCTGATCTATACGAATCACTAAGTCATCTCATACCTGCTTTCAAACACATTAAAAATGTGGAGTAAGGTAGAGACTTAGTTCGTAACTTGTTTTTCATCTAAACAACACAAAGTAATATTATCTCCATAGATAATAAGGTCAATGATATAAAATCATGACCACCACATACCTTCAGTATGTAGTATATCATTCTGTGTGTAAGTGACCATTAATCTCTATTGACAGACATTTATCAAACAGTAGGTACAACTTACCAGAAGTATGTCATTGATCTTGTACCTGGGAATCTTCTATAGATATCCAAGATCAGTATATCCAAACATAAGGAGAGCATGAGTACATCTAGAGATCATAACTCGATCTCATGTGTTGTTAGCTAGCAAATCATTGCAAAGCAATATCCGGCCGGATGCTCTTGCAAGATACAATAGCACATCTCATGATCCGAAAGAATCAAATAACAATGATTCTCTCATATTGAATTTCTTCAATATATGTTGGATATAGACAATTTTTGTATCCAAGATACTCAAGATAGTTTACTTTGAATTGAAAATCTCTTTCAAATCATATCTTCTATCTCGAACTCTGTCGATTAGTAATGTATGTTTATAAATATGCTGCACATATTTATACTAAACATATTATTCTTCGTGTATCCCTTCAGAAGGAAGGATTCACTAGGTCAAATGTACCATATTTGACCTGGATGCTCTAAGTCACAAAGACTTTCCAAGCATCGCAAATTTGTGATTGGTGATTATGTATTTGGAATCCTTCAAGACTCCACAAATACCATAATCCAGTGACCACATAAGCATATGTTGTCACTACATCTACCAACTGCAAAGGTAGATGATTTACTGCCCTTTGTATTGTATCGGAATTTTACTACTCACGGTAGAAGAGAATTTATAGCATTAAAATAATGCTTGGGTTTGCGTATAAACCCAGTTGCTATTAGCCATGCTTTCTCACCACCTCATTGTTTCCAAGTCCATGAAAACAAACTTATATACACAGTAAGATACCTTGAAGTGAAAATGAATTAACACTTCTTTTCGGTGAGCAAGGCTATCTCTGCAACATTGTATCACTCAACAAGATCCAATTTGAGCATACTCGTGCTCTGCTATGGCCATAGACTTTTGGATCACTTAGAGCGCATATACAATTGCTGAGATGTATGTGTCGACACTTGTAGCTTTTAAATAACATAATTCTCTAGTTGACATAAAGTCATTTTTTATGTACCCTTATGATTCCTCGTGAAATCCCAAAACGAGAATCAGGGGCTTCCGATAACCTAGCCTCATCAGTGCACACTAAGCTAGGTTGTGAATGTCTTCCATTCACAGGATAATCAATATCCTTTAGGTGTGCACCAACACTAGGTTGGTTACCAACGAATAGATGGTCTGCATTTACTATCTCAGAAGGCCTAGCCTTCAGTTGCTTGCAAGCATCTTAATCCCAATTTGTGACCATACTTCTCCCCCTCTTATTTACAACAATGTTGCAATAGGGAGTTTAGTGGTGTTCTATTTAACCACTCTTTCTGGCACTTCCACATATGATTAATTTGAGTGACACCTCATAGTAAATGCACATGGCAGCTAATTTGCAACTTCTTGCAAATCATTCGAACCCAAAGGTTCAGTTTTAGTACGTGATCCTGAGCCTAAATGCTTACTGCATTCATTATAATTTCCTGGCATTCTTTTTGGTACTCAAAATCTCCCCCTAATGCCTGGAAAAGCTCATGATTTAAGCAAGCGTACGAGCCGTAAATAGATTCTCATGAAGAGATTCTAAAACTTAATGATCAATGGAGAATGAATTCTCACATAGATCCCCAGCTTTCTGTGTGCCCATACATGTACGCTGCGGTGGTGAGATTGGGAACATACCCAATTTACGCATGGGAAATCTTTCACGGATTCCCACGTACTAAAAACCATAGGGGAACTTGTACATGCAGTACATGCAGTTAATCACAAGTCAGGAGCGTGCAAAACTTCCTGACTCCAACCATAACCAGTTGGAAATGACAATTCATTACTGATGGTCATTAATGATCTGAAATTTTTGAATCTATCACAGATTCATCATATCCTTTATGGATATCATTCTGAATACCAAGACAAACAATCACCATTGTAAGCACATTTGGTAAATTCAGTAGTGTGGAGGCTAATGTGCTCAAGCTTGAGACATTATTGCTTAATGGTCATGTGTTGTCCGAAGGACACACTTGAGGTCATCATATAGATGCACCAAAGAACCATATAAAGCCTTCAGTGTCCATACAATCTCTGTAATGGACCACACTCGTTCCTTTGAAACAATTCAAAGAACTTAACCAATTCAGATCAGATTTTAAGATAAGAGGGACTTAAAATCTCATTCCCAATGATACTCATCAAGTATCCATCTTATGGGAAAAACATGACCAATAGAATTGTCCATAACTTTTCATTTCATCCCAATAATGAAATTATCAATTCAGTCTTACCCAGCCTGGTAAGTGTCATCACATGAAAAGTTATAACATATGCAACACTTTTTATGGGAGGATGTATGTAGATTACAGTCCATAAGAAATGTTTCTAAGAAACATATGCAATATCCATCACTATCACCTTGTGTTTCCACATGATAGTAATTTTATGGATATCTCTATAATTTGGTAAGATAAAATAGGATATATCAACACATCCTTGATACTTCCATTACCAAAAGGGGACTAGATATTAACATATCATGATATCGCGCGAAGCGATTGTCAAAATATTCTTTCCTCTTTCCAAAGGAATACAAGAATATTTTGTTTCCCCACTTATAGAGTTTGTGGCACAATTCTCCACATTGCATGTTTCTTCCTCAATTGGAAGAATCCCTGTACAAGTTTGCACAACTCAAATCAATGAGTCTTCAACTCCCTTGATGAGTTGGTTGAACTTTAATCGATGAGTTTGTTCAACTCAAATCACATGAGTGATCAACTCCAATCGATGAGTTTGTTTAACTCAAATTCATATGAGTTTTTACACTCAAATCACATGAGTGTGTTCAACTCACACCGCATGAGTTGAACCTATCACAACATCAATTATGAGATTATACCAAATCTCATGCATCATTTAAATATTACTCAAAAGCAAATCATCTAACAAAGTGGTCTTCTCTTAGAAAAAGAAGTGTTGTTACATGATTAGTCCAAATCATGATTTACACAACTAACCACTGTTATCATGTCAGATGAAAGATTGAAGTACACTTCATATCTTAGCTTTCATGAGTAGTATGTATCTATTGGGATTTCATATACAAGATTAGATGCTTAGGCATACAATACTATATCACGTATAGTGTAATGACAAATGAGTTTGTCATACTCATTGCCCTTCTCTTTGTAATGTGCTTATATATTTGCTTTCAAGCAAAATATATGAATACAAAGTGTTAGTCTACAACTTAATGTAGACACATACTCATAAGTCCACAAGTCTTATGATTTTCTTTGCTATTCATTTTGCGCTCGCACATCAAGCCGCAAAAGCACATAAGTTCTTTTCATAAGAACCATAAGAGAAAGAGAGCATCTCATTTCCTCCAAATTGAAGAGGCAAATTCTCATATCATGCAAAAATGAAATGAATATATCCAATGAACATTGAGGATAATTAAGCCCATTAGGCGAGTTCATCAAACTCTATTAAATAATTATCCTCCAAATGACTTAACTATTATTTGATGTTGTAATATGCCACAAAATATATCATATCTTCATATGTTGGAGAATTCCAGGTATCACATAAAGTGTACCAAAAGATTTTTGAAAATTGGTGGACACAACATAGATAATCTCCATGTAATGAAACAATGGAGTAGATCTCCCTATAGTGGGCAAAACTTTTGCTGCCTGAAAGCATGGTCTCTGGGCTGATATATTCAAAGAACATACCGCAGCCAATGCTTAGGACTCCACTACCCTGTGCTTGACCAAAATTTCAAAAATAAAATGGAAATCACCATAAAGGTGAATAACCAACATCATATCTCCAACATATCTACTTGGGACAACACATAGGTAATCATCATCCTCATATGATGTAGACCTCTTACTGATGGGCAAATAACATTTTGCTATCTAAAAGCTTGGTCTCAGGGCAAATAAATTCAAAGAACTTATTGCAGCCAAAGCTTAGATCTCCATCATGTGTTGAATAATCCCAAGTTAAATATATATGCCTCATATTTTGCAAGAATTTGTCATTTAATTAAGTAGTACTTAATTAAAAGAATTCTTTTAGTTGCAAGCATGATCACAGCGTCCAGCCTGGCTCCATAGCCCGCGACGCCTGTGTGGTCCGTGATCTTTTTGGGTTAGCACGTATAGGTAATCATCTCGAAAGATGTAGACCTTATAGTGATAGGCATTTCAAATGCGGCCTAAAACACGGTCTCTAGGCTACTAAACTCTATAAAGAATTTAGTGCAGCCAGTGCTTAGGACTCTATCACCCTATGCTTTTCCCAAAAGAATGCAACTTATTTTACATGTAGACCATTCAGTTTCGACTTATTAATGTGCTATGTTTTCCATGCAATCATAAAAGAATGCAAAAACAAAAGCAAGTCGAAAATATGTGAATTATAAATGTAAATATAATTCACTATCAAGTCTGTATTTTTTCATAAAAAATACACAAGTATGTGCAATTACATATATCATTATCAGTCTAAATATACAAATTTAGATGTACAAATATGATACACTCAGTAATTTATACGAACACATTGTTCTTGTGACTGAAAAATACAGAAAATAAATAAATATAGCGCTCGTGGCCCAACCATGGCCGAAATTGGCCCATGGGCCGGCCTGATTGCCGCCACCATATAAAGGCAACGGTTAGGGTTTAACCCTAACCGTTGGCCTCCGTGGGCAGAGGCGGCCGCCGCCTGGCACTGTCCTCAAACGGCATGACCCGGCCAGGCACTGGTGGCCTCGGCGCGGCTCGGGCGCGCGGCATCAGCCCCGGCCTGGCTCGGGCGCATCGGCTCCGGCCACGGTGGCGACGCGGGCAGGCAGCCTAGGTCCGCGGGAGCGCGGGTGCGCGGCCCCCCCCCGGCGGCCGCGCGACGGACCGGCCATGCCGGCGCGTGGCCCGGCGGCACGGGCGGGCGTACCCCCACCAGCTCGGGCGAGCAGGCCCCTAGTGGCCTCCCCCAGCGGCGGCGCGCGCGGGCGTGGTCTCGGCTGCGCGGAGGCCCCCGGCCATTGCGTGCGCGGCAGCCCCCAGCCCGTCAAGCGCGGTCCGGCGGTGGCGCGGGCGCTCGTCCCTCGGCGCGTACGGGCGAGGACCCTCGACGCGCGCTGGTGAGGCCCCCTGGCGGCGTTGGCGCGTAGGACTGCCCGGCTCGGGCGGCTCCGGCCACGGTGTGGGTGGGCGGGTGCTGCCCCGCCGCGGCCCCATTTGCGCGGGTGCGCAGCCCCACAGGCACACACGCATGGTTGCGCGACACGACGCCAGCGTAGGGCGCGTTCCCGGCGCACGACACCGGCGACGCGTGGCCCTGGCGAGGGCGTACCCCGGCATGGGGACCATCGGCAGCGAGAGCGGTGTCGCGGGTGCCTCCGGCGCAGTTCTGCCAGGCCACCATACAGCGCGTCGCGCGGGTGCGGCCCGGCGATAAGCAGCCCCGACGCTGATGCCTGCAGCGTGGGTCCCGATGGTGCGTAGCCCCCAGCAATTCCATTGTTTGCATCTGAAATGATTGACACATGATAAATGCTTACAGAATTGTTGTAGACCATGTATGCTTGTTTTTGGCGTGCACAGCCTCATCGTTTGTTCCTGTCCGGCGCCATCCCGCCGAGTCTGCCGTTGATGGTTACTGCTTGCGCCATGGCCTTCTCTTATTGCTCGGTAGAAAGCAACGTGCTGATAACGTGTTGTAACTCAGTGCCAACGAGAATAAAGAAGATGAAAGAGAAAGTGCAAATGACAGTTGTAAGTCTTTATTGCAGTGAAACATTGATTATATACAGATTGCAGGGGTACTTTCCCAAGGGGTGCGACCCTTGGGCAGTAACACTACCGGAATCCTAGTCTTTGCCGAGTGTTGTATTCTTTGCCGAGTGCCTTTTGTCGGGCACTCGGCAAAGAATGCTTTGCCGAGTGCCGCACTCGGCAAAGTTAGGATCTCGGCAAAGAGCCCCTTTACCGAGCGCTGAACACTCGGCACAGAACGGCACTCGACAAACACAAGTTTGCCGAGTGTCAAACACTCGGCAAAGGGGGCTCTCGGCAAAAGGCCGTCAGTGGCCGTTCCAAAGCTGACGGCCGTTAGTCTTTGCCGAGAGCCAACGGCTGGCACTCGGCAAAGAGGCTTCTTTGCCGAGTGCCACATAGTAGGCACTCGGCAAAGGCGGCTTTGCCGAGTGTCATCTCTAGACACTCGGCAAAGTATATTTTTATTTTTTTATTTTGTCTCCCAAACTTTTTGTGGTATGTTCCTACACTATGTAGACCTACATGTATCATTTGTGGACAATTATAACAGAGTTTTCAATCGTTAGTAGATTTAGTTCGTTTATTTGAAATTCTTCGGAAAATTCAAATTTGAACTGCAGGTCACTCGAAACTTAGAAAACCGTGCATGAAAAAATGATATTCATGTTACTTAGCATAAGTTACGACCAATTTCAGAAGCGTACCGGAAACTTCGAGCAACATGCTCACTAAACATGGTCGTGAACTTGGCATCCACATGTTTAAAAATTGTATAAAACACAAACAAAGTCAGAAAATCATGAAACTTGTCCACGTGTCATGATATCATATGTACAGGCTGTGATAAAAATTTTAGAATGTTTGGAGAAAGTTGTGAGACACTATGTGTAGAAACCTAAGAGATCCACATTGAAACTTTATGATTTTATGTGTAGTCCTCTAGATTTCTACACATAGCATCTCACAACTTTCTCCAAACATTCTAAATTTTTTATCACAGCCTGTACATATGATATCATGACACGTGGACAAGTTTCATGATTTTCTGACTTTGTTTGTGTTTTATACAATTTTTAAACATGTGGATGCCAAGTTCACGGCCATGTTTAGTGAGCATGTTGCTCGAAGTTTCCGGTACGTTTCTAAAATCGGTCGTAACTTATGCTAAGTAACATGAATATCATTTTTTCATGCACGGTTTTCTAAGTTTCGAGTGACCTGCAGTTCAAATTTGAATTTTCCAAAGAATTTCAAATAAACGAACTAAATCTACTAACGATTGAAAACTCTGTTATAATTGTCCACAAATATACATGTAGGTCTACATAGTGTAGGAACATACCACAAAAAGTTTGGGAGACAAAATAAAAAAAATAAAAATACACTTTGCCGAGTGTCTGAATTAGACACTCGGCAAAGACAGCTTTGTCGAGTGCCAGTTGTGTGGCACTCAGCAAAGAATAGGGAAAGAGTCTTTGCCGAGTGTCGCCCAGGGGACACTCGGCAAAGACAGCTTTGCCGAGTGCCAGCGATCTGGCACTCGGCAAAGACAGCTTTGCCGAGTGTCAGCGATCTGGCACTCGGCAAAGCGTATTTTAAAATTAAAAAAAACTTTGCCGAGTGCCAGATCACGGGCACTCGGCAAAGCGCCCTACATACCAACGGCCGAAGGCTTCTTCCTCACTCTCTCTCACTCACTCACTCAAACGCCGCCGCCGCGTCCTCACCGTCGCCTCGTCGTCGCCGCCGCCGCCGTGCCCTCCCTCGCGCCCGCGCCCGCGCCGCCACCCGCGCTCCCAAGCCGCCGCCGTGCGCGCGCGCCGCCGTGCCCTCGCGCTCGCCGTGCCGTGCCCGCGCTCGCTGTGCCGTGCCCGCGCTCGCTGTGCCGTGCCCGCCCTCGCGCCCGCCGCAGCCGCGCCCGCCGTGCCCTCGCGCTCGCCGCCGCCGTGCGCGCGCACCGCCGTGCCCTCGCGCTCGCCGTGCCGCGCCCGCCGTGCCCGCGCTCGCCCTCGCGCTCGCCGCAGCCGCGCCCGCCGTGCCCTCGCGCTCGCGACGTCGCAGCCGTGCCCGCGCTCGCCGTGCCCCTCATTTGTCGCGCCCTCGCCCTCGCCCGTCGTGCGCCTCGCCCTCGCCCCCGTCGTTTCCCCGTCGTGTCCTCGCCCGCCCGGCACCTCGCCCGCGACCCGTCGTCTCGCCCGCGCCCCGTCGCCTCGCCCGCGACGAAACCTCCAAGGTGATTGCTTTATTTATGTTATACGTGTATGATTTATATGAAATGATTAGTTTTAATATTGAGTTAATTATATACGTGTATGATTAGGTTAATATGTAGTATTGTTGATTCCGGCCATCGTGCCGTTGAATTATGCGTGGATGTCAGCCATCGTGCTGATAGTTTTATTTGCAGGATTTTGAAACCTCTCCGTGCAGGGGAGGTGCTGCCGAAATTTTCTGTTGCTAGGATTAGTATATGGAATTCATGTGTGTCGTATATTGAATTCATATGAGTATAATATTGTGGGCGGATGTATAGCACATGGATACTCTTGTGAAATTCGTATATGGAATTCATGTGTGTCGTACTGCATTGAATTCCTTGAGGAAAATATTTTGTGAAGACCGCCACCATGATATTGCATGTGCATGCTATGATATGCATTGAGTGAGGTGCTATCGATTTTTTTTGTATTAATAGACTTGTTATTCTTCTTTACAGAGAAGATACTTGTCTTCCTAGCCGCTGCGGGTCTGCCTGCACCGCGTCGCGTCGCCACTGCACCGACTCGCCACAGCCCCACTAGCCTGACTCCACCGCCATCCTAGGTATAACCTCTATTTCTGCATCATGGTCGTAGATCACATAACCCAGTTAGGCGTCTCCCGTTCGAAAGAGATACAGTGTAGATATGCAGATCTTTGCATATCTACAAATGTATCAGTTTCGAATTGTCCACGTTTTTTGGACAGCCCGCGGTTGCGTAGATGGTGTTAGTTTCATGCTCTACTCCGGTCCGAGATAGAGTTTCGGCGTCACCTCCCTATTGTTCTCCGGACAGTACACTCTCCCTGCCAGGACGTGTATCTGGAGAACAACGGGGAGGTGCTACCGAAATTCTATCTCGCATCGGAGTAGAGCATGGAAACTAACTCCATCTACGCAACCGCGGGTGGGATTAGGACCTATCCTCACCTATTAGAAGGTAGGAACGTAGTGTACATGCATTACATGTCTATATTAAACTATACTCGGTTATATATGTTAGAGGATGGAGGACCGTGAGTGGATGTACACGGGCCGTAGAGGAAGGAACGATGTCATCACTGAATGGATTAGAAAGACCGATGATTTCGTGGAACGGGCATATGGCGAAGCTGCTAAAGGAGCGAGTCTAGTCCCATGCCCGTGCAGCAAATGTGACAACCGGAAAAGAAAACCAAAGAAGACCATGGTAGAACATATTTGGAAGAATGGATTTACGTCGGGCTATACTCGGTGGATATTTCATGGTGAAGCGCATCGTACGAGAGAGGAGGTGCTGAGACAACGTGTCGAGGATTATGACGCGGATGCGGGGGTAGCGGATATGTTGAACGACTATCAGGAGGCACAGTACACGGGAGGATGTATGGATGACGAGCCAGAGCCGACTGCAAAGGCGTTCTACGACATGTTCGACGCGGCACAGAAGCCCCTTCACGGCCAGACAAAGGTTTCTCAACTGGATGCCATTGGGCGTGTAATGGCGTTCAAGTCGCAGTACAACATGAGTAGAGATGCATTCGATGGCTTGTTGACGGTTATTGGGAGTCTGCTTCCGGATGATCACGTTCTGCCAAAGAGCATGTACGAGGCACAGAAACTACTTCGTGCACTCAAGATGACGTATGAGCAGATTCATGCTTGTCCGAAGGGCTGCGTGCTATTTAGGAAAGAATACGCGGAGGCAAAGTACTGTCCCAAGTGTAATTCGTCTAGGTTTATGGAGGTAGACTCTGGTGATGGACAGAAGAGGCAGCTCGACATCCCCTTGACAATCCTACGACACCTTCCGTTCATACCGAGGATCCAGCGTCTTTACATGACAGAGGAATCCGCGAAACAGATGACATGGCACAAAAATGGAAAACGATACAATCCTGACAAGATGGTGCACGCATCAGATGGTGAAGCATGGAAACACTTTGATGACATTCACCGTGAGAAAGCCGAAGAGGCTCGTAATGTACGTGTTGCGTTGGCCACAGATGGGTTCAATCCCTATGGAATGAGCGCTGCCCCGTACACATGTTGGCCCGTGTTTGTTATCCCAATCAATCTCCCCCTGGTGTGTGCTTTCAAAGGCAGAATATATTCGTGTCGTTGATAATTCCTGGACACCCGGGGAACAAAATGGGCGTGTACATGGAGCCTTTGATCGATGAATTGGTACGTGCCTAGGAGGAAGGGGTATGGACATATGACCGAGCTACGAAGACAAACTTCAGAATGCATGTTTGGTACCAGTACTCCATGCATGACTTACCGACGTATGGGCTATTCTGTGCCTGGTGTGTTCACGGTAAGTTCCCATGCCCAGTTTGCAAGGAAGCTCTCAGGTTCATTTGGTTGAAAAAGGGTGGCAAATATTCGTCCTTCGATAAACATCGACAATTTCTTCTTGCTGACCATCCATTCCGCCTAGACATCAAGAACTTTACGAAAGGTGTCGTAGTGGCAGACCGCCCACCTGCAACGATGTTTGGTGCCGAAATTCGTCAACAGATAGATGGGCTCGTGGCCAATACAGAAGGTGGTTTTGTGGGATATGGTGAGCAGCATATGTGGACACATAAGTCTGGCTTGACTCGGCTCCCCTATTATGATGACCTGCTCCTTCCACACAACATTGACGTGATGCACACAGAAAAGAATGTTGCCGAGGCACTGTGGGCAACAATTATGGACATTCCTGATAAGTCAAAGGATAATGTGAAGGCAAGAGTGGATCTGGCAGCGTTATGTGATAGACCAAAACTAGAGATGAAGCCGCCAAGTGGCGGAAAGACGTGGAGAAGGCCTAAGGCCGATTTCGTCCTAAGCAAGGCCCAGAGGAAGGAAGTACTTCAGTGGATAAAGATGTTGGTGTTCCCTGATGGATATGCAGCTAACCTGAGTAGGGGGGTGAACTTATCTACTATGCGAGTCTTAGGGATGAAGAGTCATGTCTTCCACATATGGATTGAATGGATTCTTCCTGCGATGGTTCGAGGCTATGTCCCTGAGCATGTCTGGCTAGCGCTTTCAAAGTTGAGCTATTTCTTCCGTCAGCTTTGTGCAAAAGAGTTATCTCGGACCGTGGTTGCAGACTTGGAAAGATTGGCCCCCATGTTACTGTGTAAGCTTGAGAAGATATTTCCACCTGGCTTCTTCAATCCAATGCAGCATTTGATTCTTCATCTCCCCTATGAGGCACGAATGGGGGGCCCGTGCAGGGACGTTGGTGCTATCTAATCGAGAGATGTCTAAAGACTATTCGAAAGAAATGTAGAAATAAATGCAAAATCGAGGCTTCCATTGCAGAGGCATACATTCTAGAGGAGGTCTCAAACTTCACAACAACTTATTATGGTGACAAACTGTCGAGCGTGCATAATCCACCCCCTCGTTATAATGATGGCGACAATGAACCGAACCTTAGCATATTTCGAGGCCAACTCGGAAGCGCAAGTGGCTCGACCACCAAGACCCTGACACATGAAGAGTGGCGGCATATCATGCTATACGTATTGACCAACCTTGAAGAGGTGACGCCATACATGGAACAATTTCTTCATGAATTCTGGCGTCGATCAAGGGACCCCACTCCACAGGAATATGACGCTCTTCTTAGAAAGGGTGCGAGAAATGGGTTGCCCGATTTCATTTCCTGGTTCAAACATAAGGTACGTGCTTAGTTTGTAAAAGAGATACGTCTTTAAACTCAATTTAGCATCTTTTAACTTGCGAATACTTGCAGGGCCAAAGAGATCCGTCTATGAGTGCCGAGTTGAGACAAGTAGCCAACGACTTTGCTTATAGGGTCAAGAAATATTCTGGGTATGACGTCAATGGATACCGTTTTCGCACAACACACTACGACAAAAGTCGGCCCAATCGGAAAACAACGTGTTCTGGGGTCTTTACGCCGGGCCTTGACAATGTCGATTATTTTGGACGAATCGAAGAAATATATGAGCTCAATTTTTATGGTTCCAAACCTCTTACTCCAGTGATATTCAAATGTCATTGGTTTGACCCTCAAGTGACGAGACGGACACATTCTAATCTTGGGATAGTCGAAATTCGACAAGATTCCACCTTAGCAGGAGACGATGTCTATATTGTTGCCCAACAGGCCACACAAGTGTATTATCTCCCATATGCGTGTCAAACGAAAGAACATCTTAAGGGTTGGGATGTTGTGTATAAGGTATCGCCGCACGGGAGGTTACCTGTTCCTAACGATGAAGATTACAACTTAGACCCGGACACATATGATGGAGAGTTCTTCCAAGAAGATGGACTAGAAGGGCGATTTGAGATAGACTTAACCGAAGCTATCGGAATGGACGTAGATATTGAAATGGTTGTTGATGAGGAGGATGATGAGGTGCAAAATGATAATGACTTAGTAATCCTTGAAGGCAATGACATTAATGACGAACTTGCGTCTTCCGATGGTGTGGAGATTGAAATGCTTGATAGTGATGATGAGAGTTATGATCCGGCTAACCCCGACACATATGAAGATTATTTTTAATCGATGTAATGCTATATGACTTTTTATTTCGCACCTGTTTTTAAATACATCTTTTTATATGTGCTTATTTGTTTACTCTTAATTGCAGGTTGTTGGACAAATATGGTGGGGCGGTTTCCTAAGGAGGAGGAGGGGGAGGAGGAGTAGGACGGCGGACGATGCAGAGCAGGCAGCGCAGCAGGACAAGGCAGAGCAGGCAGCGCAGCAGCAGGCGGCGCCTCAGGACGACGACGACCAGCAGCAGGACGACGACGACCAGCAGCAGGACGACGACGACCAGCAGCAGGACGCCTCAGGTTCAGGCGGCTCTAGTTCGAGGAGCATCTACCTGCGAGGCCCCGCGAGTCTCCCTCAGCGTCCCATACTTCGGGACAGACGACCGCTGATTCGGCCGGAAGGGGAGAGGTATGTAACTTTATGTTCTTCATTCTTGTTCATATTATGTGTTCAAAATCATAATATAAACTAATACTTTTTATTTATCACTTGGACAGGTCTTGGACGGTTTTGGATTATGCTGGGGGTCATCGTCGCCCCCCAATGGCATCCTCGGCCTGCTGTGCAGGGAACACTTCCCTGGACTTGTGGAGTACGCCGGAGTGACGGGCCCAACCTTCACCTTCGACCACTACGCCATCGCCCCCGATGCAGTAGACCGGGACGACAGGGAATTCAATAACAAGGCGGAGCGGGTGAAGCAAGAGCTGTGGGTAAGTCTTAGTATAATGTAAAATATGTCGCATTCGTTGCAAATTCTTGAAATAATGTATGGATACATCGTTTTTGTATGCAGGATTTCTTCAGATGCGATGCTGGATACGAGGCTAGGGCGGATGTGGTGGCCACCACGAGCTGTAAGAAGCTCGTCGTGGACATGCACAATGAGGCCCGCATCCAGGCCATCATCACCTACCACGGCTCCGTCCTTGGGGAGAAGGTGACCAAAACTCAAGCCCGAACCATGTCGTTGACCAGGGAGCAGTACCTGCAGGTAAAGTCATGCATGTTTGGTACCAGTACTCTATGCAAGAATTTTATTTTATCTTCTGATATGCACTTTACGTGTTTACTTTGCAGATGATTCCACATTGGTGCGCCGCACATCCTCTGTGCTGGGAGCAGATGGTGGATAGGTGGTGTTCGGCTGAGTGGGACGAGGCGCACACAGCTAGCCGGGAACGACGTTTGATGATGCAAGGCCCCTCCCACCACCAAGGCAGCCGGAGCCTGGGCCAATATGCCGAAGCATGGGTACGCCACCTTTTTTATTTAGATATATATCACTAAGTTAGATATTATTTCTAACTATCTCGTTGGTTTTCGTTGCAGTCGGCGTCACATGGTGGCAGGCCTTGCTCCACCTTCTCGGCCTATGCTATGGCCCATAAGGGTAAGGCGACGTCCGACGTCACCTACAACCCGGATGACGGGCCCGAGGTCTACACCAACCCCGCCGTCTACAGCCGCCTCCATGACTACACCGCCATGGCGCAGGAGGTCTATGGCCCAGACTATAATCCGAGCACCGAGCCGATCGACACCGATGTGCTCATGAGGGTCGGAGGAGGCAAGAGACATGGGCGGTACTGGATTGCCGATGGGGCAATCGACTCGTCCTCCACTCCCACTCTGTCTCAGGTGAGAGCAAGGAGCACGGGCTCGAGTCCAGCCATACGACCTCGGCACGACAGCTCACAGCATCGCATACAGCAACTCGAGGTTAGTGCTTCTGTAACTTGTCCTTTCTTGAGTTATATACCTTCTCTTTGAGTTACTATAACGTTGGCTTGTAATATTACAGACCCAACTAGAAGAAGAGAGGAGGGAACGTCAAGAGATGGAGGCGAGGATAATGGCGGAGCGGGCGGCGGCTGATCAGAGGATGGCGGAGATGTTCCAGTACATGCAGAGCCTTGGCGCCGCACAGGGCATCCCTCCGCCACCTCCATTGTTCCCTCCAGTTGACCCTACTCTCTTCCACACTCCTGTGAGTATCAAAATTGTAGTTAGATGTTTGTAATGCATCTGGTATAACACATGCAATCTCTTCTCTGTGCAGGGCCAATCTGGGGCGGCATCTAACAACCCTCCGGAAGGGTTCAGCCCAACGCAGCCCCGGTCAAACCGCCCACCTCCATGAGTGTTGTGTTTTCATTGTTTTAGAGTTCAGAACTTATGTATAATACTTACGTCTGTGTTTGATACTTATGTGAGAGCTTGCGACGTTTGAGACTTATGTTTGTGTTTAATACTTGTGTTGAACACTTATGTTTGTGATGGATATTTATGTTTGTGGTGACGGTTTTATGTTTGTGTTGGCTATTTATGTCTGTGATGATATCTGTGATGTATATATGTGATATATATGTGATATCTTCTGTTTGTATGGATGGAATACAAAAAACAAATTAAAAAGGTATATACTGGTCACTTTGCCGAGTGTTACACTCGGCAAAGAGGCTCTTTGCCGAGTGTCTGGGTCATAACACTCGGCAAAAACCACAGACCTGGGCACCGGCTTAGGTTCTTTGTCGAGTGTTATGTCTCTGACACTCGGCAAAGACGACCTCTTTGCCGAGTGCCGCATAGAACACTCGGCAAAGAACCTGACATGGGGACCCTCCCTGGCGGGTTCTTTGCCGAGTGTCGCACGCGACACTCGGCAAAGATGGGGCTTTTGCCGAGTGCTGCCCGGAAGACACTCGGCAAAGCTAACTTCTTTACCGCCGTCTCCGTCACCCGGCGTCGTAATGGCCGCTTTTCTTTGCCGAGTGCCCGAGAAAAAGCTCTCGTCAAAGAAGGCTTTGCCGATGTACTGTTCGCCGAGCCTTCTTTGCCGAGTGTTTTCAAGGCTTCGCCGAGTGCTTCAGACACTCGGCAAAGCGATTGATTCCGGTAGTGTAACCCATCGGATGAGTTTGATCACATGTGCATATTTCGTAACAGATCCAACCCCATCCCCACCTGCGGGCCGCGTGCTGTCCCGCCCGATCGCAGCCGGCTAGTGGTTTTGTAACGAACTGCCAGTCAGTCAGTCATCAGGGTGGAGGCCGGCGTGGAGCAGAGCCGCGACACGCGACGCCCATGCTGGGAGTGGGAGGACCGGGAAACTAGCTGGCCACGCGTCGCAAGGGTACGCCGGCCCTCCCTATTATTGTTTTGGGCAGTTGGGCTTGGGCCAGGCCTTATTTGTTAGTGTGTCCAACGGTCGGTACTCATGCAGCAGCAGCATATGTGCGAGTACAATTCAGTACGTACTATATGTTACTTGAAATACTTCCGGATAACTGTTCTACCACCGCCTCTATGAAATGGTTGTTATTGTTGAATATTGATGATAGACGTCGGGCGTCAAACGAGATGTTGGTAAAAACACTACGTTCCTCTCTTCAGACGCCACGCTGACGTCAGGATCTGTCCCTACAACTGTGCGTCAGCCTTCTGGAATATACTCATAGTCCTACGGATGAAGCCAAACGCCAAGACATGTACAATGAGAAGCTGCTCTCAAAATACGCAAAGGAAAATTGAGATGGACCGGGCCGACTTGGCACTGACCTCTCAAGATGAGGTATTACAATAAGGCGGGAAATGCTCCTACGTGAAACGGTACACATTCCCGTAAATACAACATTATTACATATAGGATTGTTAGTAGTATTTTTTTTTAATCTCAAAAAAAAAGAGAGAAAGAACTAAAGAAAAGAAAGCGCTATGTTCCGATACTGAATCTCCCTTCAACAATCAGAATGCACTACAAAACCCGAACCCTATCCTCATCCATAAAGCTAAGTGTGTTAGCTGTGTTTCTAATTGTAATTGATGCAACATTTTCTTCGTGGACATACTGCAGAATACCTCGTTCAGATATATGCACCGTTCTTTGTTTTGAACGAAAGGAGAAAACATCTGTACTGATTATCAGGCTGTCTCTTGTATCTTCCATGTACGAGCGTGTAGTCTTCTCAACTTGTCACACGGCTGCAAGCGTCACGCTCGTGCTACAGCGGTTGATCCACTCAAAAAATAGTATGAAATCAGTTAGCCTGTGGAAGTAAGTCTATGCAGGCACCAGAAGATCTTGCTTCTCTGGAAACGCCAGTGCATATAGTAGTCTGCATTCTGAAAAAGCATGAATTAAACCGTTAAACCAATTGGAAAAAATCGAGAAATTGGAAAGCAAAAAAAAAGTACTGAACAAAAAAAAATCCCTCATAATTTGTTTACCTTACCTACCATATTCAGGTCAACCTGTACCATCCTGATCTTCAGTATCATCATCAAGGATAACGTACTTTGAAGTCCCATTGGAAGATTGGATATTTGTCCCAGCATCTTCACTGTGATGCCCTTTTTTGAACCTTTTATACCTTCACAATGCAGCACAAACAAGTGTTAGTCAATATTCTCCGTGCATTAGAAATAAACATATGCTTGCTATTTTAAAGATTCAAACTTGAAACCTGTGTGTTGAATTGCTAATTGTGTTTCTGTACCAATAATAACATGAAAAATGAAATATAAAGGTTTCCACTCACTTGTAAATATTGAATAGACTGACACCAAATATTATTATTGCCAGCCCAAGCGCCTTTAACCATGTAAATGGATCATTAAAGAATAGCACAGCAACCTGTTTTATTTTTTATTGCAGGGTCACAATCACATGAATGAACTAGCATAGATGAACTTTGTATAAACTAACATGGAAAGCAAAATCAAAGTTTAGTTATACCATAATAGTGACAGCTTCCTTCACAATTCCTGCTACAGTCACTGTGACAGCGCTAGTCACAGAAACAAGGACATATTCTGTCAAAACCTTTCAAAAGAATAATCCGGGATAAGCTCATCCATGCCTTAATAATACATCAATAGTAGACTCCATAAAGACAAGACTTTTAACAAGAATTGCGGTGGAATTGAGAGAGAAAAAAAACTCCCTCAATAGTTGTCCAACTAGCTCATGGTGTCATGCACACAATGAGACGGTCCAAATAATAGTTAACAGAACCAACCATGCTTCACCCTATTAAATGATGTGTTTAAACATTTTAACCTATATTATAACAGATGGCAATACCTACACTCCTGATTTCCTTAATGAACAACAATTCTGAAACAGTGGACTGGTACTTTGATGACGAGGACTATTTTATGTTTAATTCTAAGTGAGAAGAAAGCATAAATATTCATTCCCAGGAAAGGAGTACATGATGCATACCATGAAAAAGGCCAAAGCCCCACCTAGAAGCAGCAACAAACTGCTTCTTATTATGTGAGTAGAACTATCAAAAAAGTGACTTGCTCTGAAGTCATGCCATGGATCCATCACGATGGAAATAATTGCTGTTACTATTGCCATCACCGGGGCAACATGACTCATCAAGGTAAAAGGATTCTTTAATGCTGCATGGAAAAATAAATGTAAAGCTGTCATTTAACATGTTGATTGACAGTAGAATAAACTACATCTGAAGTTGTCCATTTTAATATTTCAGACTATAGTGGTATAGATTCTAATGCAATTTATTCACAGAACAGCTGTCAGCTGATATGGAATAGTTTTGAGGCAATCAAATCTATCTAATATTTAGGACTGTTTTTCAGGTATGTAACTGCAAGGTTATCACTTCTCAGTATCCCAATCTATATCCTAGAGTGTTAGTACACTGCAATTCTACCAAACCAAAACAATACTGAACCAACCATGAATCTTAAATTTCATGTATCCCAATCTCATAAGATCGGAATGACCTTACACATGATCCCAAATTAATACAGCGTGGGCGATAAGGAGAGTGTAGGAGTAGATGGGATTGAGGCAAGGAACACAGGAGATAGCGAGAAACTGGTGGAGAGTCGTGGTTGGTGGCGGTGGCGGTGGAAGACTCTGATGCCACCGTCAAAGAGGACACCCGCGCCTGGCATAGGAAGGTCTATCCTCTTCGATGATTACAATTCAAACCAAGGTGCTCCTTTATCATTTAGGTGCACCTCCTAATCAACAAACTTCTCTAACAATTCTTCTCCTTCCTGTCACCACAATTCTGCTCTGCATGCCGCTGACATCGACCTAGGCCCTAGCCATGGCTTGGACTGGGCTGTTGCTTAGGTCGAGGGCAGTACTGGTGGCCCACAATGGAGACCACAACAAAATGATCCTACAATCCTACATAATAATTGAAATAATGATTTTTTAATGACTCAGTTGTAATAAGATATTAGGTGGATTGAAAATACTATCAATAAGTCCACTTAAATTTACAAAAAAATCAATTAAATTACTCAAAATGAATATTATGGTATTCAACCTTTACAACATATTACAAATCTTACTGTCAAGCAAAAAAAAATCCTACTAGGGGCCCCGATCCTAACCATGTGTGTCTGATGCCATCCCACAGATGAAAGATTTAATAATGTTCGTATATATGTGAGTAAAATGCTAAGATAGAAAGCTTACCATATTCCTCTTTCTTCAGGAATTTTGGAAGACATAACAAAAAGAGAGGCAAAAGTTCAGTCACAATGAAATGAAAATACAACCACAGATATACGAAGCTAACAGGACTAAGGATCCTGTATGAACACAGTATTTAAACAGTATAAAAATAAGTAAACTGTGAAAGCAATACACAATAACAAACCTGGAGAAGAATCTGAGTCATGGACCAGCGGAAACCAGCCATAACAGCAGCAAGCATAATAAACATAAATCCCCATAGATTAAATTCTGTCTCTTTAGCAACTGCAAGATACAAAATTAAGCCATGATCAAAAGATGGTGTGAAGTTAAGAATTAAGATGCAAACAGTAAGCTGATAGGATAGCTTTCAGGAAAAACGTAAGTGGCATGGAGTTGAGAATTAAGATGCAACAGTAATCCACAGATTATACTACCAACCCTATAATTTAGTAATACACTAGTTGGAAGGGTATTGTCTTAATCCTGAATACGTTAATGTAAGCATGTGTTACCTGTTAGTAGAACTCCAAATGAAACAACCAGCATGATTCCAAGAAGGCTAAAGCTCGGTTTCTCAAGCCTTCCAAACAAAGAAGGTAAACTTCAGCTTGTGATAAGAAAAATGATACAAAGCATAGCAGAAGAACATGAAAAAGAAAACTTTAGAGATAAGTAACAGATGAAAAAAAACCATAAGTAGATTCAATGAAGGCGAGAAGTTGCTAAAACTGAAGACAATAAGACCCATGCAACTAATGACAGAGTAGCAAGCACAGTACCTGAACATGAAAGCAAACAGAAGAATGAAAATTGGAGAAGCAGATTTGCACTGCAAAAGAAATTAAAAGGGTGGATGGTAAGTCCAAATACCTAATTACTAGATGGAACAAATAATGATCCTTTTATAAAGAAATATACCATTGTAGCAAATGTCACAGTAATGAA
Source organism: Zea luxurians (assembly GCA_029449295.1). Lineage (NCBI taxonomy): Eukaryota > Viridiplantae > Streptophyta > Magnoliopsida > Poales > Poaceae > Zea > Zea luxurians. Next base: position 4,570,101 of record JAOPSE010000129.1, on the reverse strand, counting down.
AACAAGTGAAATGTTGCTCAGATTTATATCAAGAGCAGTAGCCAAAGCTGTTGGGACAACTGCACAACCAATACTGGAATTATTATACATACAAATAAAAGCAAATATTAAACTTATAATTTGTTGCAACTTAAACACCAAAATACAAACAAATGGGTAAACAGGAAGACAAAAATTATAACAATGTTTTGCTAACTTCTTTTATTAAATCGAGTTAGAAGTGTTTTCTAAATCATAGGCCATGGTACAAATTTACTGGAATGTAAACAAAAACACAAAGAAAGTACAACCAAAATCTGTTTTTGAGCTCACATCATCATATGGCTCTGTAGCAGTTTTGATTCACATTGTGGTGGTAAATGTGAGGGAGTGCACCACCCGCAACCAGGGTTTGATCCCCAAGTGGGAGCATGAGTGATATTACCACTTAAAAGAAGCAAGACCATAAATGGTTGCAGTTTGCCATCCTTGCTTAATCTAGCATATAGGTTCTTCTGTGTACGCATTTGGCCTCATGGTTGTTTCACACCAAAACTCTTAATTTCCTCCATGCTCAATGCTCATACCATACCCCAAAAGTTCTGATTAATTTCGACTATGCTTCCCTGATGCTAGTTATACTGTGTTTGACAATCCTATCCACATCCACCACTAATCCATATTACTATATTAGCCAAAGTTGGTTGTGCTGATTATGGAGCACCGAGGCCAATTCACATGACACTTGGCACTACTATATGTGGAACTGATACCCACCCGACTTTGGTAGACATCTGAACAATGTTAGAAACAGCACATCACCCAGATACCCACCTCGTAAACAGTAATCCTTCCACGACATATTACTTGGCCCTCCCCCTAGGCCTCGTTGCTGGAACCACACGATGGCCCTCGACGCCACGGCCTGCATCGTGAAATGCACTGTGTTCATCAGGAATGGCGCCGGGAACTTCCACATGTGCTTTCCCAGCATCTCCTTGTTGTACCTGACCACATGCGCACGCGCATGGAATGAACACTAGCAACAAACACATCCGCACACGAAGGTAGCCGGAAAATCCGCACGAGTATTAACGAACAATACGTGTTACTTACAGCGTCAAGCACGTGCTCAGTGTGTACCAACACGCTATCAACCCGATGACCTTCGCAAGCAACCTCGGCGAGATCGGCAGATCATCAGATCTCGCCGTTGCCCCCACCTCAATGTCCATCGGTGAGCCGCCGCCGCCCGAGGAGGATGGCAGGAGCGGCAGCTCGAACTCCTCTGAGGCGTCGCTGTCACTGGTCGCCGCAGCAGCGGCGGTATTGGAGGCGGAGGCGGCAGAGGGGTCCCTGCACCACCGCGAGAACGACGGCTCCCTTCGGATCCCGCTCATTTTCTTCCGCTGCCCGCCACCCTCCTCCTCCTCCTCCCGCGACTCTTCCGCCCGCTCATCGAGCTCCACGGCTACCGTCAACGAAACCGCGCCCTCCACCGCCTCCGAGTAGTGGTGCCCGTGGCCGTCCTCGACGACGCAGTCTCCCATGGGACGGCGACGGCTGAAGGCCTTACAGAAGCTCGGATCTGGCGTGCGTCGCTGATCGCATCGGCGGCGCGGGGGCGCAAGGCACGCGGTAAAGTGTCGGCAGCGGCGGCGGCCGAGGCGAAGCCGCAGGCGAGGGGTTTTGCGGCAGTTTGGTTCGCTCCGATTTCTGGTAGAAAGTCAAAATTCAGCACCTTGTCGCGGCGACTTCCGCAGCTGCCACAGGTAGTTTTCTTTCTCGTCCAGCGGGTCGGGTTAGCCGGACGGTCCAAAACCCGGTACGGGTTTGGTCTGACCCAAATCCGATATGGCATATAGCGAAGCGGGTCCGTGTCGGTCTGATTTGGCCGTGCCTAGGTACAAGGTGCACCACAGCAAGTTATATCCTACACGAATTGATTTAATTTTTTTATATTTTTTCCATATAAATATTTATATTATACTTAAATATAAAATATAACAAATATATTTGTTTTGTTGATTACGTGGGTGTAAATATGTATTTGGAGCTAACAACTATGTTTAAACCGAGGACATATCCTGTGCAATCACTCATTTTGGTGCAAGCGTGCAATCAAACTATCCAGAACATCCAGTCTAGATCCAACGATTTTATATGGAAGTGGTTAAATGTAAAATAGACACTAGGTTTCAGGTGGAAGGGGTTAAATGTAAAATAACAGTTACCATTAGATCTAGATCGGATGCACCAGATCGTTTGATTGCATGCTTGCACCAGGATAAGTGATTGCATAGGATATTTTCCCGTTTAAACCTTTATATATATGTATATTTTTAACATATTTTTGCTATTTAAATGATATGGACTGTTATAGGCCTATTGGGCCATAGGTCACCCAGCATGATTATTACACATAATGGGCTGTTTATGGGCCTCACTGATGACCCATGGCCAACACGTTCGGCTCGCTAGCTGATTTGGATCGAGATGGCACGATATTAATTTGCGACGGGTTTAGCCGTGCATCCACCTATTTAGACATCTATAGATGTGGGTGTGGCATTTATTTTTGTTTTTTCTTTTTAAACATTTTTTTGGTGTTTCTAAAAATAACACCGAATAATTTATACTCCTTCAAAGCACGAGTGTCATGTGTCGTGCATCTCCCACATGTCTCACCTAACAATCAAATAATATAATACCTGAACAAAACGTAGTGTTCTTAACCCTTCTTTACCATGTGCATTTACTTTTGTATTTATGTTATCTAGAATTGTCACGCTAAAATAAAGTTGGAATATAAGGTGTAGATCTTTCGTAAAAAAAATAGAAAAGACATACGAGAAAGTTTAGATTAGTCTTAGTTACTTCTCTTTTGTGCATCTTAATCTTTTCTCACCATGTAGATTAAGTAAAAATATGATATGACAAAGCCATTAGTGTCAGTGTTGGTGTGGGAGACGAGGTGGCCGAGCGGAGGAAGGGCAACAATGAAGAGAAGATGGTCTCGGTCTTCTTCCCTTTGCTCTCCCGCGCTGCCTGGTGCTCTTGCTCCGGTACTTGCTTGCAGGGATTCCTTCTGCTGTTGCTTACTGCTGCTTCTAAGCCCCCCACCTCATGGCGGCTGAGCCTGAGCGGAGCAACTGGGATTTCTTGGCGTTTCATAAGCTTAGGCTGCAGGGTGGAGAATGAAGAGGAGTTGGAGTGGACTGGGGACTTAAAGTGCATGGGAACTTGTGTACCAGAATGAAGGTGGAACCTGATTGAGGTTCTGGAACGTGCTTTGGATAATTGGTACACAGTTCTGTACATAATAATATGAACTGCAAGGAGACAAGCAGAAGAAGAAGAAAACAGTTAGGGGGTGTTTGGTTGCCCCTGCTAAAGTTTAGCCCGGGTCACATCAAGCGTTTGACTTTCAAATAGGAGTATGAAATATAGACCCAACCAACTGGACTAGATTCGTCTCGTCTTTTAATCTTCGGCTGACAAATTAGTTTTATAATCCGACTACATTTAATACCCGGAACGGAGGTTCAAACATTCGATGTGATAGGGGCTAAAGTTTAGTTTGGGGTAACCAAACACCCCCTTATCCGGAAGGACAGCCCAACGAGGTCCAGCAGTTATTATGTCCGACTGTACGGCCCATCAACAGCTGATCCATACAGCATGAAGTACATGCTACTAACATAACAGGATCCTCTAAAAAAAAAAGACACAATAGGGAACATATTGAATCCTTCCTCCCAAGAAGTTAAACAGTTTTAATATTGGTTAATAGTTGTTATGTGCTTTGAGCGGATGATTATGAATACGTCAAGATCCGTCGGCGTGCAAACTAACACGTCTTTTGCATTGGTCGCAGCGAGCATGTTGCATCTCATGGATTGGCGCTATAGATATATACTATGCGTGCAACCACTCGGACACTCTACTACATACTAGTTTGACTTGGTTAATAGCAGGGACACTCTACTGTTAGATATCCGTCCCGTTGACCATGCTCCAATGGTTGCTTGCACACTTGCACGTGTAGAGACTTTACAATGGCCAATAAGATCATGCAAGGTTAGACGCCTGGACTCACAGGATCAAGCAAAATATAATTAAAGGAATAGTATAGCATATTCCCATCTCTACTGCTTTTCCTCTTTCTTTCGCTGTTGCTGAACAACAATTGAGTTTCGTATAGGGTCATGTTGTGATACCGTATTTGGTAAAGTTTTATAGACTCTTTTTTTTTTTAAAAAAAAGTGAAGTTACTGTAGAGAGGACCTACAATATTTTATTATTTCTAAGTCAAAGAGGGTAGATTACAGGAAAAGAAACAGAAAAGTAAACAATGATTACGATACAACGTTCTGCATCCAATTACTAATTTTATCCTTCATATCAGGCTTAACTCGGTGGCACACCAGACTCAATTCTTTTTTAAACATTCCCTTGCACTCATTGGTTGTGGGTGGAGTCTCGTTGAAAATCCAGTTGTTTCTGCTTTTCCAAATGCACCAAGTCATACTGATGATGCTTTCCAAGTTTCCAATCTCCATGGAACGTGCCATCTCCTTCTAATCCTCAGGAGGGTATGGATTAGATCAGTTGTTCGTGGCGGATGGATGCCTAAGAGTACCCAACATCTCCTAGCAAAGTTGCATCTGAAAAAAGATGGAGAGTCGTCTCTTCAAGTTGAAGAATACAGTTGTCGCAAGTGTGAGATTCCAGTGGCATTGAACGCTGCCTGAGAAGTGAGCGGGTATTTAATCTATCTTTGAACAGAAGCCAGAAAAAGACCTTGTGTTTGGGCTGAGATTTAGATTTCCACAACCAGGAAAAATGGGGTGAGTACATTGGTTACCGGCCATGTGGGAATAGGCCTTCTGAGAAGAAAACAAGCTAGAGGAGGCATTGCAAAGCCATTTGTCTCTCTGATCATGTAACAGTAGATTTGCCAAAATGTCTTGCAAAGCATGAAGCTGCTCAAACGCTTCGACAGATAGAGGAGTGTGAAACATCTCATTCGGTGCTACCAGTCTTGCTTGATGAATGGTGATGTCTTTGATGGAAGCAAAAGACCAAAGTTCTAGGAATCTTGCAGATTTACACATGCCATCCTAATTGTCGTGCCACAGAAGTGTAGTTTTTCCATCTCCAATCTCCATCCGGGCTAACTCCTTATAAGATCCTTGAGTTTTAAGGATATCTTTCCACCAGAAAGAGCCTACGAGTTTAACAGAAGGTAGCGAATTGCTGTAGTGGTTGGCCCAAATAATGTTGACCCACGGAATGTGAAAGTCGCCTAGAGGGGGGGTTGAATAGGCGTAATCTGAAATTTATAACTTAAAACAACAAACTACAAGCCGGGATTAGTGTTAGAATTAAATCCAAGTCCGGGAGAGAGGGGGAAAACAAATCAACCAAAAAATAGAGCGGATGACACGATGATTTGTTTTACCGAGGTTCGGTTCTTGAGAACCTAGTCCCCGTTGAGGTGGTCACAAAAACGGGTCTCTTTCAACCCTTTCCCTCTCTCAAACGGTCACCTAGATCGAGTTAGCTTTCTTCCTTGATTTCCCGGGTCACTTAGACCCCGCAAGGATCACCACACAATTGGTGTCTCTTGCTTCGCTTACAAGGCTTTGAGAATAAGAATGAGAGAAAGAAGAAAGCCAACCAAGCAACAAGAGCAACAAATAAACACAAGAACGATCCTCTCACAAGTCCTAAAGCACTAGAGTTGAATTGAGGACTTTGATTGGATCGGTGGCTTTGATTTGTGTCTTGGAGTGTTGCACTTTGCTCTTGTATTGAATGCAGAGTGTTGAATGCTTGGATGGTTGAAGTGGTGGTGGTTGAGGGGTATTTATAGCCATCACCCACCAAAACAACCGTTGTGGGTGGCTGCTGTCGATGGGCGCACCGGACAGTCTGGTGCGCCACCGGACACTGTCCGGTGCGTCAGCCACGTCACCCAACCGTTAGGGTTCTGACGCAGTCGACCGTTGGAGCACTGACTTCTGGTGGCACCGGATAGTCTGGTGCCGCACCGGACAGATACTGTTTACTGTCCGGTGCGCCTCTGACCTCTGCTCTGACTTCTACCGCGAACTGTAGCACTGTTAGGGGCACTGTGCAATCGACCGTTGTGCGAAGGAGCCGTTGCTTCGCTAGTGCACCGGACAGTCCGGTGGCACACCGGATAGTCCGGTGAATTATAGCGGAGCGGCGCTGAAAAACCCGAGAGTAGCGAGTTGGAGTTTATACGGTCCTAGTGCACCAGACACTGTCCGGTGCGCCAGACCAGGGCACTCTCAAGGTTCTTGCTCCTTTAATTTGAACCCAATCTTTTATCTTTTATTGGTTTATGTTGAACCTTTATGCACCTGTAGAACATATAATCTAAAGCAAACTAGTTAGTCCAATTATTTGTGTTGGGCAATCAATCACCAAAATTGTTTATAGGAAAAGGTTAACCATATTTCCCTTTCAATCTCCCCCTTTTTGGTGATTGATGCCAACACAAACCAAAGCAAATATATAAGTGCAGAATTGAACTAGTTTACATAAAGCAAGTGCATAGGTTACTTAGAATCAAACCAATTTATAATTTTATTAGATATGCATGGTTGCTTTCTTTTATTTAATATTTTGGACCACGTTTGCACCACTTGTTTTGTTTTTGCAAATTATTTTGGAAATTCTTTTCAAAGTCTTTTTGCAAAAGGTCAAAGGCATATGAATAAGATTGCGAGAAGCATTTTCAAGATTTGAAATTTCTCCCCATGTTTCAAATGCTTTTCCTTTGACTAAACAAAACTCCCCCTGAATGAAATTCTCCTCTTAGTGTTCAAGAGGGTTTTACCAATTTTTGTAAATACCAAATTGAATAACTACATTTAGGTATCATTTTGAAAAATTCTTGAATATTTTGAATTTGGTGGTGGTGCTGTCCTTTTGCTTTGGGCTAGATACTTTCTCCCCCTTTGGCATTAATCGCCAAAAACGGAGACTTTTGAGAGCCCTTTTATAGTTTCTCCCCCTTTGGTAAACAATATACGAGTGAAAGATTATACCAAATTGGAGAGTGTGTGGAATACCGATAAAGGGTAAGTAATACCGATGGAGTTGAGTGGAAGCGTTGTCTTTGCCGAATACTCTATTTCCCTTTCAATCTAAGACAATATAAGAAATACTCATGGAAACACATTAGTCTTGGCTTTGGCATAAGAAGAATAAGAAATATGTATATGTGCCAAATGAAAGAGACATGACCAAAGGTATATAAATGAGCTACGTGTGCAATGTTTCAATCAAAATTCCGAGAATCAAGTATATTTAGCTCATTCCTAAGTTTGCTAAAGGTTTTCTCATCTAATGGCTTGGTAAAGATATCGGCTAATTGATCTTTGGTGTTAATATAGGCTATCTCGATATCCCCCTTTGTTGGTGATCCCTCAAAAAGTGATATCGAATGTCTATGTGCTTAGTGCGGCTGTGTTCAATAGGATTCTCCGCTATGCGGATAGCACTCTCATTGTCACATAGGAGAGGGACTTTGCTCAATTGTAGCCATAGTCCCTGAGGGTTTGCCTCATACAAAGTAATTGTGTGCAACAATGGCCTGCGACAATGTACTCGACTTCGGCGGTAGAAAGAGCTACGGAGTTTTGTTTCTTTGAAGCCCAAGATACCAGGGATCTCCCCAGAAATTGACAAGTTCCTGATGTGCTCTTCCTATCAATTTTACACCCTGCCTAATCGGCATCGGAATATCCTATCAAATCAAAGGTTGATCCCCTAGGGTACCAAAGCCCAAACTTAGGAGTGTGAACTAAATATCTCATGATTCTTTTCATGGCCTTAAGGTGAACTTCCTTAGGATAGGCTTGGAACCTTGCACACATGCATACAAAAGCATAACATCCGATCGAGATGCACATAAATAGAGTAAAGATCCTATCATCGACCGGTATACCTTTTGATCTACGGATTTACCTCCCGTGTCGAGGTCGAGAAGCCCATTTGTTCATATGGGTGTCTTGATGGGTTTGGCATCCTTCATTCCAAACTTCTTAAGAATGTCTTGAATGTACTTTGTTTGGTTGATGAAGGTACCATCTCGAAGTTGCTTGATTTGAAATCCTAAGAAATATCTCAACTCCCCCATCATAGACATCTCGAATTTTTGTACCATGATTCTACTAAACTCTTCACAAGTAGATTTGTTAGTAGACCCAAATATAATATCATCAACATAAATTTGGCATACAAACAAATCATTTGCAACAGTTTTAGTAAAGAGAGTAGGATCGGCTTGCCGACTTTGAAGCCATTAGTTATAAGAAAATCTCGCAGGCATTCATACCATGCTCTTGGGGCTTGCTTGAGCCCATAAAGCGCCTTTGAGAGTTTATACACATGGTTAGGATACTCACTATCTTCAAAGCCGGGAGGTTGCTCAACATAGACCTCTTCCTTGATTGGTCCATTGAGGAAAGCATTCTTCACGTCCATTTGATAAAGCTTGAAGTCATGGTAAGTAGCATAGGCAAGTAATATGCGAATTGACTCAAGCCTAGCTAAGAGTGCATAAGTTTCATTGAAATCCAAACCTTTGACTTGTGAATAACCTTTGGCCACAAGTTGGGCTTTGTTCCTTATCACCACACCATGCTCATCTTGCTTGTTGCGGAATACCCATTTGGTACCTACAACATTTTGCTTAGGACATGGAACTAAATGCCATACCTCATTCCTCGTGAAATTATTGAGCTCCTCTTGCATTGCCATCACCCAATCTGAATCTCTTAATGCTTCCTCTACCCTGTATGGCTTAATAGAGGAGACAAAAGAATAATGCTCACAGAAATGCGCGACTCGAGATCGAGTAGTTACCCCCTTATAAATATCGCCGAGGATGGAGTTGGCGGGGTGATCTCTTTGAATCGCCTGGTGGACTCTTAGGTGTGGCAGTCTTTGACCCTGAATTTCTTGCTCATCTTCCTTGTCTTTATCATCATCATCTCCCCCTTGATCCATGTCCTCCTCTTGAGGTGGCTCATCTTCTTGATCTTCTTCTTCATCACCTTGAGTCTGTTCCTCATCTTGGGTTGGTGGAGATGCTTGATTGGAAGATGACGGTTGATCTTGTGCTTTGTGGAGGCTCTTTGGATTCCTTAGGACACACATCCCCAATGGACATGTTCCTTAGCGCGACGCACGGAGCCTCTTCATCATCTAATTCATCAAGATCAACTTGCTCCACTTGGGAGCCATTAGTCTCATCAAACACAATGTCACAAGAAACCTCAACTAATCCAGTGGATTTGTTGAAGACTCTATATGCCCTTGTGTTTGATTCATATCCTAGTAAAAAGCCTTCTATAGCCCTGAGAGCAAATTTAGATTTTCTATCTCTTTGACAAGAATAAAACATTTGCTACCAAAGACTCTAAAATATGAAATATTGAGCTTTTTACCGGTGAGGAGTTCATAAAATGTCTTCTTGAGGATTCGGTGAAGGTAGAGCCGGTTGATGGAGTAGCAGGCGGTGTTAATCGCCTCGGCCCAAAACCGGTCCGGTGTCTTGTACTCATCAAGCATGGTTCTTCCCATGTCCAGTGGAGTTCGATTCTTCCTCTCCACTACACCATTTTGTTGAGGTGTGTAGGGTGAAGAGAACTCATGCTTGATGCTTGTCACACCCGGTTTTAGAAGGCAAACCGAATGTGAACCTTGTACGTGCCAGGATCAGCAATTCACGTACACAGCAGTTACATAACTGGATATCATCACATAGTGCTAAAATAATGACATAAAAGAGTAATAATAGTCGATTACATCATGATGTCCCAGACATCCACATAGTCTTTAACAATTATCAAAGTGCGGAAAAGAAACATAGATACACACGGCCTACACAGGCAGCCGACTGGGGGTTTGCCGCTAACCCACGCCTAGAACTCATCGTACTCCTGAAACTCCTAGAAGTCTTCCTCCACGGCTTCATCTTCTCTTGAGCAGTGGTTGCAACACGGACAACCTAGGGGGGTTTGGTGTGTAAAGCAAGGGTGAGTACACATCAACATACTCAGCAATATGTCTCGTTTGGCTGTAGTGGACTAGCTTTATGTGGGGGTAAGTCAAGCAGTTGCTTTTAGTTGGTCAGGTTATTACTTACTAGTAGAAAGCCATGTTTTAGAATTAACCCAAGTTATTAACCCGATGTACCCTTTCCAAACAGAAAGAATACCACTTACCAGTACCATAGTCATAACCAAAATCATCATCCTCATCACCACCTATAAACCATACATCTCTGATCAAGTATCTCTAATCAATGGAGCTTCCTTGGCCGCTCATAACCGCGAGCACACCTGATATATCAGTTTCATAACACTCTGCAGAGGTTGCGCACTTTACCCATAAGCCGTGATTCCCTCTTGCCTCGGGCCGATCAAACCCTTAAACACTACTAAGGTGAATAGGCAGGGTCTCACAACGTAGCCTTTACAAAGATTCCGTGAGACTGTAGCCGCCCGTTAGGTTTCCTAAATATATTGCACTCCTCCCCAAGGGACAAACCAACCTTGGCACTCCTGTTTTCCCGGGCGGTCATCCAACGAACAGGTCCTTACGGAGAGGCACTCGAGAAACAGCTCAAGTCCCCTTAAGGGCCACAAGTACCATCATCATAATCAAAAGGGAAAACAGCGTATCATAGATAATCTCATCATGTTCATTGATTAATGTGAAGCGCTAGCATAAAGCTAAACCATAATAAACCAACCAGAATAGGTAAACAAGGACAAGATAAACAAAAGCTAGTCAATCCTTAGGTATAAATGTGTAACTGTGGGGAGTGAATTATAAGAATGAGTAGGACATAGATGGGTCAAGGGACACTTTCCTTCACCAACCAGCTGCTGCTCAGGGTCTTCACCTGCAACTCCTTCGGACTCCGCCAACTGACCGTTATCTATACGAGTTTCAAACATACATTCCACAAGTTTTAATATAAAAGAACAGTACACCAAACAATAGAATGCAATAAATAGACAGACGTTCGACACAGGGCTCACACCTACGACTAAGCGAGAAAGAGAAAGTAACAGTCGAGGCTACGGTCGAAGAGCGATCACGTCACACGATTATAAATCAAAGTACTCGTCTAAGCAGAATAGTATTAATTTAGCCATCGCGTTAAGCATAGGGTAAAGTCATGTTCCATGTTTAATCATTATGAATAGATAAAGGTAAATTAAAAGGATTGTCACGTGGACACAACATTTAAATTGAATTAAGAAATAAATGACTCGTCGCGCGACGGAGCACGCAACGAGACTCTTGCATTAATTATGAATAAACATTAAGCGTCTGTTGGGGACTTGTTCTCAAATGCTATGAGTTAAGAACAAGACAACACAAAAAGGTTAATGGTTAATGCCCTTCGTCCTTCGAAGCATTATCTCCCTTAGGATATAATGATCTTCAGACGAAGGGCATGAAGGACGTACCTTCATCATCACAGTATATATTAATGACAGAAGAAGCATATGAGACATGAGAGATAACATAAATAATCATATAACATCATTAATATCTTTTAATTATATCATCATGAATGAATGTGAACAATATTGAATTGCTTTTGTACCTTCGGCTTGAGAGAAGGCAAAAGTCCAAGCATGACGCACGAGCGAATACAAGTCAGTGTGAACAGTATGGGGTACTGTTCATCTATTTATAGGCATAGGACGCAGCCTGCGAGAAATTACATTCATGCCCTTTACACATGGTTACAATAATAACATAGGTTGTCATGGGCTAATTGGTCATTTCATCTTTTAAGTCGGTGCATCTGGAGATACGTTACGAAGCTCCTTGACTGATAGCTTCGGTATTGTGTTCTGGCCTTTCGAAGGTGTTTCTTCTCACGAGACCTTCAGCGACGAAGCTGCCCCCCAACAGTAGCCCCTTCACGGTACCAGGTCATTTTTCGTAACGAGCTCGACCCATGAAAAATTCTTTTAGGCTTCGGAATGCCGAAGGTCCGAAAAACATCTTCCCTGAGCTCGTTGTCGAGAAATGATTTAAATATTCTCGGTGCAAGGTGGTCCCACCACAGAGCGGGTACAATCTGGTGTTTCCTCTTCTCACGCCCTGTGGTCCACCATCCAGCAAACACGAGCGGCTGTTTAGCGGGTGCAAGTAGTTTGACGATTCACCTTCCGTCCTGCGGCACTATATAAACAGACGAGTAGGTGTGAAGTTACCACAATATTCATTACTATGGTGCCATTGTGCTACTAAAAAATTTGACCATAGTCGAAGCTTATGCTTCGTATTCTCAGTTAAAGCATCGCCTTGTTTTTAGCTTCGTCAAAAGAGAGAGCTTCGGCAAAATCAAAAAGTAGCCAATTTCATCAAAACCGGAAGAATTTCAGCATCAAATGGCCAGGGTGCGCTCAACTGCAAGGGTGACTCGTGAGGAAGAAGAGATCGAGGTCACCGAGATGGCACCAATTTCCGAAGTCATGAAACGATCGGGTCTGGTTGTGACAGAGGGAACCACTGACGAAGGTGCACCTGCTGCCGAAACCGAGCAGGCAGATGCTAAAGAAGGCGATACTGGTGAAGAGGAGATTGATTATAACACCATTATGCCATCTAAGCCCAGCCATTTAGATTTTGGGAAGTCAACTGTCTCCGAAGCTGATATGCCTATGATGATGAAGCTAGGCTACTTCGGGAAAGCCGAAGAGAAATTGATTCGTTTCGGCGGGGAAGAGACCACCCCAAAACCAGAAAATGATGAAGTGATAGTTTTCAAGAGCTTCTTCAAAGCAGGGTTGAGATTTCCCATGCACAGAATGATTGCAGATGTGTTAGAAAATTTTGAGATTTATCTTCATCAGCTGACTCCTAACGCTATCGTTAGGCTCAGCGTTTTCATCTAGGCTCTCCGAAGCCAAGGAGTGGAACCGCTTGCCGAAGCCTTCTGCCGGGTGCACGAACTTCACTACCAGACGAAGGCTAGAGAAGATGGATTACACGAGATCTTTGGATGTTATAATTTTGCATACCGCAAGGACATGAAGACACCAGTGGTCAGCTATCGCACCAAGTGGCCGACCGGTTGGAAGACTGAATGGTTCTATGTTAAGATAGATGAGCAGAAGGAGAAGCTAGTTCAGAGCCCGCTGAAGAGACCCTGGCCACAGTGCCTGGAAAAGAAAAGGAAAAGCCAAAGATACTTCAGAGGAAATGGTCTTCAATTTCCAAAACATATTTGGTCAGGAGTTAACTGAAGCTGAAAAAGAAGAGTTAAAAGATTATGCTATATCCTGTGGTTACAAGCCAGGAGCACCGCTCTTCGGCGGCATTGACGATGAAAGCTTAGGTTGCCTCCGAGACCGAACTGGAGTGAAGGTTATCAGTACTCTATTGAAGAGTATTGGTTTCCCGAAGCTTGAGGCCAATATCAGCCGCTACCGACGATAGCATATCGTCGGTAGTTTGTTCTATTCCAATTTCAAGGTAAAAATTTTCTTCAGCTTTTTATTGTTTTAACGACGAAGGAGTTTTCTAACGAAGGTTGTTTTTGAACAGAGTATGCTATTAAGTAAGGCTCTAAAGATGCAACAAGACCTTGAAGACAAAAAACATGAGGTTATAATTGAAGGATTAGAGAGCAAAATAAAAGATCAAGCAACTGCTCTTGAAAAGAAAGATTTCGAACTTCAAACAGTGGAGGGTTTACTGGCAGAAGCCGAAACCAAAATTGCAAAACTGAACAATGAACTTCTCTCAAAGTCAGAAAGTTTCGAGCAAGAAAAGCAGAAATTGAATGCGAAGCTTGAGACTGAAGTCGAAATAGTTCAAATTTACAGAAATCACTGAAAGAACTTCAAAATAAATGCCTAGACTTCGGCACCCGATGCGTGCAACGGCTAAAGCAGGTTTTCAACTCGATTGGAGCCAGCTCTAAGAAATTCAATCCTTCGGTTGAAGACTTGCCAGGGACCTTCAAACACATTGAGGGCGAAGTTGATGCTCTTGATGAAGTTATAGCTGGACACAGCGACTTCTGTGCCCTGCTAGCTTCTCGGGGCACAGCTGTTGCCTTCATGAAATCTGGTTGTACGCATGGGAAAATTATTAATAGACCAAACTTTAGCTTATCACCGTCAGATTTAACTGATATCCCCAGTCTGGCTCGAAGCATAGGAAATAGATTCATAATGCAGATTTGGACGAAAGGCGGTAGAGACATGGCTTGCGACGAAGCTCGAAGCCACCTTAAGCCGGTAAGAAATTTGTGCATGCTGCTTTACCTTTTCTTTGAAATTTGCACTTTTCTCATACCGCTTTGATATGTACAGGATGACGAAGTTGAAGAACAGTGAGCCGAAACTTGACATGTGATCCGAAGCTTAATGATGATGAAGCTGAAGACCTTGCTGCAAAAACTCTAGAAAAATTTTGTATTACCCTTGTAAAAAATATTGTAATCGAAGAATCAGATACTTATTATGTAAATTTGTCCATACCTTAACATATTTCTACCTTTTTCGTCTGTGTATGAACTGCTTTGATGTGGACGAAACTCGTATTATTTTTGAGCCGAAGGCGAAAAACACCTTCCCTTCTTTTCGTACACAACGAAGCATGAAACTGCTTCTTTTCTTTTTGCCGAAGCCTTATCCTCATAGTCAAAGCATCTGCCTGTGTCTGTATGATATGATGATGATCCTATGTATGTCTAAATGAATGTTTATGAATGCAATGTATGATGTAATGTGACGTGCAAATGAATGTCCAAACACACACATACGAAGCCACAACCATAACCTTCATTCCTTAGGAATGACTGAAGTCTCTTTGCCGCTTATTTTTCGGCTTCACCACTTATTTTTCGGTGTAAGTTCTGCATCCCCTTAGGAACGTCTTTTGAACTTCTTCGCCTTCTATTTCGGCGGTATTCGTGTTGACTTTTCGTGCTTCGCCTTTTATTTTGGCGGTATTTGGCTCTACATCCCCTTAGGAACGACTTTTGAGCAGAAAACTTACGCTGCGCTCCCTTAGGAACGACTTTTTTGTAGCTCCGTCGTGCTCTGTATCCCTTTAGGGACGACTTTCGAGCTTCTCCCTGTTTTTTTTCTTCTTTTTTTCGCTCTTTACACTCGATGGTGCATGCTCAGATTTTACATTTACATATTTTGGGGGATCTTGCTCTCGTGGAGCTAAATAAGAAAAGAAAGATTACAAATTATGGCCACATTAAAAACCTTTCTCCCCCTTTGGAAAGGAAAAGGGTACCATAGGAAAAATGAAAAAGATTACAACAAGTTACACATAATATCACCGAAGCTCGTCCGCATTCCAAGATCTAGGAATGTCGTTGCCATCCATATCCTTTAATCTGTAAGAACCGAGTCTTGACGAAGATACCACAAGAAAGGGTCCTTCTCACTTCAGCTGTAACTTGCCTACTGTGTCTGGATTGGCCACTCTCCGAAGTACTAGATGCCATGGCTTAATATTTTTTAGCCGAACTTTTCTGTCATGCCATTTTATTGTTTTGGCTTGGTATTTATTAATATTCTCCACAGCCTGAAGTCTGGTCCCTTCTATAGCATCTTTTGCAATAGAATAATCAGCTTCGTCCCCTACTGAAGCTATTGTTCTAATTGACCCTGCCTTAGCTTCTTCTGGAGTTATTGCTTCGTCACCAAACAATAACTTGAATGGTGTAAAACCTGTGAACCTTGATATTGTTGTGTTGTGGCTCCACACCAATTTAATCAACTCGTCTGGCCATTTTCCTCTGGGCCGATTGAAGATTAACTTCATTATTCCCGTCATTATGATGCCATTTGCTCTTTCAACAAGTCCATTTGACTCTGGATGTCTGACTGATGCAAAATGGATCTTCGGGCCAATCTGATCACAGAATTCCTTGAAAGCTTCGGCATCAAACTGTGTTCCATTGTCTATAGTGATAACCTTCGGCACGCCGAAGCGACAAATAATGTTTTGCCAGAAAAACTTCTGGACTGTGACCGAAGTTATTGTGGCCAAAGGCTTCGCCTCAATCCACTTGGAAAAATATTCTACCGCCACCACAACATATTTTAAATTGCCTTGTGCTGGTGGAAGTGGGCCTAGCAAATCAAGGCCCCATCTTTGCAACGGCCAAGTGGGCTGTATTAATTGAGTGAGAGATGAAGGTTGGTTCTGGTTTCTTGCAGATTTTTGACAGCCTTCACATTTTTGGACTAGCTCTGTTGCATCCGAAGCTGCCTTCGGCCAGTAAAATCCTTGTCGAAAAACTTTTCCCAGCAAAGGCCTAGACCCAATGTGAGATCCACACAAACTTGCATGTATCTCCTTCATCAGCTCTATACCTTCGGCTCTGGATAGACACTTAAGAAGTGGAGAGCAGACTCCATGCTTGTATAACTCCCCTTCTATTATTACATATGGTCTTGTTCTTGCCTCTATTCTCTTATTATAAGCTTCGTCGTCTGAAAGGCAATTACCTTGGAGGAAAGATATAATCTTAGTCCTCCAATCCTCACTATGAACAGGAGATATAGTGAGCACTGCTCTTTCGAGGAGTTCAACCGAAGGTGCTCTTATTGTCTCAAAAAATACTTCCGAAGGTAGAGGCAGCCCCTGTGCCGCTGACTTGGCTAGCAGATCAGCGTGCTCATTTTCTCCTCGTGGAATATTCTTAACAGAAAACCCTTCGAATGAAGCTTCAAGCCTTCGAACTGTGTCCAGGTATTTCTCAAGCTTCAGATCTCTTGCTTTACAACTCTTGTCAACATGTCCAGAAATAACTTGGGAGTCGGTTTTAAGGACCGCCCTTCTTATCCCCATTGCCTTTAACTTCCGAAGCCCCAAAAGCAAAGCTTCGTATTCAGCAATATTGTTTGTACAACTGAAATCAAGCCTTATTGCATAGCATGTTCTGACTTTGGAAGGTGCAACTAAGACAGCAGCCGCACCTGCCCCGAAGGTTCCCCAGGAACCGTCGCAGAACACTGTCCAAGCTTCGTCATCTTTATTTGCTTCTTCCTGAGCCCCTGGCGTCTAGTCAGCGATGAAGTCTGCTAACGCCTGGGACAGTATTGAGGATCTATGCACATAATCAATGCTAAATTCGTTGAGTTCCACGGCCACTTTCCAATCCTTCTAGTAGCTTCTCTATTCCTCATGATATCCTTCATAGGTTGTGATGAAGGAACAATTATATGGAATGCTTGAAAATAATGCCGAAGCTTTCTGGAGGCCATTAAGACAGCATACAACACCTTCTCCAATTCTGTATAGTTTTTCTTTGACAAGCTTAGAACTTCGGAGACAAAGTATACTGGGGCTTGCTTTTTAATTTGTCCTTCTAGTTTCTCCTGCACAAGTGCCGCACTTACTGTAGAGTGCGAAGCTGCCACATACAATAGTAACGGAGCCCCTAGCGCTGGTGGAGTTAATGTTGTTAGATCAATTAAGTATTGCTTCAGCTCTTCAAAGGCTTTCTATTGAGCTGGGCCCCATTGAAAGACTTCGGCTGACTTTAGTATTTCAAAAAATGGCAAGTTTTTTCTGCTGATCTAGATATAAATTTATTCAATGAAGCCAATCTTTCTGTCAACCGTTGGGCCCCTTTTTTGTGCTTGGCAGTTCCATTCGAAGGATGGCTTCAATCTTGCTTGGGTTAGCTTCGATCCCCTTCGTTGAAACTAGACAGCCAAGGAACTTACCCTTCTTCACTCCAAAGACACATTTTTCAGGATTTAATTTCAGGCCAGCTTGCCTGAAATTAGCAAATGTTTCTTGCAGATCAGTGATATGATTTTCTTGCTTCGTGCTTTTTACTATAATATCATCAACGTATGTTAGCACATTTCTGCCTATCTGGGAATAAAGGACCTTGGATGTCATCCTGCTGAAACTGCCTCCAGCATTCTTGAGCCCCTCAGGCATCCGAAGATAACAATAGGTGCCGCTGGGAGTTATGAAGCTAGTCTTCGGCTCATCCTCCTTCTTCATCCATATTTGATGATATCCTGAGTAGCAATCCAGCAATCCAGCAGACTCATAAGTTCTGAAGAAGCTGCAGCATCCACAAGAGAGTCTATCCTTGGTAATGGAAATTCATCCTTCGGACAAGCCTTGTTGAGATCCGTGAAATCAATACACATTCTCCATTTGCCATTGGCCTTCTTCACCATAACAGTGTTGGCTAGCCACTCTGGATATTTTACCTCTCTAATAACACTAGCACTGAGAAGTCTTTTTACTTCATTTCGAGCACCTTCGGCTTTA
Source organism: Zea luxurians (assembly GCA_029449295.1). Taxonomy (NCBI): domain Eukaryota; kingdom Viridiplantae; phylum Streptophyta; class Magnoliopsida; order Poales; family Poaceae; genus Zea; species Zea luxurians. Next base: position 4,551,780 of record JAOPSE010000129.1, on the reverse strand, counting down.
TCATCAGACATTTTCTGAAGCCTTTGCTTTCTGGGCCTGAAAGATGGATCGACATTGAGTGAATGTTCGATGACGTCTCTGTTGACACCACAGAGATCATTGGCCGACTATGCAAAAACATCTTTGTTGTTGAATAAAAACCTTATCAAAGTTTTCTCCCGCTCTTCAGATAATTGAGACCCCAGCAATACCTTCTGCTCTGCTATGTCTTCACATAGAAGCATGGGCTTCGGCTGATCAGCCAAAGCAACCTTCTCTCTTCTGTACTTGTACTGCTCACAAGCTTCAGCTCCATCTATATTGTGGATGGCTTTTGAGTCTGTCCAATTTCCCTCAGCCTTTCTGGTAGCTTCCTGACTTCCATGAATAGCAATAGGCCCTTGTTCCGAAGGTATCTTCATGCATAGATATGCTGGATGAAGAATTGCTTCGAAAGCATTAAGTGTTCCACGACCAATGATTGCATTGTAGGGGTATTCCATGTCAACAATATCAAACACAGCCTGTTCAGTCCTTGTATTGTGGACAAATCCGAAGGTCACTAGCATTGTGATCTTACCAAGTGCTACAATCTGCCTTCCTCCGAAGCCACAAAGAGGGTGTGTAGCATCATGAATCTTGTCCTCTGGCTCTTGCATCTGTCTGAAGGCCTTAGCAAATATGATATCCGCTGCACTGCCTGTATCAACTAGAACATTATGGACCAAAAATCCCTTGATGACACAAGATATGACCATAGCATCATTATGGGGGTAATCCTTGAGCTGAAGGTCCTCCTGGGAGAAGGTGATTGGAATGTGGGACCATTTCGACTTGATGAAGGGTCCCTGCACCCCAACATGCTGCACCCTTCTCTAAGCTTCCTTCTTCTGCTTTTTGTTGGACGGCTCTGAGCATGAATCGCCTGTTATCGGGAACACCAGCTTCATAGCCGAAGTAGCTTTAGCTTGATTGTTGAACGAAGCCATCAGCTCAATCAGTGGAAGTGAGTTCACCGGAGGTGGGCGCCAATGTTGGGGACTTGTTCTCAAATGCTATGAGTTAAGAACAAGGCAACACAAAAAGGTTAATGGTTAATTCCCTTCGTCCTTCGAAGCGTTATCTCTCTTAGAATATAATGATCTTCAGACGAAGGGCATGAAGACGTACCTTCATCATCACAGTATATATTAATGACAGAAGAAGCATATGAGACATGAGAGATAACATAAATAGTCATATGACATCATTAATATCTTTTAATTATATCATCATGAATGAACATGAACAATATTGAATTGCTTTTGTCCCTTCGGCTTGAGAGAAGGCAAAAGTCCAAGAGTGACGCACGAGCGAATACAAGTCAGTGTGAACAGTACGGGGTACTGTTCATCTATTTATAGGCATAGGACGCAGCCTGCGAGAAATTATATTCATGCCCTTTACACATGGTTACAATCATAACATAGGTTGTCATGAGCTAATTGGTCATTTCATCTTTTAAGTCGGTGCATCTAGAGATACATTACGAAGCTCCTTGACTGATAGCTTTGGTATTGTGTTCTGGCCTTTCGAAGGTGTTTCTTCTCAGAGACCTTCGGCGACGAAGCTGCCCCCCAACAGCGTCGCGCGACAAAACGCATGACGACATACGTCATCTGAACTGAATTTAAAATGAAACGTCGCGCGACGAAGCGCGCGACACAGCTCATTAATAAAGAATTTAGAATGAATCATCGCGCGATGAAGCGCGCGACATAGCACATCGACTAAACTAGAATTAAAAATGGACTAAACTGAAAATTAAACGCCGCGCAACACAGTCGCATGCGTGGGAACGTGCTGCGCGCGTCGGGAGCATGCGAGGCCACGCTGGGGCACGCGTAGGGGTTGCCGGGGCGCGGACGTAGGCGGGGCCATGGGGGCACGGGCCGTGGGGCCACCGGAGCGCGCTGGCGTGCAGGGCGCGGGGCCGCCGGGACGCGGGCGCACGGGCGCGCAGGGGCGCGGGGCCGCTAGGGCACGGGCATGCAGGGCCGCCGGGGAGAGCTGCCGTCGGGCAGGGGCGCGAGCCGCGTAGGGCCGCTGGGGCACGAGGCCGCTACGGCGTGGGCGCGCAGGGCCGCCAGGACGCGCAGGGAGCACGCATGGGGGAAGGAAGAAAGGGGAGGGGAGGGAGAGAAAGAGAGAGGGAGGGGAGCTCACCTCGGGGATCCAAATTCCAGCGATCTGCGTCTCCAAAACATAGGGCACCACGGGAGAGAGAGAGATGGGATAGGAGGTTGCTGCGCGGGAGAATTGAATGTGGGTAAAAGACTAGGGGAGGGGGGCGCATGGGGAGGGCACGGGCGCCAGGGGCGCGCGGGCCGAGCTAGGCCGGGCCAGGTCGGGCTGGGCTGGGCTGGGTCAGGCTGGGCTGGGCCGCACCGCGGGTCAAAACCCCATGGCACGCACAACCACAGATCGGAATTCAATTCATGAAGCAAAATCCGAAAGGAGACAAGGCGAACACGTGATTAAACTCGACATCAGACAAAGAAATATGATTCAACATGATGCAACACCCATGTCAACTTAGGTTTTGTTTACACCCGATCTAGACACCAGTTGCTATACTGCTTTGAAATTGGGAAGAAGGAGCGAAACGGGAAAAGAAAAGGGAGTAACGCCTGAATTTGGTCAATTAAAAGAAGAAAAAATTCTACCACCAAATTCAGGGCGTTACAAACCTATCCCCCTTAAAAGAATCTCGCCCTCGAGATTCAAGGTTGGCCAGCAAAGAGTTCAGGGTATTTCGCCATCAGATCATCTTCACGCTCCTAGGTTGCTTCTTCGTCAGAGTGGTGACTCCATCTGACTTTGCACATTCTGATTGTTTTCCTCCGGGTGACTCTGTCTACAGTCTCAAGAATCTGCGCTGGCTTCTCTATGTAGGTAAAGTCCTCCTGGACTTCTAGACCTTCCACTGGCAACTGCTCTTCTGGCACACGTAGACACTTCTTCAACTAAGACACATGAAAGACATCATGCACTGTGGATAAGCCTTCTGGCAGACTGAGCTGATAGACCACTTCTCCACGCCTTGTGAGAATCTGATACGGACCAACATAGCGGGGCGCTAGCTTGCCTTTGACTCCGAATCTTCTGACTCCTCTGATAGGCGATACTTTTAGATAGACAAAATCTGCAACTTCGAAACTTAGCTCTCTCCTCCTTGTGTCTGCATAGCTTCGCTGCCTTGATTGTGCTGTTTTCAGGTTCTCCCAAACCATCTTGATCTTCTCCTCAGCTTCGAGCAAAATGTCTGGCCTGAACACTTGCTTTTCTCCAGGTTGATCCCATTGCAATGGAGTCCTACAACTCCTCCCATAAAGCGCCTGAAATGGTGACATCTTCAAGCTGGACTGGTAACTGTTGTTATAGGAGAACTCTACACAAGGTAATCCCTTGTCCCATCCGGACTGATCTTGTAACGCACAAGCTCTCAACATATCTTCAAGGATTTGATTGGTTCTTTTAGTCTGTCCGTCTGTCTGCGGATGGTAAGTGTAAGGAAAATGGACCCCAAGCCTGTTGGCTAATTGAGTTTTGGTGTTTGATGATTAACACAACATGTGGACTAATATGTTTGCTAGTGTTTATAATTATAGTTCATAGGATGCGAAGAGAATTGGACCAAGGCAATGAGGATGCAACACCTCAAAAGAAGACATAAAAAGATGCATAGGAGTCCAATACTCAAGAACAAAAGAAGCCCGAAGAAATCAGCGAAGGAATCCAAGATGCGGGCTGTCAGCCAGCGCCTGGTGGCGCACCAGACAGTGTTGTTCGGTGTGCACCGGACTGTCCGGTGGGACAACCGGACAGTCCGCGCAGAGAGGCCACAGGCAGGCGCTCTCTGGCTGTAGCACCGGACTGTCCGGTGTGCACCGGACAGACGGCAATGGTCGGATCCAACGGTCGACTGCTACAGGCGCCAACGGTCGGCTGACATGGCGTGCACCGGACACTGCACAGTGGCTGTCCGGTGGTGCACCGGACTGTCCGGTGCACCCGACGACAGAAAGATGCTGCTTTCTGTCCAACGGCTAGTTTGGGGATTGGAGGCTATAAATACCACCCCAACCGGACATTCTCAAGTGTGGGAGCCCAAGCAACATACCAAGGCATATAGTGCACATTTCCAAGAGCTCAAACACCCAAGTGCTTAATAGAATCACTCGGTGATTAGCGTAGGTGCTTTGCGAAGTGCTTAGGTTAATTAGACCGCTTTAGCGCTTGCTCTAGGTAAACCCTAGTTAGTTGAGTGAGTTTTGTAAAACCACACAACCCCTCGGCTCTTACGTGAGTCATTGTAATTGTACCGAGTGGGGCGAGAGTCTTGCGAGACCGTGACAACCGCGTTTGTGTCACGGCCGCCACCGTGTACCGGAGGGAACGAGGCCCGCGGTGTTTCGGCCAGAAGCTCGATAGTGGAGACGACAGGAAGCGTCCTAGAGGAGCCGAAAGCGGAGCACCACTTGCGAGTGGAGAAGGCCCGCGGCTCTCTACGGAGTTACTCAACCGTGGTGCTTGGCCCTCGCGTGGGCTTCCCTTTGCGTAGGGGCACCAACGAGGATTAGTCGGGACCTTGCGTGGTTCCGGATACCTCGGTAAAAATACCAGCGTCATCCACGAGAGTTTGCTTCTCTACTTTGCTCTTTAAGTTTCCGCATTTATATTAAGCATTTAAGTTTCAATCTTGTAGTCATACTTATTTAGGGTAGATTGAAACTTAGCCTTTGCGGTAGAGATAGCAACACTTAGACAAACCTAGTTTACACATTCTAGTTTGATTATTTGCATAAGTTTTGCTCTAGGGTTTTAATTGTGGCCTAGTTTAGTAAAAGTTTTAGAAGTCCTAATTCACCCCCCCTCTTAGGCGTCACCGGTTTCCTACAAGTGGTATCAAAGCCAAGTTGGCTCATTTGAAACACTTTAGCTTCACCGCTAAAAGAGCCGACGCTTTTTAGAGTAAGGGATGGATACCCATAGGCCACCACACTTCGATGGCACTAACTTCCCATATTATAGTGCTAGAACGGCTTGTTACCTAGAGGCCGTTGATCTAGGTGTTTGGAGAGTCACTCGTGACGGAATGAAACCCCTCAAGAATCCCGAGAAACCCACCACGAGTGAGGAAAAAGAAATTCATTTAAATGCTAGAGCCAAAAATTGCTTGTATGAATCTCTTAGCATGGATATTTTTAATCAAGTCTTTACCTTGAAAACTGCTAATGAGATTTGGCTAAAATTGCATGAGCTCCATGACAGCACATCCAATGTCCGTGAGCAAAAACATTGCCTAGTCTTAAATGAGTATAATTCTTTTGCTATAAAAGATGATGAGCTTGTTAGAGACATGTATTCTCGTTTGAATCTAATTATCAACGAGCTCAATTCTATTGGCATTAATAAGCTAGGTGATGCGGACATTGTGAGGAAGATTATCTCCCTGCTACCACAACAAAGATATGGGAGCATCATCACCATCCTTCACAACATGGAGGCCTTGAGCAACATGACCCTGACCATTGTGATTGGGAAAATCACGGCTTTTGAGATGTCGTGAAAAATGAATCGGGGAGAGGAGCCAACTTCCTCAAGGTCATATGCTTTTGCATGTGATGAAAGGAAGGGCAAAAAGAAGGCTCCCACTCCAAGTTCCTCAAGTGGAGAAGAGGAAGAAGAAGAAAGTGATGATGATGAAGATAATCAACCATGCACATCATCCTCCAAGGACGAAGAAACAATCCGACGCGTCGGAAAGGTAATGAGGATGATCCACAAGATTAATCTAATGGGTGTGCCCCTGCAGGTCGAGGATCTTTTCTTTAACATTGACAAGAAAAAGCAAAGGAAGAGAGGATGCTTCGCATGTGGGGAGAAGGGCCACTTCAGGGACAACTGTCCAAATATGGCCAAACCCAAAAAGGAGAGGAGGAAATGCAAGGCGCTAGCAAGTGTTAGAACTTGGGATGATTCTTCAAGTGAAGATGAACCTCCAAGGACGCGCAGCCACCGGTCCTCATCACGCTCATCACAGTCATCACACAAATGCCTTATGGCAAGAGGTAACAAAAGCATTCCATCCTCTAGTGATGAAAGTAGTAGTGATAATGAAGGTGAGGGAAAGCCCTCTGTAGATGAGCTTGCGGAAGCCGTAGAATTTTTCCAGGATGTTTGCACTAAGCAAAAAACTCAACTTAAAACTTTGAAAAATAAGTTGATTAGCTCCCAAAATGGTTATAAAGGTTCGCTAGAAAAATTTGAAACTTTTGCGAACTTAAATAGTGAGATGTCAACTAAAATTGAGCTATTAGAATCTAGTGCTCCATCCACTGCTACCGATGATAGCCTTATTAAAAAGAATGAAAAACTTAAGGCTAAGTTAGCTAGCTCCCAAGAAGCTATTGAAATTTTGCTAGAGAAAATGGAAAATCTTAGCATACACAATAATGAGCTAACTACTAAGCTAGAAAACATTGGTAGCACCCCAGCAGCATCTTTAGTTGAAATACCTGAAATAATTAAGAAAGATGCTTCTACTTCCTGCTTTGATTTAATTGATGATTCTAACTCCTGCAACCAAGTCGTTGTTGAGAATGTTGTTGTAGAGACATGTTCGGATGAGGTTGCAAAGGAAAATGAACAATTAAAGCAAGAAGTGGCTCGCCTTGGAAAGGCTTTGTATGACAAGAAAGGCAAAGCCAAACAAATCCGACCTCCATAGGATAACACCACTGCAGGAGTGAACAAGCCTATGAAGGGAGAAACTGTGATTTGTAGGCTAAGCCACATGGAAGGCCACAAGTCTTTCCAATGCAAGGCGATGACCGGGGATAAACAAAGGCAAAAGCTCAAGCAAAAGCCATCAAGCAAAATCTCCAACACCTACATCAAAAAGGTGAACAAAAAGGATGCTACACTATACTTAATCAAGAAGAAAAAGAATGGAAAGGTGATAGCAATCAAGGCCAACAAGCAAGCCAACAAAGGAAAAGGGGCCAAACACATCTGGGTGCCAAAGGAAATAATTTCAACCATGAAAAGCACCAAGAAGGTTTGGATCCCGAAAGGGAAGTGAGTGGACCGAAGGTTCGGGAAATTTGGAGACTTGGCAAAGTTGGGATGTATATCATGGGATACATCATATTGGATCAAGTTTATTGCCATGTGGGTTAGTGAAAAATTTGGACCCAAATTTCCCACCCATGACTAAGGTAACTAGTTTTATTGTATCTCTTGTTTTTAGATATGCGTATCTATTTACCTTTATATCTAGTTTACCTTTCTTGCCTAGTATTACATTGGTCATTTACTTTTGTTTAAAATCATGCATACTAGATAAATCACATGGTAGGATTGCTTGCTTTAAATTCATATACTTAAGCAAACCTACATGGTTTAAAATGTTTAGTTAAGCACGACACATAGCTTCTATATCACTCCATAGTAAATGATGCATCAATTGAAAATTTTGATTTCTACAAGCTATATCATTTAACTTATATGTGCCAAAGTTCGGATTATAGATAATTTTCCCCTCTTGATATCAAATCAAGCGCATGTCTCCTACAAGTATTCAAAACTTGTATGCACACTTTTAGGGGGAGGTTACTCTATAATCTAATACTTTGAGACTAACACCTTTTCAAGTCTATTTCATGTGATAGTCTCATTGTAAGGAAAATGAGGTCCCCGGAGAAAGACAACAATCTTCCACTGCAAAATCTCCAAGAACTCTCATGTCTCTCAAGCTCACCATTGACCTTCAATTGGTATCTTTTGAGACTACATCTAGTATTATTTACATGTCTTCTCCAATGTTTGATTAGACTATATTTCATATCATATACTTCCATGTTGCTAAAAATGCATAAGTAGTTAACTCATATTCTGTTACCTATGCATAAGGGAAGTTAGTCTTTTCAAATTATGTCTTGCACCTCTAATTTTCACATGCTTTTTCCTAAGATCTCTGTCAGGGGAGCTTTTCTTCATCTCTAAAGGGGGAGAAAAACTCTTTCTAAAGAAGAACACTCATTTAGGGGGAGTAATCTTTTGAGGACAAGCTTTTATGAACTTCCTACATGCTTTTAATGTCTTCCTTTTCGGTGGTTGATGCCAAATGGGGAGAAGTTTAGGGACCAAAGCAATGAAAACTATATCAAACACCAAACACCACCAATTTAAAATTTTATATCTCCAAATGATTTTTCAAGATTGAGGGGACAAACATGCATCTTAGCAAGTAGATTGCATATTTTAATTCAAATACTTGTATTATTTGCTTGCTTTGGTTGTGTTGTCATCAATCACCAAAAAGGGGGAGATTGTAAGGAAAATGGACCCCAGGCCTGTTGGCTAATTGAGTTTTGGTGTTTGATGATTAACACAACCTGTGGACTAATATGTTTGCTAGTTTTATAATTATAGTTCACAGGATGCGAAGAGAATTGGACCAAGGCAATAAGGATGCAACACCTCAAAAGAAGACATAAAAAGATGCATAGGAGTCCAATACTCAAGAACAAAAGAAGCCTGAAGAAATCAGCGAAGGAATCCAAGAAGCGGGCTGTCAGCCAGCGCCTGGTGGCGCACCGGACAGTGCTGTCCGGTGTGCACCGGACTGTCCGGTGTGCACCGGACTGTCTGGTGGGACAACCGGATAGTCTGCGCAGAGAGGCCACAGGCAGACGCTCTCTGGCTGTAGCACCGGACTGTCCGGTGGTGCACCGGACTGTCCGGTGTGCATTGGACAGACGACAACGGTCGGATCCAACGGTCGACTGCTACAGGCGCCAACAGTCGGCTAACGTGGCGTGCACCGAAAATTGCACAGTGGCTGTCCGGTGGTGCACCGGACTGTCCGGTGCACTCGACGATAGAAAGTTGCTGCTTTCTGTCCAATGGCTAGTTTGGGGATTGGAGGTTATAAATACCACCCCAACCAGCCATTCTCAAGTGTGGGAGCCCAAGCAACATACCAAGGCATATAGTGCACATTTCCAAGAGCTCAAACACCCAAGTGCTTAATAGAATCACTCGGTGATTAGCGTAGGTGCTTTGCGAAGTGCTTAGGTTAGTTAGACCGCTTTAGCGCTTGCTCTAGGTAAACCCTAGTTAGTTGAGTGAGTTTTGTAAAACCACACAACCCCTCGGCTCTTGCGTGAGTCGTTGTAATTGTACCGAGTGGGGCGAGAGTCTTGTGAGACCGTGACAACCGCGTTTGTGTCACGACCGCCACCGTGTACCGGAGGGAACGAGGCCCGCGACGTTTCGGCCGGAAGCTCGATAGTGGAGACGGCGGGAAGTGTCCGAGAGGAGCCAGAAGCGGAGCACCACTTGCGCGTGGAGAAGGCCCGCGGCTCTCTACGGAGTTACTCGACCGTGGTGCTTGGCCCTCGCGTGGGCTTCCCTTTGCGTAGGGGCACCAACGAGGATTAGTCGGGACCTTGCGTGGTTCCGGATACCTCGGTAAAAATACCGGCGTCATCCACGAGAGTTTGCTTCTCTACTTTGCTCTTTAAGTTTCCGCATTTATATTAAGCATTTAAGTTTCAATCTTGTATTCATACTTATTTAAGGTAGATTGAAACTTAGCCTTTGCGGTAGAGATAGCAACACTTAGACAAAACCTAGTTTACACATTCTAGTTTGATTATTTGCATAGGTTTTGCTCTAAGGTTTTAATTGTGGCCTAGTTTAGTAAAAGTTTTAGAAGTTCTAATTCACCCCCCTCTTAGGTGTCACCTGTTTCCTACAGTAAGCTGAACTGAAATTTAAATGTGTACCTAAAGCTTCATGCAACTGCTGCCAGAAATGAGAGGTGAACTGCGTTCCTCTGTCTGACACTATCTTCTTTGGCACACCATGAAGACAAACGATCCGAGACATGTACAACTCTGCCAATACAGCACTGTTGTAGTTGGTCTTGACAGGTATGAAGTGGGCTGATTTGGTTAAGCGGTCCACTACTACCCAAATGGAATCGTAGACGGCTCGGGTGCGAGGCAATCCGACTATGAAGTCCATTATGATTTCATCCCATTTCCACTGAGGAATTCGCAACGGTTGCAACAATCCAGCTAGCCTCTGATGCTCTGCCTTGATCCTTTGACAACTGTCACATATAGCCAAATGCTCTACGATCTCCCTTTTCATTCCGTACCACCAGAACTTCTTCTTCAGATCCTGATACATCTTCTCACTTCCAGGGTGCATAGAATAAGCTAACTCATGAGCTTCCTTGAGGATCAACTCCCGAATAGACTGGACATTGGGAACACACAAGCGGTCCTTAAACCATATCACACCTTCTGCATCTTCTCGAAAAACTTTGCCTCTTCCTTCCAGAATCAGTTGTCGGATTTCACTGATCTTCTCATCATTCTTCTGTGCTTCTTTGATCTCCCGCTCTAAGGTGGGTTCTAACTCAACTGTTACTCCTCACATGCTGTTCAGAAATCCGAGGCTCAACCTGTCAAACTCTTTGGCCAACTCATAAGGCATTGAATAAGCGACTATCGGTACCCTGAAATAGTGGTACCCCTTACTACAGTGTGAGGATGCTATACCCGCGCGGCTATCTCTAGTCGCGTGGTGAACAACACTCTACCCCGCCACGTGGACGGCTCCGGGGTCGCCACGTGGCCATGGAAGACGATATACTCCAAGATATCAACAATGGGTCTGGACCCCTATGGGAAAGTGCCGGACCCCTGTACATGTAGACTGGACCTCCGGGCAAGGTCTAGGACCCCCACGAGCGCAACCCAGACCCCTCTGTGTGGGGTCCAGACTACCCACAGCCGGGTCCCAGGACTCTGGGGCAGAGAATACCCAGGCCTTGCTCAGGCAGGGGTTCGGTGCCGACACATGTCCAGGCCCAGCCTGGTGCGGACCTGTCCGCATAACGCTACTGCTCCCCGCCTAGGCGGAGACCTGATGCTACCACGTGGCCTGCCGCGCGTGACGTAAGCCAGCGGGCGGAGACTGACGTAAGGCCTCCAGGTTGCGCGGCCCCTGCATTTATTGCGGATAAGGCGCGCCGCCTGACAAGCGATGTGCCGCCTCGGCATTTAATGAGGCCTGCCCACTCTGCTGTCAGGCGACGACCTGTCCACTCTACTGGCAAGCAGTGTGCCACCTCAGCATTTAATGAGAACTGTCCATTCCACTGGTAGGGGGCGCGCCTGTCTATTCCATTGGCAGGCAATACGCCTGTGCTGCCGCATGCGCTGCACTCATCATGACTCGTGCGTTACCAAGGACGCTGCCGCGAGATATCAATACTGTATGCACTATGGATATTATAGAGCTCGGAGATTACCCTGGCATTGCGAGCAGTAGTTCCTTCCTTCCATTTGTCCCTGGGCCCACATGTCGGGGCTCAGTATCCTTGTATGTGCCCCCCTTGAACTATAAAAGGGAGGGCACACTGCGTTACAATACAAGCACACACGCTCACTTAGACTCTCAGACTCACAAGTTCATACAAGCTCTCAAGCTCAATACAGCACATAGTGGAGTAGGGTATTACGCTCCGGTGGCCCGAACCACTCTAAACCCTTGCGTGTTCTTGTGTTCATCGTCCATCTAGCAACAGGCAAAACGCTTAGGCGCCCTCCTCATCTTAGGATTTAGGGCGGGTGCATTCCGCAACCCGGCCGGAGATTTCCTCTCCGACATTTGGTGTGCCAGGTAGGGGGCTTGGCATTAGGTTTTTGCTTGTTTTCCTGCTCGACACCATTGTTCACATCGTCGAGCACCACGACTTCATCCCTGAGGACTTCCCGATGGAGGAGGAAGCTGCCTCTTCCACGCCTCGGGCCTCTAGCCGCCCTGCGCCTGGTGCCGCTGCTGTGCGTTCTGCACGGCAGCACACCCCTGCACAGGCATCCAGGACATCAAGGGTTGCGCCTGGTGCCTTGTCTGCGGCCAGGGAGTTGTTGCGCCAGCCTCCTAGCTCCACGGCCTTGCCAGGGGCCATGAAGTAGTGGCGTGACGACGTCGACCGCCTGCTCAGCATGGTGCATTCGGGCTCGGCCAGGCCCAGGCCTCGGTCATCCTAACGTCAACATGAGGCGTCGGCTTCGGTGCGCTCGCCTTCAGTTACGGCTGCGCTGACCGAGGACTTACGGGCGGAGCTCAACCGCCAATGTGCAGGAGAGGATGCCCCAACCTCTCTGGAGGGGGCAGACGACCTACAGGCAGAACTCAACCGCAGGCATGAGGGCGAGGATGCCCATGTCTCTCTGGAGAGGGCGCGTGAGCACCAAAAAACATTGAGGGTCGCAACCTCGATTACGACTTTGCTGCGGTTGCACCCCAGACCCCGACGGGCGCCCGGATCCTGACGGGTGTCCCATTGGCCGGCGTGGGCTGCGCCACGCTCGCAGACCACCTCCGCGGTGACGTGGCAATCCAAGTTCCGGCCACACCTACCGGAAAAGTACGATGGTACGTCAAACCCATCGGAATTCCTGTAGGTATACGTCACCACCATCACGGCAGCAGGTGGAGACACTACTGTGATGGCAACATTCTTCCATGTAGCCTTGTCCGGGCGGCCCGGACTTGGCTCATGAACCTTGCCCTAGGATCGATCTACTCCTGGGAAGAGCTCTGCGCACGGTTCACCACGAACTTCGCCAGCGCTTACCAACAGCATGGTGTGGAGGCACACCTCCATGCAGTGAGGCAGGAGCCCGGGGAAACTCTCCGGGCCTTCATCTTTTGCTTCACCAAGGTACGGGGCACTATTCCTCATATCTCAGATGCTTCCATCATCACCGCTTTCCGCCAGGGGTGCGTGATGAAAAGATGTTGGAGAAGTTGGCCACGCACGACGTGGAAACTGTCACCACACTCTTTGCTCTGGCCGACAAGTGTGCCAGAGCCGCCGAGGGCCGTGTTTGGCACTCCGCGCCACAGACCAGGGTCACCCAGACGGGTGGCTCGGGTGCTGTCACCCAGGACGGCAAGAAGAAGAAGAACCATGGCCACGAGAGGTCGCAGACTGCTGCTCCAGTCGTCGCCGCTGCGGCTGGGGGTCGGAGCGAGCGCAAAAAGCGCCCACGGCCACAGGGGGGCAACAGCAGCTCGTGCCCTGTGCACCCCAATGCTTGCACAGCGCCACAGAGTACCACGAAATAATCAAGCTCGCAAAGCGCGTCAGTGAGCGGCGTGAGCAGTCCTCCAAGGACGGCTCCCCACCTCGTCGCCGGCCCGGCAAGGAGAGGGCCGACGACGGTGAGGTGGCCGCCGGGGAGCGGGACCTCGGGTACCAGTCACCGGTCATGCCATGCTGACGCAAGGTACAAGCTTTGGCCCCACCCTGCAGGCTCGTATCCTCCCCTAAGGTGGGCCTAGGAGCCACTGTCGGTACCTTGAAACAGGGGTACCCCTTACTACAGTGTGAAGACGCTATACCCGCGCGGCTACCTCTAGTCGTGTGGTGAACAACACTCTACCCCACCACGTGGATAGCTCCGGGGTCGCCACATGGCCAAGGAAGACGATATACTCCAAGATATCAACAGTGGGTCTGGACCCCCATGGGAAAGTGCCGGACCCCTGTACATGTAGACCGGACCTCAGGGCAAGGTCCAAGACCCCCACGAGCGCGACCCGGACCCACGAGACAGGTCCCGGACCCCTTTGTGTGGGGTCCGGACTACCCACAGCCAGGTCTCGGGACTCTGGGGCAGAGAATACCCATGCCTTGCTCTGGCAGGGGTCCGGTGCCAACATGTGTCCAGGCCCAGCATAGTGCGGACCTGTCCGCATAACGCTACTGCTCTCCGCCCAGGCGGAGACCCGATGCTGCCACGTGGCCTGCCTCGCGTGACGTAAGCCAGTGGGTGGAGCCTGACGTAAGGCCTCCGGGTTGCGTGGCCCCTGCATTTATTACGGATAAGGCGCGCCGCCTGACAAGTGATGTGCTGCCTCAACATTTAATGAGGCCTGCCCACTCTACTGTCAGGAGGCGACCTGTCCACTCTACTGGCAAGCAGTGTGCCGCCTCAGCATTTAATGAGACCTGTTCATTCCGGTTGCAGGGGGCATGCCTGTCTATTCCATTGGTAGGCAATACGCCTATGCTGCCGCATGCGCTGCACTCATCATGACTCACGCATTACCAAGGACGCTGCCGTGAGATATCAATACTGTATGCACTACGGATATTATGGCGCTCGGAGATTACCCTGGCATTGCGGGCAGTATTTCCTTCCTTCCATTTGTCCCTAAGCCCACATGTCGGGGCTCAGTATCCTTGTATGTGCCCCCCTTGAACTATAAAAGGGAGGGCTCACTACGTTACAAGACAAGCGCACACGCTCACTTAGACTCTTAGACTCACAAGATCATACAAGCTCTCAAGCTCAATACAGCACACAGTGGAGTAGGGTATTACGCTCTGGCGGCCCGAACCACTCTAAACCCTTGCATGTTCTTGTGTTCATCGTCCATCTAGCAACAGGCAAAACGCTTAGGCCCCCTCCTCATCTTAGGATTTATGGCGGGTGCATTCCGCCACTCGGCCGGAGATTTCCTCTTCGACAGCGACCATCATATTGACCTGACTTTTCCTGCTCAAAGCATCTGCCACTACGTTCGCTTTGCCTGGATGGTAATGAATCTCCAATTCATAGTCTTTGATCAACTCTAACCATCTTCATTGCCTCATATTCAGCTCTGACTGAGTGAATTTGTACTTCAGACTCTTGTGGTCTGTGTAAACATCACATTTCTGCCCATACAGATAGTGCCTCCATGTCTTCAGTGCATGAACCACTGCTGCCAACTCTAGGTCATGGATTGGATAATTCTTCTCATGAACTTTCAGCTGTCGGGACGAGTAAGCCACAACTCTTCCCTCCTGCATCAACACACATCCCAAACCAGTGTAACAAGCATCGCAATACATCGAGAAGGGCTTGTGCACATCAGGCAAGACTAAAACAGGCGCTGTAGTCAACTTCTCTTTCAGCGCTTCAAAGGCCTCTTGACATTTCTGGGTCCACTTGAACTCAACTTTGTTGCCTAGCAAAGCTGTCATCGGTTTCGCAACCTTCGAGAACCCTTCGATGAATCGCCGATAATATCCGGCCATTCCAATGAAACTCTTGATTCCTCGGGCATCCGTTGGCGCTTTCTAGTTCAGAATGTCTGCCACTTTCTTTGGATCCACAGCCAATCCTTCTTTGTTGATTATGTGACCCAAGAACAGGACTTCGTTGATCCAGAACTCGCACTTACTCAACTTTGCATACAGCTGGTGCTCTCGCAATCTCTGCAAAACCATCTTCAAATGGTTCACATGCTCTTCTTCACTTTGGGAATATATAAGAATGTCATCAATAAATACTACCACAAACTTGTCGAGATAATCCATGAATACACTATTCATCAAATTCATGAAGAAGGCTGGTGCATTCGTTAGACCAAAGGACATAACAGTGAACTCATATAACCCATACTTGGTAATGAATGTCGTCTTCAGAATGTCTAAGGGTCAAATCCTGAGCTGATGATAACCTAACCTCAAATCTATCTTTGAGAACACGCTGGCTCCTCTCAACTGGTCGAATAGATCTTCTATTCTGGACAAGGGGTACTTGTTCTTAATCGTGACCTCATTCAGAGCTTGATAATCGATGCACATCCTTCTAGTGCCATCTTTCCTCTCCACGAACAGGACAGGGGCGGCCCAAGGCGATGTGCTTGGCCTTATATAACCTTTCTCTAACAGCTCATCAATCTGCTTCTTGAGTTCAACCAACTCTGGTCGAGACACTCTATAGGCTCTTTTAGAAATGGGGCGGTGCCAGGAAGAAGCTCTATAGCAAACTCAACTTTCCGCTCTGGTGGCATGCCTAGTAAGTCTTCCGGAAACACATCTAGAAATTCGGACACCACTTTGATAATCTCGAGTGAATCTGGCTCTTTTCTATCAATAGCCATCCGATGACAACTTCCTTTCCTTGGCTCAGGTGAGATTAACTCGGCTACCACTTCTCCTAGTGGGGACACCAACTTAACTGTCCTCTTATCACAACTGATAACTGCCTGGTACTTATCTAGCCAATTCATCCCTAGGATGACATCTATTCCCTGAGTACCCATTACTATGAGATTAGCGGGAAACGCTATCCCCTTATTTCCACACTTACATTCAAGCAAATGCTATCAGCTTGAATTCTACCACTGGCTGAATCAATTTGAATGGGTGTTGACATGGTAGTTATTGGAAGTTTATGTGCTTCTACCCATGATGTAGTAATAAATGAAAGCGTTGCTCCAATATCAAATAACACTTCTACAATATGGGAGTCGACTGGAAACATACCTACTGTCATACCGGGTGTTTCCTGAACTACTTCAGCCTCCAAGTGGTTCAGTCTCCCATGGTTGTAGCGTGGCTAGGAGTGATTGCCTGCTCCAGGCTGGGGCACATTCTACTTTGCTAGGGCACTGGGCCTGACTACTGCTGGGCTGCCTTCTTCGGACATTGCATCACCCAATGGTCTTGTTCTCCTTAATGGAAACAGGCTCTGCTTCCACCCTGAACTGGTGTTGCCTCACTGCTCTGGTTGGTTGCTGGGGCGGGAAGACAAGGTGCCTGCTGATTCTGCCTCTAGAACTGACCTCCTCCTGACTGATTGTTCTAGCAATTCTGCTGCTGTTGCTGAGGATACTGCCTTTGGAACTGCTGCTGCTGAGGTGGACGTTGGTTCTGCCTGAACTGCTGAGGTGGGTTGCTTGAGAAATGGGGGCGATTTCTGTTTCTAGGCTGAGGTCCACTGATCTTACGCTTGCGATCCTCCATCTCTTTGCGCTTCTTCTCTGTCATGATCGCTCTATCGATCAGGTGCTGAAATGTGGGGAAGGTATGATTCATCAGCTGATAATGCAAGGGATCAACTAAGCCTCTCAAGAAGCGATATTGCCTCTTGGCATCTGTGTTGACGTCCTCAGAAGCATAGCAAGACAGCTGCAGAAACTTGTCTCGGTACTCACTGACAGACATAGGCCCTTGCTTGAGTGCCAGGAACTCCTCCTTCTTCACTATCATCAGGCCCGCTGGAACATGGTACTGGCGGAAATTGTCTCTGAATTCCTCCCAGGTGATAGTGTCGGGGTTGGCATGGGTGGCGAGATAGGACTCCCACCAAGACTGGGCCGCTCCTCTCAACAGACGGGGACCATACAGAACCTTCTCCCTGTCACCACACTGAGCGGTGTGCAACTCCCGCTCCACAGTGCGTAGCCAATCTTCAGCATCCATGGGGTCAGAAGAGTGAGCGAACACTGGGGGATGACCTCTCATGAATTCAGCACGCTTGTCTCTGGGCATCTAAGGCATCTGAGGCTGAGGTGGTGGCTGCTGCTGCTGCTGAATGGTGGCCAGAGTCTAACCAATGGCTTGAACTGCCTGAGTCTGCACCAAGAACATCTGCTCGATGGTCATCAGGGGCGGTGGTGGCAATTGCTGTTGCTAGGGTGCCTCATCCTGCGGGGCTGCCTGCTCCTGCTGAGCACGCCTTCCTCCTCTGCGCCTATTTTCTGACATCTGCAGAATGCAATCACACATAAGAGCTGATCTTGCAACTTGCAGCATAAGAAAAGAGTATAGAATCCTTCCACAACACTGAACAGATAAGCATCTTCACTGACTTCCAACACAGGCAAACACAGTTTCTTTGATAAAGAGGAAAGTGGAACAAAAGGGCTTCCCAACTAGATAAATAATTTTATTAACACTTAACAGGTAAACCAAAGTGCAGGGGATACCTACACCCTAGCGACAGTCATTACAAAGATCCAAATCCAACATAGTTCATCATGACAAACATAAATGCATAGGATAAGCACACTACCCTGTCTAACTAAGACTAACTAAGAGTAAGACCGATGCTAAGACTATAGTTTCTATATATATTTTTGCATTAATTACAAGGTATGACGCTGACGATCTATGGTTCTAAATTTATCTTGGTCCTGCAGTCGGGATCGCCACAAGCCTGGTGTCCATGCCGAGGTGAGCGGTACGGGTGCTGAGTCCCACGGGAGCGGGGGAGCCATCCTCTAGGTGACGATGCTCCGCGCGCTCAGCCCGCAGCTGGGCGATCTCAGCACTAGCCCTACTCAGCCCATCTAATGCATGGTCTAGCTCCGTGTTTAGCACGACGGCTAGGTTGACTGTGCTGCTCAACCTAGGATTGTCCTCACCGACAGGTGAGACAACCACGCCTCCTATGCTGCCAGATGGACGACGGGGGTAATACTTCAGGTTGAGACCGTCGGCTACCCCACCGAACACTGAGCTGAAGTGCGAAAGCGCACGCCATGCGACATCTTGCATGGCCGCCTCAGCTGAGTCCCGCTCAGAGAAAGAATAGTGCTCTAAGCAGATCTCCGCACCCCGGAGACTATTCTCCGGATGGCGCACCTAGCAGGTCGCCTCCTAGCGGTCCGGGTAAACCCCACAACTTTGCTGGAAGACTACACAACAATACTCGATGGACCAGGTACGCCGGTCGAGTGCCTGGTGTAGCAGGGTGTCAAGCGCATCATGGAAGTGACACCCGCGAGCAGCGTTACTGAAAGTTCCCTTTGCCCGGGAACAGGATCTGGATGTCGCCTAGAGGGGGGGTGAATAGGTGAATAAAAATTATCACTTTAAAACTTAAATTCTTACTCTACTCGAAGACTAGAACGCAGTGGAATGAGAAGACCCTTCGAGTAGGTTGCAGCGGAATAGAAGATCCTGTCTCAAAATGTCCTGCACTTCAAATATAACTTGTACCACAGATAAGTGTTGAAGTCCAGATAGAAAAGCGAGTAAGACAGAGAGTCAGAACACAATACAGAACAGAGCACACAGACACATGGATTTATCCCGAGGTTCGGCCAAGCCTGAAATGCTTGCCTAGTCCTCGTTGGAGTTAGCCACACCTAGGCTTGGAGTCTATTTCAACTCCTTCCTCCGTTTGCTCAGATCTGTCAGTATGACAGATAGAGCCTTCCACTATGTTGAGTTGGGTTACAACAAAGCCGCGACTGCTTACAATCTTCTTGACAGCACTCCGGCAAAGTAACGATACGCTCAAGACTATGCTCTAGCTCTTAGCAGCACTCCTCCGCTCTCTAAAGGCTTATAGCTTTGCCTTCTACACAAACTAGAGAGATTCACACAAGAGGGAGAGTGAGAATTGATGCGAGTGATGTATGCTATTGTTGGCTGCGCTTGTTTTGTTTGAGGCGCCTAGAGGTCCCTTTTATAGGCCCAAGGGGCCTAGGAGCCATTGGAAGCAATCCAGGAAGGCAATTCTTGCCTTCTGTCGGGTGGCACACCGGACAGTCCGGTGCACCACCAGACACCCACTGTTCACTGTCCGGTGTGGATCTCCTTCCTAAATTGGCGCAGTCGACCGTTGCAGACTTGGAGCCGTTGGTGCACCGGACACTGTCCGGTGCACACCGGACAGTCCGGTGCCCCCATCCGACCGTTGGCTCGGCCACGCGTCACGCGCGGATTGCGCGGCCGACCATTGGCTCGGCCGACCGTTGGCTCACCGGACAGTTCGGTGAATTTTAGCCGTACGCCGCCGATGAATTCCCGAGAGCGGCCAGTTGACAGACGCCAGCCTGGCGCACCGGACACTGTCCGGTGCACCACCGGACAGTCCGGTGTACCCAGACTGCGCAGAGTCTTAGCAGCTCCAGCCAAGTCTTTTTCCTTTGTATTTTCTCTTCTCTTCTTCTTCTTTCTGTTTCTAACACTTGGACAAATATGTTAGTACACAAAAACCAATGTACTAAGTCTAGAAACATACCTTCTCTTTGATTTTCACTTCTTTAACATTTGGCATGATTGAGAATGATGTTGGACTCATAAATCATCAAGTCAGCTTGACTTGATCTAGATTGACATTTCTAAGCTCCAACATCCTGCAAAGGTCACATAGAATATCTCCAAGCATAGGAACAACCCAAACTAAAGGTCAAGGTGCACTTAGCTCTTTTGGGCTGCTTCCGATTTTGATTTCAACATTTGTTCTCCTTCTAGTGACCTTGTTCACTCTTTGAGCTTGGTCTTGAGCCTTATGACTTACACCACATAATTGTAGATGTTACCTCATTGGTTGTAAGTCATGTCCTTATGTAGTGTTCCTTGATGCACCATAACTCTTCTTAACTCGATCAACCCTGATTCCACAAGTCTCCTTCTTCACCCCTGGCTTTGGGTTCCTGGTCTCCTTGACTTTCTCCCGTGCACTCGGTACCTCGAAGCTCTTCTTGCTTCCATCCTTGGTTCGATCAGTTGTCTCCAAGTTATGCACATCAAGTCTCACTTAAGCAGTGTCCACCTTTCCTATGATGTCCATTATCTATAGATAATTCCGTCTTTGGACCATCACACCTGTTTACTTGTGTTGATCCCTGTTAGCTTTGCATTCAGCACTTGTACAACACTTAACACACTTGTTAGTCCTTTAATTGGGCTGTCATCCCAAACAACAAAACCCACAAGAGAGCTTTCAATCTCCCCCTTTTTGGTGATTGATGGCAACACAATTAAAGCTTACATAAGAATAAGATTTAAAGCACAATTTTGAATTCTAAGTTTATAGAATGCTCCCCCTAAATATGTGCTTACACCAAAATCTTAAATTTGGCCTTATATGCCAAATTGCACATACTTTGGCTACTTCGAAGCATTACTACACCTTAGCACATGTGGGATGCATTGTGTCACTAATTAAACCGTGATGCGTATGACACATAGATGCACAGAATCAGAGTTAAACACCAATTGAATATTTATACCATAGAAATATCAACCTACCACTTTTCACATTAAGATACCAAATTAAAACAATTTTAAAGCACCAGAACTACATGAATATCAATTACAGAATAGATGCCAATTGATTCATGTCAACGGAAGCACTAGTTTTGCATCATCACCATATAATGCAACACACAGAATCATAATATCAATTACAGAATAGATGCCAATTGATTCATACCAGCGGAACTACTAGTTTTTGCATTATCACATTTAATACAACAAGCACTAGTTTTGCATTATCACCATTTAATACAACAAGAAGCATATGATAAGAATTATCTATAACAACAAACAATTATCTATAACAACAAACTAACACATTCTTCCTTAAGATCAAAGGAACTCAAACTAACCCATTCTTCCTTAAGACCAAGAGAACTCAAGGAACTCAAGGAAACCCCTTTAAGATAAGCTTTCCTCTCAGGTTGAGGTAAGCTTTAATGCACAAATTCTCCCCCTTTGACATCAAACACCAAAACCATATTCAAGCAAGAACATAGAATGATGTCAAGGGACAGCAGGGTATTGAGCAGGTAAAACGTACTAACAATACTCCCCCTTACTCATTAAACATATGCACCACAAGCATTGGAGGAAAATTAAGATACATACATGCAAAAGATCAATACTTTCTTTTGTACCTTTACCCTGTTGTGGTGTACTTTCCATCTTGTAGGTTTAATCTCTCGGGAGCTTCTCCACACTTGTGCCTGATCCTTTATCCTAACCTTTTCTTGTTGCTAAGACACCAAACTTAGAACAAGTTATAGTATTGCGGCACAAGATGAAGCTTCTATTCTAGTGATTACCAAAAGTTATCAACTGAAGCATACTACCAAGGCTACGAATTGAAAGATCACTACTGTCATAGTTCCATGATATTTAAAGATAAGCATCTAGTATCACCAAATACTATAGAGCACGAGCAATCTAAAAATATGCAATTATTCATAACTTAAGATACCAACTACTTGACTTAAGGAGGTACCCAAGTCCTGATTGTTCCATTTCTTGCTCATCTCCCCTTCTCCACCTTGAGACTATACAAGATCACTCAAGAAACAATTAGTCTCAAAAGACACAAGTTATGTGTGCTCCCCCTAAAGTTGTGCATCAAGTATTTGAATGACTTGCACATTCTAGCTTCCTCAGAACTAGAGGGGATCACAACATATCTTGGTCAAGGCATACTCTATCAATTTCATCACAAAGAGATACCAATTGAATAGTTGACTTAATACAACAATGTGTGCCTCAAGGAGTATAACATTTTACAAGCAACCTAGGCAGCTTCATACATGATAATCATTGCACCACATATACCAATTGAAATGACAAGATCATGCATATAAATCACAATGTCTACTCACATCAAAAAAAATTAGGTACACCAAGGAAAATATTTTAAAGTAGAGAGCACATATGCCAAGAAACTATCAATTCAAAGGCAATTGCAAGAACATAGCTGTGATCATGATCAATGGAACTCCAAGATATTTAATGAAATTGCATAGTTCCATTCTCCATACCTTTGCCTTTTACTTGGATGGCCATGAGAGTACCAAATGTCACCAAATGAGGACTCCTTTTGCTCATGCACCTCATAGCTCAAGAGGGTGCATTGAAGGCGCATACCATTGTTATACATAGAGTGCCAATACCAAGTACTTATGTGAACATGGACTAAACAACAGCTATCATGCTTGCACTTAGGTTAATCATTAAACATCACATAGCATGACTTACAAAAAGATACATGTTTATCCATATACACCAAGAGAGTTAATCATGGTGGATATATCAAATGAAAAGCTACCCATTGAATGATTCAAAAGATATATCATATAAAGCACCCAGACATGATTAAGCAAACATGATTATGCTCTTGGAAATCATGGATCATTATTTGACAGAGATTCAACACAAGTAATCTAAAAAGCACAACTGCTCCAAGGATAGATAGCACGACAATCCAACTTAAGAGCAATGCTGATAATGCACTTAAGAAACACAGATACCGTCCTTTGGAGAGCCAGATGCAGATTCTCATCAAAGTCCTTTGCTTGATTCACCAGTAATGATTAAGAACTTCTACAACTTATTTAACTCGAGATGAACATGAGATTAATATTGCACAATAATCCAGCCTTGAGTTAATGAATAGACAATAAAGATTAACAGCTTAAGCATAGAGTTTGAAATAACCATCTTAAGCTCTCCTAGGGTCTCCATTCCATCTCGAGGCACCTGCATGGTCTAGTTGACAAAGTTTGGTACCCATCTCGGGATGGGTCCATGACGTTCAACTAAAAGTGCCTTTGGTACCCACATAGCCTTTGTGCTAGTTCTAGGTGATCTCATTATAGATCTAGCACAAGTGTATGATTTGAGTCTCCTAAGCGAATGAGATTGAGACAAATTTATTTGCTTAGGAACCTTACCTTTATTACATACCTTGGATAGATGACCCTGCTCACCACACTTGTAGCGGAAACGTCGCTCAACCTTACATGACGCTTGCTGTTTGTCTTTTTTCTTGGTGAGAGTCATCTTGGAGAATGCACATCTTTGATTCTTCATGACCGGACATGAAGTGATCATGTGGTCCTTGTTGTTGCATCCAAAACATCTTATTGCCCCTTCATCTTTGTCGTTGTACGGACAAGACGCGATGAGGTGGCCTAATGCTTTGCACTTGAAGCATCTCCTTTTTCCTCTTCTCTTTTTACTTTTGGATGACATGGAGAGATTATTAGTGTAAACAACATGACTAATTAAAGTGTTACCTTTCTCTTGTCTCATGTTGATTTCTTCACTTATTGTTCTAGGAACATCTTTCTCAAGGAGGTTGACCCTTGCCGCGGTTTCTCCTTCCTCATGTTTCTTCACCACGTGTTCGTAGATATCTTGAGGAAGTCGAGCATGGCGTCTTCTCCTTAGTTGTCTTTGTTTCTTGTTCCCAAGAAATTTTCTTTTAGACCCTACAACTTGTTGCTCAATCAAGGATTGGCTTTCTTTTGAGGAGCGGGGGTTAGAACATGGTGATATACAATTTGAATGCGTACACTTGCAAGAATGAGGTTCACATGAATTTAAGTTCGCAACGACAACCTCATGAGCAATATTGAGCATGATATGGTCATCAACTAATTCATTATGAGAATTTGACAACATATCATACTTTTCATTTAGAGCAAGTTTTTCTAGATTTATCATCTCTACTTGACTCCTAAGCATAGAATTTTCAGTTTTAAGTTGAGCAACACAAGATAAAGTATCATCATTATTTCTTTGCTCAATTAAAATTGAATCATACCGTTGGACCAAATCATTATGAGAGCACTTTAGCTCCTCATGTTCTTTGGTCATCTTCTCCAGGCTATTGTTTGTTTTGATGAGTGTCTCCTCTAGCCTGAGAAGCGTCTTGCCTTGTTCCTTGTTCCTTCTCAACAGCTTAACCAAGAGTGCTTTGTCCTCTTTGTTGAGATGGATGTAGAAACGGCGAATCTCCTCTTCTTCCACATCGTCGGTCTCATTTTCCCTGTCATTAATGTCAGTGGAAGCAATACAGGAAAATGTACCTTGTGGTGATGAAGATTCATCCTTGCTATCATCCTCATACTCCTCCTCATCATTGCTTTTGTCTCCACTATCATTGTTAGCAATAAGACATTTATAACTAGTGGAAGACGAACCCTTCGGTGAGGTAGATTCATCGTTTGGTTGCCATCGTTTTTGTTCTTCTCCCTTGGACAGGTAGTATCACAGGCAATAGAGGGTGTAGAAGCAGTGCATATGGACTTAAAAAATTTCAACTTAATTTTAGTCCATAGATCATGAGCATTAACAAATAAATCACTATCACTACTCATGATGGCAAAATAGGCACTTCTAGACAGTGAGTCAACTAAGATGTTGCAAGCATGGTGATTAAGAGACAGACATCTTAGTTCATCATTAGAAGGATTTTGACTCAAATTGGAGGGAAAAATACTTCTACTAAAGATCTGTCTCAAATCAGGATCAACATGCATGAAAGCATTATAAATAGAGACAGACCAGGATTTATAGTTAGAACCATCGCCTAGAAGAAGTTCTACAGTTACCTCTTGTGACGACATCGTCATCTCCGGACGGCTAAGTCCACACTAGAGAGGCCTAGCTCTGATACCAATTGAAAGTTCCCTTTGCCCAGGAACAGGATCTGGATGTCGCCTAGGGGGGTGAATAGGCGAATAAAAATTATCACTTTAAAACTTAAATTCTTACTCTACTCGAAGACTAGAATGCAGTGGAATGAGAAGACCCTTCGAGTAGGTTGCAGCGGAATAGAAGATCCTGTCTCAAAATGTCCTGCACTTCAAATATAACTTGTACCACAGATAAGTGTTGAAGTGCAGATAGAAAAGCGAGTAAGATAGAGAGTCAGAACACAATACAGAACAGAGCACACAGACACAGGGATTTATCCCGAGGTTCGGCCAAGCCTGAAATGCTTGCCTAGTCCTCGCTGGAGTTAGCCACACCTGGGCTTGGAGTCTATTTCAACTCCTTCCTCCGTTTGCTTAGATCTGTCAGTATGACAGATAGAGCCTTCCACTATGTTGAGTTGGGTTACAACAAAGCCACGGCTGCTTACAATCTTCTTGACAGCACTCCGGCAAAGTAACGATACGCTCAAGACTATGCTCTAGCTCTTAGCAGCACTCCTCCGCTCTCTAAAGGCTTATAGCTTTGCCTTCTACACAAACTAGAGAGATTCACACAAGAGGGAGAGTGAGAATTGATGCGAGTGATGTATGCTATTGTTGGCTGCGCTTGTTTTGTTTGAGGCGCCTAGAGGTCCCTTTTATAGGCCCAAGGGGCCTAGGAGGCGTTGGAAGCAATCCAGGAAGGCAATTCTTGCCTTCTGTCGGGTGGCGCACCGGACAGTCCGGTGCACCACCGGACATCCACTGTTCACTGTCCGGTGCGGATCTCCTTCCTAAATTGGCGCAGTCGACCGTGGCAGATTTGGAGCCGTTGGCGCACCGGACACTGTCCGGTGCACACCGGACAGTCCGGTGCCCCCATCCGACTGTTGGCTCGGCCACGCGTCACGCGCGGATTGCACGGCCGACCGTTGTATCGGCTGACCGTTGGCTCACCGGACAGTCCGGTGCTCCACCGGACAGTCCGGTGAATTTTAGCTGTACGCCGCCGATGAATTCCCGAGAACGGCCAGTTGACAGACGCCAGCCTGCACCCCCGGACACTGTCCGGTGCACCACCGGACAGTCCGGTGTACCCAGACTGCGCAGAGTCTTGGCAGCTCCAGCCAAGTCTTTTTCCTTTGTATTTTCTCTTCTTTTCTTCTTCTTTCTGTTTCTAACACTTGGACAAATATGTTAGTACACAAAAACCAATGTACTAAGTCTAGAAACATACCTTCTCTTTGATTTTCACTTCTTTAACATTTGGCATGATTGAGAATGATGTTGGACTCATAAATCATCAAGTCAGCTTGACTTGATCTAGATTGACATTTCTGAGCTCCAACATCCTGCAAAGGTCACATAGAATATCTCCAAGTATAGGAACAACCCAAACTAAAGGTCAAGGTGCACTTAGCTCTTTTGGGCTGCTTCCGATTTTGATTTCAACATTTGTTCTCCTTCTAGTGACCTTGTTCACTCTTTGAGCTTGGTCTTGAGCCTTATGACTTACACCACATAATTGTAGATGTTACCTCATTGGTTGTAAGTCATGTCCTTATGTAGTGTTCCTTGATGAACCATAACTCTTCTTAACTCGATCAATCCTAATTCCACAAGTCTCCTTCTTCACCCCTGGCTTTGGGTTCCTCGTCTCCTTGACTTTCTCCCTGCACTCGGTACCTCGAAGCTCTTCTTGCTTCCTTCCTTGGTTCGATCAGTTGTCTCCAAGTTATGCACATCAAGTCTCACTTAAGCAGTGTCCACCTTTCCTATGATGTCCATTATCTATAGATAATTTCGTCTTTGGACCATCACACCTGTTTACTTGTGTTGATCCCTGTTAGCTTTGCATTCAACACCTGTACAACACTTAACACACTTGTTAGTCCTTTAATTGGGTTGTCATCCTAAACACCAAAACCCACAAGAGAGCTTTCAGTCACGAGTGATGGGTCGAGCAATCCATCCTTTCTGGCTCCTGGTCGTCTGAAAGGTCAGTGCTGTGGCTCGAGCTGCTGTCGCCACCTCCGTCGTCTGGGTCTCTTCCAGCAGCTACTCCAGCAGCTGGGGCGCTCAGTGGTGGTGCAGGGGGCACCTCCAGCGGGAGCACAGGGAAGTAGCTCCTCACAGACTCTATCTCCTGCTGAAGCGAGAAAGAATAGCCCTGCTGCTCCAGCTCCTGTCGTCGACATTCCTGCTCCTCATGCAGGCGGTGGTGAAGCCTCTCCAAGTGGCTAGACTGACCAGTCACTGGACGGCGAAGCGGACGCTCCGCGAGACGAGAAGGCAAGAAAGGAATGACTGACTTCCGTGCAGTGTGTCTAAGACGAGCCATCTACAAAAGACACCGTAAGCATAAGAGTGAGAACAGAACTAATATGACCAGCAAGTAAACCATAAATAAATGAGGAATTAGAATAAACAAATATTTTTAGCAAGATATAATATATATATAGTAGAACATAGTTTTGGTCGATATGACCAACTTTTGAAGAGATATCAAAGTCAAGGTGAGAATAGGGGTCTATAATCCTTAGAACGACCAATCTACTCTAGGTTAGCGGTCCTACAGTCAGCACGGCTCTGATACCACCTATGTCACACTCGGTTTTAGAAGGTAAACCGAATGTGAACCTTGTACGTGCCAGGATCAGCAATTCACGTACACAGCAGTTACATAACTGGACATCATCACACAGTGCTAAAATAATGACATAAAAGAGTAATAATAGTCGATTACATTATGATGTCCCAGACATCCACATAGTCTTTAACAATTATCAAAGTGCGGAAAAGAAACGTAGATACACACGGCCTACACAGGCAGCCGACTGGGGGTTTGCCGCTAACCCACGCCTAGAACTCATCGTACTCCTGAAACTCCTGGAAGTCTTCCTCCACGACTTCATCTTCTCCTGAGCAGTGGTTGCAACGCGGACAACCTAGGGGGGTTTGGTGTGTAAAGCAAGGGTGAGTACACATCAACATACTCAGCAATATGTCCCGTTTGGCTGTAGTGGACTAGCTTTATGTGGGGGTAAGTCAAGCAGTTGCTTTTAGTTGGTCAGGTTATTACTTACTAGTAGAAAGCCATGTTTTAGAATTAACCCAAGTTATTAACCCGATGTACCCTTTCAAAACGGAAAGAATACCACTTACTAGTACAATAGTCATAACCAAAATCATCATCCTCATCACCACCTGTAAACCATACATCTCTGATTAAGTATCTCTAATCAATGGAGCTCCCTTGGCCGCTCATAACCGCAAGCACGGCTGATATATCAGTTTTATAACACTCTGCAGAGGTTGCGCACTTTACCCACAAGCCGTGATTCCCTCTTGACTCGAGCCGATCAAACCCTTAAACACTACCAAGGTGAATAGGCAGGGTCTCACAGCGTAGCCTTTACAAAGATTCCGTGAGACTGTAGCCGCCCGTTAGGTTTCCTAAATATACTGCACTCCTCCCCAAGGGATAAACCAACCTTGGCAGAGCGAGCCGCATACACCGAGCCCCATTGACGGCACGACGACGAAGCGAACTACACCTCAGTTCCTCCAATTATTCAGCTAAGGGTGTCCCATTCCAACCTCATAGTTGCACTATTTTCTCGGACGGTCATCCAACGAATAGGTCCTTATGGAGAGGCACTCGAGAAATAGCTCGAGTCCCCTTAAGGGCCACAAGTACCATCATTATAATCAAAAGGGAAAACAACGTATCATAGATAATCTCATCATGTTCATTGATTAATGTGAAGCGCTAGCATAAAGCTAAACCATAATAACCCAACCAGAATAGGTAAACAAGGACAAGATAAACCAAAGCTAGTCAATCCTTAGGTATAAATGTGTAAATGCGGGGAGTGAATTATAAGAATGAGTAGGACATAGATGGGTCAAGGGACACTTGCCTTCACCAACTAGCTGTTGCTCAGGGTCTTCACCTGCAACTCCTTCAAACTCCGCCAACTGACCGTTATCTATACGAGTTTCAAACATACATTCCACAAGTTTTAATACAAAAGAACAGAACACCAAATAATACAATGCAATAAATAGACAGACGTTCGACGCAGGGCTCACACCTACGACTAAGCGAGAAAGAGAAAGTAACGGTCGAGGCTACGGTCGAAGAGCGATCACGTCACACGATTATAAATCAAAGTACTCGTCTAAGCAGAATAGTATTAATTTAGCCATCGCGTTAAGCATAGGGTAAAGTCATGTTCCATGTTTAATCATTATGAACAGATAAAGGTCAATTAAAAGGATTATCACGCGGACACAACATTTAAATTGAATTAAGAAATAAATGACTTGTCACGCAATGGGGCGCGCAACGAGACTCTTGCATTAATTATGAATAAATGTTAAGCGTCGCGCGACGAAACGCACGACGGCATACGTCATCTGAACTGAATTTAAAATGAAACGTCGTGCGACGAAGCGTGACACAACTCATTAATAAAGATGAATTTAGAATGAATCGTCGCACGACGAAGCGCGCGACCTAGCACATCGACTAAACTAGAATTAAAAATAAATTAAACTGAATATTAAACGCCGCGCAACACAGTCGCGTGCGTGGGAACGCGCTGCGCGCGCCGGGAGCATGCAAGGCCACGCAGGGGCACACGCAGGGGTGCCGGGGCGCGGACGCAGGGCCACGGGGGCATGGGGCGCGGGTGAAAGTCGCCTAGAGGGGGGGGTGGATAGGCGAAACCTGAAAATTATAACTTTACACCCTAACTAGATCCCTTGATTAGTGGTTAGAACAAGATACACAATTATCGGAGTATAAAAACTAAGTCCTTTGCTTGTAAAGAGTATTGCTTTCAAATAATGCGGAATTGATAAATTAATACAACTATTAGGTCTATGAGAATAAAGCAAGAGGGCTTAGATAAGAAGAGCAATAGCACAAGTTCTTTCTTGCAAGGTGTTGCTTCACTAAATGAGAATTTAACTTGAAGCAACACCAAATAATATTAGAAAAGAATAGTGCAAGAAAACTTAGAGTGAGGGAAAACAAATAAATCACAAGTAATGAACACAAGAGACACGGGTGATTTGTTTTATCGAGGTTCGGCCCTCGAAGGCCTAGTCCCCATTGAGGATTCCACTAAGGATGGGTCTCTTTCAACCCTTTCCCTCTCTCCACCGATCACCAAGACCGGCGAGCTCTTCTTCTTCTCAAGGATCACTTAAGATCCCGCAAGGATCACCACACTCTTTGGTGTCTCTTGCTAACTTTACAAGACTCCAAAACTTTGGAGGAAGTTCAATGGGAGTCAAAACTCCACGCGCAAATGATCACAAGATGTAGCACACACTTTCTCTCAATGAATCTCACAAGGCACTAGTGCTAAACTCACACGAGAAGCTCTCTTTTGCTTGCTCTCTGTTTTGTGGCACTTGTGTTGGTTGTAGTGGCCTAAATCTTGTGCATAGGATGGATCAATGAATAAAGGTGGTTAGGAGGGCTTGAATATGTCAACTATATGACTTGGAATGTTGCTTGGGCTCCCACACCTTGAAGTGGCCGGTTGGGGTGGTATTTATAGCCACCAACCAAATTTTAGTCATTGGAGGTGGCTGCTAGCGACGGGCGCACCAGATAGTCCGGTGCGCCACCGGACAGTGTCCGGTGCGCCACCACGTCATCCTGCCGTTAGGGCTTGGAGCTGGTCGACCGTTGGAGGCTTTGTCCTCATGCGGCATCGGACAGTCCGGTGCCACACCGGATAGTCTGGTGCCCCTCTGACCATCTGCTCTGACTTCTGCCGCGTTTACTGTGCTAGACTGTTCACTGTCAGAGTCGACCGTTGCGCGCAGATAACCGTTGCTCCGCTAGCACACCGGACAGTCCGGTGGTACACCGGACAGTCCGGCGAATTATAGCGGAGCTACGCCTGAGAAACCTGGAGGTGAAGAGTTTGAAGTCGATTCTCCCTGGTGCACCGGACACTGTCCGGTGGTGCACCGGACAGTCCGGTGCGCCAGACCAAGCCAGCACTTCAGTTTCCTTTGCTCTTTTCCTTTTGAGCCCTTTTTAATCTTTGGATTGGTTTGAGTTGAACCTTTGGCACCTGTAGAACATATACTTTAGAGCAAACTAGTTAGTCTAATTATTTGTGTTGGGCAATTCAACCACCAAAATCATTTAGGAAAAGGTTTGACCCTATTTCCCTTTCAATCTCCCCCTTTTTGGTGATTGATGCCAACACAAACCAAAGCAAATATATAAGTGAATAATTGAACTAGTTTGCATAAGGTAGTGCAAAGGTTGCTTGGATTTAAACCAATCTTTTTCTTCTACTAGATATGCATGGATGCTTTCTTTTGGACCATGCTTGCACCACAAGTTTTGTTTTTGCAAATTCTTTGTAAAAACATTTTGCAAATAGTCAAAGGTATATGAGTAAGATTGAAATAAGCATTTTCAAGATTTGAAATTTTCTCTCCCTGTTTCAAATGCTTTTCCTTTGACTTAAACAAAACTCCCCCTCGATAATATTCTCCTCTTAGTGTTCAAGAGGGTTTTACTAATTGAGATAGAATTTTCAAATATACCAATTGAAAGACATTTAAAACTTAAACTTATTTTGAAATTTTTTGAAATTAGCGTGGTGGTGCGGTCCATGTGGTCCTTTTGCTTTGGGCTAATACTTTCTCCCCCTTTGGCATGAATCGCCAAAAACGGATACTTGTGAGTGAAATATAAGCCCTTTAACTTTCTCTCCCTCTTTGGCAAACAATATATGAGTGAAGATTATACCAATTGAGAGTACTATGTGGAGTGATGGCGAAGGATAGATAATACCGATGGAGTTGAGTGGAAGCCTTATCTTCGCCAAAGACTCCATTTCCCTTTCAATCTACGACTTAGCATAGAGATCACTTGAAAGCACATTAGTCGTAGACATAAAGAGATATGATCAAAAGATATATCAATTAAGCATAATCATAGTTCTATATAATATAGATTGCTCCCCCTAAATACGTGCATTGAGAGGAATACAAATTTTGGCCTTAAATGCCAAGTGCACATAGTTAGGTTAATGAGATCATGTCTATATTATAGAGAATGTGAAGTGCATTGTGTCATAGTATAAGTGTGATGCTCATGACAGTTTATGCACTTATGAAAGCATGTTATAAAGATCTTAAGCATTTACCCTTAAGGATTTCAAAGAGGCTTAAGGACCATCCACCTTTGGAACAAAGGCAGCTTATCCTCGTTACAAGGTTAAGCTTTAAGCTCTTTGACAATAAAATCACTTCATCTAGTTTTAATAAAGATGCATTAATGCAGGAGTGAGATTTCTGAGAAGTTAAACTAGGTCTGAAGCAGGGTTAATGCTTGGACATGCTTTCTCTTCCTTTTATGCAAGATATGCAAAGAAAGTAGAGAAAAAGGAAGATCTAGGTACATGTGTAAATGAGAGGAAGTAGTTTTACCCTTTTGTACCTTCACATAGGGACGCTCTCTTCACTGTGCTTTGTCCTTAGTCTTAGTTGCTTAAGACCTATATTCAAGACAATGTATAGAAATATTTTGCACAAGAGAGAGTTCTACAACTAGTGATCCTTCTCCAAGTCATTGTTAGCATATATCAAATGGATCACAAATTGCATAAATGTATCATGAGATTCTCCTTTTAACTTAGTGCATATCAAGAGAGATATTGATTGATAGTATATGAGGCACTAAGAGACATAAGTATTAATTGAAGTTATTCAATGGTCAAACAAATAACAGATGCGATCAAAAGAACAACATATGCATTAGATTATCAAATAAGCTTAAAATAGGAGAATCCAGTAAATATGCGAATTTAACAGTGAAAGTTACAATCCTTGATAAAGATGACATTACTTTACTAAGTTGGATTGATATGTAGTAGCATGCTTCATGAGAAACTAATTCTCATACTTGAGACTTCATGAGATTATTAAGAGAAAAATGTTAGTCTCAACATAATCAAGATATAGAAATGGGCTCCCCCTAAAGACATGCATCAAGAATTTGAATGACTAGGTTAGATGCATTCTCCTTTAAAGACAAATAGGGGGAAGCAATGTACATCTTTATTAAGGCATATAAAATCTGCGATGATTAGCTTATGCCTTGAATTCTCAAAATGAAAAAGGTTTAGAATACTTACAACCACACCACTGATAATTTTGACGATCTTAATGTCTAGGTAGTTGTTGCTGTTTTTGACATCGTCCTTTTCATTTGAGTGTCCTCCTTTTAGAGTTGTCCCTTTTTCTTTTCAAACTTATTGAAAATACTTGAAGAAGAGATATTAGCAGCACAAAGGAGTATATGACAAATGATGATTTCTTTTGATAAGAGATATAAACAATTCATCATTAACAAGTCACACAGATATGAAGTAAAATCCTTAATAATGCAAATCATTGGAAGTAAGGAATATGCACCTTTTAGTATTTCTAATCAATCATAGGAAATTTACTTCTTCATATTGAATTTATTATCATTACTTAGAAGCATATCAATATGAGAACAGTTATGGCAAAGGCATGAATTAGATTCTAAAGGACAAGTGCATTTATGAGAACGAGATTGAATGCACATCTAGTTGACTTTAGTCCAATAAAGAATCTATGCTTCACATGATAATTTAGAGTAAATAACCATTGATGGGAACTATATTTGATTAAGAAGATAAGTTCCCATACCTTTGCTTTTACCTTTCTTCCTTTGGGTGAAGAGCAACCCTTGAGGCTTGTGGCTTTAATCATGCACTTACTCTCTTGTAGATTTCCATAAGTAAGCTCAAGAGATATGTTATTAGTAACACAAGCACTAGTTTCCCTTTTTGTAATCATTTTTGATAAGGAATGAAAAGATAGATTACTAAAACATGGAAACTTCATAGCATAAACTAGATTATCCCATAGATGATGTTATGCTCAATTTTAACTCATAAATCAAGCATAATTAATCCTTTAAGATTATGGGAATAAATCTAATTCATAACATGGAGAGCGATAAATGTAGAAGAATCATATCCAATTAAAGCAAGAGGCAAAACAACATAAATCATTGGATTGACTTTTTCTTTTCATTTTAAATTACACATCTTCCAAACAGAAACTCATTCTCTACAAGTGAGACTATTTGGGTTACTTAGATAAAAACATTAGTCTCAGTATTCTAGTTATAAAGAGAATTTTCCCTTTATAAGTGTCCTAAGGATTTGAATTCCTTCCATGACACCTTATTCTTTTAAGAACATGGAATATCTCTATATATCTAGAATCATGGCAATAATAAGATAATTAGTGTAAAACATGCCATGAGGTAATTACGATAATTTAAAGCATGTAGATTGTCATAGTATAGAAAAGATGAATATGCAATCTACCATATGAGAGGAATTTCTTCAAAGAATGGAGACATAATTTTAAGACATTTGAAGTGCTTCTTTTTCTATGTGACTACACAAGACACATGAGAAATGGTAATTTAAGATACGTGCACTTAAAACATAAGTGTTACCATCCTTTGGCTTTCCTCCATGTTGTAGGCCTTGATCTTTCCGCACAGGATAATTCTTTATTTCCTACAACATCAATATCTTCCCCGAGATGATATGAGTTTTAGACATAATAATTTGAAATAACTTTGGGTCAATCTTGGATATATAGATCATTGAAGATTGATAGCTTAAGTTAATAAGAATTGACTCTCTCAAGCACCCCAAAGCTTCATATCATCTTCTTTTTAGGCATTTTAACATGGGTAGAATGCCTAGAGCTAGATGCCTCATTCTTATACATAAAAGCATGATGAGAAACAGAATGAGATTTCCTAGCATGAATTCTTCTAATTTTATGCACAGGATAATTAGCAGGATATAAAATATAACCCTCATTATCCTGAACCATGGGTGCCTTGCCCTTAACAAAATTAGACAATTTCTTAGGGGCATTAAGCTTGACATTGCTTCCCTGTTGGAAACCAATGCCATCCTTAATGCCAGGGCGTCTCCCACTATAGAGCATGCTTCTAGAAAATTTAAATTTTTCATTTTCAATCTCACGCTCATTGATTTTAGCCGTTAATTGAGCTATATGATCATTTTGTTGTTTGATTAAAGCAAGGTGATCATCAATAGCTTCAACATTAACATCTCTACATCTAGTGCAAATAGAAACATGATCAACAGTAGATGTAGAGGGTTTGCAAACATTTAATTCATCAATCTTAGCATGTAAACTAGTATTCTCATTTCTAAGATTGGAAATGGCATCATTGTAAACATTTAAATCTTTAGCCTTAGAAATTAATCTAGCATTTTCATCTCTAAGGCTAGAAATTGATTCGTTCAATTTATCAATCTTAGCAATTAAACTAGCATTTTCATTTCTAAGACTGATAATTGAATCATTACAAACATTTAACTTCTCAACCTTAGTAATTAAATTAGCATTCTCAGTTCTAAGGTTGGAAACAGTGCTATGGCAAATGCTAAGCTCTTTAGTCAAGTTTTCATTTTTCTCTACTTCCTGAGCATAAGCATTTTTTACTTTAACATGCCTTTTGTTTTCCTTAATAAGGAATTCCTCTTGGCTGACCAAGAGTTCATCCTTCTCATGAATGGCTCCTATCAATTCATTCAATTTTTCTTTTTGTTGCATGTTAAGGTTGGCAAAAAGGGAGAGCAAATCATCCTCATCTTCACTAGAGCTACCCTCATCACTAGATGTTGTATATTTGGTGGTGGCTCTAGATTTTACCTTCTTCTTTTTGCTATCCTTTGCCATGAAGCACTTGTGACTGACATTGGGGAAGAGGAGTCCCTTGTTGACGGCGATGTTGGCGGCATCCTCATCAGAGGAGAAGTCGGTGGAGCTCTCGTCGGAGTCCCATTCCTGACATACGTGGGCATCGCCGCCCTTCTTCTTGTAGTACTTCTTCTTCTCCTTCCTCTTTCCCTTCTTGTCGTCGCCCCTGTCACTATCACTGGACATAGGACATTTAGCAATAAAATGACCGGGCTTACCACATTTATAGCACACCCTTTTGGAACGGGGCTTGTAATCTTTCCCCTTCCTTTGCTTGAGGATTTGGCAAAAGCTCTTGATGATGAGCGCCATTTCCTTGTTGTCAAGCTTGGAAGCGTCGATAGGGAGCCTACTTGGTGTAGACTCTTCTTTCTTCTCCTCTGTCGCTTTGAATGCGACGGGTTGCACCTCAGGTGTGAAGGTGCCGCCTTTCTCTAAGTTGATGATTTGTTTGGAGCCTTTGATCATCAATTCAAAGCTCACAAACTTTCATATCACTTCCTCGGGAGACATTAGCTTGTATCTAGGATCACCATGTATTAATTGAACTTGAGTAGGATTGCGAAATACGAGTGATCTAAGAATAACCTTGACTATTTCATGGTCATCCCATTTTGTGCTCCCGAGGTTGTGCACTTGGTTCACCAAGGTCTTGAGCCAGTTGTACATGGCTTGTGGCTCCTCTCCTTGGTTGAGGATGAATCGACTGAGCTCCCCCTCGATCGTCTCCTGCTTGGTGATCTTGGTCACCTCATCTCCTTCGTGCGTGGTCTTGAGTACGTCCCAAATCTCCTTGGCGCTCTTTAACCCTTGCACTTTATTATACTCCTCTCGACATAGAGAGGCGAGGAGTATGGTAGTAGCTTGGGAGTTAAAGTGCCGGATTTGGGTGACCTCGTCCGAGTCATAGCCCTCGTCCCCCACTGTAGGTACCTGTGCTCCAAACTCAACAATGTCCCAAATACTTGTGTGGAGTGAGGTTAGGTGATGCCTCGTCTTATCACTCCACATACAATAATCCTCACCATCAAAAAATGGAGATTTGCCTAGTGGAACGGAAAGTAGAGGAGCGCGCTTAGAGATACGGGGATATCGAAGTGGCATCTTACTATACTTCTTGCGCTCATGGCGCTTAGAAGTGACGAACGCGGCGTCGGATCCGGATGTGGAGGGCGACAAAGAGTCGGTCTCGTAGTAGACCACTTTCTTCATCTTTATCTTCTTGTCGCCACTCCGATGTGACTTGATGTGTGAAGGGGATCCTTCCTTCACCTTGTGGCCGGACTCCCTTGATGGAGCCTTCCCAAGGCTTGTGGGCTTGTCACCACCGGTCACGATCTCCCTCTTGGCGTGATCTCCCGACATCACTTCGAGTTGTTAAACTCTAATGAAGTACCGGGCTCCGATACCAATTGAAAGTCGCCTAGAGGGGGGTGAATAGGCGTAATCTGAAATTTATAACTTAAAACAACAAACTACAAGCCGGGGTTAGTGTTAGAATTAAATCCGAGTCTGGGGGAGAGGAGGAAAACAAATCAACCAAGAAATAGAGCAGATAACACGGTGATTTGTTTTAGCGAGGTTTGGTTCTTGAGAACCTAGTCCCCATTGAGGTGGTCACAAAGACCGGGTCTCTTTCAACCCTTTCCCTCTCTCAAACGGTCACCTAGACCGAGTGAGCTTTCTTCCTTAATTTCCCAGGTCACTTAGACCCCGCAAGGATCACCACACAATTGGTGTCTCTTGCTTCGCTTACAAGGCTTTGAGAATAAGAATGAGAGAAAGAAGAAAGCCAACCAAGCAACAAGAGCAACAAAGAAACACAAGAACTATCCTCTCACAAGTCCTAAAGCACTAGAGTTGAATTGGGGACTTCGATTGGATCGGTGGCTTTGATTTGTGTCTTGGAGTGTTGCACTTTGCTCTTGTATTGAATGAAGATTGTTGAATGCTTGGATGGTTGAAGTGGTGGTGGTTGAGGGGTATTTATAGCCCTCACCCACCAAAACAACCGTTGGGGGTGGCTGCTGTCGATGGGCGCACCGGACACTGTCCTGTGCGCCACTAACGTTGTTTGGTGCGCCAGCCACGTCACCCAACCGTTAGGGTTTTGACGCAGTCAACCGTTAGAGCGCTGACTTCTGGTGGCACCGGACAGTCCGGTTCCGCACCGGACAGGTACTGTTTACTGTCCGGCGCGCCTTTGACCTCTGCTCTGATTTTTGCTACGAACTGTAGCGCTGTCAGGGGCACTGTGCAGTCGACCATTGCACGAAGGAGCCATTGCTTCGCTGGTGCACCGGACAGTCCAGTGGCACACCGGACAGTCCGGTGAATTATAGCGGAGCGGCGCTGAAAAACCCGAGAGTAGCGAGTTGGAGTTTGTACGGTCCTAGTGCACCGGACACTATCCGGGTGGCACACCGGACAGTCTGGTGCGCCAGACCAGGGCACTCTCAAGGTTCTTGCTCCTTTGAATTTGAACCCAATCTTTTATCTTTTATTGGTTTATGTTGAACCTTTATGCACCTGTAGAACATACAATCTAGAGCAAACTAGTTAGTCCAATTATTTGTGTTGGACAATCAACCACCAAAATTGTTAATAGGAAAAGGTTAACCCTATTTCCCTTTCAGAATGTCAGCTCTATTGTAGAATTTGTGAAGGCATTTCATAAGAAGGGCTTTGTTTTGTAGTTCAAGATTTATGACACCCAGCCCCCCTGAGCTTTTGGCTTCCAGACTGTTTTCCATGCAACTTGAGGTGGTTTTCTTGCATTGATATCTGATCCTCTCCAAAGGCAGTGTCGTCTGAATTTATCAATCTGCTTAATCACCGTTTTTGGGAGCTTGAGGGTGCACATGTAGTAAGTTGGAAGAGAGGAAAAAACTGCATTAACCATTTGCAGTCTGCCAGCCTGAGATAAAAAAATAGAGGCTGACGCAAGTCTTCTTTGGACCTTCTGAATGAGTGGAAGGAATGCTCCCAGGTTGGGTTTTTTGAGTCCCAAGGGTAGCCCAAGGTAGGTGAACAACATAGATCCAACCTTGCAGTGGAACGTATTTGCTAAAATCTCCATTTTCTGGTCTGAGACATTGATGGGATATATATTAGACTTGTGATAGTTCACATGGAGGCCTATAGATTCTGCAAATGAGTTAAGCATCGCCTTAAGGAAGAAAAGTTGTTCAGGGCAAGCTTCCAAAATCAAGATAGTGCCATCTGCATATTGAATAACCAGAAAGTCAGTCCTACATGCATTCGGAAGGGGGAGCCTGAGGATGCCACAATCACTAGCTTTATTAACAATCCAGTGAAGGAGGTCTACTACCAGAACAAAGAGAAGGAGGGACAAGGGGTCCCCTTGTCTGACTCCACGCCTGCAGTGGAAGTGTTTCCTAGGGACACCATTCAAAAGCACTTCTAATGTACCAGAGCCCAAAATTAATGAGATCCAGTGAATCCACTTGTCCCCAAATCCCTTGTGTCTCAATACGGCAATAATAGCTGCATGTTCTAATTTATCAAAATCTTTTTCAAAGTCCAATTTAAGAATGACCATTTCTTTCCCTAACTTATGGCAAAGAGAAATGTATTCGAAAGCCCAGGCTAGACAATCCTGAATTGCCCTTGCCTTTAGAAAGCCGTATTGATTCTAGTGGATTAACTTAGTAATCACAAGCTGCAGACGATTAGCAAGGAGTTTTGTCAGCACTTTTACACTTGTGTTGAGGAGGGAGATAGGCATGTAGTCACCCACTGAAGTAGGAGAGTTGTGCTTGGGGATGAGAGTCACATAAGAGCCATTGATGCTATGCATGCAGATTGAACCTTCATAAAATTTGTCACAAAGCTCATAGAAATCTTGTCGGTGTTTCAGACCCGGGGGGGTCCTCCGAACCGACTAGTGAATTTGTCATCACTGCGTGTCCCAGCCCAGATGGGTTGGCGCGAGAAGGAACACAAACGAGGGACTTGTATTATCTCGCACCGGGGGTGCCGCTCGTAGTAGGGGTTACAAGCGTCGCGAGAGGGAAGAAGAGAGTCGGTTCGTCAGCCCGCCGTCCCCTCCGCGCGAGAACCCTCCCCCTTTGCGGGAAGGCCCTGGACCTCCCTTTTATAGATGCAAGGAGAGGGTCCAGATGTACAATGGGGGTGTAGCAATGCGCTAACGTGTCTGGCAGAGAAATGCCTAAGCCCTATGTACATGCCAACGTGGCTGTCGGGGGAGAGCTTGAGCCCTGTATGCGTGATAGCGTGGCCGTCGGAGAAGCGCCTGAGCCCTGTAGGAGCACAGCTGGCAGTGCGGTAAGGATCCTACTGACGTCTCCTTGCTGCCGTAAGGGGCTGAGAGCCACCGGCGTCATGGTTGTACGTGGGGCACCATCATTACCCGTCGTCGGGGTAAGCCAGATGGGACGTCGGTCTTGTTCCTTGTAGCCTGAGCTGTCTAGGGATAGGGTAATGATGTATCCCCTGTGGCACGGTCGGTTCGAGCCCAAGGTCGGGCGAGGCGAAGACTTCTCTTGAGGCCGAGGCCAGGGTCGGGCGAGGATGCGATTCCTCCCGAGACCGAGTCCGGAGGTCGGGCGAGGCGGAGACTTCCTTCCGAGGCCGAAGCCTGAGGTCGGGCGAGGCGGAGACCTCCTCCCGAGGCCGGAGCCTGAGGTCAGGCGAGGCGGAGCTTCCTGTTGCGCCCGAGGCCGAACTCAGTGGTTGATCGTGACTTGTTGTCAGCTTCGCCTAGGTGGTTGGCACAGTAGCCGGAGCGGGGCGAGCGGCGCTGTCTCCCTGTCAGATCGGATAGTAAAGGGGGGGGGTGAAGTGACTGCGGTCACTTCGGCCTGGCTGACTGAGGCGCGTGTGTCAGGATGCGGCGTCAAGCGATCCTCGCATTGAATGCGCCTGCGATGTGGTCGGTTGGTGAGGCGGTTTGGTCAAGGTTGTTTCACAACGAAGCTTGCCCGAGCCGGGCTTTGGGAGAGCCGAGGGTGTGCCCTCTGCCAGAGGAGGTCCTCAGGCGAGGCGTGAATCCGTTCGGGACTACTGCTCCTGCCCGAGGCTGGGCTCGGGCGAGGTTGCGTCCCTGGGGTAGACAAAGCCTTGACTTGAACCGTGCCCGTCAGTTGGTCTGAGGGTGTTTACCAGCCGTGATTAGGAGTGTTGGGTGTACCCCTAATTACGGTACCCGACAGTAGCCCCCGAGCCTCGAAGGGAGTGTTGGTACTCGCTTGGAGGCTTTTGCCGCATTTTTGGTGAGGGGACTGACCTTTCTCGCTTTACTTTGTTCTGGTGGGTGCGCGCGAGCGCACCCGCCGGGTGTAGCCCCCGAGGCCTCGGAGGAGTGGTTTGACTCATCTGAGGTCTTAATGCTTTTCGTGGTGCCTCGGTCGGTCTGGTCGTTCCCTCATGCGGCCTGGCCATAGCCCGGGTGCGTGGTCAGGTTCTGAGTTTTCAAGCTGGTTTGTTGACACTGTCAACAGTTTGGCCTTAGCCGGGTGCGAGAGCAGCCCCCGAGCCTCTGCACGGAGCGAGAGGACGATCAAGGACTTTCTCGACTTTTATCATATGCCCCTGCATCGCCTTTCCGCAAGGAGGAGGGGGAAGCACCATGTTGCCCTCGGAGGGCGCCGAACATGGTGTTTCTAGTGAGCTGCTAACGGGTAATCTGAGTGGACGCTCGTGCCCCGTTCGTTAGGGGTCGGCTGGTGGCCCAGAGGCGCGCTCCAAAAGTACCTACGGGTGATTCGGCGGACCCGGACCCCTTCGATAGGGTCCGAGGGCTCGATGCCTCCCTCTGGTGGGATTCCGTTACAAATCGTTCCCGCCGGTCTCGGAAATGTCCTAGGGTACCTCGGGAGTGTAGCCCGAGCCTCGGCCATGTATCGG
Source organism: Zea luxurians (assembly GCA_029449295.1). Classification (NCBI taxonomy): domain Eukaryota; kingdom Viridiplantae; phylum Streptophyta; class Magnoliopsida; order Poales; family Poaceae; genus Zea; species Zea luxurians. The sequence goes on along the minus strand of JAOPSE010000129.1, from coordinate 4,509,984 downwards.
ACGTACCTAGAGTCATCCCTCACTCTGCGTGCTCTAGGGCGACTGTCGAACCCTTCCGAGGGGCCAGCCTTCGAACCCCTGATCAGTAATGGGCACGGAGCCCGAGCGCTCTGGGGCGGCTGTCGAACCCTTTCGAGGGGCCAGCCTTTGAACCCCTGATCAGTAATGGGCTTGGAGCCCGAGTGCTCTAGGGCGGCTGTCGAAACCCTTCCGAGGGGCCAGCCTTCGAACCCCTGATAAGTAGGAGGGCGCAGAGCCCGAGCGCTCTGGGGCGGCTGTCGAACCCTTCCGAGGGGCCAGCCTTCGAACCCCTGATCAGTAGGAGGGCTCGGGGCCCGCTTCCTTCGCCGAGAAGGATCCTTTCCACAACATCCCCTTTCCCGGTCCCTGTAGCAAGAGAGAGAGAGAGGAGGAGGAGGGGAAGGATATGAATTTAAATAAGGTGGCGCACCTTTTTTGACGCGGTCATTATGGCGGAGGTGAAACGATGCCCGCCTCGCCTGCCAGAGGTGTCGCTTGCTCTGCTGGGGAGTTAATGCGACAGGGCGGGCGACTCGCGTGGCGCCCGTTGCGCGTGCGAGCCGTTTGAGGAACGGAAAGATCGTTTTACCTTCGAGCTTTGAATTTTGTGGCGAGTTCGAGCGAAGTTTTGAACGGTTCTCGCCCGGGCCTTTATATACTCGGAAGGGGGGCCGGCAGTGGTTCGTCACTCTGCCATTTGCTCCTGCCTTCTGCTCTGGTTTTCGCAACCTAAGAGAATAGCCAGGGAAAAGGAAACCGCGCACCTCATCCCCTCCGCCTCCACCACCTCCATTCGGTGATGGCTGACAGGGTGATCGTTGTCCCGCCATGCGACCCGTGGCCCTCCTCCACCGTCGTTGCGAAGGATCTGGAGGCCCTCGTCGCCGATGGTCTGCTCCGTCCCCTCTCTGGTGGGGCACAGCTGGAGTGGATGGCCCCGAGCGAGGCCGTCCCTTCCCCGCCGCTGGGGTACATGGTTAGCTTCATCCCCTTCCATTAGCGGGGGTTTGGAGTGCCAGCGAGCCGCTTTATGCGGGCGCTCCTGCACCACTACGGGGTGGAGCTGCACAACCTCAACCCCAACTCCATTGCGCAAGCGGCCATCTTCGCGGCGGTTTGTGAGGGTTTTTTGGGGATCAAGGTTCACTGGGATCTGTGGACCCACCTCTTCTCTGCGGAGCTCTTTGCCTTGATGACGGATGTGAAGAAGGTCCGTATGGCGGTGTGGGCCGGTGGCTGCACCCTCCAGCTGAGGCAGGGGCGCACGCAGCAGTACATCCCCGCCACCCTTGTGTCTTCGAACAAGGGGTGGCAACACCGATGGTTTTATCTCCGGAACGACGATGGGAGGCTTCCGTCGTTTTCTCAACGAGTGGTGACCACCGCCGACAGCAACTGGCGCTGGGGTGCCACGCGTGAGAAACAGGAGAAGCTCCAGCCTATTCTGCAGGCTTTGCAGAGGTTACGAGATGGGGTCCTTACCGCTACGGGGGTTGTCGCCGCCATCCACCGCTGGAGGGTGCTCCCTTTGGCAGAGCGGCGGTTGCAACTCTCGGAGATGAGACCGGGGGTCGATCTGGAGGGCTCGCAGATGTCCTCGGCCTCCCTCCCCAACGACGACCTCCACAAGCGGGTAGCGGGTACGGTAGGGAGGCTGGATGCCGGCGCCCTTACCTAGCCTGCGATGCGTCCCGACCATGGGTATGTTTCCCTGGTAAGTATCCGATCCTTCTCCTGTATTGCGCCGAGTTGCCTTCGATTCCCACTGTTGGGATCTTTGCTCTTCCCCAGGGGTTAAGTTTTTATAAACCCGCCCTGCTGCCGGTCCCGGAGGACGCGGTGGACCGAGCCGCGCGGAGGGTCACCGTGGAGAAGAAGAAGGACGCGGAGAAGGCCTGGGCTCGCGAGCGGATGCGAGCTCGGGACGCCTTGGAGAAGCGTCGTCGGAGGCAAGAGAGGGACGGGCTCCCGAGGGAGCCGTCGCCGAGACGCCCGACGACGATGATGACGATGATGATGACGAGGACGACAACATGGCGGCCCGTCTTGGCCTCAGCCCGGACCCGGGGCCGGGCCAGGGGTTGCCGTGCTAGCCTCCAAGTGGGCTGGTACCATCAGTGCCTGGGGCCGGGACATCGGGGTCCCAGTCCGAGGAGCGGAGGCAGGCCGAGGGGGCACCTGACCCCTTGGCCGAGGTAACTACGTTGACTCCGGGGAGTTAGGCCGACCCCTCTGTCCCCTAAGAGCAAGCGCCCGTGCCGGCTGTGCAGGAGGTTGATCCTCTGGCCGCTACGGCGACGCCTGGGCAGGCCACTCCTTCGACGCCTCAGGCACCCGAGGTGGGAGCGGCACCGAAGTCGGTGGCGGGGCAACCCTTGGCAGTGCCTGCGGGGACCAAGGCCCGAGGGGCCTCCCCGCAGGCATGATTGGCCTTGGTCCGGAGCGGGTAAGTGCTTGAGAACGCCTCTGTTTTGGCTTCTTTTGTCGCGTGTCTTGAACTTGCTTTCTCTCTTCCTTTCAGCAAGCGGAGGCAGGGCCTGACCGGCCTAGCCCCCACGAAGGCCCTTAAGACGGTGCCGGCTTCAGCAGCCGGTGCCGCGGCGTGCCATGCTAGTTGGCTGGCCTCCGCATAGGATGCTCCCGAGCGGGGGGCCCAGGCGGCACGAGCTGCCATGGGGCAAGCCTCCCAGGTCGACCCCTCCATCGGGGCAGTCGTCGTGCCGGGGGAGGCTGCTGACGCGGTCGTGGCCCCGAGCCTGCCTGACGTGTCGTCGGTGCCGGCGTCGACTCCTGCCACAGTCGTTGCTGATTCGCCCATGGAGCCGTCCACCGCTCCCGACGTCGGGAAGGTTGGGGCGTCGCCGCTCGCGGTCATCCCCGACCTCCCCATTCCTGGCCCTGAGGAGGGGGCAGACGCTGTTGCCGAGGTCGGTGATCGGAAACCTGCCACCTTAGCCGAGGGGAAGCCCAGCGCGTCGATGGCGATGGTGCCCGACGTGTTGACTGCAGGGGAACCCGACGCCTTGGCGGAGGAGCGCGCAACACTGCGGCCCGTCTTGGGGGGCGGCATACTCATCCCCGCGCAGCGCAACCCCAATGAGTGGTGCGGGCAGGCGTTCCGGTTCTAGAGCCACGGCGCCTCGAAACCCCTCCTCGTCCTCAACGATGAGCAGGAGGAGCAGTCTCGGGATGAGCTCCGCGAGTATGCCGAGGCGACGATGGGGTCGCTTCGGTCGACCATGGAGATCCTTTCCAGGGACGTTCCCAGGGTCCTCCAGGTAAGAATTTTAGGCGCATACCTTGCATGGCCAGGGCATTCTTTGTAATACCTTGTCTTCCTTGCTCAGGAACTGGCGGATGTGAGCACCGCTAAGTCGTTGTTCATTCGCCGCGAGAGTGGCATTTGGGGTTCGATGTGGTCCCAGAGGGCCACGCTTGCCAAGGCTAATGAGTGCCTTGCCCAACAGAGCACCGAGCTAGTGGACCTTCGGCTGCTCTGTGATGATCTGAAGGTGGAGGCAGCGGCGGCGGCGCGGGAAGAGGCGGCGTTGGCACGGATGGAGGCGCAGCAGCGACAGCTGGAGCTTGGCCAGGCCATCGACGAGCGGGACCAACCTTGGAGCCAGGCTGCCGAGGCCGTGGGCCGGGCTGAGGCCCTTGAGGGTCAGCTAGCCGAGGTGTCTGCTCGGGCCGGGGCCCTTGCGGTGGACCTGGCTGTGGCCGTTGGATCTGCCCAGTCTGCCCAAGTCGTGGCCTCGCAGGAGCGTGCCTGGGCCGAAGGTATGTTTCGCCTGCTTTGCGACTTCAATTCAGCTTCATTCTTCAACTCGTGTTTGAAGAATTTTGATCGGCTATCTGCAGAGCTCGAGACAGCTCTTAATGAGTCCGTCAAGGCGCACGCCCGGGCGGTTGAGCAGAATGAGGCCGACCGTGTGGCTATGTCCGAGGCTATCTCGGGCTTTTGCCGAGCGACGTCCCCTCGGGTAGCTCCCCCCAGAGTCATCTGCGGGCCTTGGGCAGCCATGTGCGCAGCAGACTCCGCGGGGCGCTGCACCACGGCGTTAGGCGGGCCTTCGCGGTGCTCGCTTCCCACTACGACGTGGACTTGGAGTGGGTCAGCGAGGGGTACTGTCTACCCGAAGAAGACGAGGCTGCCTTAGCCGAGGTCCAGAGGCTTGATGCAGCCGCCGAGGGCCCGAGCGCGGTGCTGGCCTCCTCCTTCAAGGTGGAGATCCTTCCGCCTGCGTCATCGTCTGAGGCTGGGCCAGACCTCGCCGAAGGCGGAAACGGCGCCGAGGGCGCAGCTGCTTCCCCTACTGATGCCTGATCCTGCTGGAGCAGTTTATTTGTAGCATGCGTGTGTTCTTTCGCGACTGCTGAGGCCCGAACACTTTCATCGTCGTATCATAAAGCAGTGTTTTCTTTCCCCTTGTTTCGTGCGCCATGACTTGTTCGTTGGTAGCAGAACCACTTGTCCGAGCGAGAGTTACTTTTCGCGGAAGGTGACGAGTGGGGTATCCGTATCCCGGAGGCGTAGGAGTCCCTCGGCTCGGTCGGTCTTGCCGCTTACATGTACTCTCGTCGTTTTTAGGATCCCGCTATCGATACAGAAGTCGAAAGCACGAAAGGTCGTTTTGGTAGAAAACTTTTCCGAGGAAAATTTTGACGCAGAGGGGGTTCCCCCCTTCTAGCCCCTGAGGGAGGGTCGAGCTTTGCTGAGGCAAGGCCGACCCTTCCTTGATGGTTAGACTTTATGTATGTAAAGAAAACGAGGTACGTGAACGACTTAAAACATCTCAAGGGTAGAAGCGACGTAGCAGTTGGATGTTCCAAGCGTTGCTGCAGACCTCGCCTTGGTCGTTGGCCAGCTTGTATGTTCCGGGCTTCAAAATCTTGGCGATGATGAATGGCCCTTCCCAGGGAGGAGTGAGCTTGTGGCGCCCTCGGGCGTCCTGTCACAGACGAAGCACCAAGTCTCCCACTTGGAGGCCTCGAGGCTGAACGCTTCGGGCGTGGTGGCTTCGCAGCGACTGCTGGTACCGTGCCGAATGTAGTAAGGCAACGTCCCGAGCCTCTTCGAGCTGGTCCAGCGAGTCCTCTCGGCTGGTCTGGTTACTTCGGTCATCGTACGCCCTAGTCCTCAGGGAACCGTATTCTAAGTTCGTGGGTTGGACGGCTTCGGCCCCATAGACTAGAAAAAAACGGCGAGAACCCCGTGGCTCGGCTCGGCGTCGTCCTCAGACTCCAGACTACCGAGGGTAGCTCTTTCATCCACCGCTTGCCGAATTTGTTGAGGTCGTTGTAGATCCTCGGTTTGAGTCCCTGCAAAATCATACCGTTGGCACGCTCCACCTGCCCATTCATCATGGGGTGAGCCATGGCGGCCCAGTCCACATGGATGTGGTGGTCGTCGCAGAAGTCCAGGAACTTTTTTCCGGTGAACTGCGTGCCATTGTCGATGATGATGGAGTTCGGGACCCCAAAGCGATGGATGATGTTGGTGAAGAATGCCACCGCCTGCTCGGACCTGATGCTGGTCAAGGGTCAGACCTCGATCCACTTGGAGAATTTGTCGATGGCGACCAGCAGGTGCGAGAAGCCCCCGGGTGCCTTCTGCAAGGGACCGACAAGGTCCAGACCCCCTATTGCAAACGGCCAGGTGATGGGTATTGTCTGTAGGGCCTGAGCGGGCAGGTGCGTTTGCCTCGCGTAGAATTGACATCCTTGGCAGGAGCGTACAATCCTAGTGGCGTTGGCCATCGCGGTTGGCCAGTAGAAACCTTGTCGGAAGGCGTTTCCCACGAGGGCTCGAGGTGCTGCGTGGTGACCGCAAGCCCCCGAGTGTATTTCTTGCAACAGCTCTTGTCCTTAGGCGATGGATATGCATCATTGGAGGATGCCTGAGGGGGCTACGGTGATAGAGCTCCTTTTCATCACCCAGCAAGACAAAGGACTTGGCGCGCCGCGCCAGTCGCCGAGCTTTGGCCTTGTCGAGGGGAAGCTCTCCTCGGAGGAGATATTCTAGGTACGGGGTCTGCTAGTTCGGATCTGGCATGACCCCATTCTGTTCCCCCTCGACGGGCAAGGCCTCCTCCTCGACGACTGAGGGTACCTCGGGCTGGGCCGAGGCCTCCTCGGGCTCGGGCGTGTCGTTGATCTTGATGGATGGTTGATGTAGGCCTCTAGAGAAGACGTCCGGGGGAACCGTCGCCCGCCTCAAGGCTATCTTCGCCAGCTCATTCGCAGTCTCGTTGTACAGTCGTGCGATGTGGTTGAGCTCCAGCCCGTAGAACTTGTCTTCCAGGCACCAAACTTCGTCGCAGTAGGCCTCCATCCTCCGGTCGCGGCAGTGGGAGTTCTTCATGACTTGGTCGATGACAAGCTGCGAATCGCCACGAGCGTCGAGGCGCCGGACCCCTAGCTCGACGGCGATGCGCAGCCCGTTAACCAGAGCCTCGTACTCGGCCATGTTGTTTGACGCCGGAAAATGAAGGCGGATCACGTAGCGGAGATGCTTTCCGAGGGGTAAAACGAAGAGCAAGCCAGCGCCTGTTCTTGTTTTCATGAGTGACCCATCGAAGTACATGGTCCAGAGCTCGGCCTGGATCAGAGCTGTTGGCAACTGGGTGTCGGCCCATTCAGCCAGGAAGTCTGCCAAGTCCTGGGATTTTATGGCCTTCCGAGGGGCGAATGATAGCGTTTCGCCCATGAGCTCCACTGCCCACTTTGCTATCCTACCCGAGGCCTCACGACACTGGATGATCTCCCCCAGGGGGGAGGATGACACCACAGTGACCGGATGAGACTCGAAGTAGTGTCGCAACTTTCGCCGTGTTAGAATTACTACGTACAGTAGTTTCTGAATTTGTGGGTAGCGGATCTTGGTCTCGGATAGCACTTCGCTGATAAAATAGACCGGCCTCTGGACGAGCAATGCATGCTCGTCTTCTTGTCTCTCGACTCCGATCACGGCGCTGACCACCTGAGTGGTCGTGGCTACGTAGATCAAGAGGGCTTCTCCTGCAGCGGGGGGCACCAGGATGGGTGCATTTGTAAGGAGCGCCTTAAGGTTTCCGAGGGCTTCCTCGGCCTCGGGGTTCCAAGTGAAGCGCTCGGCCTTCCTTAAGAGGCGGTACAGAGGCAAGCCTTTCTCGCCAAGGCGTGAGATGAAGCGGCTTAGGGCCGCAAGGCATCCCATGACCCTCTGCACTCCTTTCAAATCTTTGATCGGCCCCATGTTGGTGATAGCCGCGATCTTCTCCGGGTTGGCTTTGATGCCTCGCTCGGAGACAATGAACCCTAGGAGCATGCCTCGGGGAACTCCGAAGACACACTTCTCGGGATTGAGTTTCACGCCTTTCGCTCTTAGACACTTGAACGTCGTCTCAAGGTCAGAGAGGAGGTCGGAGGCCTTCCTTGTCTTGACAACGATGTCATCGACGTAAGCCTCGACCGTTCGGCCGATGTGCTCTCCGAACACGTGGTTCATGCATCTTTGGTATGTGGCCCCTGCATTCCTCAAGCCAAATGGCATAGTAGTATAACAATACATGCCAAAAGGTGTGATGAATGAAGTCGCGAGCTGATCGGATTCTTTCATCTTGATTTGGTGATAACCTGAATAGGCGTCAAGGAATGACAGGGTTTCGCACCCAGCGGTGGAGTCCACAATTTGGTCGATGCGAGGCAGAGGGTAGGGAACCTTTAGACATGCTTTGTTCAGCCCGGTGTAGTCAACGCACATCCTCCATTTCCCACCTTTCTTTCTCACAAGCACGGGGTTAGCTAACCATTCGGGATGGAATACCTCTTTGATGAACCCTGCTGCGAGTAGCTTGTGGACCTCCTCGCCGATGGCTCTGCGCTTTTCTTCATCGAAACGGCGCAGATGCTGCTTCACGGGTCGGGCCCCAGCTCGGATGTCCAGTGAGTGCTTGGCGACATCCCTCGGTATGCCGGGCATGTCCGAGGGACTCCACGCGAAAACTTCGACGTTTGCGCAGAGAAAGTCGACGAGCACTGCTTCCTATTTGGGGTCGAGCTCGGAGCCGATCCGGACTTGCTTGCCATCGTCGTTGCTGGGGTCGAGAGGGACGGATTTGACCGCCTCAGCTGGCTCGAAGTTGTCGGCGTGTCGCTTCGCATCGGGCGCCTCCTTACAGAGGCGCTCTAGGTCGGTGATGAGGGCCTCAGACTCGGCGAGGGCCTCAGCGTACTCCACGCACTCCACGTCGCATTCGTACGCATGGCGGTACGTGGATCCGACGGTGATGACCCTGTTGGGGCCCGACATCTTGAGCTTGAGATGCGTGTAGTTGGGGACGACCATGAACTTGGCGTAGCACGGCCTCCCCAACACCGCGTGGTAGGTTCCTCGGAACTCGACCACCTCGAACATGAGGATTTCCTTTCGGAAGTTGGAGGGAGTCCCGAAGCAAACAGGCAAATCGATTTGCCCGAGGGGCAGGACGCGCTTTCCGGGGATGATCCCGTGGAAGGGCGCCGCACCCGCCCGGATCGCGGACAAACCGATCCCCAAGAGCTCAAGGGTCTCGGCGTAGATGATGTTGAGTCTGCTGCCTCCGTCCATGAGGACCTTGGTGAGCCGGACGTTGCCGATGACTGGGTCGACAACGAGCGGGTACCTTCCTAGGCTCGGCACGCAGTCGGGGTGGTCGCCTCGGTCAAAGGTGATGGGCTTGTCGGACCAGTCTAGGTAGACTGGCACCGCCACCTTGACCGAGCAGACCTCCCGGCGCTCTTGCTTGCGGTGTCGAGCCGAGGCGTTCGCCACTTGCCCACCATAGATCATGAAACAGTCGTTGACCTCGGGGAACTCCTCCTCTTGGTTGCCCTCCTTCTTGTCGTTGTCTTGGCCCTTGCCATCTCCCATGGGGGGTCCAGCCTTACGGAAGTAGCGTCGAAGCATGACGCATTCCTCAAGGGTGTGCTTGACGGGACCCTGATGATAGGGGCATGACTCCTTGAGCATCTTGTCGAACAGGTTAGCCCCTCCGGGAGGCTTTCGAGGGTTCCCGTGCTCGGCGGCAGCGACAAGATCTGTGTCAGCAGCGTCGTGCTTTACTTGCGACTTCTTCTTGGCCTTCTTCTTCGCACCTCGCTGGGCGGACGCCTCGGGGACGTCTTCCTGCTGCCTCTCCTGAGGCTGCTTGTCTTTCCGGAAGATGGCTTCGACCGCCTCCTAACTAGAGGCGAACTTGGTGGCGATGTCCATCAACTCGCTCGCCTTGGTGGGAGTCTTGCGCCCCAGTTTGCTCACTAGGTCGTGGCAAGTGGTGCCGGTGAGGAACGCGTCGATGACGTCCGAGTCGGTGATGTTGGGCAGCTCGGTGCGCTGCTTCGAAAATCGTCGGATGTACTCTCGCGGGGACTCCCCTGGCTGCTGGCGGCAGCTTCGGAGATCCCAGGAGTTTCCAGGGCGCACGTACATGCCTTGGAAGTTCCCAGCGAAAGCCTCGACCAGGTCGTCCCAGTTGGAGATCTGCGCAGGAGGCAGATGCTCCAACCAGGCCCGGGCGGCGTCGGAGAGGAACAGGGGAAGGTTGCGGATGATGAGGTTGTCGTCGTCCGTCCCTCCCAGCTGGCAGGCTAGCTGATAGTCTGCAAGCCACAGCTCTGGCCTCGTCTCCCCCGAGTACTTGGTGATAGTAGTCGGGGCTCGGAACCGGTTTGGGAATGGCGCTCGTCGTATGGCCCGGCTGAAGGCTTGCGGACCGGGTGGCTCGGGCGAAGGGCTCCGATCCTCCCCACTGTCGTAGCGTCCTCCGCGCCTGGGATGGTAGCCTCGGCGCACCTTCTCATCGAGGCGGGCTCGACGGTCGTGGCGGTGTTGCGCGTTGCCGAGGCGGTCTGGGGCGGCAGGCGTCTCGTCCCGTGTACGCTCGGTGTGAACGAGGCCTCCCGCATGTGTTGGGACACGTGTCGGGAGGGTGTTGCGTGATGCTCCGAGGGGCACCCTCGCCTTTGGGAAGCAAAGCTTTTGGCTTGTCGAACCGTGGCATGCTCCAGGAGGTTCTTGAGCTCGCCCTGGATACGCCGCCCCTCGGTGGTGGATGGCTCCGGCATCGTTCGGAGCAGCATCGCTGCTGCAGCCAGGTTCTGGCCGATCTCGCTGACGGCCGGGGGCAGTGCTGCCCTAGCATTGTCAACGACACAGCGCTAGACTTCCTGGGGCCGATGACACATTCCTCTGGCGAGTGCCTGACCTGCCCGCTCCTGCTCGATGTTTTGCCGGATCTGCACAAGTCACCCTGCTTCCTCGTCGAGCTTGGCCTACATCTCGCGGATTTTCTCGAGCTGTGTGTCCTGACCCCCCGCAGGGACTGGGACCACAGCTAGCTCCCGTGGGATGTCAATGCGAGACGCAGGCCTAGGGTCATTCTCCGGCATACCAAGGTGGTTGCCTTCGTCGAGATCCCTCAGATCGACGTGGAAACATTCGTGACTCGGGCCATAACCCTTGTTGACAAGGCTATGGCCATCATCAGAGCAACCAGAGAGGCAGTAGTCACATGCGGTCATGAAATCTCGCATAGCACCAGAATCATGTAGTTCGGAGAAATCCCAACCGGAGTCAGGACCGTCCTCTTCCTCGGAACCCAGGGGCCCGTAGGTTGACACGATCGTCAGTCGGTCCCAGGATGACCACATATGGTATCCCGGGAGATCAGGATACGCCCTAGCGAAAGCGGTCACCGAAGCGGGGTCGCTTGGCGGATCGAAACTGAATCGAAAGGGCACAGGGTGGAAGACGGACGGTACCTCTCGGTCGATAGATGGTGGTGATGTCGCGTCGGAGCGCACCGTTATCTCAGGTACGAGGGTGACGCCCAGCAGGTCCTTCGCGAGGGTGCTGGTGTCGTTAGTTCGCTTTTCGTCGGCGTATGGCGGGGAAGCGACACCCGTCGTTGTCTCGGGCACGAGGACAACGCCCGGCATGTCCCCCGCTGGGGCGCTGGTGTTGTCGACTCGCTCCGGCGCGACAGCCGACGAGGTGCTGCCTCCTGCCTGGCCACGGTTGCCCCGCCTCCTCCTCCTGCAGCGAGGAGGGTGGCGAGGCGAACGCAGATGCTCCTCTTCCTCCATGGGGGGAAGGCATTGTCGAGTTCGTCGCCGCTGGGCGAGCTGACGACCGTCGCTGTTGTAGTGCTGTGCGGGAAGGAGTACCATGTCGTAGCTGCTGTCGAGAGACATGAATTCGAGACTCCCAAAGCGAAGCACCGTCCCGGGCTGAAGAGGTTGCTGAAGACTCCCCATCTGGAACTCAACGAGAAGGTGATTGTTAACACGCAGCAGGCCCCTACCTGGCGCGCCAACTGTCGGCGTTTCGGACCCGGGGGGTCCTCCGAACCGACTAGTGAATTTGTCGTCGCTGTGTGTCCCAGCCCAGATGGGTTGGTGCGAGAAGGAACACAAACGGGGGACTTGTATTATCTCACACCGGGGGTGCCGCTCGTAGTAGGGGTTACAAGCGTCGCGAGAGGGAAGAAGAGAGCCGGTTCGTCAGCCCGCCGTCCCCTCCGCGCGAGAACCCTCCCCCTTTGCGGGAAGGCTCTCGACCTCCCTTTTATAGATGCAAGGAGAGGGTCCAGATGTACAATGGGGGGTGTAGCAATGCGCTAACGTGTCCGGCAGAGAAATGCCTAAGCCCTATGTACATGCCAACATGGCTGTCGGGGGAGAGCTTGAGCCCTGTATGCGTGATAGCGTGGCCGTCGGAGAAGCGCCTGAGCCCTGTAGGAGCACAGCTGGCAGTGCAACAAGGATCCTGCTAACGTCTCCTTGCTGCCGTAAGGGGCTGAGAGCCACCGGCGTCATGGTTGTACGCGGGGCACCATCATTACCCGTCGTCGGGTAAGCCAGATGGGACGCCGGTCTTGTTCCTTGTAGCCTGAGCTGGCTAGGGATAGGGTAATGATGTATCCCCTGTGGCGTGGTCGGTCCGAGCCCAAGGTTGGGCAAGGCGGAGACTTCTCTTGAGGCCGAGGCCAGGGTCGGGCAAGGACGCGATTCCTCCCGAGACCGAGGTCAAGGCCGAGTCCGGAGGTCGGGCGAGGCGGAGACTTCCTTCCGAGGCCGGAGCCTGAGGTCGGGCGAGGCGGAGACCTCCTCCCGAGGCCGGAGCCTAAGGTCGGGCGAGGCGGAGCTTCCTGTTGCGCCCGAGGCCGAACTCGGTGGTTGATCGTGACTTGTTGTCAGCTTCGCCTGGGTGGTTGGCACAGTAGCCGGAGCGGGGCGAGCGACGCTGTCTCCCTGTCAGATCGGACAGTAAAGGGGGGTGAAGTGACTGCGGTCACTTCGGCCTGGCTAACTGAGGCGCGTGTGTCAGGATGCGGCGTCAGGCGATCCTCGCATTGAATGCGCCTGCGATGTGGTCGGTTGGTGAGGCGGTTTGGTCAAGGTTGTTTCACAACGAAGCCTGCCCGAGCCGGGCTTTAGGAGAGCCGAGGGTGTGCCCGCTGCCAGAGGAGGTCCTCGGGCGAGGCGTGATTCCGTCCGGGACTATTGCTCCTGCCCGAGGCTGGGCTCGGGCGAGGTTGCGTCCCTAGGGTAGACGAAGCCTTGACTTGAACCGCACCCGTCAGTTGGTCTGAGGGTGTTTACCAGCCGTGATTAGGAGTGTTGGGGGTACTCTTAATTACGGTACCCGACAAATCTAGAGCAATCACCGGCCAACATTTCCACACAAAGTCCGTGTTAAAACCATCTGGTCCTGGCGACTTATTTGTAGGTAAGTTTTTGATGATCTGATCAATCTCCTCATGTGAAAAGGGCCCTCCAACTTTGACAGGTTGCTAATTGGCTGTATCAGTGAAGATAAATTGAAAACCATAGACGTTTGCTGAGAGGTCTCCAGTCTATCTTTGAAGGCTTGAAAAAGCACAGCTTCTTTGTCCGCGTGAGCGGTGGCCACAGTGCCATTAGCATCTTTGAGAGACAAGATAAGGTTATGACGGTGCTTGATAGTGGCATTCGCATGGAAGAACTTTGTGCCAGCATCGCCCAAGGTGGCCCATTTGATTTGGCCTCTTTGTTTTCAGTAAATTCTCTGCTTGGACAGCAAGTCATGCAAATGATGAACAAGAACATCTTTAAGGTTCCATTCTTGATTTATAGACTCTTATTAGGACTTAATTAGGAAACGTATACGTGTTCAAGTAATTTCATAGTTATCGTGTTTTCTGAATCAACCACTTGCATTTTATTTACAAAACTATTCTACCATAGCTCTGCTATAGCTATATTATAGTTTTTTTTTTTTTTGGCTCTTGAAAGCTGAACACGAAGGCCGATGGTCTCGATTCTCTGCAGGAAAAGACGTGGGTGTCCGGCCAAGCGGAGCCGCCGGCGAGCAGAGGCCAAAATCAAGGCGGCCAGGGAGGGAGCACGATGCACGAGCGCAGAAAGAAATAAACCAGATAGAAGGCCGCCGCTGCCGTGGTCCATGCAAATCAACCAACTAAAAAAAAACAATATCGCGTAGTACGGCGCACAGCCCAAAGAAAACATGGAGCGGATACGCGTCGCCGTCCAATGGCGACCCGCGAGTCAAGCACCCCGAAGCCATCCATGGCGCCTTTCCCGCTCCGCCTTGTGCGGACGGCGACCCTGCAGCGACGCCGAGAGGCCAGGCGAGCTGGTGGCTGCTGCCTGCCTACCCGCTGGGCTGGGAGGGAAGAGGATCCAATGGCAATGGAGGGCGCGCAAGATCTCCCCCGGCTTGTCGCGTCCCGGTCTCCCGGATCCTACCGGCCTACCACTTCCAGGTCCAGCCAGCCATTCGATGCGACGTGATCGTATCCGATCTTTCCTCGTGCCGTATCCGTCCGCGTGATTTTTGGATTTGTGACTCTCTCTGTTTCAGCTTTTTTTTTTTCTGACTAAATTTTCTAAAATCTAGCTGTAGAGAGAATATGAGTATTATTAGGATTATATGTAAAGGAAGATAAAGATATCTATAAGGCTTATGATCTAGAAAGTGACATATTCCTATTATTGCAACGAATCAACCGATTATGTGTTTATGTTGATTTTGAATGTTTTTACCTAAACAAATTTTATAAAAATTAACTGAAAAGTTGAGTGTTTAGTCATCTACAGCAGTTTTTGGTGGCGAGAAGGTGTAAAAAGCCGAAACAAGACTCTATCTCGTCTTGGTGGATAACCCGGGCTCTCTTGTGACTGGTCAAGCTCCATCAACTACATGTGGTGTATCGGCAAATGTGGTGGCGGAGGTATCTTTCGCAAAAATAGACGGAAAGCGGCCTTTTGATTTTGCCACTACAATACCGACCACGGATTGCAGTCAGTCATACTGTAGTAAGTAATAGTATCACGGCGGCTTTCGATGGCATGCATGTGTGTGGTCATTTGGAACGTACGTGGGCCCTCTCATACTTGGAGTGCTTGCTATTGGAAAACAAAGCGAGGAATACGAGGCCGACAGTTTCAGAGCTTTTGTTCCTCCTCTCAGATTAACTTGAAGCACTCCAGGCCATGCGCTTCATTAACATGCCACCAGAATCAATCAGATTAAGCACGGGCAACACAAGGCAAGGCTAATCAAGCCAGCAACCGGAAAATAATTAAGGACTTGTTTGGGAGCAAGTGAAATGAAGAGGATTGAGGGGGCTATAATCCCCCACTATTTAAAATTGAATAGTGGGGAATTCTAACCCCTTCAATCCCCTCTATTACCCTTACTCCCAAATAAGCCCTAAAGCGGCAAACCACGCTCAATTTGAAGCAGCAGCGTCAGATGCATCGACAACAAAGCAGCCACCCAGCCATTTGGCACCATATATATCCCAGACGGGGGCCCCGTGATGTATGTAGGCTAGTATACTATAGCGACGACGTACAAGCTAGGCAATATTTCAGTCAGCAATAATTTATGTTCAAGAAAAATGTTTGGATCAACTGTTCTATATATATAACATTAGGCTACAGGCTTTGTTAAAAGTAGTTAAAAACACATGTGAAGCACGCTGCACGCATTCCATGAATAAGAAAGTTTAGAACAATTAGCGACCGGTGAGAGCAAACAGAAAACAAGGCGGAGACAGCACGCCAGCAGAAGATTGAAACGAGATGCCTACCTATAGTAAAAGAAGTATCAAATGAATTATTCGGGGACTACATCTAGCAGATATGCTCGCACACACTCGAGATTTTGACCATCAGTAACAACCGAGCTAACGTAGACTCACGCTCACTGCGTGATGACACTTGCACAAAGGGTTCATCCCTAAGCTGCACAAACTTGCACGCACTCAGGTATCGGACGACTGAAGCCTCCGTATGACCCCGAAGGAGCCACATGAAGGATCGGGTCTACTATCAGGTACCGAGAACAAGGTACCCAAAATAAGGCCTATGCCCTCCTGGCCGACCAAGTCCCCGCCATTGCAAGTGTGCGAGGCAGGGCGGCCGACCAAGTCCACGCCGAGCAAGCCCGCGAGTTGTGGCGACCAACCAAGATCCCCATCGAGCAAGTCTATGAGACGGAGATCCAAGTCCAGCGCTACGAGTCCACATCGACCAAGACAAGAAGTGTCAACCTAGGCCGCGACCATACATGCAAACGACAGACCGGGCATACCAAGGGGTCTCTCTTGACATGACTGCACCTCCTCGAGTACGACCCTAGGCACACCCACACTGCCTCGAGGGGCTGGTCGTCCCTATTCATGGAAGACCTCAACACCGAAGCTTTACGGTGACTCGAACACCGAATAGTACGAAGTGGATACACCATACTGGGTGAACGCCTACGCACGCCGGCGAGTGACGCGGGCTCGTGACGATGGGCGAGACCGCACGACGCACGGCTGCACCATATGACTGACGTGTGGGCCCCCGCGCACTACTACGAAGATGACAGCTACTGGGACCCATGTGACGAGCGGACGGGACAATACATCATGATATGAGTACGGCTACACATGGCCCTACAAACAATGTCAGAAGAACTACACCATCCAAGGACAACAGGCCGAGACCCCTCCAGTAGAATACAAGTCACCACTATAAAGTCTGACCCTTGAGCTATAAAAGGGGAGGGCTACCACTTTCTTCATACATGAGCACACAAATTTAACACGCCTCCCAACAATACTATAATCAGCATTATACTGGACTAAGACGCAAGCGTGAACCAGTATAACCCACTGTCTCAAACACACCGTCCGAGTCCGGACGGCGATGTTGGCGGCGTCCTCGTCGGAGGAGGACTCGGTGGAGCTCTCGTCGGAGTCCCACTCGCGGCACACGTGGGCATCGCCGCCCCTCTTCTTGTGGTACCTCTTCTTTTCTCTTCTCTTGCCCTTCTTGTCGTTGTCCCTGTCACTGTCACTTGATAATGGACATTTAGCTATAAAGTGACCGGGCTTACCACACTTGTAGCAAACCTTCTTGGAACGGGATTTGTAGTCTTTCCCTTTCCGTTGCTTGAGGATTTTCCGAAAGCTTTTGATGATTAAGGCCATCTCCTCATTGTCGAGCTTGGAGGCGTCAATTGGTTGTCTACTTGGTGTAGACTCCTCCTTCTTTTCCTCCGTTGCCTTGAAGGCCACCGGTTGCGCCTCGGATGTGGAAGGTTCGTCAAGCTCGTTGATCTTCTTTGAGCCCTTAATCATGCATTCAAAGCTCACAAAATTCCCGATAACTTCCTCGGGGGTCATTAGTGGATATCTAGGATTACCACGAATTAATTGAACTTGAGTGGGGTTAAGGAAAATAAGAGCTCTTAGAATAACCTTAACCACCTCGTGGTCATCCCATTTTTTGCTCCCGAGGTTGCGCACTTGGTTCACCAAGGTCTTGAGCCGATTGTACATATCTTGTGGCTCCTCCCCTTGGCGAAGACGGAAGCGACCGAGCTCCCCCTCGATCGTTTCCCGCTTGGTGATCTTGGTGAGTTCATCACCCTCGTGCGCGGTCTTGAGTAGGTCCCAAATCTCCTTTGCATTCTTCAACCCTTGTACTTTGTTGTATTCCTCCTTGCTTAGAGAGGCAAGGAGAATGGTTGTGGCTTGGGAGTTGAAGTGCTCGATTTGGGCCACTTCGTCCGTGTCATAATCCTCATCCCCTATTGATGATACCTGTGCTCCAAACTCAACAACATTCCATATACTTTTGTGGAGTGAGGTTAGATGAAATTTCATTAAATCACTCCACCTAGCATAATCTTCGCCGTCAAAAGTTGGCGGTTTGCCTAATGGAACGGAAAGTAATGGAGTATGTCTAGATGTACGGGGATAATTTAAGGGGATCTTACTAAACTTCTTGCGCTCTTGGCGCTTAGAAGTTACGGACGGTGCATCGGAGTCGGAGGTGGATGTTGATGAAGTGTCGGTCTCGTAGTAGACCACCTTCCTCATCCTCTTGTGCTTGTCGCCTTTCCGATGCGACTTGTGAGAAGAAGATTTTTCCTTCTTCTCATTGTGGTGAGAAGAGGAAGATCTTTTCTCCTTCCGTTTGGAGGAGTCCTTCTTTTTCTCCCTCCTCTTGGTGCGGGACTCTTCCGATGAAGTGCTCCCTTGGCTTGTAGTGGGCTTGTCGCCGGTCTCCATCTCCCTCTTGGTGTGATCTCCCGACATCACTTCGAGCGGTTAGGCTCTAATGAAGCACCGGGCTCTGATACCAATTGAAAGTTGCCTAGAGGGGGGGTGAATAGGGCGAAACTGAAAATCTCAAAAATAATCACAACTACAAGCCGGGTTAGCGTTAGAAATATAATAGAGTCCGCGAGAGAGGGCGCAAAACAAATCGCAAGCAAATAATAAAGTGAGACACGTGGATTTGTTTTACCGAGGTTCGGTTCTCTCAAACCTACTCCCCGTTGAGGAGGCCACAAAGGTCGGGTCTCTTTCAACCCTTCCCTCTCTCAAACGGTCCCTCGGACCGAGTGAGCTTCTCTTTCTCAAATCACTTGGGAATCAAACTTCCCGCAAGGACCACCACACAATTGGTGTCTCTTGCCTCAATTACAAGTGAGTGTTTGATCACAAGAAAGAATGGCAAAGAAAAAGAAGCGATCCAAGCGCAAGAGCTTAAATGAACACAACAAATCACTCTCACTAGTCACTAGGGCTTTGTGTGGAGTTGGGAGAGGATTTGATCTCTTTTGGTGTGCTTTGCAATGAATGCTAGCTCTTGTATAGTGGTTGGAAGTTGGAAAACTTGGATGCAATGAATGGTGGGGTGGTTGGGGTATTTATAGCCCCAACCACAAAAAGTGACCGTTGCTGGAGGCTGTCTGTCGATGGTGCACCGGACAGTCCGGTGCACACCGGACATGTCCGGTGCCCCCGCCACGTCATCAGTGCCGTTGGATTCTGACCGTTGGAGCTTCTGACTCTGGGCCCGCCTGGGTGTCCGGTGCACACCGGACAACTACTGTTCATTGTCCGGTGCGCCAGTATGGGCGCGCCTGACGACTGCGCGCGCAGAGCGCGCATTAAATGCGCCGCAGGTAGCCGTTGGCGCCGAAATAGCCGTTGCTCCGCTGGTACACCGGACAGTCCAGTGCACACCGGACATGTCCGGTGAATTATAGCGGAGCGGCTGCCGCGCGAACCCGAGGCTGGCGAGTTGTGGAGGCCGCGCTTCCTTGGAGCACCGGACACTGTCCGGTGTACACCGGACAGTCCGGTGAATTATAGCGAAGCGGCTTGCGAAATTCCCGAAGGTGGCGAGTTCGAGTTGGAGTCCTCTGGGTGCACCGGACA
The DNA here is from genome assembly GCA_029449295.1 of Zea luxurians. Lineage (NCBI taxonomy): Eukaryota > Viridiplantae > Streptophyta > Magnoliopsida > Poales > Poaceae > Zea > Zea luxurians. The sequence continues at coordinate 4,491,211 of JAOPSE010000129.1, read as the reverse complement.
CTGTCCGGTGTACACCGGACAGTCCGGTGCCTCCAGCCAGAGGTGCCTTCGGTTGCCTCTTTGCTCCTTTGTTGAATCCAAAACTTGATCTTTTTATTGGCTAAGTGTGAACCTTTTGCACCTGTATAACTTATACACTAGAGCAAACTAGTTAGTCCAATATTTGTGTTGGGCAATTCAACCACCAAAATTATTTAGGAACTAGGTGTAAGCCTAATTCCCTTTCAATACCAATTGAAAGTTGCCTAGAGGGGGGTGAATAGGCGGAATCTAAAAATTATAAACTTAAGCACACACTACAAGCCGGGGTTAGCGTTAGGAATAAAATCGAGTCCGAAAGAGAGGGCAAAAACAAATCACAAGCAAATAGCGAGAGTGACACGGTGATTTGTTTTACCGAGGTTCGGCCCTCGAAGGCCTAGTCCCCGTTAAGGTGGTCACAAAGACCGGGTCTCTTTCAACCCTTTCCCTCTCTCAAACGGTCACCTAGACCGAGTGAGCTTTTCTCCTTAATCAACGGGTCACTTAGACCCCTCACAAGGACCACCACAACTTGGTGTCTCTTGCGTTGATTACAAGTTGCTTGAGAACAAGAAAGAGGAAAAAGTGATCCAAGCGCAAGAGCTCAAAAGAACACGACAAAACTATCTCTTCTAGTCACTATTGCTTTGAGTGGAATTGGGACTTGGAGAGATTTTGATCCACTCTAATTGTGTCTTGTATTGAATGCACTAGCTCTTGTATTGAATGTGTTGGCTGAAAACTTGGATGCCTTGAATGTGTGGTGGTTGGGGGTATTTATAGCCCCACCCACCAAAATGGCCGTTGGGGAACTCTGCTGTCGACGGGCGCACCGGACAGTCCGGTGCGCCAGCCACGTCACCTAACCGTTAGGGTTCGACCGTTGGAGCTTCTGATAACTGGGCCACCGGACAGTCTGGTGGTGCATTGGACAGGTCATGTTCACTGTCCGATGCGCCTTCTGGCGACTGCTCTGACTCTGCACGCGTAGTCTGCACTGTTCACTATTCACTGTTCACTTTTGCAGACAACCGTTAGCACGCTAGTCGTTACTCCGCTTGGCACACCGGACAGTCCGGTGCTACACCGGACAGTCCGGTGAATTATAGCGGAGAGTAATTTCCAGAAACCCGAAGCTGAGGAGTTCGGAGTGATTCTCCCTGGTGCACCGGACACTGTCCGGTGGCACACCGGACAGTCCGGTGGCACACTAGACAGTCCGGTGCGCCAGACCAGGGCAGCCTTCGGTTTTCTTTGCTCCTTTGTTTTAAACCCTTTCTTTTAACTTTGTATTGGTTTGTTGTGAACCTTTGACACCTGTAGAACATATATTCTAGAGCAAACTAGTTAGTCCAATTATTTGTGTTGGGCAATTCAACCATCAAAATCATTTAGGAAAGGTTTGACCCTGTTTCCCTTTCAGATCCTCCAGACCATCGTGCACGTCGTCCACATCGTCTAGGGTTTGACCCATCAACACCAGTTCATGATTAATGGAGGTCGGATCATACCGATGCTCCATCGCCGGCACCTGGCCCCTCACGGCCATGACCTGCAAAGAAGCAAAGACATAGGGGATTAGGGTTAGGGTTTAGCGAGTTCATACCTTAGCCGAAGGCCGGAGCACCAGTTCCGTCGGTGATTACCAAGAACAACGTAGATCAGGACAGAGAAGATCCAGCGACGATAGATCCAGAGACACAGAGACAGAGCCGGATAGAAGAACAGAGAGACTATGAGCACAAGCGCACAATATAGATGGCCAAATATGGAGAGGAGGTGTAAAGCTTTACCTTACCAGATCAGATCTAGAGCTGGAGGTAGATCCGCAGACCATCGGTGATGGAGAAGACAGAGGAGAGGCAGATCCACAGATCCAGTACACCGGAGTCCATAGAAGAGGAGGGGGAAGCGCTAGGGAATGGGGATACAGGATACTGTTACCGACTACGTGCCGAGGACGGAGCATCCAGGAAGCATGGCAGCCGATGGCCGACGCCTTGACGGAACTGGGTGTGAGGCGGCGGTCGACGGGGACGACGGGGCGAGGCGGCAAGGCCACGAGCGCCGTGAGGGATCCGAGGGGAGAATCGAAGGGCGACCGGTTGAGGGCGAGCGGAGAGAACGAGACGAGTGGGCGACTGGGGCGGTGGTCGGGTCGGGTGTGCCGTGTGCGGTTAGGTTAGGGAAATAGGATCGGGCCAATCGGGCCTCCCGTTTTAATCGGGCCGTGCCGGACCAGCACAGCGTGCCTGGACCGCGGTCCAAGCCTGGCACGAGCATAGTGCCAGGCTGGCACTAGCCCGTTTGCCATCGTGCCGTGTCGGGCTCAGGCACGACAAATCGTGCCGGACCTCGGGCCGGCCTGACTAACCCGACCCATCTGGCCATCTCTAGGGAAAGCTGTGGCAGACACATCTAGCGAGGCATGGATGACCCACCAACGATAGTAAGGTAGGACCAAACATAACCAGTTAGAGAAGATGTCATGTAGAAGAAGATGGAGACTTGCAGGTCCACATGTTAGTGACATATAGATAGAAAGATGGAGAGTTAACTTTTTTGGTATATAGAAAATATGATGACACCGTGTACATTCGTAACATGTTTTTTTTAAAAGAAAGACTATGATAGTTTAATTCAGTATAGTTAAATAATAGTATTGTTAATACCTCAATACTTTAGAATTATAATAATTGCAATGATGTCGATATAAATAATGTTTTTAAAAATATCTAACGTGGACTCGACCACTGGTGGCCGCCGCCACCGTTCGCAGTCGGAGCAGCGGGGGCCAGGTTCGGCGCAGGGCAACGCCGACCCGCCACCCGCCACCGCCACCACGTGGTTCATCTGTCGCTGGTCAGCCAGCCAGCCGTGGCCCTCGCCCGCTCTCCCTTCTGGTCAACACGTACGACGACGAATCGACCAGCCAGCCGGTTCGGAGGTTGCTCGCTGGACGACGCGAATCCAGCCTCAGCCTCGGCCATGGGAGGACAAACTGGGTTTGGACTGCTTCGTTAAGCGCTGGGTGGGGTGGGTTGCAGTACATGTCCAATTACTTGCATCATCTCCAGATTACATCGACGTCGTCTGTTCTATTCCGCGTCACAAAGTTGGCTGGCCGACCTGGCTGACAAGACTAGGTGAAAAAATCCAAATCAACGACCTGGTCTTTGGGCGAAAACGACAAAAAAAAACCAGACACTAAACCGATTACTCTGTCTTTGGAGAAAAACGGAACGGTGAAGAGTGGCATTGCATTGTAGTTACACAGTACAGGCTACGGATGTGGAAGCCTATGGATTGTGGAGAGGGACGGAGAGATAAAATCGTTGCCATGCTATCCAAGTACCAATCCGATAAGAATCGGAAAGGCAAACAACGCGGAGAGGAGAGATAGAGCAGAGGACGTGGCCAAGAGTCACTCCCCCACTCGTCACAGCTGACGCAACACGGGCAAAGCGACGTGCCAGTTTCTGTACGCGACACGTTTTTTTTCTCGCTGACAGGCGCCCACCTCTATGCCAATTGCCGCGGAGGGATCCAAATCAACCCCAGGACCAGATAAAATATCGCCAACATGCCCCTCCCCCCGGACGATCACAGCTGTTGATCACGCCAGCGCGGCCCAAACTACTCGTATCTGCGCCGTCCAGCGAGCGGGCCCTACAGGTGGAGGTGGGGCGCGTGACGCCAGCTGGCATCGGACGCAACCTTATCCTCTTTTCCCGAGGCATCTCGTGCCTAGGCACGGTTCAAGGAGCACTAAACACACCGACAGAACCAACGGGTCCATATGTCAGCGACGACTAGTCCACGAGAGGCCTCGCGCTGACCCTAACGCACCCGTGGAAAGGAATATACCGACGGCCTCTCGCTTCCACCCATCCGGTCGCGTTTCCCGTTCCAAATTCGCCAACCCACACCACCTTCCTCTCTCTCTCTCGCCGCCGCCCTCAGATCAGATCAAAGCGGAATACCAACTCCTCCTCCGCCTCCTCCTCGTAGGGTTTGGTGTGTTCACCTCACCTCTCGCGGCGAAGCCTTCTCTTCTCTTCTCTTCGCTCCGCTCCGCTCGGTGTTTCAGCCATGATGTCGCGGTCGTACACCAACCTGCTCGACCTCGCGGAGGGCAACTTCGCGGCGCTGGGCCCGGCCGCCGCCGGCGGCGGCGGGCGGCAGAGGCAGGGGTCGTTCGGGCTGAGGCGGATGTCGCGGGTGATGACGGTGCCGGGGACGCTCTCGGAGCTCGACGGCGAGGACGAGTCGGAGCCGGCGGCCACCAGCAGCGTCGCCTCCGACGCGCCCTCGTCCGTGGCGGCGGACCGCCTCATAGTGGTCTCCAACCAGCTGCCCATCGTCGCGCGCCGGAGGCCCGACGGCCGAGGATGGTCCTTCTCGTGGGACGACGACTCGCTTCTGCTCCAGCTCCGCGACGGCATTCCCGAAGATATGGAGGTGCTCTTCGTCGGCTCCCTCCGCGCCGACGTCCCCCTAGCCGAGCAGGACGAGGTATCGCAGGCGTTGCTCGACCGGTTCCGCTGCGCGCCGGTCTTCCTCCCTGACCTCCTCAACGACCGCTTCTACCACGGCTTCTGCAAGCGCCAACTGTGGCCTCTGTTCCACTACATGCTCCCCTTCTCCTCATCCGCGTCCGCCGCCGGCACCACCTCTTCCTCCTCCGCCGCCACTTCGTTGCCCGGCAACGGTCGCTTCGACCGCAGCGCTTGGGAGGCGTACGTGCTCGCCAACAAGTTCTTCTTCGAGAAGGTCGTCGAGGTAATCAACCCGGAGGATGACTACGTTTGGGTTCACGACTACCATCTCATGGCGCTGCCTACCTTCCTCCGCCGCTGCTTCAACCGCCTCCGCATCGGATTCTTCCTCCACAGCCCCTTCCCCTCGTCCGAGATCTACCGCACCCTCCCTGTTCGGGAGGAGATACTCAAGGCGCTGCTCAACTGTGACCTAATTGGGTTCCACACTTTTGATTACGCCAGGCACTTCCTCTCGTGCTGCAGTAGGATGCTGGGAATTGAATACCAGTCAAAGCGTGGGTACATTGAATTGGATTACTTTGGCCGCACCGTCGGGATCAAAATCATGCCAGTGGGAGTTCATATGGGTCAATTGGAGTTGGGTCTGCGCTTGCCTGATAGGGAATGGAGGCTTTCTGAGCTTCAACGCCAGTTTCAGGGGAAAACTGTCTTGCTTGGTGTGGATGATATGGATATCTTTAAGGGGATCAATTTGAAGCTTCTCGCCTTTGAGAACATGTTGAGGACACATCCCAAGTGGCAGGGGAGAGCAGTGTTAGTGCAGATTGCTAACCCAGCCCGTGGAAGGGGTAAAGATCTGGAAGCCATCCAGGCTGAGATTGAGGAGAGCTGCCAGCGGATCAATGGAGACTTTGGCCAGTCAGGGTATAGCCCTGTTGTTTTCATCGGCCGTGATGTGTCAAGTGTTGAGAAGATCGCCTATTATACGATAGCGGAATGTGTGGTGGTGACTGCTGTGAGGGATGGGATGAACTTGACACCGTATGAATACGTTGTCTGTAGGCAGGGTGCACCAGGATCTCAGTCGGTATCAGAGGTGAGTGGGCCAAAGAAGAGCATGCTGGTTGTGTCAGAGTTTATTGGCTGCTCACCGTCACTGAGCGGTGCTATTAGGGTTAACCCATGGAATATAGAGGCAACCGCAGAGGCGATGAATGAGGCCATTTCAATGCCAGAACAGGAAAAACAGTTGAGGCATGAGAAACATTACCGTTATGTCAGGAGCCATGACGTTGCTTATTGGTCAAAGAGCTTCATCATAGACTTGGAAAGGGTTTGTAAGGATCACTTCAAGAGGACTTGTTGGGGCATAGGGTTGGGTTTTGGTTTCAGGGTGGTGGCCTTGGACCCTCATTTCACAAAGCTTAACATGGATTCAATCATTAATGCTTATGAGCTTTCAGAGAGCAGGGCTATATTGCTCGATTATGATGGAACTCTGGTTCCCCAAACTTCCCTCAACAAGGAACCTAGTCCACAGGTTTTGAGCATCATCAATACCCTTTGCTCAGATAGTAGAAACATCGTTTTTCTTGTCAGTGGTCGAGACAAAGATACCTTGGGAAAGTGGTTCTCCTCATGTCCAAGATTGGGGATTGCAGCTGAACATGGTTACTTCTTGAGGTACAATTTTCCATTTCTGCACAACTGATACTTTTTTGTGAAGTAGCAGCAGCTGGATACTATTTTTATTCTATAATTAGCAAGAACAGTACAGCTGTCTTGTTTTTTTTCCATAGTTATTACTAAACTTTGAACTTACTACTGCATACTGTTTTAAATGGCTTGGTTAGTTGTGCAGCGTGTCAAATTGCATTGATTACATTCTCTGTGAAACTGGGAAAAGGTATAATGCATTTGAAAAGAGATTAAGAAACAAAACCTTAATAGTGTTTTATGGAATTGACAAATTATTAAGGGAGTATTGCTACCTTTCATGGTTGATGGTTTTATGTTCATCGATTTGGACTTCAATTTTTCGTAGAGGCTGTTAAGTTGGTTCTTAGTGTTTCCCCTTTTTAGATTTTATAGAGTATTAACATCAGTACATCACATAACCTAGATATTATACAAGAAGTTAAGAACGTGAACGTGACAGATCTGTTTGCTAGTTAGTTAATGGCAGTAATTGGTTTACTCGGCTTCTATCAAATTGTTTTAGCTAGAAAGGATCTGTGAAATAAGATTTCAAAATTTTGGTAGGTGGTCTAGAGAAGAAGAGTGGCAAACATGCACTCAGGCATTGGACTTCGGATGGATGCAAATGGCGAAGCCAGTGATGAATTTATATACAGAAGCAACTGATGGATCCTACATTGAGGCCAAAGAAAGTGCCTTGGTGTGGCACCATCAGGATGCTGACCTAGGCTTTGGATCCTCACAGGCAAAGGAGATGCTTGATCACCTGGAAAGTGTACTAGCAAATGAACCAGTCTCTGTCAAGAGCGGCCAGTTCATTGTTGAAGTCAAACCACAGGTTCATTCATCTTTTACATTTCAAATCCTTTCTTGAAGAGATGTGTTTTTCAACTTATAAGTTCATTATTTACGGCGAAAGGGGCTCTAGCTGAATTGGTTAGGTGTTTTGAGTAGCACTCCTCAGGTCCTAAGTTCGACTCTCCATGGGAGCGAATTTCAAGCTGTGGTTAAAAAAATCCCTGTCTGTCTCACGCCAAAGCACAAGTCTAAGGCTTGGTCCTGGTTGAGGTCGTTTCTCACATGGGCTACGATGCCGTTGTGTATGGATAGAGCACGGGTTCGGGGGTTTTCTCGACCTGCGTGGGGTCTTCTTAATATAATGCCCAGGGGCTGTCTTACCCCCGCAGGTCGAGTTTTTTTAAGTTCATTATTTACGTCTTAAAAACATTTCATATATTTTCACGAGTCTAAAAGGTAGAGTTAAACTGTAGACCACTGACTTCAGCTAGCACCTATTGTTTTCTCACAGTTAATATGATAATTAGCTTCAAAAGTTGGAAGGACCCAGTACAATTTTTCTTGTTGCAAATATGTTGGCTTCATTTTTTGTGCAGTATTAAGCTAGTAGCTCTGCTCAGTTATAGATCTCATTTAGGCCTGTATTGGAATTTTATCTGGTTGTGGTGAAAGCAACTTTCTAAAAAGCATCATGGTGATGCCTTTCTGCAGGTTTTTAGAATTTGTTTTTTCTTATTAGCCTAGTAGCCTTGTAGAAAAACACTATTTTGGTTGCCGTATTGCCTACTAGGCTAGTAGGCTGTAGTTACCTTACCACATTTCTTACCTTCTGCAAAATTTTTCCTGCAAGTGGTTAGTACCCGTGGTGGTGAAGTATAATTTGATTGATATGTTTTTTACCTTGCATGATCGACCTTTACTTAGTTTCTGGTATTTACAGTGTAAATTAAAATAGATTCCTTTGTTGTGCACTAATCTGCAGGGAATAAGCAAGGGAATAGTTGCCGAGAGGATACTTGCATCAGTGAAGGAGAGAGGAAAGCAGGCTGATTTCTTATTGTGCATCGGCGATGATAGGTCTGATGAGGACATGTTTGAAAATATTGCTGATATCATTGGGAGGAATTTGGTTGCTCCAAGAACAGCACTGTTTGCGTGCACTGTGGGACAAAAACCAAGCAAAGCCAAATTCTACCTGGATGATACATTCGAAGTGGTCACTATGCTGAGCGCACTGGCAGATGTCACAGGTCCTGAACTGGAGACTGATTCGGCTGATGAATCTGTCGCATATATCTCATCACTTGATATTGGTGACGAACAATCAGAATCCAGTGATAAACCAGTTGAAGGGTCTTAGCCAGTTTTCTCTTGCGTTTTCAGAACATGATGATTGTTTCAATAGTCAATTCTATTCTACACAATTTTCTGATGGGAACTCGACGACTAACAACTGGTTCTACGAATGCTCCACAGAGTGAAGCTTCTCAATCTGCTGTGCTCCAAGTTCTCCAGTTGGGCAAGATAGTACAGTCTGTTGCTCCAAGGCGTAGATCCATATGTTCATAGCTGACTTACTTGGCACGTTCTTTCACTTTCTCATTCCTGGTTGAATTAAAATGAAAACCTCACAGAAGACAAAGGGAGCTGTTTGGCTGAAGTAATTTGGGGGTAGGTATATAGGAGTGGCGTATGTGAAAGGAGCCTGTGCGCAGGTTGTGATATGATTCCTTATTAACACGACGTTACAAAGTGGTGTCACTTCTTGAACTACCAGTAGTAACAATCCCAAGAGTGAGGTTCGAATTGATTAATTAATTGCTTCAAAGCCGGATCTTGGCTTCTCTCGGATGGTTTTGCTCCAACGTTTTGCCCTCGTGCCGGTTTTTTTTTTTTAAATAAATTTTCTGGGTTTACGTTGAAAGATGCCTTGGAAGATAGCATATTTTTAGGCCTGTCTATCAGTTCTGATGACCACTGCCAATCAGCTCTGGATGCTTGGCGATTGTGTTGGAGTAGGCTGAAACCATGGACCGGCCCCGGAACAGCCGCTATGCATATACAGCCACTCCTGATGAGCATTTTGCACATCACCATGAGTGGTGGCACCTTAAAACGCATCTGTGAACTTGGGAAATTCAAATCTGTACCTTAACACGCTAAGAGCATCTCCAATAATCTTATAATCCAAATAAGAGGGTATTGGTGATTTCACAATTAGTGTTTTTTTTCTGTAAATATTAGGGAAGGTGCTCAATAATCCTTCACAATATATAAGATCCACCTGTTCTGTTGGTAAAAAAAAGAAAGATTGAACATGAACGTGGAGGTTTGCTGTGTTATATAGAAAACTCAATGACAGAGTGGTTCCTAGTAGGAGTACTTGAAGCTGCACAAGGTGGATTCTGCGAGTAAACGGATAGAGTTAACCAATGCCTATGCGTTGTGCAGTTGAGGATGACCCTAGGACATGGAAGTCTTGGCTCCTCTGGCAGAACTTGGATGTTCTCCATTCAAGGCCTTAGATGGGGTTGAACCTAAAACTGGTGGCACATCTATACTCTTACTTTGCACTCCAGTTACTGTGTCCGAACTGGTGGAGAACAGAGACTTGCCCCCTCCAATCTCTGAGACAGCATCTAGCAAATGCCCACAACAGGATGAAAACCATGGCTGCAAAGAAGCGATCTGACCTGCAGTTCCAAGTGAGAGACTGAAACTCCAGCCATACACACCAGCTAACACCCAAGCATGCTTACAAGTATTTTGCCCCCTTCAAAATGTCCTGGAGAGGGTGGGCATGGTTGCTTATCGCCTGGAGCTTTCACCTGACACTAGAACTCATCATGTTTTTCGTATCTCCCAGCTCAAACCATCTGTTGTAGATTACTGTACTACTTTCCAGTGTACTCTGACCTGCGAGTGACAGAAAACATCGACGATGCATCAATGACACCAGAGACGATTACTGTATTGTTAAGTTTATGACTAGTGGGCCAGTGGCCAAGACATGGCTGCAATGCGCGTGCGCTGTATCGGAGAAGAGAACTACTATAACCATTTCATTTCTGATCATACAGAACGAACAACAAAGGCGTTATCGCTGTGTGATTGCTCCATCTCAGTCCTCACGTCGACAGCAACCGCCACGGGGCGTAGCATAGAGAGGTACAGCATATTTGAAAATTCTGACAGAAAAAGGTGTGGCTATGAAAAAGATGATTTTTCAAAAGTGAATTCGGTCCTTAGTCTACACACACACATATACTATCCAACAACGAAGTGAATATTATCATCATCTACATATATAACCACGTCGCCAAACCTGAGAAATCAAGAAGTGTCTACTAACCAAGTACGAATGCAGAACTCCTAACAGAAGTATAGCGACTACGAGGTCGATGTCAGTCAGCATATCTGGTGGCGAAGATATATGATACACTGCAAAGTACATGTCAGTCAGAGGCACCAGCGTCCTATATGTGTTTCTGTGCTAACTGTTTTTTTTCCAGCTACAAGAAATACGGTCAGGTTTTCTCCACCGAGGTGAGACGCCCCAGCTTCTCTCTCATCTGCTCAACATTCTTCTTCCCCCACCAGAAATTTTCCCGGTCCCCTATCCTCGTCTGATCGCCCTTATCATCATCGCCATCTCTCCTTTCTGACTGGGCCTCCTGGTGTACATCAGGACCGGGCTGCTCGGTGAGGAACTGCTGCCAGAAGCCATCGTTCACCCCAGCTGCTACGTGGGGAGGCTCCTCGGCAGGTTGGTCCCTTGTCGGACCAGTTTCTGTGACAGCAGGCTCCCGATTGACATCGATCTCAGACACCTTAGTCCGTGAATCTGTACAGGGTTGGATCTGAGGGAGGCGAGGGCTCTCAGCGCAGCTAGTTGACTCTGTTAAATCGCGGGAAGAGAGCGAATCTCCCGCACCGGCCGAAGATGTATGCATTCTTGAGACAGGTGATGGCACATGGGGATCACTTTCTCTGGACGAATGGAGCTCAGTGATAACGACAGCAGATGAAGGGCCAGGGAGGCCATCATCATATGAAATATTGAACGCTTCACTCGCTTCCCGAAGGAAATTCTCCAACGAGTTCAACGAAGATTCCGTCTTGTCGAATGATTCCCTGCAAGCTGGTGGGTTGGTGATGAAGCCCCCATGCACAACCTGGTTCCCCTCAGCATTTGAATCTTGGTAGAGAGAGATAGGTACTGGTAGTCTCCTTTTCTTTCCGTGATGATCAGGTTGCTGCACAGAGCTAGAGAAAGATCCTGGTGCCTGTACAATATCCCTGACATAAGCCATCAGATTCTTCTGCCGATCCTCCAAAAAGATCAACTTATCTTCTAGCTCCTGCATTCGTTTCTCTGTAACAAGTTTCTTCTGTGCATTCTTTTCAAGCTCTGAGGTCAGAGCTGCATTGTCACACTTAAGCCTTTCGATTTCCTCCTCATAATCCCTCCTTTCGGTATCTGGTAATGGTCCAGAACCCTGAGTATGCGATGAATGGCTGAATATAGGCTTACGCCTGTGTATATTTTTCAGTCGGTGCTGTTGTCCCCTAATGAAATCATCATTTGCAAACTCCCATTGTTCAGGATCAATTTTCTTAAAGCCCTACATAAGAAGAAGCAGGAAAACGATTAACACAACATCACAGAAATTTGACCCATCAAGGCTCATAAATCAAAAGTAACCATCCGAAATCATTCTGGTTTCTATTTGATTTAATTTGGGTGTGGACAAAGATGCCAATTCAACAGTGTTTACCGTTAGCAGCACTTCATTTGTCAAAAGGTACACTAATTCTGTTGGGTTTAGAAAAGGAAAAACATCTCAACAAGATAATTGAGCATATATACTAGATATATAGTGGACACATGTAATTTAAAGTTATCGCCAAGTTGTCAACACGCTATGCTATAACAAGGAAACAGTTCATTCGACCTAAGGCGATACCCTAAACAATCGTTCTACTACAAGGCTAACAAGATTCGCCCCCCAAATGCCAAATCGTGGAGTTTTGCAAAGGGGCAACAGCCATAGCTGACAGTAGCACGCCGCCACGCACCCCGGTTGATCAAAACCAAAGGTGGACAGAGAGGGAGACGGGGCGAAGAAAATGAAGGATCGTGCTGTGCGGTGGGGGCTTACGTAGGTGTTCAGTTGCCGCACGAAGCTGGAGAAGTTGTTGTGCTTGAAGTACTTGGGGAGCAGATCCCTGCAGAACTCGGCCTGGTTGGCGACGACGAAGCTGGTCCCCAGCGGCGTCCACGCCACCACGGCGTCCGTGGCCGGGTCGTCCACCATCTCGTACGTCTTGCTCAGGAAGGGCGGCAGCGATGACGCGCCCTCCATCCCTCTCCAGACCACCGCGTCCTCCTCCTCAGGCTGCGGCGCGGCGCATGGGAGGTGGCTCAGGCTGGTTGCTCGGGTTTGGTTGGTTGGTGGCCGGGGGAAGGGAAAATTTTCTGCCGTTCGGAATCGGATCGATGGAGATTTCCAGAAGACCAGATTGCTGCGTGGGCCTCGACCTCGAGCGGGAGCCGGAGACGGAGCCGGGCGGCGTCCGCCCCCGTCCGTCAGTGCGCGGTGGTTTCTGGTCGGGTCGGGTTAGGTAAGCAGTGACGCGTTCAGGCGCTGCGGCTTGTGGACAGGACAGGACACTGGAGGCGATGGGCCTCGGGCCGAGTGGTTGGTTGGATTTGGATACCTCTTCCCGTTCTTCCCTTGACTTCGCCAGCGGGCTGACTTCCTCGAGATTTCCACCTCTAGCAGATGTCGCCTGGCCGTCAGATCTGACGGATTTTTATATCTATTTACTAATAAAGAATGAATCAACCTATAAAGTTATTCTAAATCAAATTATTTTAAATTTAATCAATTTACAAAAACATTAATATTTACACATCAAATTTATATCATTGAATTATAATTTTATAATATACTACTTTAGGGTCAGAAATGTTCCCTATAAAGTTAATCAAACTGCTAATAGTTTACCTTAAAAAAATTTAAAAGTCAATTTATTTTAAGACGGAGCGAGTATTATTGAGGTGTTTGGTTTGATGAATCACTCTATCCAAAATAAAGTGGTGCATTATGGGTCTATTCCTCAAATTTGGTGTGATGACTCCTGTTGGACACCAAAATGAGCGGACGGTCCGGCCCTTAGGCCCGGACAGTCCGAGTGTCCCGAGATTAGATTAACTCGGATGTTGTCGGGAACCATAATTAGGGGTACCCTCAAGACGCCTAATTCTCAGCTGGTAACCCCCATCAGCATAAAGCTGCAAAGGCCTGATGGGTTTGATTAAGTCAGGGATCAGTCCATACGAGTGACTTGACCTCGCCACGCCCGAGCCTAGCCTCGGGCGAGGGCAGCCGACCCTAAGATGACTCCGTCTCGCCTGAGGTCTCCTCTTTCACGGCAGACGCATCTCCGGCTCGCCCTAGGCCCCGCCTCCGATAAGGAGAAACCCTGACTAAATCACCGCACCAACCGACCGAGTCACCGGGGCGTTTAACGCAAAAGGTAAGACCGACGGGTGACCAGACTCCGCCAGTGGTGCCATAGGAGACTCCGCCCGACCCAGGGCTCGGACTCGGGCCAAGGCCCCGGAAGACGGCGAACTCCGCTCCGCCCGACCCAGGGCTCGGACTCGGGCTAAGGCCCCGGAAGACGGCGAACTCCGCTCCGCCCGACCCAGGGCTCGGACTCGGGCTAAGGCCCCGGAAGACGGCGAACTCCGCTCCGCCCGACCCAGGGCTCGGACTCAGGCTAAGGCCTCGGAAGACGGCGAACTCCGCTCCGCCCGACCCAGGGCTCGGACTCAGGCTAAGGCCTCGGAAGACGGCGAACTCCGCTCCGCCCGACCCAGGGCTCGGACTCGGGCTAAGGCCCCGGAAGACGGCGACCTCCGCCTCGCCCGACCCAGGGCTCGGACTCCGCTTCGGCCTCTGCCGAATAACCTCCGCCTCGCCCGACCCCGGGCTCGGACTCTGTCTCTGTCTTGCAGGACGGACTCAGCCTCAGCCTCGGAGGAGCCTCCACGACGCCCGACCTAGGACACGAGACCGCCACGTCAACAGAAAGCGTCATCATCACCCTGCCCTGAGCCGACTTGGGTCGCAGAGAACAAGACCGGCGTCCCATCTGGCCAGCTATGCCAGATAGGCCATGATAGCGCCCCGCTAGATCATGACGACGGCGGCTCCCAGCTCCCTTACGAAAGCAGGAGAACGTCAGCAAGGACCCAGCCACCTCGACAGCTGTCCCCCCGTCCGGCTCCGTTACTCCTCCAACAGCCACGACGCCACACCAACAGGGTGCCACGATCTCTCCGGCTGCCACCTGGGCATGTACATAGGGCGCTAGCTCTCCCTCGCTAGACACGTAGCACCTTGCTACACCCCCATCTTGTACACCTGGACCCTCTCCTTACGACTATAAAAGGAAGGGCCAGGGCCTTCTTAGAGAAGGTTGGCCTCACGGGGACGAAAGGCAGAGGCAGGCGCTCTCTCGGGGCCGCTCTCTCCCTTCACCTCGTGCGGACGCTTGTAACCCCCTACTGCAAGCGCACCCGACCTGGGCGCGGGACGAACACGAAGGCCGCGGGAATTTCTCCGACTCCCTCACGACCCGGCTCCGGCCACCGACTCTCTCTCTCTCTCTGTTCCCCCCTTCGCGCTCGCTCCACGCGCTCGACCCATCTGGGCTGGGGCACGCGGCACTCTCACTCGTCGGCTCGGGGACCCCCCGGTCTCGGAACGCCGACAGTTGGCGCGCCAGGTAGGGGCCCGCTGCGTGTTGACGTTCGATTTCCCGTCAAGCTCCAGATGGGCAGTCCCCAACAACCTCTTCAACCCGGGACGGTGCTCCGTTTCGGGAACCTCGAGTTCATGTCCCTCGATGGCGACTACGACATGATACTCCTTCCACCGCCGCGCGACGGCGACCTCGCTGGCGGACAGTCTGCCTGCCGGCGGCGGAGTCGACGACGTCTTTCCCACGATGGGGAAGGACAACGTACGAGCTCGCCCCATCCCCTCCTTCGCCATCGGAGGAGGAGGAGGCGGGGCAACCGGGGCCGAGCGGGAGGCCGCGCTCCGACGGCTGTCGAGCAAATCGACATCCCCGGTGCCCCAGCGGAGGACACGCCAAGCGTTGCCCTCGCGTTCGAGGCAAACGCGAGCGCCATCCCCCCGCAACACGTCGACCCCGAGCAAGTGGACGACGCCAGCGCGCTCACGGAGGGCATGCAGGACGTCGCCCTCGTACCCAAGACGACGGCGCGGTCAGCCCCCGACACGACTTCATCGCTCCTCGTCGGCAAAAAGGTAACGACTGCTCCCCGTCTTTCGTTATTTCGACTTGACCTCATCCCGCCTGGCGACTTCGCTTTGGCGGGCGCTCACATTGAGGCGAGTGCAACCTCTCTGGGGTTTCCTGTGCGGTCGCCTTGGGACCGATTGACGGGTGTCTCGACCTACGGACCCTCTGGGTCCGAGGAAGACGACGACCCCAGCATCTGCTGGGATTTCTCCGGATCTGGCAACCCTAGTGCCATGCGGGACTTCATGACCGCATGTGACTACTGCCTCTCCGACTGTTCCGACGGCAGCCGCAGCCTTGGCGACAAGGACTGCGGCCCGAGTCGCGAATGTTTCCACATCGAGCTAGGGGATCCCTCCGGAGGCGGCTGTCTCGGCATGCCGGAGGATGGTGATCCCCCTAGGCCAGCGCCTCGCGCCGACATCCCGCGGGAGCTAGCTGTGGTCCCCGTTCCGGCGGGGGGTCGCGACCCACAGCTCGAGCAAGTCCGCGGGGCGCAGGCCGGGTTCGATGAAGGAGCAGGAGCGCTCGAGGCAATCCGCCAGAACATCGGGCAGGTATGGGCGAGCCAACCCCCGGCCGGAGGAATACGTCACCTGCCCCAAGGTCTCCAGCACCGCATCGCCAACGATGCCAGGGACAAACCGCCACCCGCATCTGGCGGGACTGGCCAGGACCTGGTCGCTGCAGCAATGCTCCTCCGTGCGATGCCGGAGTCATCAACCACCGAGGGACGGCGAATCCAGGGAGAACTCAAGCATCTCCTGGAAGGCGCTGCGGCCCAGCGGGCCGAGAGCTCTGCCTCCCGCAGGCAGGGATACCCCTCGGAACCTCGTGCCGCGACTTCCCGACTCACGCGGGAAGCCTCGGCCTTCACCGGGCGCACGCGCAACACCGCGCCTGCGGCCCCGGGCCACCTCGGCGTCGAGCACCCTCATCGCGACCGTCGGGCACGCCTCGACGAAAGGGTGCGTCGAGGCTACCACCCCAGGCGTGGGGGACATTACGACAGCGGGGAGGATCAAAGTCCCTCGCCCGAACCACCCGGTCCGCAGGTCTTTAGCCGAGCCATTCGGCGGGCGCCGTTTCCGCCCCGATTCCGACCCCCGACTACTATCACGAAGTACTCGGGGGAAACGAGACCGGAATTGTGGCTTGCGGATTACCGCCTGGCCTGTCAGCTGGGTGGGACGGACGATGACAACCTCATCATCCGGAACCTCCCCCTGTTTCTCTCCGACACCGCTCGTGCCTGGTTGGAGCACCTGCCCCCGGGGCAGATTTCCAACTGGGAGGATTTGGTCCAGGCTTTCGCCGGGAACTTCCAGGGCACGTACGTGCGCCCCGGGAATTCCTGGGACCTCCGAAGCTGCCGGCAACTGCCGGGAGAGTCCCTTCGGGACTACATCCGGCGGTTCTCGAAGCAACGCACCGAGCTGCCCAACATCACCGACTCCGATGTCATCGGCGCGTTCCTCGCCGGCACCACCTGCCGCGACCTGGTGAGCAAGCTGGGTCGCAAGACCCCCACCAGGGCAAGCGAGCTGATGGACATCGCCACCAAGTTCGCCTCCGGCCAGGAGGCGGTGGAGGCCATCTTCCGAAAGGACAAGCAGCCCCAGGGCCGCCCGTCGGAAGATGCTCCCGAGGCGTCCACTCCGCGCGGCGCCAAGAAGAGAGGCAGGCGGAAGTCGCAAGCGAAGCGCGACGTTCCCGATGCGGACCTTGTCGCCGCCGCCGAGCGCAGGAACCCTCGGAAGCCCCCCGGAGGTGCTAACCTCTTCGACAAGGCACTCAAGGAGACGTGCCCCTACCATCAGGGGCCCGTCAAGCATACTCTCGAAGAGTGCGTCATGCTTCGGCGTCACTTCCATCGGGCCGGGCCACCCGCAGAGGGTGGCAAGGCTCGCGACGACGACAAAAGGGAGGATCGCCAAGCAGGAGAGTTCCCAGAGGTCCGCGATTGCTTCATGATCTACGGAGGGCATGCGGCAAACGCCTCGGCTCGGCATCGTAAGCAAGAGCGTCGGGAGGTCTGCTCGGTGAAGGTGGCGGCGCCAGTCTATCTAGACTGGTCCGACAAGCCCATCACCTTCGACCGAGACGACCACCCCGACCACGTGCCGAGCCCGGGGAAGTACCCGCTCGTCGTCGATCCTGTCATCGGCGACGTCAGGCTCACCAAGGTCCTGATGGATGGAGGCAGCTGCCTCAACATCATCTACGCCGAGACCCTCAGGCTCCTGTGCGTCGACCTGTCGTCTGTCCGAGCAGGCGCTGCGCCATTCCACGGGATCATTCCCGGGAAGCGCGTCCAGCCCCTCGGACAGCTCGACCTCCCTGTCTGCTTCGGAACACCCTCCAACTTCCGAAGGGAGACATTGACGTTCGAGGTGGTCGGGTTCCGAGGAACCTACCATGCAGTGTTGGGAAGGCCATGCTACGCGAAGTTCATGGCCATCCCCAACTACACCTACCTGAAGCTCAAGATGCCGGGCCCCAACGGGGTCATCACCGTCGGCCCCACGTACAAACACGCCTTCGAATGCGATGTGGAGTGCGTGGAGTACGCTGAGGCCCTCGCCGAGTCCGAGGCCCTCATTGCCGACCTGGAAAGCCTCTCCCGGGAGGTGCCGGACGTGAAGCGGCATGCCGGCAACTTCGAGCCAGCAGAGACGGTTAAGGCCGTCCCTCTCGACCCCAGTGGCGACACCTCCAAGCAGATTCGGATCGGTTCCGGGCTCGACCCCAAATAGGAAACAGTGCTCGTCGACTTTCTCCGCGCAAACGCCGATGTTTTCGCGTGGAGTCCCTCGGACATGCCCGGCATACCGAGGGAAGTCGCCGAGCACTCGCTGGATATTCGGGCCGGAGCCCGACCGGTCAGACAACCTCTGCGCCGATTCGACGAGGAAAGGCGCAGGGTGATAGGCGAGGAGGTCCACAAGCTGATGGCAGCAGGGTTTATCAAAGAGGTATTCCATCCCGAATGGCTTGCCAACCCTGTGCTTGTGAGGAAAAAAGGGGGGAAGTGGCGGATGTGTGTAGACTACACTGGTCTCAACAAAGCATGTCCGAAGGTCCCCTACCCTCTACCTCGCATCGATCAAATCGTGGACTCCACTGCAGGGTGCGAAACCCTGTCTTTCCTTGATGCTTACTCAGGGTATCATCAAATCAAGATGAAAGAGTCCGACCAGCTCGCGACTTCTTTCATCACGCCCTTCGGCATGTATTGTTACATCACAATGCCGTTCGGTTTGAGGAACGCGGGTGCAACGTACCAGCGGTGCATGAACCATGTGTTCGGCGAACACATTGGTCGCACGGTCGAGGCCTACGTCGATGACATCGTAGTCAAGACGAGGAAAGCCTCCGACCTTCTCTCCGACCTCGAACTGACATTCCGGTGTCTCAAGGCGAAGGGCGTCAAGCTCAATCCCGAGAAGTGCGTCTTCGGGGTGCCCCGAGGCATGCTCTTGGGATTCATCGTCTCCGAGCGGGGCATCGAAGCCAACCCGGAGAAGATCGCAGCGATCACAAACATGGGGCCCATCAAAGACTTAAAAGGCGTACAGAGGGTCATGGGATGCCTCGCGGCCTTGAGCCGTTTCATCTCGCGCCTCGGCGAAAGAGGCCTGCCCCTGTACCGCCTCTTAAGGAAGGCCGAGTGCTTCACTTGGACTCCCGAGGCCGAGGAAGCCCTCGGGAGCCTGAAGGCACTCCTCACACAGGCGCCCATCTTGGTACCCCCCAACTGATGGAGAAACCCTCCTGGTCTACGTCGCCGCAACCACTCAGGTGGTCAGCGCCGCGATCGTGGTCGAAAGGCAGGAAGAGGGGCATGCTTTGCCCGTTCAGAGGCCAGTTTACTTCGTCAGCGAAGTACTGTCCGAGACCAAGATCCGCTACCCACAAGTCCAGAAGCTGCTATACGCTGTGATCCTGACGAGGCGAAAGCTGCGACATTACTTCGAGTCCCATCCGGTGACTGTGGTGTCATCCTTCCCCCTGGGGGAGATCATCCAGTGCCGAGAAGCCTCGGGGCGGATCGCGAAGTGGGCGGTGGAAATCATGGGCAAGGCAATCTCGTTCGCCCCTCGGAAGGCCATCAAGTCCCAGGTACTGGCGGATTTCGTAGCCGAATGGGTCGATACCCAGTTGCCAACGGCTCCGATCCAGCCAGAGCTCTGGACCATGTTTTTCGACGGGTCGCTGATGAAGACGGGAGCTGGCGCGGGCCTGCTTTTCGTCTCGCCCCTCGGAAAACACCTGCGCTATGTGCTCCGCCTCCATTTCCCGGCGTCCAACAATGTGGCTGAGTACGAGGCTCTGATCAACGGACTGCGAATCGCCATCGAGCTAGGGGTCCGACGCCTCGATGCGCGCGGCGACTCGCAGCTCGTCATCGACCAAGTCATGAAGAACTCCCACTGCCGTGACCCGAAGATGGAGGCCTACTGTGAAGAGGTTCGACGCCTGGAAGACAAGTTCTACGGGCTCGAACTTAACCACATCGCCCGGCGCTACAACGAGACTGCGGACGAGCTGGCGAAGATAGCCTCGGGGCGAACGACGGTTCCCCCAGACGTCTTCGCCCGGGATCTGCACCAACCCTCCGTCAAGATAGGCGACGCGCCCGAGCCCGAGGCACCCTCGGCCTCGACCGAGGTAACCTCGGCCCATCCCGAGCCGTCCTCGGCTCAATCCGAGGAACCCTCGGAGCCCGAGGGCGAAGCGCTGCACGTCGAGGGGGAGCAGAACGGGGTCGTGCCAGATCAAGATTGGAAGACCCCGTACCTGCAATATCTCCGCCGAGGAGAACTGCCCCTCGACCGAGCCGAGGCTCGGCGGGTAGCGCGACGAGCAAAATCGTTCGTCCTGCTGGGCGATGAGAAGGAGCTCTACCACCGCAGCCCCTCGGGCATCCTCCAGCGATGCATCACCATCGCCGAGGGTCAGGACCTCCTGCAGGAAATACACTCGGGGGCTTGCGGTCATCATGCAGCACCTCGAACCCTCGTTGGGAATGCTTTCCGCCAAGGCTTCTACTGGCCGACGGCGGTGGCTGACGCCACTAGAATTGTCCGCGCCTGCGAAGGGTGCCAATTCTATGCGAAGCAGACCCACCTGCCCGCTCAGGCTCTGCAGACGATACCCATCACCTGGCCCTTCGCTGTGTGGGGTCTGGACCTCGTCGGCCCACTGCAGAAGGCGCCCGGGGGCTACACGCACCTGCTGGTCGCCATCGACAAATTCTCCAAGTGGATCGAGGTCCGACCCCTAAACAGCATCAGGTCCGAGCAGGCGGTGGCGTTCTTCACCAACATCATCCATCGCTTCGGGGTCCCGAACTCCATCATCACCGACAATGGCACCCAGTTCACCGGCAAAAAATTCTTGGATTTTTGCGAAGATCACAACATCCGGGTGGACTGGGCCGCCGTAGCTCACCCCATGTCGAATGGGCAAGTGGAACGTGCCAATGGCATGATTCTACAAGGGCTCAAGCCTCGGATTTACAACAACCTCAACAAGTTCGGCAAGCGATGGATGAAGGAACTCCCCTCGGTGGTCTGGAGCCTGAGGACGACTCCAAGCCGAGCCACGGGTTTCACGCCGTTCTTCCTGGTCTACGGGGCCGAGGCAATCCTGCCCACGGACCTGGAATACGGCTCCCCGAGGACGAGGGCTTACAACGAAGAAAGCAACCAAGCCAGCCGAGAAGACTCGCTGGACCAGCTGGACGAGGCTCGGGACAGGGCCTTACTACACTCGGCGCGGTATCAGCAGTCCCCGCGACGCTACCACGCCCGAGGGGTCCGACCCCGAGAACTCCAGGTGGGCGATCTGGTACTTCGGCTGCGGCAAGACGCCCGAGGGAGGCACAAGCTAACGCCCCCCTGCGAGGGGCCGTTCATCATCGCCAAAGTTCTGAAACCCGGAACGTACAAGCTGGCCAACAGTCAAGGCGAGGTCTACGGCAACGCTTGGAACATCCAACAGCTACGTCGCTTCTACCCTTAAGATGTTTCCAAGTTGTTCATATACCTCGCACCCACGCAAAGTTTAGTCAACAAGGAAGGGTCGGCCTCGCCTCGGCAAAGCCCGACCCTCCCTCGGGGGCTAAAAGGGGGTTAACCCCCTCTGCGTCAGAATTTTCCTCGAACAAAAAACCTCTTTCACCAGAACATCTTTCGTGCTTTTTGACTACTTCGGAAAGTGGGTCCTGGAAACGACGGGGTACACGTAAGCAGTCAAGGCTGACCGAGCCGAGGGACTCCTACGCCTCCGGGATACGGATACCTCACTCATCACCTTCTGCGATAAGTAACTGGCGCTCGGATAAAGTGACTCCGCGGATCGAATGAGTCTTTACGTACGGAAGCTCTTCTGTTGAAGCAGGTTCTTCGAGCCTTCTCGACCGAGTCGGTGACAGGGCCTCATGGATGGGTAAAAGTACGCGTAAGCGGCGAGGCCGACCGAGCCGAGGGACTCCCACGCCTCCGGGATACGGATACCTCACTCATCACCTCCCGCGAGAAGCAACTCTTGCTCGCACTAACATCCCTGCTACCGACAAAAAGTCCAGATACTCGAAACAAGAGGAAAAGAGACACAGCTTTATAACGCGACAAGGGTGTGTGTTCTGGCCTCAACGGCCGCACAAGGCCCACGCTACAAGACGATCTGACCCTGCAGGCGCGGATCTTGACACTGGAAGAGGGCGACGACACCCTCGGCATCAGCAGCACCTTCGGCAAGGCCCGATCTAGCCTCGGGCGGCGACGCGGCCCGAGGGCCTCCGCTCCGAAGGACGATGTCGTCACCGCGCTCGAGCATTCTCTGCCAGAGACTTCCCCGAGAACCCGGCCCGAGCAGACGGCTCGGCCGGCCACCTCCGGGGCCTCGGCCGACCACCTTCCGAGGGCGCCAGCTCGGTCCGAGGCCTCGGCTAATCAGCTCCGACGTCGATCCTGCCGACAGACAACTCGGCTAGGCTCCGGCCGACCAGGTTCCATTTCCGAGCCAACAACGCCTCTGCTTGTGCTGATATCGCTACCCCTGGCCTCGGCTCATCGAAGAGCGGCCGAGGGGTCTCTTTAACTAAGCTAGAGGAGCCTCGGACAACAGGTCCGACCGAGCCGAGGGATTCCTACGCCTCCGGGATACGGATACCTCACTCGTCACCTGGACACGGGGCGACTCATGCTTGGTGAAGCGATTCAGACAATCGACAGGCAAGTCTTATTGCTCAGAAATGAGGAAAAAACACGGCCCTGCGCCGGAGCTACATACATGTTCAGGCCCCGAAAGCCGAAAATGAACAAAAAACCCGGCACTCGAAGTGCCATTACAAACGGAACTCTGGTTCCCCCTCCGCAGGTACGAACAACCCCACTCGATGGGGGTAGGCCTGCGGGGCAACAGAAGACCACGCGTCGTTCAACTGGCGCGCCGGGCGCTGCATGCGAACCGCTGCGCCTCTCGCTCCACCACCGCACCTCCTCGATTGCGGAACCGATACCGCGACTCGAGGCCGCCCAGCCTGCGATCCAGCGGCGCCAGCCTGGCGCAGCGATCAAACACGGTCAAAAATGGGCCGGCAGTAATGACGGTGGCAGGCGCGCGAGGGCAGCAGTCACGCCATCGGCCAGGCTCACGTCCCATCCGGAGGCAGCAAGAGAACCCCTTCTTACGGCGTGAAGACGACGCGCCCGTGACCCGTACCTCGAACGGCTCGCGCACGCGCAACGGCAACCTCGCCAACTACTCACCCCGGCGCATTAACTCCGCGGCGAAATAGGTGACGTTTCTGGCAGGGGCAGCTGGCGACGCTTCGCCTCCGCCAAAACGTCCACGCCGAAAAAGGTACGCCACGAAGTTCAATTTCGAATCCTTTTTCCCTTTTCCTTCTTTCTCTATCTCTTGCAACAGGGACCGAGAAGGGGGATAACCCCAAAGGGATCCTTCCCCGTGAAGGAGCTAGGCTCCGAGCCTCCCTACTGATCAGGGGTTCGAAGGCTGGCCCCCCGAAGGGTTCAACAGCCGCCTCAGATCGCGTGGGCCCGACACCCACTACTGGTCAGGGGTTCGAAGGTCGGCCCCCGAAAGGTTCCACGACCGCCTCAGGCTACTCG
Source organism: Zea luxurians (assembly GCA_029449295.1). Taxonomy (NCBI): domain Eukaryota; kingdom Viridiplantae; phylum Streptophyta; class Magnoliopsida; order Poales; family Poaceae; genus Zea; species Zea luxurians. The sequence goes on along the minus strand of JAOPSE010000129.1, from coordinate 4,467,708 downwards.
GGCTCCGTGCCCCCTACTGATCAGGGGTTCGAAGGCTGGCCCGTCGAAGGGTTCACAGTCGCCTCAGACGCCGAGCGAGGGATGACCAGGGGTACGTTCGATACATAACCAAGGCTCGGGCTGCGCTCCCGAGGTACCCTAGGACATTTCCGAGACCAGCGGGAACGACTCTGTAACGGAATCCCATCGGAGGGAGGCAACGAGCCCTCGGACCCCGTCGCCAGGGGACCGGGTCCGGCAGATCACCCGCAGGTACTTTTGGGCGTGCCTCCGGGCCCCTAGCCGACCCCTAACGAACGGGGCACGGACGTCCACTCGGATTACCCGATCGCAGCTCACCGGAGACACCATGTTCGGTGCCCATCGAGGGTAACATGGCGCACTCCCCCCCTCCTCCTTGCGGAAAGGCGACGTAGGGGCGTATATAAAAAGTCGAGTCTGTCCCTGATCATCCTCTCGCTCCGTGCGAGGGCTCGGGGGCTGCTCTCGCAAACCCGGCTCCGGCCGAACCGTTGACAGCGTCAACATACCAGCCCGAGAACTTGGGCCCTGACAGTGCACCTGGGTTACGCCCTGCTCGCATGAGGGAACCACCAGACCAGCCGAGGCATTGCGCGAGGCATTAAGACCTCGAAGGAGTGAAACCACTCCTCCGAGGCCTCGGGGGCTACACCCGGCGGGTGCGCTCGCGCGCACCCACCGGAACAAAGTACCTCCGAGAAAGGCTGGTCCCCTTGCAAAAAAGTGCGATGCAAGCCTCCAAGCGAGTGTTAACACTCTCTTCGAGGCTCGGGGGCTACTGTCGGGGACCATAATTAGGGGTACCCTCAAGACGCCTAATTCTCAGCTGGTAACCCCCATCAGCATAAAGCTGCAAAGGCCTGATGGGTTTGATTAAGTCAGGGATCAGTCCATACGAGTGACTTGACCTCGCCACGCCCGAGCCTAGCCTCGGGCGAGGGCAGCCGACCCTAAGATGACTCCGTCTCGCCTGAGGTCTCCTCTTTCACGGCAGACGCATCTCCGGCTCGCCCTAGGCCCCGCCTCCGATAAGGAGAAACCCTGACTAAATCACCGCACCAACCGACCGAGTCACCGGGGCGTTTAACGCAAAAGGTAAGACCGACGGGTGACCAGACTCCGCCAGTGGTGCCATAGGAGACTCCGCCCGACCCAGGGCTCGGACTCGGGCCAAGGCCCCGGAAGACGGCGAACTCCGCTCCGCCCGATCCAGGGCTCGGACTCGGGCTAAGGCCCCGGAAGACGGCGAACTCCGCTCCGCCCGACCCAGGGCTCGGACTCGGGCTAAGGCCCCGGAAGACGGCGAACTCCGCTCCGCCCGACCCAGGGCTCGGACTCAGGCTAAGGCCTCGGAAGACGGCGAACTCCGCTCCGCCCGACCCAGGGCTCGGACTCAGGCTAAGGCCTCGGAAGACGGCGAACTCCGCTCCGCCCGACCCAGGGCTCGGACTCGGGCTAAGGCCCCGGAAGACGGCGACCTCCGCCTCGCCCGACCCAGGGCTCGGACTCCGCTTCGGCCTCTGCCGAATAACCTCCGCCTCGCCCGACCCCGGGCTCGGACTCTGTCTCTGTCTTGCAGGACGGACTCAGCCTCAGCCTCGGAGGAGCCTCTGTAACACCCGGTTTTAAAGAACAAAGCCGGGTGCATCTCATACATGCGCCAAGAAGACAACATATATAATAACAGAGTGTATAGAGATAAATGTCATAAAACATCAGAGTATTTATTACATAGCGGAAGTCTTATTACAAAATAAAGATAAACATAAAACGAACTAAGGATCGATGGCGCCAATGTCGACTGAGAAACGCCACCTAGATCAGATCGAACTCCTCGGTGTTAGGCAGCTCCTCTTCAACAACATGTTCTTCTCCTGTGGGGGGGGGGTGTGAGACAGCAAGGGTGAGCTCACATACGATCATAGCTCAACAAGTCGTGGGGAATAATGTGGCATGAACTCACCAAAGGCGGGAGTTCATGAAGTGTAAGGCTGATCAATGAAATAAAGGCTAAGGCTGAGCATTGCTTTTATAAGTTGGTCAAAATTTTATTAGCAATTACTAAGTGTAAGTAAATACCAAACCATAGTAGTAATAAAGAACAGTAATAATAAAATAATCCCAAATGCGATGACATGACAAATTGAATTTAAGTTCCATATTTAATCATGTGAGGGTCCGAGCCGCTCATGACCGTGAGCACGGCTAGTATACTAGTTTTACACTCTGCAGAGGTTGCGCATCTTTACCCACAAGTCGTGTATCCCATGTCGCCTGGGTTTGCAAGGCCCTTAGACACTACCGAGGTGAATGGCTAGGGATCCACTACGAGGCCTTTACAAAGTTCCACTAGCTTCCGAAAACCCGCTACAGTTTATGGGAAGATCCAGTAAAGGGTTCCTAGCTGATAGCCATCGCAGCAAAATCAACTAGGGACCTCCCCGCACTGACCTCTCCCCTACTGCCCTTGCCCCTTTCGGGTAAGGTAGTCTTCCACTAGCTTTCCTAATTAATCAGCCAAGGGCATCCCATACTACCCTTGTGGTAGCACTGTTTTCCCGGGTGGTCGCTCCATGTTCCCATTAATTTAATGATCTTAGCATGAACAACAATAATAACAAAATAATAACAGAATAATCATGAATAATGAATCTCCATACCCAATCCACATAAAGCAATAGCAAGTACTACCCAAAAATATTCCAGGGGTGAACAAGGTATAGAGGTAATCAAAACTGGGGTACATAAAGGTTCCCATCAAAATTAACCTATGCAGATCATTAAAATTAATAAGAACATGGCTGGGAAAAGTAAGTGATCAAGGGCACAACTTGCCTGTAATGAGCTCCTGCTCAGCTATCTCTACTTGCTGAACCTCAGTTTCCACAGTAGCTTGCTCGTCTACTCGCATCAACACAATACATACATAGTATAGCCAAAATCAACATCACACCAAACAGATGAATGAAATATTCAGTAAAAATCTACACATTAAAATAAACTCATAGGAACTGGAATCACTAAATTTGGAGTTATAGAATTTAAGTTATGAATTTCTTAAGATTTAAGGTGATTATAATAGGATTAGATGATAAATTAATTTTCTAACAGAGTTCATGTCAAAACAGTGATTCTAAATGATAGAGAATATTATTACAAAATTTTAGGAATTGGAATGACTCAATTTGGAGCCAAGATGAATTTTCTATGCATTTTACAAGTTTCTAGATTTGTTTTTGTATTAAAAATGAATTTTAATATTAACTTCTCTGTTTTTAATACCCTCTGGACTGGGCGTCAAATTCCAGAAAGCACAGGGGGTCTGGCGTAATTTATCCTAGACACAGAGAACAGTGACAAATGGACGGCGGGTTGATTCTAAAATATTCCAGGGGCTTTTTAACAAAGTATACCCGCGAAGGGGTATAGACAATTTCTGGCCGTTGGATCGACGTCGAGCGGCAGAGATTAGATCTTATCTATTATGAAACGCTACGCGCTGACGCCCCTTGGATCAGAGACCGACGATCCCGATTTTAAGTAGCCAAGGCCCTGTCGGATCCGCCCGATCGTGATCCAAGGGCCAACGTTGATCCGCGCTACGCTACGTCCCAGATTACATCCGCACCGTACAGCAGCGAATCAACGGTTCCCTCCACTTCGCCCCTACATCTAATCGTGGCCGTTAGTCATGGGATCAACGGTCGACGCCGCGTCCCCTTCCTCGAGCTGAGGCACGGCGGTGCTTCCTCGCACGGCGGTGAGGCCGCCGGGATTTCGAATCCGGCCGTCCCGAGCACCAATCAGCAATTAATTCGCGCCACACAAAGTAGACGACACCCTAAACCCGATCCCCCAATCAATTTTAGCCGACACCAAGTGTCCGACTCGGTGCACGGCGCACTGCGGCGGCGCCATGGCCGGATAGCGGACCCAGGGGGTAAAACTACACCATACTTCAATTCGATAGCGCATAGCCTAAAGGAAGGGATGATGGATACGATGGCGACTCACCAGTGGCCAGCCGAGGTAAGGTGATGCCCGTCCACGAAGCTTGGCGGTCCGGCGGGTATTTTCCGCCACGGTGAGCAATTGACGAGCAATCGACGCCCCTTCGCGGAAGAAGACGCCACACCCACGATCGTGCGATCCTCCCTGACCACCTCCCGCTTCCAATCGACAGCAGGATCCGGTAAACCGTGGCGAATCGAGCACGGCCGCGAGCCCTCTTCTCTCACCCACGATTATGCGTTTCACGAGCTCTGGTCACTACGGCGAGGCGAGTAGGGAAGAGGTGGTGGTCACGAGAACCCCATTTAATCCCCTGGAGTCCAAGTCGGGCAGAGGAGAAGAGGAGGTGGCCCGCCATTGTCGCGCGGGTGGTTGAACGCGTCCGCGCGGAGCTCGGCGAAGCTGTTAGCACACGACCCGGCGCGTCGGTCCCACGTGTAAGCGACACCATGCGGCGTGTGGATGAGGAGTGGGCCCGGCTTGTCAATCATACACGGTCAGCGCGCCATCGCACTACCGTTACTGGCAGAGGGGCCCCGCGGAGCAGTGACCAAGGACGCGCGAGCAGAGAAGTCTGGGCGAGGCGCGGCGCAAGGGGAACTGACAGGTGGGGTAGGGGTGTCGGCGCCAAGGATGGCTTGGGCTGCGCGGTGAGGCTCCCCTGGGTGGGCCGAATTGGAGTCTGCCGGCCCAGGTAAGGTTTTCTCCTTTTTCTTTTTATTTTTCTGTTTTCTTTCTTCATTTTCAAACCAAATTTAACTTAGTTCAAACTTTTGTGGATCCTCTTTCATAAACTCTATTTTTGCATCTAAAAATAGCAAGCCTGAAGATATTTGTGTATACATTTTATTTATTTTTCCATATATCTTCTCTTTTCCTTATTTTCAAAACTCTAATTTCAAACTTAGGGTTTAATCAAACTTCAAATAATTATTACCTTATTATCTTATCCTCATGGTTTTATTTAATGCACAAACACATAAAACTCCAACAAATGCACTTTTCCTTTATTTTAGAATAATTGTTTTATTTAGTCACTCTCAATTACATAGGTGCTCTTTTTATGATGCAAATGAAACACACAAAATGAGAAGCTTTCTCTCTATTACTCTTGGTATACAACTTGAGTATTACAAATCCTACCCCCCTTAAAAATAATCTCGTCCTCGAGATTTAAGAAGAACTAGAGAAAAGGTGGGGAAAATCTATACGAAGCTCTTCTTCTCTTTCCCAAGTTGCTTCATCTTCACCATGGTGACTCCATTGCACTTTGCACATCTTTGTAACCTTATTCCTCGTAACTCGAGTCAAAGTATCCAAAATCTTGATGGGGTACTCAGCATAAGTCAAATCCTCTTGAACACTAAGGTCTTCCATTGGTAACTGTTCTTCAGGCACTCTGAGACATTTCTTTAGCTGAGATACATGAAAGACATCATGTACATCTAACAGATGATCGGGTAACTCCAATTGATATGCAACCTCTCCCACTCGCTTTAAGATTAAGAAGGGTCCAATAAAGCGAGGGGACAACTTTCCTTTGACTTTGAACCTTCTCATGCCCCGGAGTGGTGACACCTTCAAATAGACATAATCTCCCTCCTTAAACTCAAGCAGTCTTCTCCGGGTATCAGCATAACTTTTCTGCCTGGACTGTGCAGTTCTCAAATTCTCCCTTATTTGCTGAACTTGTTCCTCTGCTTCTTGTATAATCTCAGGCCCAAACAATTGCCTTTCTCCAGTTTGATTCCAATACAAGGGAGTCCTGCACTTTCTGCCATATAAAGCCTCAAACGGTGACATCTTCAAACTGGCCTGATAGCTATTATTATATGAGAACTCCGCATACGGTAGACTCTTATCCCAACTTCCACCATGCTTAAGAGCACAAGCTCTTAACATATCTTCCAGTACTTGGTTAGTCCTCTCAGTTTGCCCATCAGTCTGGGGATGGTAAGCCGAACTAAAATTCAATCTCGTATCCAATGACTCGTGCAACTGCTTCCAATATCGAGAGGTAAACTGTGATCCTCGATCTGACACAATCTTCTTTGGCACACCATGCAAGCATACAATCCGTGCCATGTACAACTCTGCCAACTTAGCTCCTGAATAAGTGGTCTTCACTGGAATAAAGTGGGCTACCTTAGTTAGCCTGTCCACAATCACCCATATAGAATCATATCCAGCCGACGTGCGGGGTAATCCAACAATGAAGTCCATGCCAATCTCTTCCCATTTCCACTCAGGTATCTTCAGTGGGTGCAATAGTCCAGCTGGCCTCTGGTGTTCAGCTTTAACTCTTTGGCATACATCGCACATAGCCACATGTGCAGCCACATCTCTCTTTAGTCCATACCACCAATACTTTTGCTTCAAATCCTGATACATCTTAGTGCTTCCTGGGTGGATAGAATAAACTGAATCATGTGCCTCCTTCAATATGGTTTCCCGAAGACTATCAATATCGGGAACACAGATCCGATTCTTGAACCATATCGTGCCTTGCTCATCCTCTGTGAACTCCGGGCCTCTACCTTCAGTAATAAGATCCTTGATCTCCTGAATCTTAGCATCACCAATCTGACCTTTACGAATTTCTTGCTCCAAGGTAGGTTCCAATTCAATGGTGACTCCTGCCGTATGTGTAACAATTCCCAGGTTGAGTCTCTCAAAATCCTTTGCTAATTCATCAGGTAGCTGAACAACGAAAGCGGAGTGAACATGCTCCTTCCGACTCAAGGCATCTGCAACCAAATTCGCCTTGCCTGGGTGATAGTGAATCTCCAAATCATAATCCTTGATGAGCTCCAACCAACGACGTTGCCTAAGATTGAGATCCTTCTGAGTGAATATATACTTCAAACTCTTATGATCCGTATATACTTGGCACCTAGTCCCCATAATGTAGTGTCTCCAAATCTTAAGTGCATGCACAACGGCAGCTAATTCCAAATCATGAGTGGGGTAGTTCAATTCATGCTTCCTCAACTGACGAGATGCATAGGCAATCACATGACCATCTTGCATAAGCACACATCCAAGTCCTTGGCCACATGCATCACAATAAATGTCAAATCCCTTCTGCAGATCTGGCATAATCAATACTGGGGGTGACATCAATCTCTCCTTCAACTGATCAAAGCTTTCTTGGCATTTCTCATCCCACTTAAATTCTTTTCCTTTCTCCAATAGCGATGTCATCGGCTTGGCAATCTTAGAGAAGCCTTCAATAAATCTCCGATAATATCCTGCGAGTCCCAAGAAACTCCGAATCTCCGTAACTGTAGTGGGCACCCTCCACTCCATAATCTCCTTCACTTTAGCAGGATCCACTGCTATTCCTCCATTAGAAATAATATGACCAAGAAATGGCACTTCGCCAATCCAAAACTCGCACTTGCTGAACTTAGCATAGAGTTGATTATCTCGTAGCTTCTGTAGCACCAACCTTAGATGTTCTTCATGGTCACTCTCATTCTTAGAATAGATAAGAATATCGTCGATGAATACCACGACGAATCTGTCCAAATATTCCATAAACACTTTGTTCATCAAATTCATGAAATAAGCCGGTGCATTGGTCAATCCAAATGACATAACAGTAAACTCATATAATCCATATCGAGTCGAGAAGGCCGTCTTGGGAATATCCGATGGTCTAATCCTCATCTGATGGTAACCGGATCGGAGATCAATCTTCGAAAATACTCTTGCTCCTCGCATCTGATCAAATAAATCCTCAATACGGGGCAACGGATACTTGTTCTTCACCGTAACATCATTAAGAGATCTATAATCCACACACATCCGTTGCGATCCATCCTTCTTCTGCACAAATAACACAGGTGCTCCCCAAGGTGAGGAACTTGGACGAATATACCCCGCCTCTTGTAACTCCGTCAACTGCTTCTTCAATTCCTTCAACTCCTCTACGGACATTCTATATGGCCGTTTAGAAATAGGGGCGGTTCCAGGTAAGAGATCAATAACAAACTCAACTTCTCTATCGGGTGGCATCCCTGGTAACTCCTCTGGAAAGACGTCCGGAAAATCTCTAACCACCCGGATGTTGTCACCAACAAACTCCTCAGGCATAAAGAACATTGCACGCATGGATGAGGAGGTTACTGCAATATTGACTTGAAATCTTTCTCCCTTAGTGGTAGTGAGCTCTACGGTACCCCTACCACAGGCTATAACGGCCTTTGCCTTCCTTAGCCATGACATTCCAAGGATCAGATCTATACTGCTTGACTCTAATATTATAGCAGTAGCTCCAAAATCTCTACCCATAATAGTCAATGTCAATCTACGTGTCATTTGATTTGCCTCAACAGGCCCTTTAGGTGTAATTACTATCAGGGGTTTTCTCATATTTAGCAGTGGTATTTCATTTGTGTTGGCATAACGAGCAGACATGAATGAATGTGTAGCACCAGAATCAAATAATATTGTTGCAGGAATTGCATTAACATAAAACATACCAATCACGAGGTCCCCACCATCAGGAGTATCATCAACGCTGACTTGATTCACCCTGGCTATAGAATATCCCTTGCCAGGGGTCTGTTGCTTGTTCTGAACTGGAGTAGTAGCAATCCTCTGTGGGCAGACATTTGCATAATGACCAATCTTCCCACACTTGAAACATTGAGTGCCCGGACTCTGTCCTGCAAACTTTGTCGGGGTGCCCGTGGGAGTAGCCTGTCGAGGAGGTGGAGTCCTCAGTGGTGATTGCTGAACTGGGCGTGGTCCTCCTGGTCGAGTCGGTGTACCCTGTGGTGAACTGTAGCGAGGACGAACGCTGCTGCTTCCTTGTCCTTGAGATATGGCCTTTCTCTTCAAATCTCCCAGTTGAACACGCTTGTGTTCAATAGCCAGAGCCTTATCCAACAGTCTCTGAAATGATGGAAATGTGTGTGCCACTAGAGCATACTGCAGTGGTCCATTAAGTCCTTCAATGAAATGCTCCTGCTTCCTCTCATCCTCAGCAACTTCCTCTGGAGCATATCTGGATAACTGAATAAACTTGTCGCGGTACTCGCTGACTGACATACTTCCTTGCTTCAGCGACAGAAACTCCTTCTTCTTAATCTTTATCATACCAGCTGGAATATGGTAGTTCCTGAACTGCGTACTGAACTCTGCCCAAGTAATAGTGTCTGCAGCATCATGGGCAGCAGTATAAGAATCCCACCAGTCAGCAGCAGGACCAGTCAGACGTCCAGAAGCATATAGGACCTTCTCCCGATCAGTGCATTGTGCAATATTCAGCATCTTCTCAATTGACTTCAACCAATCGTCTGCATCAAGTGGATCTGGCGAGCTGGCGAAGGTCGGTGGTTTGTGACTCATAAACTCCCGGTGCTTGTCACGAGGTGGAACTGGTGGTGGTGGTGGAGGCAGTGGCACTTGTTGCTGCTGTTGCTGTTGTTGAAGCTGTTGTTGCGCCCTCCTTTCCTGGCGTATCTCATCTCGCTCCTGGCGCAACTCCTGTCGTATATTCTCTCTTTCTTGACGCATCTCCTGGCGTTCTTGCTGCATCTGAGCACGCATATCAGCCATGGTGTCTGCCATCTGCTGCATCACCGCCATCTGAGCAGCAACCAGTGGGTCAACCCCGCCTGGTGGAGGATTGGGAGGATTCATCCCTGCAGGTTGTGGCTGAGGTTGTCTTCGAGTGTGTTGGTTAGGAGGCAAGTCAATTCCACCACCCCTCCTGGTATTGACCATCTGAGTTAGATACATATGGTAAGAAAGAGCAGTAGACAAGGCAGTAATTACAATCATGTTACTTTGGGGGATTTATTAGCTAAGCAGATTAATATTTCAACTACTATAGCTAATTCAATACCTTATGTTGGTACATGCTAAGATGTCCATCTATACTATTCCAATCAATCAAAGAAGCAAATCAGGCATTGATCATCAGAACAATCAACCAATATTTTTAATAGAGAAAATAGTTTTAATTTTGTCTTAGGCTTCCTATCTCTTAAAAATGTCATAGGGGTAGGGATTCCAAGGTGTGAAATCCATCTTGTCTCAGAGTAGAATAGGTAAGAATGATCAGAGTAGATCAGTAGAGGGTGAGACAGGATCAAGATAAGTGTAGAAAGAATCAGAGTAAGGTGAGTGTAGAATGAATCAGAATGAGATAAGTAGGTAAAGGTTTGTCCAGTCTATCTAGGTTTCGTCCTACAGTCAACATTTCCTCTGATACCACTTCTGTAACACCCGGTTTTAAAGAACAAAGCCGGGTGCATCTCATACATGCGCCAAGAAGACAACATATATAATAACAGAGTGTATAGAGATAAATGTCATAAAACATCAGAGTATTTATTACATAGCGGAAGTCTTATTACAAAATAAAGATAAACATAAAACGAACTAAGGATCGATGGCGCCAATGTCGACTGAGAAACGCCACCTAGATCAGATCGAACTCCTCGGTGTTAGGCAGCTCCTCTTCAACAACCTGTTCTTCTCCTGTGGGGGGGGGTGTGAGACAGCAAGGGTGAGCTCACATACGATCATAGCTCAACAAGTCGTGGGGAATAATGTGGCATGAACTCACCAAAGGTGGGAGTTCATGAAGTGTAAGGCTGATCAATGAAATAAAGGCTAAGGCTGAGCATTGCTTTTATAAGTTGGTCAAAATTTTATTAGCAATTACTAAGTGTAAGTAAATACCAAACCATAGTAGTAATAAAGAACAGTAATAATAAAATAATCCCAAATGCGATGACATGACAAATTGAATTTAAGTTCCATATTTAATCATGTGAGGGTCCGAGCCGCTCATGACCGTGAGCACGGCTAGTATACTAGTTTTACACTCTGCAGAGGTTGCGCATCTTTACCCACAAGTCGTGTATCCCATGTCGCCTGGGTTTGCAAGGCCCTTAGACACTACCGAGGTGAATGGCTAGGGATCCACTACGAGGCCTTTACAAAGTTCCACTAGCTTCCGAAAACCCGCTACAGTTTATGGGAAGATCCAGTAAAGGGTTCCTAGCTGATAGCCATCGCAGCAAAATCAACTAGGGACCTCCCCGCACTGACCTCTCCCCTACTGCCCTTGCCCCTTTCGGGTAAGGTAGTCTTCCACTAGCTTTCCTAATTAATCAGCCAAGGGCATCCCATACTACCCTTGTGGTAGCACTGTTTTCCCGGGTGGTCGCTCCATGTTCCCATTAATTTAATGATCTTAGCATGAACAACAATAATAACAAAATAATAACAGAATAATCATGAATAATGAATCTCCATACCCAATCCACATAAAGCAATAGCAAGTACTACCCAAAAATATTCCAGGGGTGAACAAGGTATAGAGGTAATCAAAACTGGGGTACATAAAGGTTCCCATCAAAATTAACCTATGCAGATCATTAAAATTAATAAGAACATGGCTGGGAAAAGTAAGTGATCAAGGGCACAACTTGCCTGTAATGAGCTCCTGCTCAGCTATCTCTACTTGCTGAACCTCAGTTTCCACAGTAGCTTGCTCGTCTACTCGCATCAACACAATACATACATAGTATAGCCAAAATCAACATCACACCAAACAGATGAATGAAATATTCAGTAAAAATCTACACATTAAAATAAACTCATAGGAACTGGAATCACTAAATTTGGAGTTATAGAATTTAAGTTATGAATTTCTTAAGATTTAAGGTGATTATAATAGGATTAGATGATAAATTAATTTTCTAACAGAGTTCATGTCAAAACAGTGATTCTAAATGATAGAGAATATTATTACAAAATTTTAGGAATTGGAATGACTCAATTTGGAGCCAAGATGAATTTTCTATGCATTTTACAAGTTTCTAGATTTGTTTTTGTATTAAAAATGAATTTTAATATTAACTTCTCTGTTTTTAATACCCTCTGGACTGGGCGTCAAATTCCAGAAAGCACAGGGGGTCTGGCGTAATTTATCCTAGACACAGAGAACAGTGACAAATGGACGGCGGGTTGATTCTAAAATATTCCAGGGGCTTTTTAACAAAGTATACCCGCGAAGGGGTATAGACAATTTCTGGCCGTTGGATCGACGTCGAGCGGCAGAGATTAGATCTTATCTATTATGAAACGCTACGCGCTGACGCCCCTTGGATCAGAGACCGACGATCCCGATTTTAAGTAGCCAAGGCCCTGTCGGATCCGCCCGATCGTGATCCAAGGGCCAACGTTGATCCGCGCTACGCTACGTCCCAGATTACATCCGCACCGTACAGCAGCGAATCAACGGTTCCCTCCACTTCGCCCCTACATCTAATCGTGGCCGTTAGTCATGGGATCAACGGTCGACGCCGCGTCCCCTTCCTCGAGCCGAGGCACGGCGGTGCTTCCTCGCACGGCGGTGAGGCCGCCGGGATTTCGAATCCGGCCGTCCCGAGCACCAATCAGCAATTAATTCGCGCCACACAAAGTAGACGACACCCTAAACCCGATCCCCCAATCAATTTTAGCCGACACCAAGTGTCCGACTCGGTGCACGGCGCACTGCGGCGGCGCCATGGCCGGATAGCGGACCCAGGGGGTAAAACTACACCATACTTCAATTCGATAGCGCATAGCCTAAAGGAAGGGATGATGGATACGATGGCGACTCACCAGTGGCCAGCCGAGGTAAGGTGATGCCCGTCCACGAAGCTTGGCGGTCCGGCGGGTATTTTCCGCCACGGTGAGCAATTGACGAGCAATCGACGCCCCTTCGCGGAAGAAGACGCCACACCCACGATCGTGCGATCCTCCCTGACCACCTCCCGCTTCCAATCGACAGCAGGATCCGGTAAACCGTGGCGAATCGAGCACGGCCGCGAGCCCTCTTCTCTCACCCACGATTATGCGTTTCACGAGCTCTGGTCACTACGGCGAGGCGAGTAGGGAAGAGGTGGTGGTCACGAGAACCCCATTTAATCCCCTGGAGTCCAAGTCGGGCAGAGGAGAAGAGGAGGTGGCCCGCCATTGTCGCGCGGGTGGTTGAACGCGTCCGCGCGGAGCTCGGCGAAGCTGTTAGCACACGACCCGGCGCGTCGGTCCCACGTGTAAGCGACACCATGCGGCGTGTGGATGAGGAGTGGGCCCGGCTTGTCAATCATACACGGTCAGCGCGCCATCGCACTACCGTTACTGGCAGAGGGGCCCCGCGGAGCAGTGACCAAGGACGCGCGAGCGGAGAAGTCTGGGCGAGGCGCGGCGCAAGGGGAACTGACAGGTGGGGTAGGGGTGTCGGCGCCAAGGATGGCTTGGGCTGCGCGGTGAGGCTCCCCTGGGTGGGCCGAATTGGAGTCTGCCGGCCCAGGTAAGGTTTTCTCCTTTTTCTTTTTATTTTTCTGTTTTCTTTCTTCATTTTCAAACCAAATTTAACTTAGTTCAAACTTTTGTGGATCCTCTTTCATAAACTCTATTTTTGCATCTAAAAATAGCAAGCCTGAAGATATTTGTGTATACATTTTATTTATTTTTCCATATATCTTCTCTTTTCCTTATTTTCAAAACTCTAATTTCAAACTTAGGGTTTAATCAAACTTCAAATAATTATTACCTTATTATCTTATCCTCATGGTTTTATTTAATGCACAAACACATAAAACTCCAACAAATGCACTTTTCCTTTATTTTAGAATAATTGTTTTATTTAGTCACTCTCAATTACATAGGTGCTCTTTTTATGATGCAAATGAAACACACAAAATGAGAAGCTTTCTCTCTATTACTCTTGGTATACAACTTGAGTATTACAGCCTCCACGACGCCCGACCTAGGACACGAGACCGCCACGTCAACAGAAAGCGTCATCATCACCCTGCCCTGAGCCGACTTGGGTCGCAGAGAACAAGACCGGCGTCCCATCTGGCCAGCTATGCCAGATAGGCCATGATAGCGCCCCGCTAGATCATGACGACGGCGGCTCCCAGCTCCCTTACGAAAGCAGGAGAACGTCAGCAAGGACCCAGCCACCTCGACAGCTGTCCCCCCGTCCGGCTCCGTTACTCCTCCAACAGCCACGACGCCACACCAACAGGGTGCCACGATCTCTCCGGCTGCCACCTGGGCATGTACATAGGGCGCTAGCTCTCCCTCGCTAGACACGTAGCACCTTGCTACACCCCCATCTTGTACACCTGGACCCTCTCCTTACGACTATAAAAGGAAGGGCCAGGGCCTTCTTAGAGAAGGTTGGCCTCACGGGGACGAAAGGCAGAGGCAGGCGCTCTCTCGGGGCCGCTCTCTCCCTTCACCTCGTGCGGACGCTTGTAACCCCCTACTGCAAGCGCACCCGACCTGGGCGCGGGACGAACACGAAGGCCGCGGGAATTTCTCCGACTCCCTCACGACCCGGCTCCGGCCACCGACTCTCTCTCTCTCTCTGTTCCCCCCTTCGCGCTCGCTCCACGCGCTCGACCCATCTGGGCTGGGGCACGCGGCACTCTCACTCGTCGGCTCGGGGACCCCCCGGTCTCGGAACGTCGACAGATGTTTATCCTTATCTCATGCGTGGTTATCCATATAATCACGTGGGAGTTTGTTGGCTATCTCTTAGGAAAAGGTCCAGACCTCATCCCCTATAAATATAAACGGGTACGGACGATTGAGAACCCCCGAACACATTCCAATCGAACCAATTACTTTACTTACTTTTTCTGCCCTAGGAGTAGATGTAGCGTAGTTCTAGTTGTAGTCTTCCACATATCCACTTCCACCCCTATTCGACTCTACGTCGTCTAGATCCGTCTTGGGTGGCCTGCCGATCCCAAGACGACCCTAGAATCTCACCCCTCTCAGGGGGCAAGATCTAGTTGTCCATCCAAGACCTCTTCCTTGAATTGATCTCTTAATTCCTAAGCGACTCCACGTCGTCTGGGACACCCCGGGTGACCTGTCGACCCGGAGCACCTTAAGATCTTTTCCCCCCAAGGGACGAGATCTAGATTCCAGCAAGGAGGAGGAAGACGACCCTGTCCCCAGGCCGCGGACCATCCGGCCCAGAGCTGCGGACCGTCCGGTGTGACGCAGGGAAGACACCGCTCTTGCGCCCAGGTCGCGGACCGTCCGGCCCAAGGCCGCGAACCGTCCGCGCCGCCGTAGAGGGCACCGCCAGGCGGTACACCACCTAGTGATCGGCGCTGCCCAGATCGGCGCCAACATACTTTTTGGCGACTCCGCTGGGGAAGAAGTTGCAGATCTACAAAATCAGGCTTACATGGCCGATTCTAAAGATCTCAACGGTGCTTCTCCAAACAACAACACAAGGCTGACTAATTTATCGGCCGCTGAGCATAAAAGATTAGAAGATGACAAGAAGAAAATAGACGAGGAGGCCCACCGATAAAAGGATCAGGTGCTCAAGGTGGCGGATAAGTGGTACCTCTCGCACTTCAGGGTAGACTGCCACCAGAAGACCGTCCAAGAGAGGGAGATAAACGCCGAGTATATGTTAGCCGTGCTGCAACAGCTCCCCACGATAGGTGATGCCAGGTCAGCCGATGATATTCCATCTATTAAAATTTCTTTTGATAATTGGATTAAAAGTATCATGGAGGATATAGAGAGGATGGCACATGCATTAGGAAAAACTCACATGTCTAATTTTTTATCACATAAATTAGGCGCTAAAACAATTGCGCTAAACACATCGACGACAAATGGGTTTCCCCAGCCATATTCTGGTATGCCGATGGACTCATATCCAGGACAACCGTCACCACCATCTTTGCTAAATGGTGAGTCAACCTTGAGCACGGCCGGACCGTCCGCACACAATCGCGGACCGTCCGGCCCTCCGTCAGACCGTCCGGCACCCTACGCCGGACAATCCAGAGTTACACATAGCCCACCACAAGGGTCACAGGTGTTGCCTGACATGACTGGACATTCCGAGGATAGTACCGGACCGTTCGATCCACCCGCAGACCGTCCGACTGTGCAGGTCGGACCGTCCGGAACACCAGAAGTCACCTATGATCCACCTAGTGCGGAAGGCCGGCATAAATATAACTGGCCACCCAAGCCCCAAGAACCAAAAAGTCACATGTCCCTGAACTTGTTTGGCCCACTAAGACCAAACCTTCTGTTCGCTCTCACCCGCACTCGACACAAAAGGAAAAGGTTAAGTTCACATTTAATATTACTAAGTGTGATAAAATATTTGATGAGTTGCTTAAACATGGTAATATTAAATTATCACATATAATTCCTCCGGTTGAAGAATTAAAAGGGCGTATATATTGTAAATGGCATGGCTCCTTTCTTCATAACACCAATGATTGTGCTGTCTTTCGTCGGCAAATACAATCAGCTATAAACGAAGGCCGGTTGAGGTTTCAAAAGGAGGTGAGGATTGACAGGCCACCTGTCCCTGCCACCACATTAGAGCCGACAAGCAAAAAAGTCATAGTTCGGCCCTGTGCGGCCGATAAAAGCAAAGATAAAAATATCGTCATTGGTGATCCCCGCACACCAAATATATCACGCAGAATGGTTACTCAGAAGACTACGGACAAAAGTGAGAGCACCTAGAGGGGGGGGGGGTGAATAGGTGATCCTGTAAAAACTTAAAACTTATAGCCACAAAACTTGGTTAAGTGTTAGAGAGATAATACCAAGTGACTATAAAGCGATCTCTTGCGAATCACAACAATTACACAAAAAGCAATCACAAGAGACACGCGAGTTATCCCGTGGTTCAGCCAAGTACAACACTTGCCTACTCCACGTTGTGGCGTCCCAATGGACGAGGGTTGCACTCAACCCCTTTCAAGTGATCCAAAGATCAACTTGAATACACAATGTTTTTCTTTCTTTCTTTCACTATATCCCGTTTGCGAGGAATCTCCACAACTTGGAGCCTCTCGCCCTTACAATTTGATGATCACAAAGAAGCACGGATGTAAGGGAGGGAAAAGCAACACACATAAGACTCAAAGCAAGAGACAAACACGCACACTAGTCACAACTTGAGCTCTAAGTTCACACACGGAGTTCTCAACTCAAGATGAGCTCAAATTGCTATCACAACGAATCAAACGCGCTAGAATGAAGTCTTGGTGCTTAGAGATGATCAAAGAATGCTGGGTGTACTCCTCCATGTGCCTAGGGGTCCCTTTTATAGCCTCGAGGCAGCTAGGAGCCGTTGAAGGCATTCCAAGAAGGCAATTCTTGCCTTCTGTCGGGTGGCGCACCGGACAGTCCGGTGCACCACCGGACAACCACTGTTCACTGTCAGGTGCAGATTGCTTTCCTAAATTGGTGCAGCCGACCATTGAAGATTTGGAGCCGTTGGCGCACCGGACACTGTCCGGTGCACACCGGACAGTCCGATGCCCCCATCAGACCGTTGGCTCGGCCACGCGTCACGCATGGATTGCACGGCCGACCGTTGGCTTACCGGACAGTCCGGTGCACCACCGGACAGTCAGGTGAATTTTAGCCATACGCCGCCGACGAATTCCCGAGAGCGGCCAGTTGACAGACGCCAGCCTGGTGCATCGGACACTGTCCGGTGCACCACCGGACAGTCCGGTGCACCAGACTGCGCAGAGTCTTGGCTGCTCTAGCCAAGTCTTTTTCCTTTTGAATTTTATCTGATTCTAGCACTTAGACAAATATGTTAGTGCACAAAAAAATAATGTACTAAGTCTAGAATCATACCTTTGTGTTGATTTGCACTTCATCCACCATTTGGCACTTATTAATACTTAAGACAATTGTGTTGGACACTTAATCACCAAAATACTTTAGAAATGGCCCAAGGGCACATTTCCCTTTCAATCTCCCCCTTTTTGGTGATTTATGCCAACACATCAAAAAGCAACAAATAGAAGTGCAACATCAATGCAATTAAGAACAAGAATTGTTTTTGATTCAAATTTGGCATATTTGGATCATTCTTTGCCACCACTTGGTTTGTTTTCAAAATCAAACTCAATTTCCTATCTCTAAGTCAAACACACTTGTTTAGGCATAAAGAGAGGTACTGAAAGTCGCCTAGAGGGGGGGGGGGTGAATAGGGCGAAACTAAAATTTACAAAGTTAATCACAACTACAAGCAGGGTTAGCGTTAGAAATATAATCGAGTCCGAGTGAGAGGGTGTAAAAACAAATCGCAAGCAAATAAGGACTGAGACACAAGGATTTGTTTTATCGAGGTTCGGTTCTTGCAAACCTACTCCCCGTTGAGGTGGTCACAAAGACCGGGTCTCTTTCAACCCTTTCCCTCTCTCAAACAGTCACTTAGACCGAGTGAGCTTCTCTTCTCAATCACACGGGATACAAAGTCCCCGCAAGGACCACCACACAATTGGTGGCTCTTGCTTCGGTTACAAGTGAGTGATTCACAATAAAGAATGAGAAAGAAAAGAAGCAATCCAAGCGCAAGAGCTCAAATGAACACAAGTCACTCTCTCACTAGTCACTATTGATTGGAATTGAACTAGAGACTTGGGAGAGGATTTGATCTCTTTGATTGTGTCTAGAATTGAATGCTATAGCTCTTGTAAGGTGTAGAAGTTGGAAAACTTGGATGCAATTGAATGTGGGGTGGTTGGGGTATTTATAGCCCCAACCACCAAAATGTGGCCGTTGAAAGTCTGCTGTCGCATGGCGCACCGGACACTGTCCGGTGCGCCAGCCACGTCAGCCAGCCGTTGGGGTTCGACCATTGGAGCTCTGACTTGTGGGGCCTCTGGGCTGTCCGGTGGTGCACCGAACAAGTCCTGTAGACTGTCCGGTGCGCCAGCTGCGCGTGTTCTGACCTCTGCGCGCACAGGCGCGCATTAAATGCGTTGCAGTCGACCGTTGCGCTTGAAGTAGCCGTTGCTCCGCTGGCACACCATACAGTCCGGTGCGCCACCGGACACTGTCCGGTGCATTCACCGGACGGTCCAGTGAATTATAGCGGAGCAGCCTCCATTTTCCCAAAGGTAGCGAGTTCAGCTTCGATTTCCCTGGTGCACCGGACACTGTCCAGTGGCACACCGAACAGTCCGGTGCGCCAGACCAGGGTGCCTTTGGGATTTCTTTAGCTCTCTTTATTTGAACCCATCTTTGGTCTTTTTATTGGCTTGTTGTGAACCTTTGGCACCTGTAGAGCTTATAGACTAGAGCAAACTAGTTAGTCCAATTATTTGTGTTGGGCAATTCAACCACCAAAATCAATTAGGAAAAGGTGTAAGCCTATTTCCCTTTCAATCTCCCCCTTTTTGGTGATTGATGCCAACACAAACCAAAGCAAATATAGAAGTGCAGAAATGAATTAGTTTGCATAATGAAAGTGCAAAGGTTGCTTGGAATGAAACCAATAAATATTACTTACTAGATGCGCATGGATGTCTTTTCTTCTTATTAACATTTTGGACCACGCTTGCACCACATATTTTGTTTTGTAAAAAGTTTTGGAAATTCTTTTCGAAGTTCTTTTGCAAATAGTCAAAGGTAAATGAATAAGATTTTGAGAAGCATTTTCAAGTTTTGAAATTTTCTCCCCTTGTTTCAAATGCTTTTCCTTTGACTAAACAAAACTCCCCCTTAATGAAATCCTCCTCTTAGTGTTCAAGAGGGTTTTAAATATTAATTTTGAAGAGGGTATACCAATTTGAAATTGTATCAAAATAAGATACCAATTGAAAAAACTTCACCAATTAATAGACTCCATACCAAATAAAAGACTATATTTTTGAAATTGGTGGTGGTGCGGTCCTTTTGCTTTGGGCTAATACTCTCTCCCCCTTTGGCATGAATCGCCAAAAACGGATGCTTGAGTGAAATATAAGCCCTTTTTAAACTACTCTTTCCCCCTTTGGATGGAAGTATAGAAGTGAAGATTATACCAAAGTTGGAGAGTTGTGCGGAGCGACGACGAAGGATGAATGATTCGATGGAGCGGAGTGGAAGCCTTGTCTTCGCCGAAGACTCCTTTTCCCTTTCAATCTATGACTTAGCATGAAATGGACTTGAAACCACATTAGTCATAGCATATGAAAGAGATGATCAAAGGTATATATATGAGTTATGTATGCAAGACATCAATAAAAATTCCTAGAATCAAGAATATTTAGCTCATGCCTAAGTTTGGTAAAGGTTTGTTCATCCAATGACTTGGTAAAGATATCGGCTAATTGTTCTTTGGTGCTAACATATGCAATCTCGATATCCCCCTTTTGTTGGTGATCCCTTAAAAAATGATACCGAATGGCTATGTGTTTAGTGCGGCTATGCTCAACGGGATTATCCGCCATGCGGATTGCACTCTCATTATCACATAGAAGAGGAACTTTGGTTAATTTGTAACCATAGTCCCTAAGGGTTTGCCTCATCCAAAGTAATTGCGCGCAACA
This sequence comes from Zea luxurians, assembly GCA_029449295.1. Classification (NCBI taxonomy): domain Eukaryota; kingdom Viridiplantae; phylum Streptophyta; class Magnoliopsida; order Poales; family Poaceae; genus Zea; species Zea luxurians. The sequence continues at coordinate 4,447,318 of JAOPSE010000129.1, read as the reverse complement.
ATGGCCTGTGGCAATATACTCGGCTTCGGCGGTTGAAAGAGCCACAGAATTTTGCTTCTTTGAAGCCCAAGACACCAAGGATCTTTCCAAGAACTGGCAAGTCCCTGATGTGCTCTTTCTATTAATTTTGCACCCTGCCCAATCGGCATCGGAATAACCAATTAAATCAAATGTGGATCCCCTGGGGTACCAAAGGCCAAACTTAGAAGTATAAACTAAATATCTCAAGATTCGTTTTACGGCCCTAAGGTGAGCTTCCTTAGGATCGGCTTGGAATCTTGCACACATACATACGGAAAGCATAATATCCGGTCGTGAAGCACATAAATAGAGTAAGGAACCTATCATCGACCGGTATACCTTTTGATCTATGGATTTACCTCCCGTGTCGAGGTCGAGATGCCCATTGGTTCCCATGGGTGTCTTGATGGGCTTGACGTCCTTCATCCCAAACTTGGTTAGAATGTCTTGAATGTACTTCGTTTGGCTAATGAAGGTGCCTTCTTGAAGTTGCTTCACTTGAAACCCTAAGAAGTACTTCAACTCCCCCATCATTGACATCTCGAATTTCTGTGTCATGATCCTACTAAATTCCTCACATGTAGATTCGTTAGTAGACCCAAATATAATATCATCAACATAAATTTGGCATACAAACAAATCATTTGCAAGTGTTTTAGTAAATAAAGTAGGATCGGCCTTTCCGACTTTGAAGCCATTAGCAATAAGGAAATCTCTTAGGCATTCATACCATGCTCTTGGGGCTTGCTTGAGCCCATAAAGCGCCTTAGAGAGCCTATAGACATGGTTAGGATACTCACTATCTTCAAAGCCGGGAGGTTGCTCAACATAGACCTCCTCCTTGATTGGTCCATTGAGGAAGGCACTTTTCACGTCCATTTGGTAAAGCTTAAAGCCATGGTAAGTAGCATAGGCAAGTAAAATGCGAATTGACTCAAGCCTAGCTACGGGTGCATAGGTTTCACCAAAATCCAAACCTTCGACTTGTGAATATCCCTTGGCCACAAGTCGGGCTTTGTTCCTTGTCACCACACCATGCTCATCTTGCTTGTTGCGGAAGACCCACTTGGTTCCTACAACATTTTGGTTAGGACGTGGAACTAAATGCCATACCTCATTCCTCGTGAAGTTGTTGAGCTCCTCTTGCATCGCCATCACCCAATCCGAATCTTGAAGTGCTTCCTCTACCTTGTATGGCTCAATAGAGGAAACAAAAGAGTAATGCTCACAGAAATGTGCAACACGAGATCTAGTGGTTACCCCCTTATGAATGTCGCCGAGGATGGTGTTCACGGGGTGATCTCGTTGGATTGCTTGGTGGACTCTTGGGTGTGGCGGCCTTGGAATTTGCTCATCCTCCTTGTCTTGTTCATTTGCATCTCCCTCTTGATCATTGCTGTCATCTTGAGGTGGCTCATCTTCTTGATCTTCCTCTTCATCATTTTGAGCCTCATCCTCATCCTGAGTTGGTGGAGATGCTTGCATGGAGGAGGATGGTTGATCTTGTGCTTGAATGGGCTCTTCGGATTCCTTAGGACACACATCCTTAATGGACATGTTCCTTAGCGCGACGCACGGAGCCTCTTCATCATCTAATTCATCAAGATCAACTTGCTCTACTTGAGAGCCATTAGTCTCATCAAACACAATGTCACAAGAAACTTCAACTTGTCCAGTGGATTTGTTAAAGACTCTATATGCCCTTGTGTTTGAATCATATCCTAGTAAAAAGCCTTCTACAGCCTTAGGAGCAAATTTGGACTTTCTACCTCTTTTAACAAGTATAAAACATTTGCTACCAAAGACTCTAAAATATGAAACATTGGGCTTTTTACCGGTGAGGAGTTCGTAGGATGTCTTCTTGAGGATTCGGTGTAGATACAACCGGTTGATGGCGTAGCAAGCGGTGTTGACCGCCTCGGCCCAAAACGGATCCGAAGTCTTGTACTCATCAAGCATGGTTCTTGCCATGTCCAATAGAGTTCTATTCTTCCTCTCCACTACACCATTTTGTTGTGGCGTGTAGGGAGAAGAGAACTCATGCTTGATGCCCTCCTCCTCAAGGAAGCCTTCAATTTGTGAATTCTTGAACTCCGTCCCATTATCGCTTCTAATTTTCTTGATCCTTAAGCCGAACTCATTTTGAGCCCGTCTCAAGAATCCCTTTAAGGTCTCTTGGGTTTGAGATTTTTCCTGTAAAAAGAATACCCAAGTGAAGCGAGAATAGTCATCCACAATAACTAGACAGTACTTACTCCCGCCGATGCTTATGTAAGAAATCGAGCCGAATAGGTCCATGTGGAGGAGCTCCAGTGGTCTGTCGGTCGTTAAGATGTTCTTATGTGGATGATGGGCGCCAACTTGCTTCCTGGCTTGGCATACGCTACAAATCCTGTCTTTCTCAAAATGAACATTGGTTAGTCCTAAAATGTGTTCTCCCTTTAGAAGCTTGTGAAGATTCTTCATCCCAACATGTGCTAGTCGGTGATGCCAGAGCCAGCCCATGTTAGTCTTAGCAATTAAGCAAGTGTCGAGTTCAGCTCTATTGAAATCAACTAAGTATAGCTGACCCTCTAACACTCCCTTAAATGCTACTGAATCATCACTTCTTCTAAAGATCGTGACACCTACATCAGTGAATAGACAGTTGTAGCCCATTTTGCATAGTTGAGAAACGGAAAGCAAATTGTAATCTAATGAATCAACAAGAAAAACATTTGAAATGGAATGGTCAGGTGATATAGCAATTTTACCCAATCCTTTGACCAAACCTTGATTTCCATCCCCGAATGTGATAGCTCGTTGGGGATCTTGGTTTTTCTCGTAGGAGGAGAACATCTTCTTCTCCCCTGTCATGTGGTTCGTGCACCCGCTATCGATGATCCAACTTGAGCCCCCGGATGCATAAACCTACAAAACAAATTTAGTTCTTGTTTTTAGGTACCCAAACAGTTTTGGGTCCTTTGACATTAGATACAAGAACTTTGGGTACCCAAACACAAGTCTTTGATCACTTGTGTTTGTCCCCAACATACTTGGCAACTACTTTGCCAGATTTGTTAGTTAAAACATAAGATGCATCAAAAGTCTTAAATGAAATGCTAGGTTCATTTGATGCACTAGGAGCTTTCTTCTTAGGCAATTTAGCACGAGTTGATTGCCTAGAACTAGATGTCTCACCCTTATACATAAAAGCATGATTAGGGCCAGAGTGAGACTTCCTAGAATGAATTCTCCTAATCTTATGCTCGGGATAACCGACAGGGTACAAAATGTAACCCTCGTTATCCTGAGGCATGGGAGCCTTGCCCTTAACAAAGTTAGATAATTTTTTAGGAGGGGCATTAAGTTTGACATTGTCTCCCTTTTGGAAGCCAATGCCATCCTTGATGCCAGGGCGTCTCCCACTATAAAGCATACTACGAGCGAATTTAAATTTTTTATTTTCAAGTTCATGCTCGGCAATTTTAGCATCTAATTTTGCTATATGATCATTTTGTTGTTTAATTAAGACCATATGATCATGAATAGCATCAATATCAACATCTTTACATCTAGTGCAAATAGAAACATGCTCAATGGTAGATGTAGAGGGTTTGCAAGTTTTTAGTTCAACAATCTTAGCATGTAAAATATCATTTTCACTTCTAAGATCGGAAATGGAAGTATTGCAAACATCTAACTCTTTAGCCTTAGTAATCAATTTTTCATTTTCAAATCTAAGGCTAGCAAGAGAGGCATTCAATTTCTCAATCTTAGCAATAGAAATAGCATGATCATTTCTAAGATTGGCATATGAATCATCACAAACATTTGAATCAACCTTAGCTATCAATCTAGCATTTTCATTTCTAAGGTTGGCAATCAAATCATGACAAGTGCTTAGCTCACTAGTTAATTTTTCACATTTTTCCATTTCTAGAGCATAAGCATTCTTAACCTTAACATGCTTCTTATTTTCCTTAATTAGAAAGTCCTCTTGGCTATCCAAGAGTTCATCCTTATCATGAATAGCGCTAATCAATTCATTTAACTTTTCTTTTTGTTCCATGTTAAGGTTGGCAAAAAGGGTAAACAAATTATCCTCCTCATTACTAGAATTGTCTTCATCACTAGAGGATGCATATTTAGTGGAGGATTTAGATTTAACCTTCTTCCTTTTGCCATCCTTTGCCATGAGGCACTTGTGGCCGACGTTGGGGAAGAGAAGTCCCTTGTTGACGGCGATGTTGGCGGCGTCCTCGTCGGAGGAGGAGTCGGTGGAGCTCTCGTCGGAGTCCCACCCGCGGCACACATGGGCATCGCCGCCCTTCTTCTTGTGGTACCTCTTCTTTTCCTTTCTTCTCCCCTTCTTGTCGTCGCCCCTGTCACTGTCACTAGAAATAGGACATTTTGCTATAAAGTGACCGGGCTTACCACACTTGTAGCAAACCTTCTTGGAGCGGGGTTTGTAGTCCTTCCCCCTCCTTTGCTTGAGGATTTGTCGAAAGCTTTTGATGATTAAAGCCATATCCTCATTGTCGAGCTTTGAGGTGTCGATGGGGAGCTTACTTGGTGTAGACTCTTCCTTCTTCTCCTCCGTTGCCTTGAATGCGATGGGTTGTGCCTCGGGCGTGGAGGAGGTGCCTTGCTCGATGATTTTCTTTGAGCCTTTAATCATTAGCTCAAAGCTCACAAACTTTCCTATAACTTCCTCGGGAGACATTAGCTTGTATCTAGGATCACCTCGAATTAATTGAACTTGCATAGGGTTAAGAAAAACGAGGGATCTAAGAATAACCTTGACCATCTCATGGTCATCCCATTTTGTGCTCCCGAGGTTGCGCACTTGGTTCACCAAGGTCTTCAAGCGGTTGTACATAGCTTGCGGATCCTCCCCTTGGTGAAGCATGAAGCGACCGAGCTCCCCCTCGATCGTCTCCCGCTTGGTGATCTTGGTCACCTCGTCTCCTTCGTGCGCGGTCTTGAGCACGTCCCAAATTTCCTTTGCGCTTTTCAACCCTTACACCTTATTATACTCCTCTTGACTTAGAGAGGCGAGGAGTATAGTAGTGGCTTGGGAGTTGAAGTGGTGGATTTGGGCCACTTCGTTCGAGTCATAGTCTTCATCCCCTACGGATGGTACGTGTACACCAAACTCAACAACATTCCAAATGCTTGTGTGGAGTGAGGTTAGATGATGCCTCATTTTGTCACTCCACATATTATAATCTTCACCGTCAAAAACCGGTGGTTTGCCTAATGTAACGGAGAGTAAAGGAGTACGCTTTGAAATACGAGGGTAGCGTAGAGGAATCTTACTATACTTCTTGCGCTTATGGCGCTTAGAAGTAATGGACGGCGCGTCGGAGCCGGAGGTGGATGGCGACGAAGAATCGGTCTCGTAGTAGACCACCTTCCTCATCTTCTTTTTCTTGTCGCCACTCCGATGCGACTTGTGGGAAGAGGATTCCTTCTCCTTCCCTTTGTTGCGGGACTCTCCCGATAGAGCCTTCCCATGGCTTGTAGCAGGCTTGTCGCCGGTCACCATCTCCTTCTTGGCGTGATCTCCCGACATCACTTCGAGCGGTTAGGCTCTAATGAAGCACCAGGCTTTGATACCAATTGAAAGTCGCCTAGAGGGGGGGGGGGTGAATAGGGCGAAACTGAAATTTACAAAGTTAATCACAACTACAAGCCGGGTTAGCGTTAGAAATATAATCGAGTCCGAGCGAGAGGGTGTAAAAACAAATCGCAAGCAAATAAGGAATGAGACACAAGGATTTGTTTTTACCGAGGTTCGGTTCTTGCAAACCTACTCCCCGTTGAGGTGGTCACAAAGACCGGGTCTCTTTCAACCCTTTCCCTCTCTCAAACGGTCACTTAGACCGAGTGAGCTTCTCTTCTCAATCACACGGGACACTAAGTCCCCGCAAGGACCACCACACAATTGGTGTCTCTTGCCTCGGTTACAATTGAGTTTGTCACAAGAAAGAGTGAGGAAGAAAAGAAGCAATCCAAGCGCAAGAGCTCAAATGAACACAAGTCACTCTCTCACTAGTCACTATTGATTGGAATTGAACTAGAGACTTGGGAGAGGATTTGATCTCTTTGGTGTGTCTAGAATTGAATGCTATAGCTCTTGTAAGGTGTAGAAGTTGGAAAACTTGGATGCAATTGAATGTGGGGTGGTTGGGGTATTTATAGCCCTAACCACCAAAATGTGGCCGTTGGAAGTCTGCTGTCGCATGGCGCACGGGACAGTCCGATGCGCCACCGGACACTGTCCGGTGCACCAGCCACGTCAGCCAGCCGTTGGGGTTCGACCGTTGGAGCTCTGACTTGTGGGGCCTCTGGGCTGTCCGGTGGTGCACCGGACAAGTCCTGTAGACTGTCCGGTGCGCCAGCTGCGCGTGTTCTGACCTCTGCGCACGCAGGCGCGCATTAAATGTGTTGCAGTCGACCGTTGCGCTTGAAGTAGCCGTTGCTCCGGCACACCGGACAGTCCGGTGCGCCACCGGACACTGTCCGGTGCATTCACCGGACGGTCCGGTGAATTATAGCGGAGCGGCCTCCATTTTCCCGAAGGTAGTGAGTTCAGCTTCGGTTTCCCTGGTGCACCGGACACTGTCAGATGGTGCACCGAACACTGTCCGGTGGCACACCGGACAGTCCGGTGCGCCAGACCAGGGTGCCTTTGGGATTTCTTTAATTTTCTTTATTTGAACCCATCTTTGGTCTTTTTATTGGCTTGTTGTGAACCTTTGGCACCTGTAGAGCTTATAGACTAGAGCAAACTAGTTAGTCCAATTATTTTTGTTGGGCAATTCAACCACCAAAATCAATTAGGAAAAGGTGTAAGCCTATTTCCCTTTCACGTACTTCATGAGAAAATTTAATCAAGAGCCAAAAACTCCCCCTTTTTCCCATAATCCTATATTCTCCCCACAAGAGGCCAAATTTTGCACATAAGAGTATTTTGCCAAAACAAAAGTTCTAACTCTACTATTTTCAAAATTCTCAAGTGGTAGCTGATCCATTTGCTTTGGCCTTAATTTCTCCCCCTTTGGCATTAAGCACCAAAACGGGATCATTATTGGCCCTTAAACCCCATTGCCTCACCAAAATCTTCAATTAAGAGTAAAAAGGCAATAAGAGCATGGAAATGAACTTGGGGTAAATTACCCTCTCATCGGAGTGCAGTGGAAGTCTTGCATGGTCCAAGTTCACCTTTTCCAGACAATCCTCCTTTGAGACTAAATTAAGAACACTTAAGCACATGGTTAGTCTCAAAGAGTCAAGTTGGAGCATTTCTTCCCCTAAGTATGTGCATCATTCACACATGGACTTGTGAGGTCCGGGGATCCCTTGCATAACTTGAGTACCATAAATAAGCAATAACATGCATAAAGGAACATGATCAAAAGCATAAAACACATGTATGCTCTATATCAATCCAAGTTACGCGAATCTAAGACATTTAGCTCACTATGCAGCCTGCAAAAGGTCTTCTCATCTAAAGGCTTGGTAAAGATATCGGCTAGCTGGTTCTCGGTGCTAACATAAAACACTTCGATATCTCCCTTTTGCTAGTGGTCTCTCAAAAAGTGATGTCAGATGTCTATATGCTTTGTGCGGCTGTGTTCAACAGGATTGTCCGCTATGCGGATTGCACTCTCATTGTCACATAGGAGTGGGACTTTGCTCAGATTGTAGCCGAAGTCCCGGAGGGTTTGCCTCATCCAAAGTAGTTGCGCACAACACTGTCCTGCGGCAACATACTCGGCCTCAGCGGTGGATAGGGCAACAGAAGTTTGTTTCTTAGAACTCCACAACACCAGGGACCTTCCTAGGAATTGGCACGTCCCTGATGTACTCTTCCTATCAACCTTACATCCAGCATAGTCGGAGTCTGAGTATCCAATCAAGTCAAAGGTAGACCCCTTTGGATACCAGATCCCGAAGCAAGGTGTAACAACTAAATATCTAAGAATTCGCTTAACGGTCACAAGGTGACACTCCCTTGGGTCGGATTGAAATCTAGCACACATGCATACGCTAAGCATAATATCCGGTCTACTAGCACATAAATAAAGTAAAGACCCTATCATAGACCGGTATGCCTTTTGATCAACGGACTTACCTCCTTTGTTGAGGTCGACATTGTTGGGGACTTGTTCTCAAATGCTATGAATCAAGAACAAGGCAACACAAAAATGTTAAGTATAAATGTCCTTCGTCCGCTGAAGCATTATCTCCCCAAGGATTTAATGAGCTTCGGACAAAGGTCAGGAGTAGGTCATTACGAAGATGTGACCTTCGTAATTGTACTTGTAAAACAACGAACAATAAGAAATGAGATATAAAGTATAAAGTGTATTCGCATATTTCATCATTTGAATATATAAATATTAAAACATAATATTTGCACACATTTATACCTTCGCCTTGGCGGAAAGCAATAATTCAAACGTAATGTGTCAGAGATTATCAGATCGCGTGAACAGTAAAGAAGTACTGTTCATCTATTTATAGTCACAGGGCACAGCCTGTGAGAAATTACAATCATGCCCCTTACAAAAGATTACAATTATGACTCAGACCCTTATGGACTAAGAAGTCATTTCATCTTTAAGTCGGTTCGAACCTTTGTCTTTAGATACGTTACAGTACCGAAGCTTCATGAGCGGTAGCTTCGGTACTATGTTTAAACGGGTTTGCCGAAGGTGTTTCTTTCTGCGGGACCTTCGGCAACGAAGCATGGCCCCAACAGTAGCCCCTTCACGGTGCTAGATCGTTTTTCGTAACGAGCTTGATCCGTGAAAAAGTCTCTTAGGCTTCAGGTAGCCGAAGGTCCGAAAAACACCTTCCCTGAGCTCGTTGCCGGGAAACGATAAAACTTCCGGGCGCGGAGTAGTCCCAGCATGCATATTTACCTTCTCGGTTTTTGTGGCCCTCCGTTCAGTGGATGCGAGCGACTGTTCGTCCGGTGTAGGAGACTTGACAATTCACCTTCTTACCTGCAGCACTATATAAACAGACGAGTGGGTGTGAAGTTACCACAACATTCATTGCTATTGCATTGTTTTGCTGCCAGGAATTTAACCATAGCCGAAGCTTGACCCTTGCACTCAAACGAAGCACCACCTTGGATTCTGCTTCGTTACAAGAAGAGCTTTGGAAAAAAGGTCATTAATTTCAAAAAACTTTAGGAATTCATAATCAAATGGCTAGATTGCGTTCCACTGCCAGGATTGATCGTGAGAGAGACGAGGCCGAAGCCACTGAAACTGTTCCTATTTCTGAAGCAATGAGGCGGTCTGGGCTGGCAACATCAGAGGATATATCTGCTGCCGAAGCAAAACAAGCTGACGTTGAAGAAAATGAATCTGAGGATGAGTACGGTGCGATGCCATCTAAACCCAGCCACCTAGAGTTTGGGAAGTCTACTATTACTAAGGGTGACATGGCTAAGTTACTGAAGTTAGGCTATTTCGGTGAAGACAAAAAGAAGCTGATTCGCTTCGGGGGAGAAGAGATTACCCCGAAGCCTGAAAAAGACGAGGTAGTGGTTTAAGAGCTTCTTCAAAGCGGGGTTAAGATTTTCCCTTCATGGGATGATTGCAGATGTTTTAGAGAGATTTGGGATTCACCTTCATCAGTTAACTCCTAACGCCATTGTTAGGCTTAGTGTTTACATCTGGGCACTTTGAAGCCAGGAGGCAGAGCCACTTGCCGAAGGTTTTTGCCGGGCACACGAGCTTCATTACCAGACAAAAGCTAGAGAAGACAGGCTGCATGATAATTTTGGCTGCTACAATTTTGCATATCGGAAAGATGCCAAGTATCCAGTTATCAGCTATCGTACAAAATGGCCAGCTGGCTGGAAGAGTGAATGGTTTTATGTCAAAGTAGATGAGAAGAAGGAGAAGCTAGTTCAGAGCCCTTTGAGTTTAACCTTCGGAGAAACTAGGCCTCAATGCGTCATGGATCCAGATAGTCCATGCCAGATTGCGCTGGGCGAATTTCGGGTTGTTGCAGAGCACATTGGTACCAGGGATCTGGTCCAAGAATTCTTAGCCTTCAGAGTATTCCCAACTTTGAAGGAATGGGACATGCCGAAGCTGAAAGAGGAGAAGAAGAAGAACGAGCTTGTTCGGCTGCCTTATTATTACAAGTTTAAAAAATATTCTAAAGCACCCTGCCAAGAGTGGTTGGATACAATTGAGGTTATGTGTAACGAGATCCTTGGTAACTATTCTAAGAAAGAAGATCAGTTAATGACTGCGGCTTTCGGTACTCGTCCGAAGCGAAGAATGAATCGGGTGCTGGATGCCTTGAATTTTGATTATCCTGACTATGAGCAATTGGGCAGAGGTGCTGAAGGCCAGAAAAGAAAAAGAGTTGCCAGCGTCCTCGACAGAGAAGTTACCAAATTGGATAAAAGGACAATGAAATATTTGAGAAAAGAAAACAGAGCCCTGAGCCGAAGATATCTACTTCAAAGAAAAGGAAAGCTACGGCCCCGAAACCAAAAATGTCGGGCCAAGAGGGAGAAACTCCTGCGACGCCTTCTGCTGCCGATGTGGATGTGGAAGAAATTCTAAAGGTAATGACTGAACCTTTGCCTATCAAGCTAAGTCCGCTGGCACCACAACTGACAAAGCTTTTTCAGAAGGAAAAGGAGCCTTCGGCAATGAAAAGTCCTGCTAAACTGAAAAAACGGAGAATTATTCAAGTGGCCGATGTTATTCATCAGACACCACCGACGGCATCGGCGTCAAAAATACCAATTACTGAAGACGCCGGCACTGCCGAAGTCGCAGCCACCGGAGCCAAAGGTGCCACAGCCAAAACCGCCGAAGGTTCTAATCTAGAAACCACACTTGGTGATATTGACAACGTGTTTCTAAAAATGGCTGAGGAAGAAGCTGCTGCGGCCGCGGTGGATACAACAATTGAGAAAGGAAAAGAACAAATTGAAGATACTTTTGAAGAGGAAAACTTCAACTTTCAAGATATACTAGGGCAGGAGTTATCAGAAACTGAAAAAGAAGAACTGAAGAAAAGTGCTGTATCCTGTGGGTACAAACCAGGGGCTTTGCTGTTTGGTGGAGTCAATGAAGGGAAATTGAGATGCCTTCGAAATCGAACCGAGGCAAAGGTCGTTAGGACTTTTTCTAAGAATGTTGGCCTGCCGAAGATTGAGGCGGATCTCTACAGGTACCGGCGACAGCATATCGCCGGTAGCCTGTTCTATGCTAATTTTAAGGTAAAAATCAACTTTTTATTATTTTTTGAATTAAGATGTTTTCTAACGAAGGTTGTTTTGGCAGAGTATATTACTGAGTAAAGTGCTGAGGATGCAACAAGATCTCGAAGACGAGAAAAACAAAGCTACAATTAAGGATCTAGAAAATAAAGTTAAAGATCACGAAGCTGTTTTGGAGAAAAAGGACTCTGTCATTCAAGATTTAGAAAATAAAGTCAAAGATCGTGAAGCTACTTTAGAGAAAAAGGACTTCGTCATCCACTCTATGGAGGGTTCACTGGCAGAAGCTCAAGCCGAAATTGACAGATTAAACAGCGAATTACTCATAAAATCAGAAAAATCTGAGCAAGAAAAGACGAATCTTGAAACGAATCTCAAAACCGAAATTGAGAAGAGTTCAAATTTACAGAAATCATTGAAGGAGCTTTAGGATAAATGTTTAGACTTCGGCAACCGATGCGTGCAGCGGCTGAAGATTGTCTTTCACTCAATTGGAGCCAGCTCTGAGAAATTTACACCTTCAGTTGAAAACCTGCCAAGCACCTTTGAATATATTGAGGGCGAAGTTGATGCACTTGACGAATTTATCGCTGGGCATGCCGATTTCTGCGCCCTGTTAGCTTCTCGAGGCACAGCTACTGCTTTCCTGAAGACTGGCTGTACACACGGGAAAATTGTTAATAGGCCAAATTTCAGTTTGTCACCAGCGGATTTGATTGACATCCCCAGCCTAGCTCGAAGCATAGGAAACAGGTTTATGACTCAAATTTGGATAAACGGCGGGCGAAAAATGGCTGGTGACGAAGCTCGAAGCCACCTTAAGCTAGTGAGAAACTTATACTCGTTACTTTTACCTTCTCCTTGAACTCTGCACTTTTCTCATTTTGTTTTAACATGTACAGGATGATGAAGCTAAAGAATGATGAGCTGAAGCCTTAACAGATGCTCCGAAAGGCTTCGCTGCAGAAGATTCTAGAGAAAATTTTGTAATATGATTGTAAAGATTTTTATGTAAATTTGTGCGTACCTCATAATATATCTTTACCCCTTTGTCCGTGTATGATCTGCTTTGCTATGGACGAAATTAATTCTTTTGAGCCGAAGGCGAAAAACACCTTCCCTTCTTTGTGTTCACAACGAAGCATAAAATTGCCTCTTTTTTCCCTCTTTTCTGAAGCCTTCTCTTTCAAAGCCGAAAGAAGTTTGTATGTTATGATGATGATGATCCTATGTATGTCTAAGTGAATGTTTATGAATGCAAATGTATGATGTTATGTATCGCGCAAATGAATGTTCGAAGACGCTTACGAAATCATAATCACAACTCTTATTCCCTTGGGAATAACAAATCTTTGCCGTTTATTTTTCGGCTTCACCGCTTATTTTTCGGTGTATCAGCACTGACTTTTCGCTGTAAGCCTCCCTTAGGAGGTTCTTCGCCTTTTACTTCAGCGGAATCAGCGTTTATTTTTCGCTGCAAGCCTCCCTTAGGAGCTTCTTCGCCTTTTACTTCGGCGGAATCAGCGTTTATTTTTCGCCTGTAAGCTCTGCATTCCCTTAGGAACGACTTTTGAGCAGAAAACTTACGCTGCGCTCCCTTAGGAACGACTTTCTTTTTTTTGTAGCTTCGTCATGCTCTGCATCCCCTTAGGGACGTCTTTCGAGCTTCTCCGTGTTTTTTCTTTTTCTCGCTGCACTCGATGGTGCATGCCCCAGTTTTTACATTTACATCTTTGGGGGATACTGCTCTTGTAGAGCTGATATAAGAAAAAGAGAAATTACATGCTATGGCCCCATTAAAAACCTTTCTCCCCCTTTGGAAAGGAAAAGGGTGCCATAGGAAAAAAATAAAAATAAAAAATAAAAAAGATTACATCAGGTTACACATAATACCGCCGAAGCTCATCGGCATTCCAAGATCTAGGAATGTCATTGCCGTCCATATCCTTTAACCTGTAGGAACCGGGTCTTGACGAAGATACTACCAGAAAAGGGCCTTCCCACCTCAGCTGTAGCTTGCCCACTGTGTCTGGGTTGGCCACTCTTCGAAGCACCAAATATCCTGGCTTAATGTTCTTCAACCGAACCTTTCTATCACGCCATTTTATTGTTTCGGCCTGGTATTTATTGATGTTTTCCACAGCCTGAAGCCTGATCCCTTCTATAGCATCTTTGTCCACAGAGCAATCAACTTCATCTTTTGCCGAAGCCACTGTTCTTATTGATCCTGCCTTAGCTTCTTCTGGGGTTATTGCTTCGTCACCAAACATCAATTTGAATGGTGTAAAACCTGTTGACCTTGATATTGTTGTGTTGTGGCTCCACATCACTTTGATTAATTCGTCCGGCCACTTCCCCCTGGGCTGATTGAAGATTAACTTCATTATTCCCGTCATTATGATGCAATTGACTCTTTCGACAAGTCCATTTGACTCCGGATGCCGAACTGATGCAAAATGGATCTTCGTGCCAATTTGTTCACAAAACTCTCTAAAAGCTTCGGAATCAAACTGCGTTCCGTTGTCCACGGTAATGGCCTTTGACACTCCGAAGCGACAAACAATATTCTGCCAGAAAATTACCGTACCCGAAGTTATTGTGGCTAAAGGCTTTGCCTCAATCCATTTAGAGAAATATTCAACTGCCACTACAACATATCTTAAATTCCCTTGTGCTGGTGGAAGTGGGCCTAGCAAATCAAGGCCCCATCTTTGTAATGGCCAAGTGGGCTGTATTAATTGAGTTAGAGACGAAGGTTGTTTTTGATCTCTTGCACATTTTTGACAACCTTCGCATTTTTGGACTAATTCTGCTGCATCCGAAGCTGCCTTCGGCCAATAGAATCCTTGACGAAAAACTTTACCCAATAAAGGCCTAGATCCGATGTGAGATCCACACAGACCTGCATGTATTTCTTTCATCAGCTCTATACCTTCAGTTCTGGATAAACATTTGAGCAATGGAGAACAGACTCCACGCTTGTATAACTCCCCTTCTATTATTACATATGGACGGGCTCTTGCCGCTATTCTTTTTTGATAAGCTTCATCATCTGACAGGAAATTGCCCTGGAGAAAAGACATGATCTCAGTTCTCCAATCTTCGCTGTAAACAGGAGATATATTGAGCACTACTCTTTCAAGAAGGTCAACCGAAGGTGCTTTTATTGTTTCAAAGAAAACTTCCGAAGGTAGTGGCAGCCCCTGTGCCACTGACTTGGCTAATAGATCAGCATGTTCATTTTCTCCTCGTGGAATATTCTTAACAGAGAACCCTTCGAATGAGGCTTCAAGTCTTCAAACTGTATCCAGATATTTTTCAAGCTTCGGATCTCTTGCTTTGCAACTTTTGTCAATATGGCCAGAAATAACTTGGGAATCAGTTTTTAGGACCGCCCTTCTTATCCCCATTGCTTTCAACTTCCGAAGACCAAAAAGCAAAGCTTCATATTCAGCAATATTATTTGTACAACTAAAATCGAGTTTCACTGCGTAGCATGTTCTAACTTTAGAAGGTGCAATTAAAACGGCAGCTGCACCTGCCCCGAAGGTTCCCCAAGAACCATCGCAGAATACTGTCCAAACTTCGGCATCTTTACTTGCTTCTTCTTCCTGAGCCCCTGGCGTCCAGTCAGCAATGAAATCTGCTAACGCCTGGGACTGAATCGAAGATCTGCGCACATAATCAATGTAGAACTCATTGAGTTCCGCATCCCACTTTCCAACCCTTCCAGTAGCTTCTCTATTTCTCATAATATCCTTCAATGGCTGTGAAGAAGGAACAATTATATGGTATGCTTGAAAATAGTGCCGAAGCTTCCTGGAAGCCATCAAAACAGCATACAGCACCTTCTCCAATTCTGTATAATTTTTCTTTGATAAACTAAGGACTTCGGAGACAAAGTATATTAGGGCTTGCTTTTTGGCTTGCCCTTCAAGCTTCTCTTGGACGAGTGCCGCACTTACCGCTGAGTGCGAAGCTGCCACATATAACAACAGAGGAGCCCCTGGCGTTGGTGGAGTTAATGTTGTTAGATCTATCAAATACTGCTTCAGCTCATCGAAGGCTTTCTGCTGAACTGGTCCCCATTGAAAAACTTCGGCTAACTTCAGCACCTCAAAAAATGGTAAATTTCTCTCTGCTGATCTAGATATGAATCGATTCAGAGATGCAAGTCTCCCCGTCAGTCGCTGAGCCCCCTTTTTTGTGCTTGGTGGTTCCATTCGAAGAATAGCTTCGATTTTATTTGGATTAGCCTCAATCCCTTTTGTTGAGACTAGGCAACCAAGGAATTTCCCCTTCTTTACTCCGAAAACGCACTTTTCTGGATTCAACTTTAGACCAGCTTGTCTAAAATTGGCGAAGGTCTCCTGCAGATCAGCAATGTGATTTTCTTGCTTCATGCTTTTTACTATGATATCATCAACATAAGTTAGCACATTTCTGCCTATCTGAGAATGAAGAACCTTCGCTGTCATTCTGCTGAAGCTTCCTCCAGCATTCTTAAGCCCCTCAGGCATCCAAAGATAACAATATGTTCCACTAGGGGTTATGAAGCTGGTTTTTGGTTCATCCTCCTTCTTCATCCAAATTTGATGATAACCCGAATAACAATCTAACAGACTCATAATCTCTGATGAAGCTGCTGCATCAACTAGGGAATCTATCCTTGGTAGTGGAAACTCATCTTTCGGACAAGCCTTGTTAAGATCAGTAAAGTCAATACACATTCTCCATTTGCCATTGGCCTTTTTTACCATAACAGTGTTGGCTAGCCGTTCTGGGTATTTCACTTCTCTGATGACTCCGGCACTGAGGAGTCTTTTCACTTCATTCCGAGCACCTTCAGCCTTGTCATCAGACATCTTTCGAAACCTCTGCTTTCTGGGTCTGAAGGATGGATCAACATTGAGCGAGTGTTCAATAACATCCCTGTTGACTCCGCAGAGATCATTAGCTGGCCATGAAAAAACATCTTTGTTGTTGAACAGAAACCTTATCAAGGTTTTCTCCTATTCCTCGGACAATTGAGATCCCAAAAGCACCTTCTGCTCTGCTATGTCATCACATAAGAGCATGGTCTTCGGCTGATCGGCCGAAGCAGCTTTCTCCCTTCTGTACTTGTATTGCTCACAAGCTTCAGCTCCATCTATGTTATGGATTGCTTTTGAATCTATCCAATTTCCTTCGGCCTTCCTGACAGCTTCCTGACTTCCATGAATAGCAATGGGCCCTTGGTCCGAAGGTATCTTCATGCAAAGATATGCTGGATGAAGAATTGCTTCAAAAGCATTGAGAGTACCACGACCAATGATTGCGTTGTAAGGATACTCCATGTCAATAATATCAAACACGACTTGCTCAGTCCTTGTGTTGTTGATAAATCCGAAGGTTACCGGCATCGTGATCTTGCCAAGTGCTACAATCTGCCTTCCTTCGAAGCCACAAAGAGGATGTGTGGCATCATGGATCTTGTCTTCGGGCTCTTGCATCTGTCTGAAGGCTTTGGCAAATATAATATCCGCTGCACTGCCTGTGTCAACCAAAACATTGTGGACGAGAAATCCTTTGATAACACAAGAGATAACCATAGCATCATTATGAGGGTAATCCTTAAGCTGAAGATCCTCTTGGGAGAAGGTAATCGGAACGTGAGACCATCTTGACTTGATGAAGGGTCCTTGCACCCCTACATGCTGTACCCTTCTTTGTGCCTCCTTCTTCTGCTTCTTGTTAGCCGGCTCTGAGCATGAACCGCCTGTTATCGGGAGCACAAGCTTCGGAGCCGAAGCAACTCCAGCTTTGAACGAAGCCATCAGCTCAGCAAGTGGATGTGAGTTCACCGGAGGTGGGCGCCAATGTTGGGGACTTGTTCTCAAATGCTATGAATCAAGAACAAGGCAACACAAAAATGTTAAGTATAAATGTCCTTCGTCCGCTGAAGCATTGTCTCCCCAAGGATTTAATGAGCTTCGGACGAAGGTCAGGAGTAGGTCATTACGAAGATGTGACCTTCGTAATTGTACTTGTAAAACAACGAACAATAAGAAACGAGATATAAAGTATAAAGTGTATTCGCATATTTCATCATTTGAATATATAAATATTAAAACATAATATTTGCGCACATTTATACCTTCGCCTTGGCGGAAAGCGATAATTCAAACGTAATGTGTCAGAGATTATCAGATCGCGTGAACAATAAAGTAGTACTGTTCATCTATTTATAGTCACAGGGCACAGCCTGTGAGAAATTACAATCATGCCCCTTACAAAAGATTACAATTATGACTCAGACCCTTATGGACTAAGAAGTCATTTCATCTTTAAGTCGGTTCGAACCTTCGTCTTCAGATACGTTACAGTACCGAAGCTTCATGAGCAGTAGCTTCGGTACTATGTTTAAACGGGTTTGCCAAAGGTGTTTCTTTCTGTGGGACCTTCGGCGACGAAGCATGGCCCCAACAGACATGTCCGTCGGTTCCCATTGGAGTCTTTGCGGGCTTGGCGTCCTTCATCCCAAACCGCTTGAGCAAGATTTGCGTGTACTGTTGGTGACTTGTTCTCAAATGCTTCGGATTAAGAACAAGGCAACATAGAAAGTGTTAAATGATAAGGTCCTTCGTCCTTTGAAACATTATTTCCCTTCGGGATATAATGTGTTCCGGACGAAGGTCACAAACAATATATCTTCGTAAACGCAATAAGCTGTGACGAAGGTCATATACGTAACATAAAAAGTAATATAAGTATTTAAATTTTATCACAATGTCATTTCTATTTTATTATCATATAACAATAGAAATGACTTCAAATTACAAGTGTACCTTCGGATTGCAGGAAGACAAAAGTACAAGGATGACGCAAAAGCAAATGCCAAGTCAGCGTGAACAGTACGGGAGTACTGTTCATCTATTTATAGACGTGGGACGTAGCCCATGTAAAATTACATTCATGTCCACTACCTTTGCTAATGACTTATGGGAATCTGTTAAGGCCCAAGTGGTCTTTTCATCTTTAAGTCGGTTCCCCTTTCTGCTACCGCGACGAAGCTTTCCTGCGAACAGCTTCGGCTGTGCACCGTCCTTCGTACAGCTTGGTAATCAGCCCGTCCTCCATCTCAATCCCCCTTCGTCTGGCTTAGGCTTCGTCCTGACCGTACTCCATGTTCATAATTCTGAGTCCGAAGATACCTGTTCATATAATTCACTTGGAAAACATTGTCAAATCATGTTTTTGAGGACCTTCGGAGGACGAAGGCCCCCAACAGTAGCCCCTCGCAATATTAATTTGTTAATGATAAATTCAGATTGCGATATGGACGAAGGCCTTAAGCCGAAGGTCCGAAAAAACACCTTCCCTTTGCTAGAATAGCAAAAGTCACCGACACGCGGGACCACACAGTTTCCGTTATATCGAGTGTATAAATAAGAGCTCGCCACGATTTGTTTGGTACGCTCTCTTGCCATCTGCTCCCACTTACTAAATTTTTAGCTTTTGCGCACTAGGTTTTGCTGATCTCTTGGTTTTGAAGCTTCGGCTTTGAAAACAGTTTTTCAGTGTTTCCGAAGATGTCGGAAGATAAGAAGGTCACTGCTGAGATGAAGCTGAGTCTCGACGAAGAGAAGAACTTGGGGTTCCTTATAGCGATGGCGGAGACCAACACGGAAAAAATCACCAAGGAGATTCTGGAAGGTTTGTCTGAAGACACTGGAGACAGCGACAGTTATGATGCAGAAAGCTGTGGGGGAGAGTCCGAAGATCGACCATGGCGGCCAAGTCACACGGTTTTCGGGAAAACCACTATTAAGCAAAGTCATATTGACAATATGAGGGGGAGGTATTTTCGAGATATATCTATTGTGAGGGCTGATGCTGGAGAAAAAACTTCTCCCACTCCCGAAGAAGATGAAGTCGTAATCTTCCGAAGCTTTCTCAAGGCTGGGCTTCGATTCCCCTTGAGCAGTTTTGTTGTCGAAGTCCTGAAGACATTTCAAGTCTACCTTCATCAAATTACTCCCGAAGCTATCATGAGAATGGGGATGTTTGTCTGGGCTGCGAAAAGCCAAGGTTTAGAACCAAATGCTAAAAGCTTTTGCAACATTCATGAGTTGTTATATGAGACGAAGCCCTGGGGGAAAGAACAATATCACAACAACTTTGGGTGTTACAGCTTCGGTGCCCGCTCCGGGTCAAGCCGCCCTGTGCCAACCTTTCGGAAGAGGTGGCCCGGAGCCTGGATGACAGAGTGGTTCTATGTAAAGAATGACTTAACAGCGCAGGAAGATGTTAAGAGTATCATTATGCGCCCCATCTGGCAACGCTTCGGACTCCGAAAGCCGAAGGTTGAAATGGATGAAGCAGCCGAAGAATGCCAAAGAGCCTTCGGCGTAATCTGCTCTTATATTGGGACAAGAGACTTGGTCCAAGAGCATATTGCCTTCAGGGTGTGGCCACTTGCAGGAAAGTGGGAAATGCCGAAGGACACCATCAAAGAGTCCGACGAAGGCGGACTGGTCAGACTGAAATACACATTCAAATACGGGGATAAATTTGTTGAACCTGATGACGACTGGCTAAAAAGCATTGAAACATTAAGTGACGAACTGCTTGGGGTGTACTCGAAGGCCGAGAACACTGCATTATCGGCAGCCTTCGGAGGTCGAAAGAAGAAAAGGCTCAACCGGGTATTTGATGCAATCGGGTTTGTCTACCCTGACTACCATTATCCGGTGCTGGGCCGCAAAAGAAAAAATACTTCTCCTGCAACAGAAGTTGCGACAAGTGCTTCTAGTGAGCCAGCGCCGCAAAGAAAAAAGATGAAGGTGCTCACCCACCGGGCACGCTTTATTGAGCCAGCCACAGTGCCCAAATTTATTGGTGAATTCTCTTTGGCCGCTGAAACTACAGAACCAGCTTCAGTGCCGAAGATGGAAGAAAAGACTGAAGCGCCTTCAGCAGAGAAGGCAGAAAAACCGAGGATTGAAGGACAAAAAACATTGGAAATCTTAAGTCCTTCAACAAATGTTGAAACAATAAAAAATCAAAAGGGCCCATCGATGACCCCAAAAAGAAAAAGAATGGTGAACGTGCTAGATGTCTTGGAGACAATTAAGTCTTCAAGCACAACTCCAAAGAAGACTGTTGAACTTGCTGAAGCGTCTACTGAAGCTTCGAAGCAACAACCTGAAGCTGAAGCTGGGCCTTCAGAGCCCACCAAGGAACAATCTTTGGAAACCGAAAAAATAAAAATATCAGAACCAGTTTTGGTTGAAGAAATTGACACTGCCGTCCCCGAAGCTCCTTCCAGCATATGCGATTACATCGTACGACATGCTTCGGGGAAGAAATTATCTGAAGAAGAGACTTACGAAGCCAACTACTATGCCAGAGAGCTAAAATATCTGAA
The DNA here is from genome assembly GCA_029449295.1 of Zea luxurians. NCBI lineage: Eukaryota > Viridiplantae > Streptophyta > Magnoliopsida > Poales > Poaceae > Zea > Zea luxurians. The sequence continues at coordinate 4,426,637 of JAOPSE010000129.1, read as the reverse complement.
GGGGGCAGTAGTGTTCAATGGGACAAATGAAGATGACTTCCTATACTGCCTTCCTGATAACAAAGAACTATCTGTCTGCCGAGAGATGGCTAGAAGTATGGGGTTCCCGAAGCTCGAAGCTGGATTATGTGCTATGACAAAGGAGGATCTCGCGGACAGTCTTGCGTACAATAGCCTAAAGGTATGGGAATTAGACGCTTGAAAAAAAAATTTAATACGTAATTCATTCTTTTATTCTTATATGGATTCTTTTTCGTATAGGGTTTAATCCTAAGCAACGCATTAAGAGCACAAAAGAGTGCCGAAGATGAGAGCTATGAAATTGCGTTCAACAATTTACGATCAGAAGTTATTAAACTGAGAAACGAAGCTCTAGAAAAAGATAAAATTCTGCTTACATTAGTAGACAAGATAAAAAAGGACGAAGCTGCTGCAAAGGTTCAGGCCGAAGCTCACAGACGCGAAATTAAAGATCTTCAGAAGCAATTGGCCCGGGCGAAAGAAGAACGCATACTTGAAGAAACAAGACGGGAATGTAGCGACCAATGGGCTGATCATTTGGAAGCAACCATGGAAGAGCTTCGGTCTTCTAAGAAAAAATGCTACGAAAAATCCATGGAATGCGTAAAGAAAATTAAAACCAGCTTCGCCAGCGTGGGCGCATTTTCCAGTGAAGAGAATTTCTCAAGAGGCAATCCCGAAGGTCCAATGGAATGGATCAGTCACGAAGCAGAGGCCTTCGAGGAAATCCTGAGTAGCCGCGGTGACATCTGCGCTTTTTCGGGCGCCAGGGGAGTTGCTACTGTCTTGGAGAAGAAAGGTTGTGAGCATGTAAAATTTTTAGCTCAGTCCGAAGCTGCCTTATCCTCCGAAGACATCAAAGACCCCTCGGCCGAAGCAAGCATGGTTGGTGGTAAATTCTTTACTGATGTCTGGGACAACGGCGGCCTAGAAACGGCGCAAGAAATTATTCAAAGGAGTGAAAAAGGCATCCATGATGCTAGGAAAGTGACAGAAGTTGCCGAAAAAAGTACAGAGCCCGAAGGGCAAATAGGTATTAATTAGTCGTTCTTATTGTGTTGTAATTTTTATTTCAAACTTTGTTCGCGGTTTGTAATAGTAATGCAGAAATATTCTCTTCCCTCAGAACCTGCTGGATCATCTGCTGACCCTCACGCAAAAGGGGATGACGAAATTAAACAAATGGCCGAAGCTATCATGGATAAAGTTGTTGAACAACTTCTAAATGAGGCTGCCGAAGTAGTATTAAGAGAAGACTAGGTGTTATTAGAAAAAACATTTGAAGTGTGATCTATGTAATATTTTGTACATTTGAATGTAATATACAAGTCTCTTTTCATTATTCAATTCTTTACGATGCATGAAATTCTACATACATACCATTTTTGAGCCTTCGGCGAAAAAACACCTTCCCTTCTTTTCATGCTTCGTGAAGAAGACATTCTCCGTTAAAACTATTCTGATGAATCACGTCCACGCTTCGTGAAAACATTCTCCGAAGCTGTACAATTTCGATATTACTCTGATGAAGCTCGTCCATGCTTCGTAAAAACATTCTCCGAAGCTGTATTCCGAAGATTATCATTGTATTCCCTCGTGACTTTACACAATTTTCACTTTCTCAAAGCGTCCTTTCGAAGGTTGATATTGTGTCCCCTTCTTTTGCCATATGCAACATGATGTATGATGCTTATGCTATGCAAAATGATGTGATGATGTTATGTTATGTAAATGACGTTTGTTCCGAAGATACACACAAAATATCTTTGTAAGCTCTGCATTCCCTTAGGAACGTCTTTGGAGCTTCTTCGCCTTTTACTTAGGCGGTATCAGCGTTGACTTTTCGCTGTAAGCTCTGCATTCCCTTAGGAACGTCTTTGGAGCTTCTTCGCCTTTTACTTAGGCGGTATCAGCGTTGACTTTTCGCTATATGCTCTGCATTCCCTTAGGAACGTCTTTGGAGCAAAAAACTTACACTGCGCTCCCTTTGGAACGGCTTTTTGTAACTTCAGCAACTTACTCTGCGTTCCTTAGAATGACTTTTTGTTGCTTCGAAGGATTTTTAATAATTCGAAGGTCCTCCTTGTTACCGCAAATTTTTAAGCTTCAGCAACTTAAGCCTGTGGAGAAAATAGGTTTTCCTCATAACCAACCATGAAACTATTACATGAAAACTGAAATGTTCTTTATTACACAGAAAATAGAACTAAATGGAAAAGACTGCTATCAAAGTAGGATATTTGTCAATAAATGTGCTTCGACTCTGGCACAGTACTATTGACTGTGCGAGCTTCAGATTGCTCTCTGAGATCCCTTTGGTGCGGAACATATTGGCTCCCTTCCGGCTGTTGGCCTTGTTGCAGCGGAGGTGGAGGCGGGGGCTGTTGCCATGAAGCTTGAGGTTGACTCGCCGAAGCTACGGAAACTGCAGGGTGGTTGCCCACGTATTCCGGGATGTAAGGCTGATGGTACGAAGCAGTATGCATGACCTGCTTCGGCTGGCCCTGTTGCGCTGCAGCTTCTGCTAGCTCCTTTTGTTTCTGGATGGTAACATGGCACATCCTGGTGGTATGGCCCTTGTTTTCACCACAGAATAAGCAAAATACCCTCCTTGGTTGATCTCCAAATCTTCCGCCGAAGCCCCTGGCGCCTCTGCCTCTTGGAGCTGGTGGCCGGAAAAAAGTTTGCTGTTGCCCCGAAGCCTGTGAGGAGCACTGCGGTCTGTTCTGCTGACTCCCCTTATCATCATTTTGAGTAGAGTTGTGGATGGACCTGACATGCCTCGGATAGAATCTTCCTCCGAAGCCCCTGGTCATTTCAGAAAATCTGAAAGCCTCCTCCCTTCTTTGGCGAAAATCATTGTCGGCACGAATGTACTCGTCCATCTTTTGGAGCAGCTTCTCCAGAGTCTGAGGAGGCTTCCTAGCAAAGTATTGAGCTGCAGGTCCAGGACGAAGCCCCTTGATCATGGCTTCGATGACAATTTCATTAGGCACCGTTGGTGCCTGCGCCCTCAAACGCAAGAACCTTCTGACATACGCCTGAAGGTATTCTTCATGATCCTGAGTGCACTGGAACAGGGCTTGAGCAGTGACCGACTTCGTCTGAAACCCTTGAAAGCTGGTTAACAATATGTCCTTCAGCTTTTGCCATGAAGTAATCGTTCCTGGTCGAAGGGAGGAATACCAGGTCTGAGCGACATTCCTAACAGCCATAACAAAAGACTTTGCCATGACTGCAGCGTTGCCACCATACGAAGACACTGTTGCTTCGTAGCTCATCAAAAACTGCTTCGGGTCTGAATGGCCATCGAACATGGGAAGCTGAGGTGGCTTGTAGGACGGAGGCCAGGGTGTAGCCTGCAGCTCAGCGGACAGGGGAGAAGCATCATTGAAAACAAAATTTCCATGATGGAAATTGTCATACCAGTCATCTTCGTTGAAGAAGCCCTCCTGATGAAGGTCTTTTTGCTGAGGCCTTTTGTTCTGCTCATCGTGAGTAAGATGGCGAACTTCTTCAGAAGCTTCGTCTATCTGCCTTTGCAACTCAGCTAGCCTGGCCATCTTCTCCTTCTTCCTCTGCACCTGTTGATGTAGCATCTCCATATCCCTGATCTCTTGGTCTAGCTCATCCTCCTGAAGCGTCGGGCTGACGGCCTTCCTCTTCTGGCTTCGGGCCTCCCGAAGAGAGACAGTCTCCTGGTTGGGGTCCAGCGGTTGCAGAGCTGCAGCCCCAGTCGCTGAAGCTTTCTTCGGTGCCATAGCGAGGGTCTATGGCTTCCGAAGGTGTTCAAAAAACTCGAAGTGGAAGTGAGTTCACCGGAGGTGGGCGCCAATGTTGGTGACTTGTTCTCAAATGCTTCGGATTAAGAACAAGGCAACATAGAAAGTGTTAAATGATAAGGTCCTTCGTCCTTTGAAACATTATTTCCCTTCGGGATATAATGTGTTCCGGACGAAGGTCACAAACAATATATCTTCGTAAACGCAATAAGCTGTGACGAAGGTCATATACGTAACGTAAAAAGTAATATAAGTATTTAAATTTTATCACAATGTCATTTCTATTTTATTATCATATAACAATAGAAATGACTTCAAATTACAAGTGTACCTTCGGATTGCAGGAAGACAAAAGTACAAAGATGACGCAAAAGCAAATGCCAAGTCAGCGTGAACAGTACGGGAGTACTGTTCATCTATTTATAGACGTGGGACGCAGCCCATGTAAAATTACATTCATGTCCACTACATTTGCTAATGACTTATGGGAATCTGTTAAGGCCCAAGTGGTCTTTTCATCTTTAAGTCGGTTCCCCTTTCTGCTACCGCGACGAAGCTTTCCTGCGAACAGCTTCGGCTGTGCACCGTCCTTCGTACAGCTTGGTAATCAGCCCGTCCTCCATCTCAATCCCCCTTCGTCTGGCTTAGGCTTCGTCCTGACCGTACTCCATGTTCATAATTCTGAGTTCGAAGATACCTGTTCATATAATTCACTTGGAAAACATTGTCAAATCATGTTTTTGAGGACCTTCGGAGGACGAAGGCCCCAACCATGTACTTTGTTTGAGAGATGAAGGTGCCGTCCTTGAGTTGCTTCACTTGAAATCCAAGGAAGTAGTTCAACTCGCCCATCATTGTCATCTCGAATTTCTGAGTCATCACCCTGCTAAACTCTTCACAAGACTTTTGGTTAGTAGAACCAAATATTATGTCATCGACATAAATTTGGCACACAAATAGATCACCGTCACAAGTCTTAGTAAAAAGAGTTGGATCGGCTTTCCCAACCTTGAAAGCATTAGCAATTAGAAAATCTCTAAGGCATTCATACCATGCTCTTGGGGCTTGCTTAAGTCCATAGAGCGCCTTAGAGAGCTTACACACGTGGTTGGGGTACCGTTCATCCTCAAAGCCAGGGGGTTGCTCCACGTACACCTCCTCCTTGATTGGCCCGTTGAGGAAAGCGCTCTTCACGTCCATTTGGAACAACCTGAAAGAATGGTGAAGGCATAGGCTAACAAAATACAAATCGACTCTAGCGTAGCCACAGGAGCAAAAGTCTCCTCAAAGTCCAAACCTGCGACTTGGGCATAACATTTTGCCACAAGTCGAGCCTTGTTCCTTGTCACCACCCTATTTGTTGTGGAACACCCACTTGGTTCCCACAATGTTTTGCTTGGGACGTGGCACCAGTGTCCAAACTTCATTTCGCTTGAAGTTGTTGAGCTCTTCCTGCAAGGCCAACACCCAGTCCGGATCTAGCAAGGCCTCTTCTACCTTGAAAGGCTCAATAGAAGAGACAAAAGAGTAATGCTCACAAAAATTAGCTAATCTAGAGCGAGTGGTTACTCCCTTGCTAATATCACCCAATATCTGGTCGACGGGATGATTCCTTTGAATCGTCGCTCGAACTTGAGTTGGAGGGGCCTGTGGTACTTCTTCCTCCTCATCTTAGACATCCTGTGTTTCCCCTTGATCACACGCCTCTTCTTGAGGAACCTGTTCATCATCCTGAGTTGGGGGGTGCACCATTGTTGAGGAAGAAGGTTGATCTTGCTCCTGGTGTTCCTGTGGTCGCACATCTCCAATAGCCATGGTGTGTATTGCGTCCATTGGAACATCATCCTCATCTACATCATCAAGATCAACTTGCTCTCTCGGAGAGCCATTAGTTTCATCAAATACAACATCGCTAGAGACTTCAACCAAACCCAATGATTTGTTGAAGACTCTATACGCCTTTGTATTTGAGTCACAACCTAACAAAAACCCTTCTACAGCTTTGGGAGCAAATTTTGAATTCCTACCTTTCTTCACTAGAATGTAGCATTTACTCCCAAAAACTCAAAAATATGAAACGTTGGGTTTGTTACCGGTTAGTAGTTTGTACGACGTCTTCTTGAGGAGGCGATGAAGGTAGACCCAGTTTATGGCGTGGCAAGCTGTGTTCACAGCTTCCGACCAAAACCACTCGGGCGTCTTGAATTCTCCAAGCATCGTCCTTGCCATGTCTATGAGCGTCCTGTTCTTCCTCTCTACCACACCGTTTTGCTGTGGTGTGTAGGGAGCGGAGGACTCGTGCTTGATTCCTTCCTCCTCAAGGTACTCCTCCACTTGAAGATTCTTGAACTCGGACCCGTTGTCGCTTCTAATCTTTTCACCTTGAGCTCAAATTCGTTTTGAGCTCGCCTTAGAAAGCGCTTGAGGGTCCCTTGGGTTTCTGATTTATCCTACAAAAAGAATACCCAAGTGAAGCGGGAAAAATCATCAACAATAACAAGACCATACTTACTTCCCCAGATGCTAAGGTAGGCGACGGGTCCGAAGAGGTCCATATGCAGTAGCTCCAGAGGTCTTGATGTAGTCATCACATTCTTGTTATGATGAGCGCTTCCCACCTGTTTACCTGCTTGACAAGCTGCACAAGGTCTATCTTTTTCGAAAAACACATTTGTTAGACCTAACACATGTTCTCCCTTCAGAAGTTTGTGAAGGTTCTTCATCCCAACATGTGCTAGACGGTGATGCCACAACCAGCCCATGCTAGTCTTAGCAATTAAGCATGCATCTAGACCGGCCTCCTCCTTCGAAAAATCAACTAAATAGAGTTTGCCATCTAGTACACCCTTAAAAGCTAATGAACCATCACTCCTTCTAAAGACAGACACATCTACATTGGTAAATAAGCAATTGTAACTCATATTACATAATTGACTAATGGACAACAAGTTATACCCGAGCGATTCAACTAAAAACACATTAGATATGGAATGCTTGGATGAAATAGCTATCTTTCCTAGTCCTTTAACCTTGCCTTGATTCCCGTCATCGAATATGATTGAATCTTGGGAATCTTTGTTCTTGACGTAGGAGGTGAACCTCTTCTTCTCCCCCATCATGTGGTTTGTGCATCCGCTGTCGATAATCCAGCTTGAGCCCCCGGATGCATAAACCTGCAAGGCAAATTAGGCTTGGGTTTTAGGTACCGAACTCTTGTTGGGTCCTACAAGGTTAGTAACAATAGTCTTAGGGACCCAAATGCAAGTTTTATCTCCCTTGCATTTTGCCCCCAATTTCCTAGCAACCACTTTCTTATTTTTACACAAAAGTACAAAGTCAGTGTTGCAGGCATGAAAAACAGTAGCAGATTTATTTTGCATTTTCTTAGGTACATGATGAACAACATTGTTTCTAGTCATATTTCTACTATGCACAAAGGAAGAACTTGAACCAATCAAGGCATGTGAATCATAAGCATTATAACTCCTATTATGATGAGCATTCCTAGACAATTTTCTATCATAAATAAATGCATGATTCTTTTGACTACTACTAACCATAGGAGCCTTCCCTTTTTCCTTGTTGAAAATGGGAGCCCTTTGGGTTGTTAAGTTCTTGGCTTCCCTCTTAAAGCCAAGCCCATCCTTAATTGAGGGGTGTCTACCAACAGTGTAGGCATCCCTAGCAAATTTTAGTTTATCAAAATCACTTTTGCAAGTCTTAAGTTGAGCATTAAGACTTGCTACTTCATCATTTAATTTAGAAATAGACATTAAATGTTCATCACAAGCATCAACATTAAAATCCTTGCATCTATTGCAAATTACAACATGATCTACACAAGGACTAGATTTATTAACTACCTCTAGCTTAGCATTTAAATCATCATTCAAAATCTTCAAGCTAGAAATAGATTCATTGCAAATAGATAATTCAGAAGATAGTAATTCATTCCTTTTAATCTCTAAGGCAAGAGACTTTTGAACATTAACAAATTTGTCATGTTCCTCATACAAGATGTCCTCTTGCCTCTCTAGCAGTCTATCTTTTTCATTCAATGCATCAATCAACTCATTAATCTTTTCTACCTTAGCTCTATCTAATCCTGTGAACAAGCTAGTGTAGTCTACTTCATCATCACTAGAGTCCTCATCACTAGAAGTAGAGTACTTGGGAGTGTCTCGAGCGTTTACCTTCTTCTCCTTTGCCATTAGGCAAGTGTGGCGCTTGTTGGGGAAGAGCGATGATTTGTTGAAGGCCGTGGCGGCGAGTCCTTCATCGTCGGAGTCGGACGAAGAACAATCCGAGTCCCACTCTTTGCCAAGGTGTGCCTCGCCCTTAGCCTTCTTGTAAACCTTCTTGTTCTCTCTCTTCCCATGTCTTTCGTCTCCCTGGTCATTTTCATTATCTAGACATTGAGCAATAAAATGACCTGTCTTACCACACTTGAAGCAGGAGCGCTTTCCCTTCGTCTTGCTCTTGTTGGGATGCTCCTTGTGACCCTTTAGCGCCATCTTGAAGCGCTTGATGATGAGGGCCATTTCTTCCTCGTTAAGCCTGGCCACCTCAACTTGCGCCACCTTGCTAGGTAGCGCCTCCCTGCTACTCGTTGCTTTGAGAGCAACAGTTTGAGGCTCGTGGATCGGCATTGGGCCATTCAACGCCTCATCAACATATCTTGCCTCCTTGATCATCATTCGCCCGCTTACAAACTTGCCGAGTATTTCCTCAGGCGTCATCTTGGTGTACCTAGGATTTTCACGAATAGAGTTTACAAGATGAGGATCAAGGACAGTGAAGGACCTTAGCATAAGCCGGACGACATCGTGGTCCGTCCATCTCGTGCTTCCATAGCTCCTGATTTTGTTGACCAGGGTCTTGAGCCTGTTGTACGTTTGAGTTGGCTCCTCCCCCCTGATCATTGCAAACCTTCCCAGTTCGCCCTCTACCAACTCCATCTTGGTGATCATGGTGGCGTCGTTCCCCTCATGTGAGATCTTGAGGGTGTCCCAAGTCTGCTTGGCGTTATCCAAGCCGCTCACCTTATGGTATTCTTCCCTGCACAAGAATGCTAATAGAACTGTGGTAGCTTGTGTATTTTTGTGAATTTGTTCATTGATAAACATGGGATTATCCGTACTATCAAATTCGATTCCATTTTCTACAATCTCCCATATACTTGGATGAAGAGAGAACAAATGGCTACGCATTTTGTGACTCCAAAATCCGTAGTCCTCTCCATCAAAGTGCAGGGGTTTCCCAAGTGGAATTGAAAGTAAATGAGCATTGGAGTTAGACGGAATATGAGAATAATCAAAAGAAAAGTTTGAGTTGACCGGTTTCTTTTTCTCGTTGTAGTCGTCGTCTCTTTGGGAAGAAGAGGATTCGTCGCTGTCGTAGTAGACGATCTTCTCGATACGCCTCTTCTTCTTCCCGTACTTCTTCTTATGACTCAAGCCAGAGTCAGTAGGTTTGTCGTCCCTTGGCTCATTGAAGATGGACTCCTTCTCCTTATCGTTGACCACCATCCCCTTTTTCTTAGGATCCATCTCTTCGGGTGATTAGTCCCTTTTGTGAAGAGAACGGCTCTGATACCAATTGAGAGCACCTAGAGGGGGGGTGAATAGGTGATCCTGTAAAAACTTAAAACTTATAGCCACAAAACTTGGTTAAGTGTTAGAGAGATAATACCAAGTGACTATAAAGCGATCTCTTGCAAATCACAACAATTATACAAAAAGCAATCACAAGAGACACGCGAGTTATCCCGTGGTTCGGCCAAGTACAACACTTGCCTACTCCACATTGTGGCGTCCCAATGGACAAGGGTTGTACTCAACCCCTTTCAAGTGATCCAAAGATCAACTTGAATACCACAGTGTTTTTCTTTCTTTCACTATATCCCGTTTGCGAGGAATCTCCACAACTTGGAGCCTCTCGCCCTTACAATTTGATGATCACAAAGAAGCACAGATGTAAGGGAGGGAAAAGCAACACACACAAGACTCAAAGCAAGAGACAAACACGCACACTAGTCACAACTTGAGCTCTAAGTTCACACACGGAGTTCTCAACTCAAGATGAGCTCAAATTGCTATCATAACGAATCAAACTGCTAGAATGAAGTCTTGGTGCTTAGAGATGATCAAAGAATGTTGGGTGTACTCCTCCATGCGCCTAGGGGTCCCTTTTATAGCCCTAAGGCAGCTAGGAGCCGTTGAAGGCATTCCAGGAAGGCAATTCTTGCCTTCTGTCGGGTGGCGCACCGATAGTCCGGTGCACCACCGGACATCCACTATTCACTGTCCGGTGCAGATTGCTTTCCTAAATTGGTGCAGCCGACTATTGAAGATTTGGAGCCGTTGGCGCACCGGACACTGTCCGGTGCACACCGGATAGTCCGGTGCCCCCATCAGACCGTTGGCTCGGCCACGCGTCACGCGCGGATTGCGCTGCCGACCGTTGGTTCACTGGACAGTCTGGTGCACCACCGGATAGTCCGGTGAATTTTAGCCGTACGCCGCCGACGAATTCCCGAGAGCGGCCAGTTGACAGACGCCAGCCTGCACCACCGGACACTGTCCGGTGCACCCAGACTGCGCAGAGTCTTGGCTGCTCTAGCCAAGTCTTTTTCCTTTTGAATTTTCTCTAATTCTAGCACTTAGACAAATATGTTAGTGCACAAAAAAACAATGTACTAAGTCTAGAATCATACATTTGTGTTGATTTGCACTTCATCCACCATTTGGCACTTAATAATACTTAAGACAATTGTGTTGGACACTTGATCACCAAAATACTTTAGAAATGGCCCAAGGGCACATTTCCCTTTCAAAAAGAAAGACCGGAGGCACCGGGGGGCAAGCATGATCGGACACCCATCACAGTCACCTGTCCAGCGTACGCCGGACGATCCGGGTACTAAGGCCGAACAGTCCGAGACAGGAGCGGACGGTCTGGCTATAATGGTCAGACAGTCCGCAGACAGTCAGAAGCAGCAACCTCAGACCACCGGACCACAAGGTTCCAAAACAAGTGTTAGGAAATAAAATACTACTAAGACGTCTGGACGACTCAGTAGAGTCGGCCCTACTTTTGGTCAGTTGCTTGCCAAATATACGAAGAAGGCCGTTCCACACAACCGACCAATAAAGCAGATGAAGTCAAAAGGGCGATCTGTATGAAAGCAAAAGCCGACTAAACGGACCCAAAAGGTAGCACAACCAAGATCGCCTTGTCATCCTCCTCCGGGGATAGCATTGTGCGTCCTGTTCTATCCATCGCCGATGTGTTGTCCTGCTCATGTGTGGGGTGGTACGGCGATGAATTCGTATTACTAGCCCAATCCATTTGCTTATTTGGGCTGGGGAGCACCACAAGTTTTTGCCTATTGACAGGTTGATCAGGTAGACATGGCTGAAGAGGATGCGATCCGAAACGGCCTCTGTGCATTAAAGTTCCATCAAGTATTTATATTATCTGATCGCAAGAGCCGATGACTTGCATCGAGCTGAGTCCTTACTTCGGGAACAAAAGTTCATAAGGTCAATTGTTTTTGAAGTTTTCGCTGATGCTTTTGGTTTGCCAAGCTCCACCAAAAGGCAGGGGGCATATGTTGGACACCAAAATGAGCGGACGGTTCGGCCCTTGGGCCCGGACGGTCCGTGTGTCCCGAGATTAGATTAACTCGGATGTTTATCCTTATCTTGTGCGTGGTTATTCATCTAATCACGTGGGAGTTTGTTGGCTATCTCTTAGGAAAAGGTCCAGACCTCGTCCCCTATAAATATAAAGAGGTACAGCCGATTGAGAACCCCCAAACACATTCGAATCGAACCAATTACTTTACTTACTTTTTCTGCCCTAGGAGTAGATGTAGCGTAGTTCTAGTTGTAGTCTTCCATATATCCACTTCCACCCCTATTCGACTCTACGTCGTCTAGATCCGTCTTGGGTGGCCTGCCGATCCCAAGACGACCCTAGAATCTCACCCCTCCCGGGGGGCAAGATCTAGTTGTCCATCCAAGACCTCTTCCTCGAATTGATCTCTTAATTCCTAGGCGACTCCACGTCGTCTGGGGACGCCTCGGGTGACCTGTCGACCCGGAGCACCTTAAGATCTTTTCCCCCCAGGGGACGAGATCTAGATTCCAGCAAGGAGGAAGAAGACGACCCTGTCGCCAGGTCGCGGACCGTCCGGCCTAGAGCTACGGACTGTCCGGTGTGACGCAGGGAAGACACCGCTCCTGCGCCCAGGTCGCGGACCGTCCGGCCCAAGGCCGCAGACCGTCCGCGCCGCCGCAGAGGGCACCGCCAGGCGGTACACCACCTAATGATTGGCGCTGCCCAGATCGGCGCCAACAACTCCATTCCACATATTAGTACTAAACAACTAACTATAAGGAATGAGGTGGTGATGGATTAACTCACTCCATTCCACAAACCAAACAAAAAAGTGAGGAGTGAGAAGATGATGGACTATATCATTTCTCAAACCAAACACTCCATATATGTGTGTACCATGTGTTATTGCTATGGAGTAGGAACTAACACGATCAAGAGCTCATTCGCACCTTGAGATTTCTTTCTCAATCAATCTCAGAAGGAATTTGAGTTTTTAAACTAGCCTTGAAGGAAAAATTTACACGAGGTCAAGAGCTCATGTTTAGGATCCACCGAAAAAGTAAATGAATGTACAAGTTTCGATTAGCATCCTTCTTAAACTTCACTCCTACATTCCTACTATATAAAAGACCATAGAAGGAAGCACTCTGCACCTGCTATATCACATACAAGTATGTAATATCTCACAAATATTCTCTTTGTCCTAACTTAAAATTCATTTTGGCTTTTTATGGGTTCATACAATACTTAGTTTGTATTTCTGTTACGATTGTAATAGAAATGGGGATATCCTCCGATCAAAAAAATATATATATAATACTTAGTGTATATGTCTTACATATGTGTCTAAATTTATCATCATTCAGTTGAATATAGATATAAAAAGTAAAAGCTAAAACAAATGCTAATTTGAGACACAAGGAGTATAACCTATGCTTATGCGTACGCACATACCTAGGTGATCATAGCAATATCCATAAGGTCCCATTTGTTTCCTTTCATTTTGAGGAATTGAAATCTTACTAATGGAATATGCTATTTTTTTAGAATGTGATATTCCACCACTTTCCAAAGTTATCATATAAGCCAATCTCAAATTCATGGGGTGAGAGATGGAAATTGATTCTATAGATTTACATGCTATTTTCCCGGTGTACAAATTATAACACACTCTTCTACTAGCTTCGTTATAACATAAATATAGTATATAACTATCTCTCTCATATGATTTGGGATAATATACAAATATATTACTTATATAAATATATGAACTTAATTAGTTTTGTCTAAATTATAATTATTAAAATAGAATTCAATTCCAACAAAACAAACGGGCCTAAGGCAACTTGCCTCTCTTCAGACAAACACGATTGTGTTTTACCTTGAAGCATTGCATGAAAGCACAAAACGTCACCCGTATGTGTTAATCTTTCCATGTTTATTCCCTTGCATCTCCAGCATTCAGTTGCATTCCCAAGAGTTTTACCCCCCAAGATACAGAGAAGAAAGTACCACACCTCGGTACCCAAGAAAATTGCTTATGAGAACTGTCGACAAATCCCCGTATGTGCGGAGCGGTACAAACACTGGACGAGATCCTCGATTCCTAGTGCCCGTATCACAAGGACATGCAGCACACCCTGTGGAACTACAGGGATTTCAAAAACCCCATTGGGCACGACCGACCGTTCCAGGCTTCCAGCCACTGCCGCCTCCCCCGCCTCGAGGTGAGCCTAATGAGCCTAGGCAGCCTCAACAATAGGAAGGAGGGAGAGGTGGATCTTTTTCGCGCGTTGACAGGGAGGTCAATGTCATATTCAGAGGCCATGGAACACAAGAAAGCAGAAGGCGACAGAAACTTAATGATCGGCAAGTTCTAGTGGCCACAAACAGTGCTCCGGCTCCTTACCAATGGTCGGAGCACACAATATCCTTCAGCCAAGCTGATCAGTGGCTTAACTTCGATCACCCTGGAAAATATCCACTACTCGTAGATCCAGTGATCCAGGAAAGCCGGATTAAGAAGGTGCTAGTGGATGGTGGTAGCAGCATCAACGTCACCTTTCCCCGAACGCTTCAGGCCCTGTGGTCGCCATCGATTACCTCACTGAGTCGGATACTCCTTTCTTCGGCATCGTGCTGACCGAAGGTGAGTACCCACTGGGACAAATCTACATGTCCGTCACCTCTGGAACCCTAGAGAACTACCAAACTGAGTTCCTAAGGTTTGAGGTGGCGCACTTCAATTACGAGTACAACGCCATCATTGGAAGACCAGGGTTGGCGAAATTCATGGCTATCCCACACTACTCGTATATGATACTCAAAATGCCAGGACCTCAAGGGATCATCACCGTGCATGCTGACTTCCAAGGCGACGTGGAATGCTTTCAGGGTGCCATTCAGACGGCTCTCACCGCCAGGCCCCCGGTAGCCCTTCCCGCACAAGTTGATGGCAAGTCGGCGGAAGAAAACATCACAATCCCTTCGAATGAAGCCCCGACCGCGACCTCTATGCGGCCGATTGAAGAAACTAATAGGATCAATCTTGGACTCTCTGATGAACGCAAGACCGTAATCATAAGTTCCAGCCTCGACGATAAATAGGAAAGCGCGCTCGTCCAGTTCCTGCAAGACAATTAGGACATGTTCGCATGGCAACCTGTGGACATGGCGAGAGTTCCGAGAGAACTGGCCGAGCACAAACTCAAAGTGTACCCTCAGGCAAGGCCGATCTGGCAAAAGCTACGCTATTTCACGCCTAACAAAAGAGAAGCCATTCGGGCGGAATTAGCTCACCTAATATCGGTAGGATTCATTAGAGAAGTACTACATCCTGAATGACTGGCAAATCCTATTCTTGTACTAAAAAAGAATGAAGTTGATTGGCGCATGTGCATCGACTATATCGATCTCAATAAGCACTGTTCGAAGGACCCCTTTGGACTCCCTAGAATAGATCATGTAGTTGATTCAACCGCTGACTGTTCTATGCTCTCCTTCCTATATTGCTACTCTGGATATCATCAGATCAATTTGGCAAAGAAGACAAGAAAAAGATTGTATTCATCACGCCGTTTGGAGCCTTCTGCTATACCTCCATACCGTTCGGCCTCAAAAACGCTGGAGCAACTTACCAAAGAGCTATCCAAACATGCTTAGCCGACCACTAGGGCAAGCGAGTAGAAGTCTATGTTGATGATGTAGTCAACAAGACTGAAAACTCAGACAACTTCATCGAGGATTTGCAGCAGGTCTTCAATAGCTTGAGGCGCTATCGATGGAAACTGAACCCAGAGAAGTGCGTGTTTGGAGTACCGACTGGAAAGCTACTTGGGTTTATCGTCAGCCATCGAGGAATAGAGGCAAATCCAGAAAAAATTGAAGCCATTATGAGAATGGAGCCACCGCGATCACAGAAGAAGTTACAGAGGCTCACTGGTGTAATACCCCTGGTGTTTATATTCTGCTCGACAACGAGACAGATTTAAGCACGTAATATCATTGAACGAAACAGATGCTAAAATTTAATCATCTTCGCTTATTGCGATTTTAATATCGCATCTGTTTTGTCTGTCGCGAGTTCGACATCGTCTTTATCTATTTGGGCTCTTCCAAATTTTCGTGATGTTCGGAACATCGTTGTTCCGAAAATCGGTGCGTCCGATGATTACTTAAAATTCATCGCTCGCACGAATACGAATTCGGAAGCCCGACCCACTCTGATGATTTCTATCGTGACTAAATTTATTTGAACTCGACGACTAAGATTCCAGTGTAAAATAATTAAGTCCCCTTTTTGTCATCCGTAACATCACATATACGGATGTTTAATTAAATTGTCCTCTATTCTAGTGTTCGAGTAGCGAACGGAAATCATCTGAAGTCAACTGAACCAAATGCAGATTAAAATACTGAAGCCGAAATCCGTGTAGTTCGGTCCGTGTGTTTCTCATCTCAATCTGAGTCTCCAGACATAAATATCGGGTGAAAACGCATCTGATTCCAAAAAGTTCACCAAATCAAATCCTGTCCAATTGTTACTGTCGATCCAAATTATTCGACCATTTGGTTATCGCTAAAAATTGTGATCCAAAAACAAATATATGAGATTCTCTGTTAAAAAAGAGAAGAAACTAAAGAAAATGAAAAAGATCTCCAGCCGCCGCCTCTCTCCATCTGATCTTTTCAGCGGTTGAGCTTTATCTCCGTCCCGCATAGAATTTTTACGCCGCGCAGGCTTATCCGTTCCTCTTCCCTATCTTCTATCCTGCGCGCCGCCGTGGACCAGGATATTTCTCACGCATGCGCCCTAGATTTTTCTTTCTCTCCCTCGTCTTCTTCCACCAGCCGAGGTCTCCTCCCTGCCGCGCCTGCTCCCATGGCGCCCAGCCCCAGTTCGGTCCCTAGCTCTCTCTCGCGTGGTTTCGAGCTTGCCCAGCCTCCTTTTTCTTCAACCCGCGAATCAGGTCCTTCTCTACTCAAGCTGCGTGCTTCTCTCCCTATTTCCTCTGCTCGGCCTCTGTAGCTTGCCTGCTCCGGCTCCCTGCGCCGCACGCATCTTTTCCCCCTCCCCTACGTGCCCACTGCCTGCTCCCTACATGGTTTCTCCTCGCCAGCGCCCATCTCACCGCTCCAGCGCCGGTCGTCGCTGACCGTGCCATGGAGTTTGTACTTGTGCTCGGCCCCAACTTGGCCTGTCCTCTGCTCAGTCGTCCTCCTGCTAGCCACGCGCCCTGAGCTCATCCCAGCCATGGAGCTCCAAGCCGTGTGTCAGCATAGCTGCCAAGGCACATTCAGAGGAACAGAGCACCAAGTCTGAAGCCGGAGGAGAAGAAAGGGGCCGCCGTGCACGCAGACCGAATCCCAGGGTTGTGGGCCGCGACTGGATTAATTGATGGGCCGGAGGCCATGTATTGATACTTAAACAGCTTGTCCGCGGAGAGAAAAGGGGTCGAGAATTGTGAACCCTAATACTACTGTTCTTCTCCTCCACCCTCTTGCCTTCTCTGCCTTCTCTGTTTCCTGGAACTTGTGGCGGCTGTCCCGCTACCTGGGTTGCTAACAAATTGGTATCGGAGACACCGGTCTCTGGGCTGGAGAAATCCTACTTCACGCGCCGCGCCAAGCATTTGGGAGCCATGGAGCCGAACCTCAAGCTCGCCATCGACGAGCAGTCCAAGCTACTCCGCGACATCAGCGAGCGCCTAGCGGCGCAGGATGCGCGCTGGCGGTCGCTGGACGCGTCTGTCACTCGGAACACCGCGTCGATCCAGCAATTGGAGACGACCGTGTCCAATTCCGTGGCTGCTACCCTATGGACGGAGATCGATTCCCACGTCGCCGCGACCGTCGAGCGGCTCGATGCGGTGGAGGCGGCGGCCGTGTCCCGGGTGGGGGCGTTGGAGTCCGCCACTGCGGCGTTCGATTCCTGGCGCCCATACATGGAAGCATCGGTGGACGACCTCAAGTACACCATGAATCTGGTGCGGCAGGACCTCGCCAAGCAACGCACTCCACCACCTCCGTCCCCGACACCTTCGTTCCTCCAAGCGACCGGCGTGCTGGGTTCCTACCCGTCGCCCGGGGCACCGCGTCCACCACCTACCTCGGGCAAGGCCGACGACCCAATGGGGCACCGCGTCGAACACCAACGTCGGGAGTCTGGCTTTGGGCGTGTCTATGCCCAAACCCACCTCCCGCACAACGGTACGCCCGAATTTCTGTTTCATTCCCCATTTCAGCACATCGATCCAACTTCTTTTAGCAGTGGTCAGCGATCTCATGGGTTTCATCCTAGTTCAGAGTTGGGTCAGCTGCCCCGTGTGTCCTTCCCTCCCTTCGATGGTGATAACCCCAGGCTTTGGCAAACCCACTGTGAGAATTATTTTGCCATGTATGAGGTCCATCCTAGAGTGTGGATTAAGGTCGCTACAATGCATTTTTCTGGCGCTGCGTCTCGGTGGCTCTCATCTGTTGAACATAAGCTACCCCACATATCATGGTCCGAGTTTGGGTTTTTGCTCCGCGAGCGTTTTGGGAAAGACCAACATGCCATCTTGATCCGCCAGCTGTTTCACATCAAACAGCTCGGATCGGTGGCTGAGTATATAGACCAATTTGCTCAGTTAGTAGACCAGCTAAACAGTTACCAGCCAATGTCAGACCCATTATATTATACTACGCGTTTCTTAGATGGTCTACGCCACGATATTAAGTCTGTTGTTATGATTCAACGTCCCAAAGATCTGGATACTGCCTATGTTCTTGCCCAATTGCAGGATGAAATTGGGGCGACACACAAGCCAAGGGAATTCAGCAAATTCGACCCCAGATCTTATTCCAAGACGTCTCAGAGGACTCCCATGCCATTGCCTCCTCCTCCAATAGGGGGCCCAACCACTCGTCCTGACGTTAAGACTCCAGCAACTGCTCAACCCGACCGGTTGTCTTCAGTATATGCTTACAGGAAGGCTAAGGGTCTTTGTTACAAGTGTGGCTTGGCATATTCTCGAGGTCACACATGTCCGGACACAGTGCAGTTACACATGGTGGAAGAACTGTGGCAGCAATTCCAGTTTCCACATGAAGACAACATATCTGAAGCTGATCAATCAGAAACTCTGAATTGCTTACACTTATGTCAGTCCTTGTCCAGGGATGACCGTCAGTCCAAGTCTATGAGGTTTGTGGGAGAGATCGGGGGACTATCTGTTCTTATTCTGTTGGATTCAGGCAGCTCCATTTCCTTCATCAGTTCGTCCATCGTACCTCATGTCCCACTGCTGCCGGTCAGCTGTCAGCCGTTACTGGTCCAAGTTGCTAATGGCTCTAAGCTGTCTTGTTGTGCTGAACTCAACAATGCAGACTGGTCCATTCAAGGCCATCGATTTACTTCCACCCTCAAGATTCTCGACCTTCAACCATTTGACATGATCATTGGCATGGATTGGTTATCCGAACATAGCCCGATGTGGGTCCATTGGGCAGACAAATGGTTGTCTTTAACAGTGGGGTCTTCGCTGGTCAAGTTATATGGAGTACAAGCTTCAGATGGTCAGAGTGCTTTGGTTCAATTGTGCAGCCTTTCACAACTTCCAGACACCGACCAACATATTATCCATTCACTTCCACCAGAATTACAGTCATTGTTGGATCGCTATTCATCAGTGTTTGCGGTGCCGCAAGGTCTTCCTCCTGTCAGGGATTGTGATCACCGGATTCCGTTGATTCCTGGAGCTCGGCCGGTGCAAATGAGACCGTACCGTTATGCCCCTGCTCTGAAAACAGAAATTGAGAAGCAGATCGACGACATGCTCGGCTCAGGCCTTATTCAACACAGCAAAAGCCCCTTTTCCTCTTCTGTTATTTTGGTCAAGAAGAAGGACAACTCCTATCGCTTCTGTGTGGACTATCGCCATCTGAACGCACTCACAGCTAAGGCTAAATTTCCAGTACCCATTATGGATGAATTTTTGGATGAACTCTTTGGAGCAGCTTGGTTTTCAACCTTGGATCTTCGAGCTGGATTTCACCAAATCCGGATGGACCCACGAGATCAGCACAAAACCGCATTCCAGACACATCATGGCCACTTCGAGTTTTGTGTGATGGCATTTGGTCTTACTGGGGCGCCTGCTACCTTTCAGGGTGCAATGAACAGCACTCTGAAACCCCTTCTCAGGAAATGTGCGTTGGTGTTCTTCGACGATATTTTGGTCTACAGTGATACATGGGACAATCACCTTCTGCACCTCGATTGGGTACTGCAACTATTACGCCAGGACCAGTGGCAAGTTAAATTGTCTAAGTGCTCCTTCGCAAAATAGAAAATTGCATACTTGGGTCACGTGATCAGCAAGGATGGCGTTTCTACGGACCCAACAAAAGTGGATGCAGTATCTTCTTGGCCAACACCTCAGAATGCAAAGGAGTTACGGGGGTTCCTTGGTTTGGCAGGATACTACCGTAAGTTTGTCAAGAACTTCGGTGTCATCGCCAAACCCCTCACCAACCTCTTGAAGAAACATACTATCTTTGTATGGACTGACGAACACACCTTGGCGTTTTCTCTGCTGAAAACGGCCCTTTCTTCAGCACCAGTGTTAGCACTACCAAATTTTACTCGTCCATTCGCCATTGAGACAGATGCATCTGGGTCGGGTGTTGGAGCTGTCCTGTTGCAAGATGGACACCCTTTGGCTTACGTCAGCAAACCATTGGGCATCAAGAACATGGGCTTGTCCGCATATGAGAAAGAGTACCTTGCAATCTTACTAGCAGTCGACCACTGGCGCTCTTATCTGCAACATGGCATATTTCAGATTTTTACAGACCAAAAAAGTCTGATACATCTCAATGAACAGCATCTGAAGACACCCTGGCAACAGAAAGTATTTACCAAGCTATTGGGACTTCAATACCAAATTGTTTACAAGCAAGGTTCGACTAACCGGGCAGCTGACGCTCTGTCTCGTCGTCCTCATACTCCCCTGGACTGCAATGCTCGTTCAGTTGGCACACCACAGTGGTTATCTGACATTGTTTCCAGTTACAATCAGGATCCTAAAGCCATCCAACTGCTTACCGAGTTATCTGCTGGTTCACCTGATACCGGTAATTATACTCTTTCAAACAGCATCATCAGATATAAGAATCGTATTTGGTTGGGTCACAGTCCATCCCTTCAGACCAAAGTTATTGCTGCTCTGCACAACAGCGCCATGGGGGGCATTCAGGGTTCCCAGTTACATACCATCGAGTGAAACAGCTGTTTGCTTGGCAAGGAATGAAATCAACAATTCGCAATTTCGTTCAATCCTGTGATATTTGCGCACGTGCCAAACCTGATAGGTCCAAGTATCCTGGACTGTTGCAACCCCTTCAGGTTCCTTCTCACGCTTGGCAAGTGATCTCGATGGACTTTATTGAGGGACTGCCTAAATCGGGAAGATATGACTGCATCCTGGTAGTCGTCGACAAGTTTTCTAAGTTCGCACATTTCCTTGCATTGGCGCATCCATTTACTGCTCTGAAAATCGCCCAGCTGTTCATGGATTCTGTTTACCGTTTACATGGTCTACCAGAGGCAATCATCTCTGACCGTGACAGAATTTTTACCAGTACATTTTGGAAGGAGCTGTTCCGGCTGTCTGGCACAATGCTGCGCATGAGTTCCTCCTATCACCCACAGTCGGATGGCCAGACCGAGCGGGTTAACCAATGTTTGGAAACCTTCCTTCGCTGTTTTGCAAGTTCTCACCCACATCAGTGGCGTAAGTGGCTGCCGCTGGCGGAATATTGGTATAACCCTTCATGCCATTCTTCCCTGGGCACTTCACCGTTTGAAGTATATATGGGCGTTCACCCTGCAGTCTGGGAGTGTCTACCTCGGACGCCATCCCTCATGCTGATCTTCAGGAATGGTTATCACACCGCCAGCTCATGACACAAACAGTTCGCCAGCACTTGCTCCGCGCCCAGCAACGTATGAAATACCAAGCTGACAAGCGCCGGACGGATCGTGTTTACTCGGTCGGTGACATGGTTTATCTTAAGCTCCAACCATATGTCCAGAGCTCAGTTGCAGCACGTGCCAACCACAAGCTGTCCTTCAAGTACTTTGGGCCATACAAAATATTGCAGCGGATTGGCAGTGTTGCCTACAAATTGGAGTTGCCTTCATCTTCGTCGATTCACCCCATTTTCCATGTCTCCCAGCTCAAACCCAGTGTGAAATCTGTTGATCTCGTCAGTCAGTCTTTACCTCATATTCACATTGATGTACAGGTCCCTGTGCTGGTGCTTGCGCGGCGCTCAGTCTCACGCGGCGGACATCATGTGGCTCAAGTCAAGGTGCGCTGGTCCAACTGTGATGAAGCCCTTGACACATGGGAGGATGAAGTGGCCTTGCGTCAACGTTTTCCCACTACGGCGGCTTGGGGACAACCGCCATCTCTTGGAGAGGGGAATGTCAGCATAGCTGCCAAGGCACATTCAGAGGAACAGAGCACCAAGTCTGAAGCCGGAGGAGAAGAAAGGGGCCGCCGTGCACGCAGACCGAATCCCAGGGTTGTGGGCCGCGACTGGATTAATTGATGGGCCAGAGGCCATGTATTGATACTTAAATAGCTTGTCCGCGGAGAGAAAAGGGGTCGAGAATTGTGAACCCTAATACTACTGTTCTTCTCCTCCACCCTCTCGCCTTCTCTGCCTTCTCTATTTCCTGGAACTTGTGGCGGCTGTCCCGCTACCTGGGTTGCTAACACTGTGTAGCTCGCCTTGCCCAGCCCCTGCTCCCTCATCTCCCCCAGGTCCGGTGCGCTCCCTACCCGGCCAGCGCCCCTTATCCTCCCTCGTCGTTGGCTGTCGACCCTGCCTGGAACCCGCCGCGCCTCTAGCGCTCCTCGACGTCGGTTGTCGACACCACGTCATCCATGTCGTACAACGCCACAGAGCTAGGCCACTGCCCACATTTTCTCCCAACCCTGGCGTGCATCACCATCCTTCATCGGCTTCACTCGTCGGCGTCGAGATCCTCTTTTCGCTGCTCCACCTCGACCATGGACGCAGAGCCAGCACGACCCTCTGTTCTTACATACCATGGATTTGTGACACCCCTTCCGCTGTCTCCAGCTTGCTCCTTCCTTGCCTTCAATCCCCTGGCCGTCGCGCCCCTCAAATCACTAGGTCGTACGTTCGCTCTCCTCGGCCATGTCGCCCGCTGCACATGCGTCTACTCCGTTCTGGCGCCCAAGCTCCAAGTCTGTCAATCCACAACGTGCCGGCAGTTCGCCGCCAACGTTCGGTCGCCGGTCTGCCCCTTCGCGCGGCCTCCTGCACACTGGGATGGCCCGTCTTAGCTGGCAGGATGTCGATCTCCTATTTTGCCATGGACAACGCATCAACGTCCCATTACAGCAGCCCGTTGTAAAACTCTAGTGCTTGTCGTTAATTCCCGATCGTCTCTGACCTTTGTCTTGCCGTCGTCGTTCGGTCACCCCGTCTCGATATCGGTCCCTACATGCTGTCTCCGACTCGTATTCGCGCCGACAAACAAAAATCTCAAGAAGATGTGGAGAAGCAAGCCCCTGGTCGATGCCCCCAAGTGCTCGGCGAAAGGCCGAAACAAGGATCATCGTCGTTTGGAAGGATCGCTAGTCGAAATGGTAATCATATTTGAATCGCTATTTGTTGGGGGCCTTCGTCCTTCGAAGGTCCTCAAAAACATGATTTGACAACGTTTTCCAAGCGGATTATATGAACAGGTATTTTCGGATTCAGAATTATGGATATGAAGCACGACCAGGACGAAGCCTGAACCAGACGAACGTCGAGGGCAGCCGAAGCTGTGCGCAGGGAAGTTTCGGCGCGATGGCATACGGGAGAACCGACTTAAAGATGAAAAGACTTCGGGGGCCTCGACAGATTTCCATAAACTGTTAACAAATGTAATGGACATGAATGTAATTTTACGTGGGCTGCGTCCCGCGTCTATAAATAGATGAACAGTACTCCCGTACTGTTCACGCTGACTGGGCATTCTGCTTTTGCATCACGCTTGTATTCTATACCTTCTTTCAGAACCGAAGGTACATTTGTAATTTGAAATCATTTCTATTTTTCCATGTTAATAAAATAGAAATGATTTTATGTTGTTTATATTATATTTCGTGCTTTATATGAGTCCTTCGTCATTACTCGTTGTAGTTACGAAGGTATGTCCCTTATGACCTTCGTCCGAAACTCATTATTTCCCGAAGGGACATAATGATTCGAAGGACGAAGGACTCTAACATTTAACACTTTTTATGTTGCCTTGTTCTTAACCCTTAGCATTTGAGAACAAGTCCCCAACACTATTCTAGCTAATTAATTTGATAAATAAATTAGAGGGATTTTTATCAGGATTATTATTCTACTTGTAGCTTAAATGCGTCGTGGGTTTATTTGATACAGGAGAAAGGTCGTAATTGTGTGCTGCTTGGTTACCGTCGTAATTATGAAATAGTCGTGTGGTGTGGTAAAATATAGGTGTGAGGTACACCTACTAGCGCGAATGATTAAATATCGTATTTAACTCGTAGGATGTACAAGTTAATCGGATGAAATGGCTTAGAAAACTAGTTAAGTTAGTTTTAAATATGGTTATGGCCAATTGTAGTTAGCACCATCGACCTATATCTTATGCATTTTAATTCACAACGTGGAAACGTATGTCTAGTGTAATTGAATTGATCTGATGTTGTGGTGTGCTTGTGTGCAATGGTGAATTAATCACATTGTATAGTGATCGTCGATGGGTAGGTCGGGTGAGTAGTGCCTTGATAGGTGTATATGTTAAATATAATTAAATAGGTTCCACGTATGTGATGAGTAGTGGCCTTAAAAAATGGTAAAATATTCTGTTCATACGGTAATAGGATGAAGTTAGTATTTTGTAGAATGCTTGAGTTCTATTTATATTATGTCTGATTATGTTGGTACATACATAAGAATTAGGTTGTCGTGATTATGATGATGACTTAGTCATAATATTATCTTGCGATACCCGTCTTGATATGCATTCATATGCATAATGCATTTCATTAGGTACGCTAGCTGATCGCGCGATGCGGAAGACGAGCCAAGTCGACCCCAAGCGCGGGCTACTCCGCATGGTGATGCTGATGGACGAACCTGCCTGATCAATTGCTAGGACAAAGATGATCGTCAAGTGGACATCGCCTAACAACACTAACCTAGTGTTACCCAGGCAAGCCCCGGTGTATTTGCCCCTTCCTTGTGTTTTAAATGCTTTTTTCACCTTATCTGATGCATTAGGTGATAGGAGTTGTGTGAGAAACAATTGATGCATTACCATTCCTTGGAAACTCCTTAATACCGGTTTTCTAAAAAGAACTGATAATGCTTAGCCCTACTTAGAAACTGAAAAATCATTTGTTTTCAAAAAGAATGATTGTGGAACATTGGTTATGGGCCTTCCATTTCAAAAATCAAAGCAAACTTATGGTGATGATTCCACTTCGGCCAGAGTGGGTTCATCATTCGGAAAAGAGTACCCCTGCCGGGTACCAGAAATGGGAAATGGTTTGAATAAATCTAGACCAGACGCGGAGCAAACAAGGTCACCCATCTGTGTCGATTAAGGACCATACCGATTGTTGGCCTGCTGATCTAGGACCCTTTATCTGGCCACATACCTCGTCATGGGTAAGCCTGAACCCGCTATTCCATACATGAAAAGACAATCACGCACTGGGAGTGGAGAGATGGCGAGAGTGGCACGTACCCTCCTGGCAAAGGACCGCCTAAAAGGGGTGGTGTGCTCTCGGGTGGCCCGGACCTGTTCATGTGGTGGAGGATCCGTGGGAATGGTATACATGAGCAAAAGAGTTAAGAGAAGCATATGTCGTGTGGTTGGAGATCCCCAGCTGGGTATTAATCGATTCGGATCGCCGAACTTCTCGGATATGAAGACTGGATCTTCGACCCTCATCGTAGATTACAAGCGAAACAAAAGTTGGATTTTAAAAGAAAGCTAGTGTAGGACAAGTGAATGCTCTAGATTAGGCAAATCTAGATTCAGGAAAAGTACTTAACTTGTGATGTAAAATTTTGGCTTAAGGACCCACTTCTAGTAAGCGTTTCTGCAAAAAAGAGTCTTTGAAACTTGATGAGCTTTACCTTGAATCCCTCTAGCCAGCATACCCTTGAGAGTCTTTTCTTTAGTCGGGTAAGTCTTGCTGAGTAATTCCATACTCAGGGTTTTATTCCCTATTGTTTTTTAGGTTATAGTTTTGTGCTGCTGTTGATGGTGTTAAGTGCCGGTGGGCTCGGCCTTCTTATAAGTCTAAGTATCTCTTCTATACTTCTTATTGAGGATGGTCACTTATGCTAGCATATATTTCAAAACTTTAAATAATGTATAACAGTTCAAAGTTATTTATTGAATCACTTTTGTAATCACTCCGATCATGTACATTGTAAGACTTGAGGTAACATGTAAAATTTGGTAATAAGATTTCCGCTGCAAAATTATTGGTATGTGATTTGTGTTTACTTAATCCCGTGGTTCTGGTTGTAAGTGGTTTATCCGAGGTACTTGGGGCACTCGGACAGATCCTGTTGAGTTATCTGGTGCACCTACATAGCAGTCTAAGGTCTTTGAGACAAGGACAGGTGCATGTGGGCCCGATAACTTGGGAGGTTCTGCCACAGCTGGTATCGGAGCAGGATTAAGTATATACGGTCACATACGTATTTTCAAAACAAAAGTTTTGGTTTTAGAAAACCTATTTTCAACTAAACACATTGTTTGGCTTTGAAAAACAATTTTGAAAAACTATAATGCTAGCGACATCCTCTATTAAGCCCTAAATTAAGGACTATCAGGTGGCTTAGTTCAAAACCATAACCCACAATCGGGTGGGTATTGCATACATGTGTATTGTTATTTTTGAGGCCATTCAGTGTTGAATGGATCGACGCTCAGGTAAGGTGAGATGTGAGAGTATGACCGAACATCCGTCGGTCTAGGGGAGTGCTTAATTGTGGCGCTTGAATGTATACATGTTCTACATATCTATATATGAAAGCTGCGATGTGGAGTAATCACTTTTCTGGGAATTCAGTACCCCATGGATGTGTATGGGTATATAGACATGGGAATACTGAGAAGTGTAATGTACTCGCAATGACGCACCTACACTTAGGTAAGAAGGTGAGTTACCATAATGAGTTGCCCTATGGTTAAAGTGTGGCAACGACGCCTATGCGTGGCTCGGCGCTTAATGATGAGCTGGCCTCCATATAGAAATATATGGAGTATAAACTGTGATAAACTATCATGTGTGGATATTGCATCATGGGAAATTGGGCTCTGATGGATTTTTTCTGCAGGAACACTAACCTCGAAAACGTATGTGTAGCTGACGACTAGTAAAATATCGAGAGAGTCGTAAGTATGCCACTGATATAAAACGCTATTGCCACATTAGGTTGGCAAGAATTAGTGAGGACGCTTAGGACGAGCATGCATTCTGATTGTTGCATCATGGTTGTCACCTATACACCCAAAATGCTTCTCTCACCTTTATTCTAATAACCGGTGATTGTAGATAATGTGGTGTAATGTTGTATTGTGAACTTCGATGAAATAGTTATCCTCCGTTCTTTAGGTAGTATGTTTAGGTGTTATATATGTGTTTGCTCTGGTACTTGATGTGCCGATAGAAGGTTGATGACTTGTCTGCCTAAACCCAAAACTAGGCTATGTTCTCGTTTAGTGAACCATGACCCAAATTTGAATTCTCCATTATCACTCCATTACTAAACTCATGCAAATGGATGTTTAGATAATTTCTTTATCCAATGCAAGATGTGCATGGGCTTAAAACTAGAATTTTGAGTCTGTATTCTTGCTAGTTAATCTGTGATGTTTTAGTTGTCATATTTCCATCCTAGATCATGCCCTTCTTTGATGGGCACAAGTTGATGTCCCTTATCTAGTTTGCATGTTCTTAAGGATCGCCATGTTGCTTTATCAACCTAACCTAGGAAAGGCATGTCCAATCATTTTCTTTAGTTTGATGCCTTTGGTTTCCTCATAACTATCGAAGGCATACCAACTTCATCTTGTGATTGTTTTCCCTCTGTATCTAATCTAATACTAATCTTTGATCTTGTAATCTCTGTGATGGGTATAGAAATATGCTTGGGGCTGAATTAACAGTCTCCCATCGTACTCCCTCCTCAATTTATTTTTGGTTATGGACAAGCCTTGTTCATTTCATCGGGCCATGATCTATTTGGCTCTCTACTTGTAGCCATTCTGATAGGTAGAGTCTCTTTATATATTGTCACCCTTGCCCAATCCATTGGTGTCGCGTGAGATTTCTTATTGGTTACGTCTGGTAATGGTGTTGTGACTAAAACTGATGGCACACGCTGGTATCACCGTTAGTAGTCATAATACATTATGAGACTATATCGATATGTTATCTTTTGTGGACCTTTCCTTGAAACAATTTCTATGTTGTTTGCCAGGTGACCAAGCAACATCTACCATCTCTGTTGGATCAAAAGGGCATACCACTTTCGTGTGTGGTCTCTTTTCTTTTGATCTTGGTAATAACTACTTATACAAGTTTTCCTTTGCATCCTTTGTGTAAAGGTGAAGCCTTGAAGCTTTTTAGTGTTGGAAAATAGCTAGTTAGCTCTCAAAATGGAGATTGGTTTTCCCTGCTGCTGAGATGCAGGAGTTTATTCATTCACTTTCTTATGGAATCCATGTATTCCCGAACCAAGTCAATTCATCTCGCATGAAGAAACGAATGAACAACATGACCAAATGGATTTATGCCCCAATGCATGACCTTTTGCTAGCGAATGAGAACTCTCAACCCTTGGCTTACCGATGGTACTGAGAGAGCCTGCTCAATGTCAAAAGTAGTTCAACAAGTTGGTTTTACTAACTTGTAACTGTCCAATGAACAAAGGGTGAGTTTAGAGATCGTTTTCTCGAGTTATCTAAACTCACTTTGGTTCAACCCATCCTAAGGAAGTACTTACAAAGATCAAATTAAGTCGGCCAGTAACCACCTAATCATCGCTCTAGTCGTGTCTCGATCGCCTCACATGTGCTTTTTCTAGCATGTGTGATCAAGTCGAGCCATGAATAGTGCTGGATAAAACGGACTGGTTGCAGGTCCGCATCTACAGATCCCTCCGCTGGTGATTTTCTTGAGTCTATATCACCTTTCATGGACTTGGATTTTCTGGCTAGCCACGGGTCAACTGTGATATTATTCGACATTCACACCCGTCTCATATGCCATGAACTTATCATGGCCACTTGTTGGTAAACCTCTTTCCGTGTGTTTTACCCAAGAGGTTGCAACTGATTCTATTTGGGTAAAATAGCATATTTGTCGCTCGCCCAACAGACTCAGATAGTACAGTGTCATCAGAAAAAGCAAACTACACACATGGAACCTTATATGTTCCACTGGCAGCCATCATCTCTACTAAGGGACATCTCTAAATTAGCCTAAGGCGATACATGTTATGTCCACTGGAGAAACAACATCCTGAGACACTCGACCTTGTTTGGAAATGTCTCACGATTATCGCTGATATAGGTTACATTATTCTCTACTCTTAGAAGTCTTTCGTTCCGAATCTCGGGACGAGATTCTTTTAAGGGGGGAGGGTTGTAACACCCCTGGTGTTTATATTCTGCTCGACAACGAGTACGGATTTAAGCACATAATATCAGTGAATGAAACAGATGCTAAAATTTAATCATCTTCGCTTATTGCGATTTTAATATCGCATCTGTTTTGTCTGTCGCGAGTTCGACATCGTCTTTATCTATTTGGGCTCTTCCAAAATTTTCGTGATGTTTGGAACATTGTTGTTTCAAAAATTGGTGCGTCCGATGATTACTTAAAATTCATCGCTCGCGTGAATACGAATTCAGAAGCCCGACCCACTCTGATGATTTCTATCGTGACTAAATTTATTTGAACTCGACGACTAAGATTTTAGTGTAAAATAATTAAGTCCCCTTTTTGTCATCCGTAACATCACATCTACGGATGTTTAATTAAATTGTCCTCTAGTCGAGTGTTCGAGTAGCGAACGGAAATCGTCTGAAGTCAACTGAACCAAATGCAGATTAAAATACTGAAGCCAAAATCCGTGTAGTTCGGTCCGTGTGTTTCTCATCTCGATCTAAGTCTCCAGATATAAATATCGGGTGAAAAGCATCTGATTCTGAAAAGTTCACCAAATCAAATCCTATCCAATTGTTGCTGTCGATCCAAATTATTCTACCATTTGATTATCGCTAAAAATTGTGATCCAAAAACAAATATATGCGATTCTCTGTTAAAAAAAGAGAAGAAACTAAAAAATGAAAAAGATCTCCAGCTGCCGCCTCTCTCCATCTGAACTTTTCAACGGTTGAGCTTTATCTCCGCCGCGCACAGATTTTTTTACGCCGCGCAGGCTTATCCGTTCCTCTTCCTTATCTTCTATCCGACTCGTATTCGCGCCGACAAACA
This sequence comes from Zea luxurians, assembly GCA_029449295.1. Classification (NCBI taxonomy): domain Eukaryota; kingdom Viridiplantae; phylum Streptophyta; class Magnoliopsida; order Poales; family Poaceae; genus Zea; species Zea luxurians. Next base: position 4,396,642 of record JAOPSE010000129.1, on the reverse strand, counting down.
AAAATCTCAAGAAGATGTGGAGAAGCAAGCCCCTGGTCGATGCCCCCAAGTGCTCGGCGAAAGGCCGAAATAAGGATCATCGTCGTTTGGAAGGATTGCTAGTCAAAATTGTAATCATATTTGAATCGCTATTCTAGCTAATTAATTTGATGAATGAATTAGAGGGATTTTTATCAGGATGATTATTCTATTTGTAGCTTAAATGCGTCGTGGGTTTATTTGATACAGGATAAAGGTCATAATTGTGTGCTGCTTGGTTACCGTCGTAATTATGAAATAGTCGCATGGTGTGGTAAAATATAGGTGTGAGGTACACCTGCTAGCGCGAATGATTAAATATCGTATTTAACTCGTAGGTTGTACAAGTTAATCTGATGAAATGGTTTAGAAAACTAGTTAAGTTAGTTTTAAGTATGGTTATGGCCGATTGTGGTTAGCACCATCGACCTATATCTTATGCATTTTAATTCACAACGTGGAAACGTATGTCTAGTGTAATTGAATTGATCTGATGTTGTGGTGTGCTTGTGTGCAATGGTGAATTAATCACATTGTATAGCGATCATCGATGGGTAGGTCAGGTGAGTAGTGCCTTGATAGGTGTATATGTTAAATATAATTAAATAGGTTCCACGTATGTGATGAGTAGTGGCCTTAAAAATTGGTAAAATGTTCTGTTCATACGGTAATAGGATGAAGTTAGTATTTTGTAGAATGCTTGAGTTCTATTTATATTATGTCTGATTATGTTGGTACATACATAAGAATTAGGTTGTCGTGATTATGATGATGACTTAGTCATAATATTATCTTGCGATACCCGTCTTGATATGCATTCATAAGCATAATGCATTTCATTAGGTACGCTAGCTGATCGCGCGATGCGGAAGACGAGCCAAGTCGACCCCAAGCGCGGGCTACTCCACATGGTGATGCTGATGGACGAACCTGCCTGATCAAGTGCTAGGACAAAGATGATTGTCAAGTGGACATCGCCTAACAACACTAACCTAGTGTTACCCAGGCAAGCCCCGGTCCATTTGCCCCTTCCTTGTGTTTTAAATGCCTTTTTACCTTATTTGATGCATTAGGTGATAGGAGTTGTGTGAGAAACAATTGATGCATTACCAATCCTTGGAAACTCCTTAATCCCGGTTTTCTAAAAAGAACTGATAATGCTTAGCCCTGCTTAGAAACTAAAAAATCATTTGTTATAAAAAAGAATGATTGTGGAACATTGGTTATGGGCCTTTCATTTCAAAAATCAAAGCAAACTTATGGTGATGATTCCACTTCGGCCGGAGTGGGTTCATCATTCGGAAAAGAGTACCCCTACCAGGTACCAGAAATGGGAAATGGTTTGAATAATCTAGACCAGACGCTGAGCAGACAAGGTCGCCCGTCTATGTCGATTAAGGACCGTACCGATTGTTGGCCTGCTGATCTAGGACCCTTTATCTGGCCACATACCTCGTCATGGGTAAGCTTGAACCCTGCTATTCCATACATGAAAAGACAATCGCACACTGGGAGTCGAGAGATGGCGAGAGTGGCACGTACCCTCCTGGCAAAGGATCGCCTAAAAGGGGTGGTGTGCTCTCGGGTGGCGCGGACCTGTTCATGTGGTGGAGGATTCGTGGGAATGGTAGACATGTGCAAAAGAGTTAAGAGAAGCATATGTCATGTGGTTGGAGATCCCCGGCTGGGTATTAATCGATTCGGATCGCCGAACTTCTCGGATATGAAGACTGGATCTTCGACCCTCATCGTTTATAACAAGCGAAACAAAAGTTGGATTTTAAAAGAAAGCTAGTGTAGGACAAGTGAATGCTCTAGATTAGGCAAATCTAGATTCAGGAAAAGTACTTAACTTGTGATGTAAAATTTTGGCTTAAGGACCCACTTCTAGTAAGCTTTTCTGCAAAAAAGAGTCTTTGAAACTTGATGAGCTTTACCTTGAATCCCTCTAGCCAGCATACCCTTGAGAGTCTTTTCTTTAATCGAGTAAGTCTTGCTGAGTAATTCCATACTCAGGGTTTTATTCCCTATTGTTTTTTAGGTTATAGTTTTGTGCGTCTATAAATGGTGTTAAGTGCCGGTGGGCTCGGCCTTCTTATAAGTCTAAGTAACTCTTCTATACTTCTTATTGAGGATGGTTATGCTAGCATATATTTCAAAACTTTAAATAATTTATAACAGTTCAAAGTTATTTATTGAATCACTTTTGTAATCACTCCGATCATGTACATTGTAAGACTTGAGGTAACATGTAAAATTTGGTAATAAGATTTCCGCTGCAAAATTGTTGGTGTGTGATTTGTGTTTACTTAATCCCGCGGTTCTAGTTGTAAGTGGTTTATCTGAGGTCCTTGGGGCACTCGGACAGATCCAGTTGAGTTATCTGGTGCACCTGCATAGCAGTCTAAGGTCTTTGAGACAAGGATAGGTGCATGTGGGCCAGATAACTTGGGAGGTTCTGCCACAACTGGGTGCATGGCAGCGCTGAGTAGATTCATATCAAGGCTTGGTGAAAGATGGATGCCATTCTATAAACTGCTCAAAAGGGGGATAAATTCCAGTGGACCACAGAAGCTCAAGAAGCCTTGGAAGCACTAAAGAAGTTTCTGACCACACCGCTAGTACTCAAGCCACCGTGTCGAGCTACGTCCGATCAACTGGCCGAAGACCTCCTGTTATATATCTCCTGAACGACTCACGTGGTAAGCACTGCGTTGGTAGTCGAGTGGTGTAGCATCCCAAAAATTCAAATCTTGAAAATTTTCTCAAACTTGCTCTAAATTCAAAATGAATTTCAAATTTCATTTCAAAATGTTTGTTTGCGAGTTGATATCAGCAAATAAAATATAGTGGTCTACATTCTCTCCAAAATGCTCCTCAAAATATCCTACAAATACTTCCCCAGTGATCACCCTCAAATTCTTTTCAGGAATACTGCCTAGATATTTCTCCAGTGATCCCCCTCAAATTCTTCCAGAAATACCACCCAGATATTTCTCGAGTAATCCCCTTCAAGTTCTTTCCAGAAATACTGTCCAAATATTCCACCGATATATCTCCCGATAATTTCCTCTTGAGAAATACCTTCAGAATCATTTTTCAAGTCCCTATAAATATTTTCTTCATAACTTTCCTCATGCTCATACGTATACGTATGCCTCTAGTGCCATACGGTGAGCTCTACAAGCTAATCTCACTTATACAAGACAAATACATGCTAATCTCCCACTAATCCTCTCATCCTCCCACTAATCCTCTCATCCCTCCCCCTAATCCCCCACCATGGCTATAAATAGAGGGGCAAGGGCCTCCTCTCATCCCACCCCAAGCCATTTCATGACAACTCTTCCCCCCCCCCCCACACACACCCACTCCATGTTCCACACAAGCACACATTAGCACAAGGATCGTAAGGTCATTCTTCGATCGTTCGTCCCCCTGTTCTTAGTTTGTTTGTTCGTTCGTCCGATCGTTCGTCTGATCGTTCATGGTTCGTTCGTCCGTTTGTCTGATCGTTTGATCGTTCGTCCAAATAATCTTTTTCCTGCTGTTATGCTGCCGAAATTCCGATCGTTCGTTCGTTCGATCATTCGATCGTTCGTCCGTTCGTTCGTAGTTTCTATTCATCGTTCATCGTTCGTTCATAGTCCCTATTCATCGTTCTTCCAGATAATCTTTTTCCTGCCGTTATGCTGCCGGAATTCCGATCGTTTGTTCGTCTGATCATTCGATCGTTTGTCCGTTCGTTCATAGTTCCTATTCATCGTTCATCGGCACTATTCATCGTTCATCGTTCATTCATACAAACTATTCACCATTACTATTCACCGTTACTATTCATCATCATTACTATTTATCGTTACTATTTACTGACACTATTCACCGTCGTTCCTATTCATCGTTACCATTCATCGATGAAATCTATAATTACTTTATCATCGTCACTATTCACCGTTACTATTCATCGTTACTATTCATCGATCATCCGATCACCTTAAATTTCAACTACTCATCCATCATGCTGTCCAGTCCACCTAAAACCAGCCAGACCCATATTCCAGTCATACGAACTCCGGTGACTGTGATTTTCCTTCCAGTGGGGAACTTCCCATCTGGTCACCCATCATAGGTTTCTCCAAGTTGAGCATGCTTAACTTTGAGATTCCTTTGAACCAGGCTTCCAAACTCAGATTCCAATAATTCTTATTTTTAAATTCTTATCAAACTATTCTCTATCCAACCATGTCATCCCTTAAGCATGGTCCATATTCCAGAAACTCCCAAAATACTCTTATCCCATATTCTGTCTATAACTCTCCTGTTCATACTAAGTCAGATGATTCATTTGTCACTATTCTCACCAACAGTGAACTTCACTATGCTACACCACATACACTCAGCTATAAATACACCCAGCTACCCTCTCCCTCTCCACACACACTCAACACCCTCAGCCAAGGCAAACACCCCACCCACTCAGTTACTCCGCTCTGCCGGCTACACGCATAGTGTCGCTTCGCCTCCAGTCCACCCTCCTGGTAAGCACCTCCACTCCACCACCAGTAATATCACAACACCACATGACACAGATTCTACTCAAGACTCTACCCACCATATATCGCTATTCTGACCACTATACTAAATATTTGTTGGTATACTTGCTGGTTTGTATGTTTGCTTGTTCATGTTGCATAGTTATCGGAGCGTTCGTGCCATCTCGTGGAGGCCAGATCTGCAAGTCTACGCCAGGCGGTGGAGCTAGAAGCCAGTTCCGTGAGCTCTCCTTCCCCCTTCGCCGGATAAGCACGACAAGCTCATATAAGGACCGGTTTGTCATCCTTCACTACCTGTACTCATGATAAGTACAACCACTCAAGACTGTGTGGGCAGTCACTCAATCTGAACTCGTACGGTTCAAACCCCAGGGTTATGAAGGCTAGGGAGCACCGGGAGGATAAGGAGGGGGAATGTTTTGTTCGGTTTGGGCATGGCGGTGGCCTGACTCCTTCCGATATAACCGTTAAGGTAGGGATGTGCAAGGAAAGAAAGAGATTCAGATTCGGGTCTCACTAGCTATGAGATCGCAGAGCCAGACTAGTGGGTAAAGTGTACACCTCTGCGCAGAGTTCAAACCTATTCGAATAGTCCGTGTCCACTGGTATGGACGAGTCTGGTGTGGCATGGCAATTAGTGTTTTGTTTTTAAAAAAGGGATGCTTTTGAGAAAAGTGATTTTTAAAAGGTCTGACGGTTGAGCCGTGAGCTATGGTGGACGGGAAGTCCAGTGGCTGTTGTTGAAAATGAAAACCAGTGGGAAACTGCTGAGATACCTGGATGGTTTAGTCTAGGGGATTTTGTTCTATATTGAAAAACTTCCTGCTCCTTCGGGAGAGGATGCACTTTGAAAAATACAAAATGTTTACAAAACAACCCTTCATAAAATATTGTTGTTTCAGCAAAATATCCTGAGCTCCACATATTCCATGCATTATATCTGATTTCCCCATTCCGCGGGTGAAGGTGGGCTGCTGAGTACGTTTGTACTCACCCTTGCTTATTTGTTGTTTTTTTAGAAAAAGGAGATCGGGTAAGAGTTACGACTGTTCCCAACCTTGCCTATGGCTGTTGGACCGCTGATTTGCTTCGCTGCGTAGATCGGGCTACTTCAGCCCCACTCTAATGATATGTCCCGAGTTGTGGACCAACTCTTAAAGTTGTTCGCCACCTTTATAGGTTTGTATCGTCTAAGCAGATCTATAATCATCTGATGTATAAATGTGTTTACTAGCCTCTTGGGACTAGTAATTGTATCACATTTGAGTCCAAGAGGATCTGGGGCGCTTCAGGTGGTATCAGAGCTGATAGGTTGGCCGTAGGACGTAACCCTTAGCCTGTTCCAAAAGTTTTTGAGTCAAAACTATTTTCTTAAAAAAATCTTGCTCTCATCCCTTCATTTCAAAAATGTTTTTCCCCTTTCCTTCTCTCAGAAGTCAGATGGAGGTCTGTTGCCAAACCAGCTTTTGCTAGAATGAAGATGGTTTCCCCAAGTTGCTGAGAGCATGCACAGTTCGCCTCGGAATCAGGAGCTAGCCAGAGTATGATGGTCGTGAATTCATCGAGCATGGCACAGAGAAGTGTGTCATGACTGTATACATTGGATCCAGTCCGCACCATGTGGAATGGAGTGTCACTGCTGTTGGGCACAGATTCAAAGGCACCTGCCAAGTCGTCGCCCGCAAGGCATTGAGGGCCCTGTCTCGGATCTATGAAGAAGAAGTGGCCGACACCCCGCTCAGATTCTTTCTGCCCTTTCAGAGAGACCGTCCAGTTTGGATGGCTAGGATGCATGTATTGGAAGGGAAGCAGCTGCTTGAGGATGACCCCATAGTCGTGCACTTCACTGCATACCTGCTCACCCTAGATGCACAGTATGATTTCTTGGCTCGGCACCACCGTCAGATGATTGCCCGAGCAGAAGATGCAGAGAAGCGCAACCGTCAGCTCCATGTGGATCTCACCACAGCTCAAGCCCGTGCAACTACATTGGAAAGTCATGAAGTCATTGCGGTTGAAGCCCTGAAGCAAGCCAAGGATGAGCACGTCCAGAAGCTGATAGAGGCCTACTTGGTAACACACAACCAACGGCCCTGTGGATCCAAGAGCCCGCTCCATCCAACCTAGTTCAACCCATGAGAGCTGAAGATCCCCAGATTCTTGAAGGTCACCCGGTCTCTATTAGAGGAGAGAAGAAGGCTTGGGAACTCCCGGAAGGAGCCATAGTCTTGGAAGGAATTCCAGTCTTCCCTCAGGCTATGGATAAGCAAGAGCACCCTGAATCCTCCCAAGATCCCCCGCCGGAGTTGTTTGAGCCCCTCACCATGAAGAAGATTCCAGCACCATCCCTTGAAGTCAAGGAAGAAGCTGCAAGCACCCCACCAGCACCGCCGCCCTCTGAGGAGCTACAAGAGTCAGTCCCGCTTGAAGAAGAGTTCGACCCCCTGTTGCCATCTCAGTTGCCAGAAGAAGTCATCAACATCAGCTCCCTCTTGACCCATCCAGGAGATGTCTCAGATTGAAGTTGTGTGCCAGCCTTGCCAGAAGAGAAGCTGCCTGGTCTGAGTTAGTTATGCCCAGTCCTCTGCATGCATTAGGTAGTGAAGTTTTTCTTCACTTTGGCTAGAGCCCTGCATGTATGAGAGGTAATCGTGTAGTCTCGTGTTTTGAAAAACTCTAATTGTGTGGCCCCCTAGGGCATTTCAAAATGAATTTTGCTTGATGTTTTCTCCCCTTTTGAGTGCATATGTGATGCTTTAACGTTAGTGCTCATAAGTCGCGTTTAGCATAGTTCTCAATTCAGGAGCTGAGTAATAGTAGTTATGCTTAGCCCCCGAATCCAAGTAGTTCGTGATTTGGAAAACTCTATTCTTCCCTTATTCAAAACATTTGATTTGTTTGTGCTTATCATTGCTGAGCTTGTGTGTTTCTTTCTTTTTTAAGAAAGGTTTTCTCTAAAAACATAAATCACAAATTAGAGCTAATCCTCATCTTATGCTTCCATTCTCCCCTTAACCCATCTCAAGAGAAAAGCGCCTTACCCAAGAAGATACCGGGAAGCTTACCCTTGAAGCATGGAATAAGCTACAAAGGAACCTATCCAGTCGCTCAGTCAAAAGGGCCGACCGTGAGAATCAAAGCACTACCCCTGAGTCAAAGTAAACAAAAAAAGAGGACAAAAGGAGTTATTACCATACAGAGGCAAAGATTCTTGGAACCAGAGACCACAAACATCAGGGTCATTGACCCCACCACTCAACCATGCCCCTCGCACGTGTGCCCGCCTCCATGCGCACTACCACCGCCCCACGCCCCCTTTTGTAGCGCACCCACCGCCATCGTCGCCGACAACAGGCCCCCCTTCCCCTTGTCGCACCTGCTGCCTCGTGTCACTCGCTCCATCACTACCACTCCACCCCCCCCCCCCCCCGAGCACCCCCGCTCGCTTATAAACCCCCCACCAGCTCCCTCAACTCCCATCTCGCTCAAAGCAAAGCACACTCCAGATAAATCCCCTCTGCCAAATCTCAAACAACTCCATTTTCCACTCCCTTGCCCCTAAGATCACAATGCTTAGTGATTCTTAGGTTGAAGACTGTTGTACATGGTTCATAGTCTTTGGTTTCCTCCTCTGTATGATGGTAATACTCTTTGATAGAATCCTCCAGTGGGAAGAGCAAAGAGAAAGAAAGGGGCAGTGAAAAGAAGATAGTGAAGAGAAGATGAGAAGAAGGTTGTCCTAGAATCAACCCTGTGTCAGTCATTTCTCCGTAGCCTGCTCAAGCAGCAACAGCAGAAGAAGGCCCCATAACACCCTTGTTATGAGGTACTTCAAGGAGTTCAAATCCCCAAGATTCAAGAGTTCTACCCTCATTCTTTTTAAGTGGTGTAGTGTTCTAGTAAAGTTCCTGCTATGGAGAAAAAGAAGAAGGCCTGTAGCAAGCTTGTGGAGGACCAGATCATCGAAGCATATAAGTTTATAGATGAGAGGTGGTCACCCGAGTTTCGTTGATGAAGCACCAGAAGACCAATCAAGGAAGGAATCCATGAGGGAGTTCGCAAGAGAAAGGTTTGTGTGTTGGCATCGATGCTTCCTCAATAAGCTAGCTACCAAGCAAAAGCTGAAGCCTGAAGATGATCTTTGAGTAGCCAGAATCAGCATTTGCAATCGGCAACCAGATGCTCCTCAAAGGCCGGATTTTGTTAAAGTTCCATCTCCTCGAAGAGTCTGGAAAGTGAAGATATGTAGTTGAAGTAAAGCTATACCCATAACCCTTCTGAGCCGAATCTCGAGAACGAGATTCATTTTAAGTGGGGTAGATCTGTAGCATCCCAAAAATTCAAATCTTGAAAATTTTCTCAAACTTGCTCTAAATTCAAAATGAATTTCAAATTTCATTTCAAAATGTTTGTTTGCGAGTTGATATCAGCAAATAAAATATAGTGGTCTACATTCTCTCCAAAATCCTCCTCAAAATATCCTACAAATACTTCCCCAGTGATCACCCTCAAATTCTTTTCAGAAATATTGTCCAGATATTTCTCCAGTGATCCCCCTCAAATTCTTCCAAAAATACCGCCCAGATATTTCTCGAGTAATCCCCTTCAAGTTCTTTCCAGAAATAATATCCAAATATTCCACCGATATATCTCCCGATAATTTCCTCTTGAGAAATACCTTCAGAATCATTTTTCAAGTCCCTATAAATATTTTCTTCATAACTTTCCTCATGCTCATACGTATATGTATGCCTCTAGTGTCATACGGTGAGCTCTACAAGCTAATCTCACTTATACAAGACAAATACATGCTAATCTCCCACTAATCCTCTCATCCCTCCCCCTAATCCCCCACCATGGCTATAAATAGAGGGGCAAGGGCCTCCTCTCATCCCACCCCAAGCCATTTCATGGCAACTCTCCCCCCCCCCCCCACACACCCACTCCATGTTCCACACAAGCACACACTAGCACAAGGATCGTTCGGTCGTTCTTCGATCGTTCGTCCCCCTGTTCTTAGTTTGTTTGTTCGTTCGTCCGATCGTTCGATCGTTCGTCCGATCATTCATGGTTCGTTCGTCCGTTCGTCCGATCGTTCGATTGTTCGTCCGTTCGTTGATCCAAATAATCTTTTTCCTGCCATTATGCTACCGAAATTCCGATCGTTCGTCCGTTCGTTCGTAGTTCCTATTCATCGTTCATCGTTCGTTCATAGTCCCTATTCATCGTTCTTCCCGATAATCTTTTTCCTGCCGTTATGCTGCCGTCCGTTCTTTTTCCTGCTGTTTGCTTCAGCCCCACTCTGATGATATGTCCCGAGTTGTGGACCAACTCTTAAAGTTGTTCGCCACCTTTATAGGTTTGTATCGTCTAAGCAGATCCGTAATCATCTGATGTATAAATGTGTTTACTAGCCTCCTGGGACTAGTAATTGTATCACATTTGAGTCCCAGAGGATCTGGGGCGCTTCAAGCGGGCAGAAGAAGGGCGTCCAAATCTAGTACAACATCTGGTTTACTTTATCAGCGAAGTCCTTGGTCCCTCAAAGATAAAGTATCCTCAAGTTCAGAAGTTATTATATGCAATACTTCTAACTACTCGTAAACTCCGACACTACTTTGACGACCACAAAGTCATAGTAGTCACGGGATTCCCAATAGGAGATATACTCCAAAATAAGGAAGCTGTTGGAAGAACAACCATATGGGCATGTGAACTCGGAGCTCATGATATAGAATTCTGACCTTGTACTGCAATAAAGACTCAAGCACTGGTCGATTTCATGTCAAAATGGACTGAGCACCAGGTCCCAGAAAACCTAGAAGTTGCTGAAGTCCAGAAAATGTACTTCGACAGCTCGTTAAGATTGCAGGGGGCACAAGCAGGGATCCTTTTCGTTGCCCTGGAGGTGATCAACTCAAGTATGCCCTTCAGCTCCTGTTTCCAGCATCCAACAATGTCGTGGAGTACGAAGCCCTGGTTCACGGGCTGAGCATCGCCATTTTACTAGGCATCAAAAGGTTAATGGTATATGAAAGGGAAATAGGGTCAAACCTTTTCCTAAATGATTTTGGTGGTTGAATTGCCCAACACAAACAAATTGGACTAACTAGTTTGCTCTAGATTACATGTTCTACAGGTGCCAAAGGTTCAACACAAACCAATAAAAAGTTAAAGTTAGGGTTCAAAAAGAAAGGAGCAAAAGAAACCAAAGGCTGCCCTGGTCTGGCGCACCGGACTGTCCGGTGTGCCACCAGACAGTGTCCGGTGCACCACCAGACAGTGTCCAGTGCACCAGGGAGATCAACTCCAAACTCCTCAGCTTTGGGTTTTCTAGGAAGCCACTCTGCTATAATTCACCGGACTGTCCGGTGTGCCATGTGGAGCAACGGCTACTGCGCCAACGGTCGTCTACAAAAGCAACAGTGAACAGTGAACAGTGCGCGTCTGCGCGCGCAGAGTCAGAGCTCCAACGGTCGAAACCGTCAGAACCCTAACGGTTGGGTGACGTGGCTGGCGCACCGGATAGTGTCCGGTGGCGCACCAGACTGTCTGGTGCGCCCTTAGACAGCATACTTCTCCAACTGCTGTTTTGGTGGTTGGGGCTATAAATACCCCCCAACTACCACACTTCAAGGCATCCAAGTTTTCAGCCATTGCATTCAATACAAGAGCTCTAGACTTCACTCCAAGACACAAATCAAGAGATCAAATCCTCTCCAAGTCCAAATTCACTCCAAACATTTAGTGACTAGTAAGAGAGAGGTTTTCGTGTTAATTTGAGTTCTTGTTGCTTGGATCGCTTTTCTTCTTCCCCATTCTTGTTCTCAACACCTTTGTAATCAAAGCAAGAGACACCAAGTTGTGGTGGTCCTTGTGGGGTCTTAGTGACCCAATTGATTGAGGAGAAAAGCTCACTCGGTCTCGGTGACCGTTTGAGAGAGGGAAAGGGTTGAAAGAGACCTGGTCTTTGTGACCACCTCAACGGGGAGTAGGTTTGGGAGAACCGAACCTCGGCAAAACAAATCACTGTGTCATTCGCTTCACTTGCCTTTGATTTGTTTTTCACCCTCTCTTTTGGACTCGATTTTAATTCTAACGCTAACCCCGACTTGTAGTGTGTGCTTAAGTTTATAATTTTCAGATTCCGCCTATTCACCCTCCCATCTAGGCGACTTTCAATTGGTATCGGAGCCCGGTACTTCATTAGAGCCTAACCGCTCGAAGTGATGTTGGGAGATCACGCCAAGAAGGAGGTCGTGACAGGCAAGAAGCCCGCCACAAGCCACGGGAAGGCTCCATCGGGGGAGTCTGACAACAAGGTGAAGGGATCCCCTTCACATGCCAAGTCGCATCGGAGTGGCAACAAGAAAAAGAAGATGAAGAAGGTGGTCTACTACGAGACCGATTCTTCGTCGCCATCCACCTCTGGCTCCGGTGTGTCGTTCGTCACTTCTAAGCGCCATGAGCGCAAGAAGTTTAGTAAGATTCCCCTACGCTACCCTCGCATTTTGAAACACACCCCTTTACTTTCCGTCCCACTAGGCAAACCACCGGTTTTTTACGGTGAAGATTATTGTATGTGGAGTGATAAAATGAGGCACCATCTAACCTCACTCCACGCTAGCATTTGGGATATTGTTGAGTTTGGAGCGTAGGTACCATCCATGGAGGATGAAGATTATGACTCGGACGAAGTTGCCCAAATCCGGCACTTCAACTCCCAAACCACTACTATACTCCTCGCCTCTCTAAGTCGAGAGGAGTATAATAAGGTGCAAGGGTTGAAGAGTGCCAAAGAGATTTGGGACGTACTCAAGACCGCACACGAGGGAGATGAGGTGACCAAGATCACCAAGCGGGAGACGATCGAGGGGGAGCTCGGTCGGTTCGTCCTCAACCAAGGAGAGGAGCCACAAGCAATGTACAACCGGCTCAAGACCTTGTTCAACCAAGTGCGCAACCTCGGGAGCACCAAGTGGGATGACCATGAGATGGTCAAGGTTATTCTAAGATCACTTGTTTTTTGTAATCCCACTCAAGTTCAATTAATTCGTGGTGATCCTAGATATAAGCTAATGTCTCCCGAGGAAGTTATAGGAAAGTTTGTGAGCTTTGAGTTGATGATCAAAGGCTCCAAACAAATCATCGAGCAAGGCACCACCTCCACACCCGAGGTGCAACCTGTCACATTCAAAGCGACGGAAGAAAAGAAAGAAGAGTCTACATCAAGTAGGCTCCCCATCGACGCCTCCAAGCTCGACAATGAGGAGATGGTGCTCATCATCAAGAGTTTCCGTCAAATCCTCAAGCAAAGGAGGGGGAAAGACTACAAGCCCTGCTCCAAGAAAGTATGCTACAAATGTGGTAAGCCCGATCATTTTATCGCTAAATGCCCTATATCTAGTGATGGTGACAGGGACAACGACAAGGGGAGGAAGAAGGAGAAGAAGAGATACTACAAGAAGAAGGGCGGCGATGCCCATGTATATCGGGAATGGGACTCCGATGAGATCTCCACCGACTCCTCTGATGAGGACGCCGCCAACATCACCATTAACAAGGGCCTCCTCTTCCCCAACGTCGACCACAAGTGCCTCATGGCAAAGGATGGCAAAAAGAAGGTAAAATCTAGAGCCTCCACTAAATATGCAACATCTAGTGATGATGAAGATAATTTGCTTGCTCTTTTTGCCAACCTAAACATGCAACAAAAGGAAAAATTAAATGAATTAATAGGTGCTATTCATGAGAAGGATGAACTCTTGGATAGCCAAGAGGAATTCCTTATTAAGGAAAATAAGAAGCATGTTAAGGTGAAAAATGCTTATGCTCAGGAGATAGAAAAGTGTGAAAAATTAACTAGTGAGCTTAGCATTTGTCATGAATCAATTTCCAACCTTAGAACCGAGAATGCCAACTTAATTGCTAAGGTTGAAAAATTAGATGCATGTAATAATTCAATTGTAAGTCTTAGAAATGAAAATGATGATTTAATTGCTAAGATTGACAAATTAAATGTTGCAATTTCTAGCCTTAAGATTGAGAATGATAAATTAATTGCTAAGGCTAAGGATTTAAATGTTTGCAATGATTCTATTTCCTATCTTAGAGATGAGAATGCCATGCTAAAATCTAAGATAGATGAATTAAATGTTTGCAAACCCTCTACATCTACTGTCGATCATGTTTCCATTTGTACTAGATGTAGAGATATTAATGTTAATCTTATCCATGATCACCTAGCTTTAATTAAACAACAAAATGATCACATAGCTCAACTTAGTGCTAAAATTAATGAGCATGAGATAGAAAATGAAAAATTTAAATTTGCTAGAAGCATGCTCTATAGTGGGAGACACCCAGGCATTAAGGATGGCATTGGCTTCCAACAGGGAGGCAATGTTAAACTTAATGCCCCTAAGAAATTGTCTAACTTTGTTAAGGGCAAAGCTCCCATGGTTCAGGATAACGAGGGTTATATTTTATATCCTGCTGGTTATCCCGAACATAAGATTAGGAGAATTCATTCTAGGAAGTCTCACTCTGGCTCTCATCATGCTTTTATGTATAAGAGTGAGGCATCTAGTTCTAGGCAATCCACTCATGTTAAATTGCCTAAAAAGAAAACTCCCACTGCATCAAATGAGCCTATTGTTTCATTTAAGACTTTTGATGCTTCATATGTTTTAACTAACAAATTAGGCAAAGTAGTTGCCAAATATGTTTGGGGCAAACACAAGGGCTCCAAGACTTGTGTTTGGGTACCCAAGGTGCTTGTTTCTAATGTAAAAGGACTCAAGACCGTTTGGGTACCTAAGAACAAGGCCTAAACTTGTTTTGTAGGTTTATGCATCCGGGAGCTCAAGCTGGATCATTGATAGCGAGTGCACAAACCATATGACTGGGGAGAAAGGGATGTTCTCCTCCTATGAGAGAAACCAAGATCCCCAAAGAGCTATCACATTCGGGGATGGAAATCAAGGTGGTCAAAGGACTTGGTAAAATCGCAATATCACCTGACCATTCTATTTCCAATGTTTTTCTTGTAGATTCATTAGATTACAATTTGCTTTCTGTTTCTCAATTTGCTTTCTTGTAGATTCATTAGATTACAATTTGCTTTATGTTTCTCAATTACATTTAGTGACTAGTAAGAGAGAGGTTTTCATGTTCATTTGAGTTCTTGTTGCTTGGATCGCTTTTCTTCTTCCCCATTCTTGTTCTCAACACCTTTGTAATCAAAGCAAGAGACACCAAGTTGTGGTGGTTCTTGTGGGGTCTAAGTGACCCAATTGATTGAGGAGAAAAGCTCACTCGGTCTCGGTTACCGTATGAGAGAGGGAAAGGGTTGAAAGAGACCCGATCTTTGTGACCACCTCAACGGGGAGTAGGTTTGCAAGAACCGAACCTCGGTAAAACAAATCACCGCATCATCCGCTTCACTTGCCTTTGATTTGTTTTTCACCCTCTCTTTCAGACTCGATTTTAATTCTAACGCTAACCCGACTTGTAGTGTGTGCTTAAGTTTATAATTTTCAGATTCCTTCTATTCACCCCCCTCTAGGCGACTTTCAGTATACAGTGACTCACTAGTAGTCATCAGCCAGGTAAACAAGGACTGTGACTGCTCAACCGACTCAATGAACAGATACTGCGCTGTGCAATCGGCTTAAGTCAGAAACATTTTAAGTCACTCTAACATGCTCACACTTACATAACTTAGGGTGATTACTATACCCTACCAACGGAGTAATCGACTTAAGTCGAAAACATCTTAAGTCGATGCGACATGCTCACGCTTACATAACTTAGAGTGATTACTATACCCTACGAACGAAGCAATCGGCTTAAGTCAGAAACGTCTTAAGTTAGTGCGACATGCTCATGCTTACATAACTTAGGGTGATTATTATACCCTACTAACAAAGCAATCGACTTAAAGTCGGAAACGCATTAAGCCGGTGCGACATGCTCACGCTTGCATACTTGAGGGTGATTACAATACCCTACCAACGCAGCAATCGGTTTAAGTCGGAAGTAACCTTAAGTCGACACAGCATGCTCACGCATACATGAACTCTATAATGCACCATCTCAACAAGAAATACCAACTCAATGAAAAGTGTTTTCTATTCAAATGAATCAAAATTTGTCTTCATTACACAATTACTGTGCAGGAGCGTTCTCGCAGGGGACCTTGCTGGTAGGATCACCAGAGGGAGAAGGTTTACTCATACCAGCGGATGCAGCAAGCACGTCAACAACAATGTCCTCAGGCACCACAACACCAGGTCTTTTCATCAGGATTCGACCAGCATGAACAACTTTGTCCATCGCTTTATCACACATTGCTTTCATGATACCATGGTCATCCTCTAAGACCTTAATGTCGCGACGAGCAATTTCCAACTCCTGTGAAACAAGTTTCTTCAAAGCACGCAATTCTTTGATGACAGAATCTCTTGAAGACAGTAACTTATAAAGCTGTGACACTTTAGTTGAGAAACCCTCAACTCATCCCTATGACGATCAAGCTTCGACATAGTAAAGCGATGACTCCTCTCCAAAGTAGTAAGGGAGCTGCTAGCATCACGGTACAGTTTGTCTAGACTGTCACGGGAATCAAGAAGTTTTCGCATCTCCTCCTACAAACAAGAAGAGTACTAAACATCCAAGCAAAGGCGCGAAACAAAGGCATCATGAACAATTAGAAAAATCTACCTCATGGTCTCTCTTCTCTTTCTTTTCTTCCCCTAGACAGACACCCATTGGGCACACCCATTAGGTGTACCACCCGGATTCTCCGAGATTTTCTGAAGCAGTGATACCTGCAACATATACGCAATGAATATACCACGACAAAGGGGAAGATCAGCTGAAACTGGAGGAAGTCCAAATTCGGTTAGCAAAGCACAAGTCTAATCTGCAGAGGCATTAAAGTACGTGGCCGAGTGGCGTCCAGCCAAGTGCTCCCTTTTTCGACTGGCCGGACTCCAACTTGTCACCGATCAAATTGATTCCAAACCAAACAAGATATGGACAGATGTCGTCACCAGGCTATTCCAGAAGATCATTTTGAGAAAAGCATAAGATGAAGACCTTTGAATTCATTATTTCAAAATCAATTCAAAGCTCGGGGGCTACACCCAACGGATTCACAAAACTTTGAAGCTAAGTGTTGCTTTCTAAAGCATAAGATGAAGACCTTTGAATTGCTTATTTCAAAATCAACTCAAAGCTCAGGGGCTACACCCATTGGGTGCACCCAACGAATCCACAAAACTTTGAAGCCGAGCGTTGATTTCTAAAGCATAAGATGAGGAACCTTTGAATTGATTATTTCAAAATCAACTCAAAGCTCGGGGGCTACGGTGCACCCAACCGATTCACAAAACTTTGAAGTCGAGTGCCGATTTCTAAAGCATAAGATGAAGACCTTTGAATTGATTATTTCAAAATCAACTCAAAGCTCGGGGGCTACACCCAACGGATTCACAAAACTTTGAAGCAGAGCGATGATTTCTAAAGCATAAGATAAGGAACCTTTGAATTGATTATTTCAAAATCAACTCCAGGCTCGGGGCTACACCCAACAGATTCACAAAACTTTAAAGTCGAGCGCTGATTTCTAAAGCATAAGATGAGGAACCTTCCAATTGGTTATTTCAAAATCAACTCAAAGCTCGAGGGCTACACCCATTGGGTGCACCTTCGGTGCACCCAACAGATTCACAAAACTTTGAAGCCGAGAGCTGATTTCTAAAGCATAAGATGAAGACCTTTGAATTGATTATTTCAGAGTCAACTCAAAGCTCGGGGACTATATCCAATGGGTGCACCTTCAGTGCACCCAACAGATTCACAAAAGTTCGAAGCCGAGTGCTGATTTCTAAAGCATAAGATGAAGACCTTGGAATTGATTATTTCAAAATCAACTCAAAGCTCGGGGCTACACCCAATGGGTACAACTTCGGTGCACCCAACGGAGTTATAAACATTTCAAGTCATACGATGAGCCCATAAGCAAGAACCAAGAACCTTTGAATCGATTATTTCAAAATCAACTCCAAGATTGGGGGCTTATGGGGGACAGATATCCCCCAAGTCCACTCGGGGCGCAAAAACTTTGCTCGGGGCCACATGCCAGTCGTCCCTCAGTGATGTCTCATCATGGGCTAGGCAAAGGGAAACAGTGGAAACGAGCCGACCCAGGAGTGTGATGGGCCCATGCCCGGATTAATTGCAGCTTGGGCGTGATCACGTTGAGGTTGTTTATTTTGTCCCGCGCCCGACTTCCTCAAACGTCGAAGAAAGCTTGGAGCGGAGGCGCCGGGTTTTCCTCGAGATAGCGAAGTTTGTTCGCTATTAGCTAGAAGATAAACAGGAAAAGTGTGATCAGCGTGTACGCGGGAAGCACACTACGGTCGTGTATATACGGCCAAGGGGGATCCCCATCACTTTCATCTGATTAGCACCTCACAACTTGGTAGACACCACTTGTAAACACTTCCCACATACAAAGCCACCCAGTAAGTAAGGTATTACGCTACTCAAAGCGGTCCGAACCTGTTGAAACTCGCTTGACTCTCTCTCTCTCTCTCGTGCCCTGGCACGAACCATCGAGTTACAATTCACGACATCGTCCTATCCAAAAGCACCACGAGGGTACCCTGGGTGTGCGGTCGGACACTAAACACCGATAGATAGCCATGAGCCAACGTGTAAGATCATTGCACCTCCATCAGCTAGCATCACGCAGGACCCAGCGGCCAGCGCAAGGCACAAGCTGCAAGCAGCACCACCGTGACATGCCTGCAAGTTGTAGTAGCACACCAGTATGCTAGGCTTGTGAAGACATCTTGGCGCTCTCACTCGACCCATTATTGGCTGCTCCTGCAAGGCGGTCGCCACATCCGCTTGTGCTTTCGCCAAGCGTACTTAATTTTAGTACCCCCTTAGATTCATTCCCGGATCACCACTGTTGGATTTATAAGCTAGGCTCAATTGTGAAATTGAATTAAATCCTCCAAAAATCTCAAAATCCCATGTATAGGTATAGTAAGGGAATGGTGGAACAAATAGTCCTATATTGCTAGTTCAAGTGGAGTGGAACTAGTTTAAATATACATGCTACACTCACTCACCCTAACAACTAGCAATAAGAGAATACTACTAGAAATACAATAAAGCTAAGACAATACTTCAACTACTTGCTAAACAAATGCATAAGATAGAGTACTTGAATTAAGTGCGGAATGTAAAGCAAAGTTTAGAAGACTCCTCCAATTTTTTCCAAGGTATCGAAGAGTCGGCACTCTCCCCTAGTCCTCGTTGGAGCACCCGCGCAAGGGTATCGCTCCCCCTTGGTCCTCGCAAGAACCAAGTGCTCACTATGAGATGATCCTTTGCCACTCCAGCGCGGTGGATCTCTCACGACCGCTTACAATCATGAATCGGGTCACCAACATGTCCTCCAAGGAGATCACCGAGCTCCCAACGCCACCAAACTGTCTAGGTGATGCCGATCACCAAGAGTAACAAGCCATAGACTTTCACTTGACCAAGAGAAGCCTAATGCATGTGGTGTGTGCTCTAGGTGGCTCTCGCTAGCACTAATGAGGTCCAAATATGGGATTAAGATTTTCTAATCACCTCACTAAGTTTTGTGGTGCTTGCAATGCTCTAGCAATGTGCATGAGTAAATGTGGGCAGTAAGACAATTAATATGGTGGGTGGAGGGGGTATAAATAGCCCTCACCCACCAACTAGCCGTTACCAGAACCTAGCTATGCATGGGCGCACCGGACAGTCCGGTGCGCCAACGGTACGCCAACGGTAACCTCCAACAGCTAGTTCTGACAGCTAGTGTCACACCTGGTTTTGGAAGGCAAACCGAATGCGAACCATGTACGTGCCAGGATCAGCAATTCACGTACACAGCAGTTACATAACTGGACATCATCACACAGTGCTCAAATAATAACATAAAAGGGGAAAAATAGTCGATTACATCATATGTCTGAGACATCCACATAGTCTTTACAATAATCAAAGTGCGGAAAAGAAACGTAGATACACGCGGCCTTCACAGGCAGACGGCTGGGGGTTGCCGCTAACCCACGCCTAGAACTCATCGTAATCTTAGAACTCCTGGAAGTCTCCTTCCACGGCTTCATCTTCTCCAGAGCAGTGGTTGCAATGCAGACAACCTGGGGGAAGGGGGGTTTGGTGTGTAGAGCAAGGGTGAGTACACATCAACATACCCAGCAAGTGTCCTGTTTGGCTGTAGTGGACTAGCTTTATGTGGGGGTAAGTCAAGCAGTTGCTTTTAGTTGGTCAGATTATTATTACTAGTAGAGAAAGCCAAGTTTTAGAATTAACCCACGTTATTAACCCAAACGTACTCTTTCCAAACGGAAAGAATACCACTTACCATTACCATCATCAATACCAAAAACCATCAATCTCACTGCCACCTGTAATCCAAACATCTCTGATCAAGTACCACTAATCACTGGAGCTCCCTTGGCCGCTCATAACCGCGAGCACGACTAATATATCAGTTTTTATACACTCTGCAGAGGTTCGCACTTTACCCACAAGCCGTGATTTCCCTTTCTGCCCGGAGGTCATGACTCTCCATTGATCACTACCAAGGTGACCCAGCAGGGTATCACTACGTAGCCTTTACAAAGATTCCCCGGGGTTGTAGCCGCCCGTTAGGTTTCCTAAATGTACCGCACTCCTCCCCAAGGGACAAATCAACCTTGACAGAGCGAGCCGCATGCACCGAGCCCCATTGACGGCACGACGGCTAAGCGAACTACACCTCGGTTCCTCTAATTATTCAGCTAAGGGCATCCCACTCCACCCTCATGGTTGCACTGTTTTCCCGGGCGGTCATCCAACGAACAGGTCCTTACAGAGAGGCACTCGAGAAACCGCTCGAGTCCCCTTAAATGCCACAAGTATATCATAAATAAGAGGGAAAACAGCGTATCATAGATAATTCTCATCATGTTCATTGATTAGAGTTGAGCAATAGCATAAAGCTAAACAATAATAATCCGACCCAAATAGGTAAACAAGGACATGGATAACAAAAGCTAGTCAATCCTTAGGTATAACTGTGTAATTGCGGGAAGTGAATTATAGAATGTATAGGACAGAGATAGGTCAAGGGACACTTGCCTCCACCAACCGACTGCTGCTCAGGGGCTTCTCCTGCGAGTTCTTCGGGCTCCTCA
The DNA here is from genome assembly GCA_029449295.1 of Zea luxurians. Lineage (NCBI taxonomy): Eukaryota > Viridiplantae > Streptophyta > Magnoliopsida > Poales > Poaceae > Zea > Zea luxurians. The sequence goes on along the minus strand of JAOPSE010000129.1, from coordinate 4,375,821 downwards.
ACCAGATCGTTCTCTACGCGAGCGCAAACATACATACATCCATCCATTCGAATTAGGAAATCAACAGTACACCATACAAAAGAACAGATAAATTGAATATGCATAGAGTATGACATATGATATTGCATTCACCATGGCTAGAAAGAGAAGAAAGGAGGTCTCGCAGTGGTTAAAGCTATACTCGAGGCGTACTACGGGTAGATACGTAACTAATCATTACGTGATCTAGTTCCACCTAGTTACACTAACGAGTATTAGTCACATGCACTAATAGAATTATAACCATTTTCAATTGATCAACATTAAACAATGTCAATGATTCACTACATGAAATAACTAACGTAACCAATTTCTAAATTGAGTTTCCATTTATTGATATGAACAACATGCTTAGCGCGCATAAAATACACGAGGGGGTAGACGGGCACGTCCAGGGGTAGACGAGTGCGCCGGAGAGCACGACGAGCCGTGCCAAAGCACCGCACGCCCCACGCGAGCACGCACGCGCAAGGCCGCGCTGACGCGTCGTGAATGGGTCGCGCACACGCCAGGGCCGAAGGCGCGGGCCACGCACTGGCCGAGCTCAAGGCCGCGTGCCACAGGCACACCAGGTCGAGCTCAAGGCCGCGCCGGGGCACGCGAGGCGAGCGCGCGCACGCCGGGCGCTATGGGCAGGGGCGGACGCGCCACGCCGCGCCGAGGGCGCACGCCACGGCCGTGCTGAGGACGGGGCGCGAGGGCGGCCGAGCCGGGGCCAGGCTGCACGCAGCGGTGGGCGAGGTCGGGCCGGGGGGGATGCCGGGCTGGGCGCGGGCGCCGGGACGCCGGGCCACGCCGGGGCCGTGGCTGCGGGGAGAGGCGGGTCGGGGGCGGGAGCGCCAGGGCGCCGCGACCGCGCACAGGGGAACGGCGCGAGGGGGAGACACGCGGGGCCGAGCCGCGCGCCGCGCCAGGCCGCGTGAGCAGGCCGCGCCGGCGAGCCGCACGCCAGGCGTGGAGGGGGCTCGGCGGAGCCGCGTCGGGGCGAGGGGCGGGCGCGAGCGCCGCGGCCGCGCCAGGGACGAGGCGAGCATGGGGGAGAGGAGGGGGTCACGCCGAGGAAGGAGAAGGGGGGAGGAAAAGCGGGGAGGAGGAGGGGGAGGAGAGCTCACCGCGCGGGGGGGGCAAGGGCGCAGGCGGGCGGCGGCTTCCGGGCGACGGCGAGCTGGGCGGGGGAGACGGGTCGAGCGGGGGGAAAGAGAGAGGGGGTTTGGGGAGGGGCGGCTTACGGGTGGGGCCCGCAGGGGAAGGAGGCGGCGGTGTAACCGCCGCGTGCGCACCACGCGCGAGGGGAGCGGGGGGGGCGGCTGGGCCACGCACGCCGGCCCAAAGCGGGGGAGGGGCGGCTGACGCCTGGCCGGGCCGCAAGGGGAGGAGGGGGGAGAGAAAAAAAAGAAAAGGTTTTTCCCTTTTAAAATCTATTTTCTAGATGAATGGTTTTACAGTTTCACTCAATCAAATCAAATGCATGGTTCGGCATGGTGCAGCAAACAAAAGAAAGTATTTCCAGGGTTTCGCTTTACACGAGATCTCAAGCCGAATCTCGCTATAACTTCGGAAAAGATCAAGGCTTAGCGAGGAGAAAAGGGAAAAAGGAAAGGGTAACCCCCGAATTTGGCGAGTGAAGAAAAGAAAAAATTCAACTCCAAAATTCGGGGCGTTACAAACCTATCCCCCTTAAAAGAATCTCTCCCTCAAGATTCAGGGTTGGCTAGCAAAGAGCTCAGGGTACTTGGACATTAGATCATCTTCATGCTCCCAGGTTGCTTCTTCCTCAGAGTGGTGACTCCATCTGACTTTGCACATTCTGATGGTCTTCCTTCGGGTGACTCTGTCTGCAGTCTCAAGGATTTGCGTTGGCTTCTCAATATAGGTCAAGTCCTCCTGGACTTCAAGACCCTCCACTGGCAACTGCTCTTCTGGCACACGTAGACATTTCTTCAACTGAGACACATGAAAGACATTGTGCATAGCAGACAAACTTTTCGGCAGACTGAGCTGATAGGCCACTTCTCCACGCCTTGCGAGAATCTGATACGGACCAATATAGCGGGGTGCTAGCTTGCCTTTGACTCCGAATCTTCTGACTCCTCTGATAGGTGACACTTTCAGATAGACAAAATCTCCAACTTCGAAACTCAGCTCTCTTCTTCTTGTGTTTGCATAACTTCGCTGCCTTGATTGCGCTATCTTCAAATTCTCCCGAACCATCTTGATGTTCTCTTCAGCTTCAAGCAAAACATCTAGCCCAAACACTTGCTTTTCTCTAGGCTGATCCCATTGCAAGGGAGTTCTACAACTCCTTCCATAAAGCGCCTAAAATGGTGACATCTTCAAGCTGGCCTGGTAACTGTTGTTATAGGAGAACTCTGCATAAGGCAACCTCTTGTCCCATCCGGACTGATCTTGCAACGCACAGGCTCTCAACATATCTTCGAGGATTTGATTGGTCCTTTTGGTCTGACCGTCTGTCTGCGGATGATAAGCTGAACTGAAATTCAGATGTGTACCCAAGGCTTCATGCAACTGCTGCCAGAAATGAGAGGTGAACTGCGTTCCTCTGTCTGACACTATCTTCTTTGGCACACCATGAAGATAAACGATCCGAGACATGTACAACTCTGCCAATACTGCACTGCTGTAGTTGGTCTTGACTGGTATGAAGTGGCTGACTTGGTTAAGCGGTCCACCACTACCCAAATGGAATCGTAGCCGGCTCGAGTGCGAGGCAATCCGACTATGAAGTCCATACCGATTTCATCCCATTTCCACTGAGGAATTTGCAACGGTTGCAACAATCCAGCTGGTCTCTGGTGCTCTGCCTTGATCCGTCGACAGCTATCACACATAGCCACATGCTCTGCGATTTCTCTCTTCATGCCGTACCACCAGAATTTCTTCTTCAGATCTTGATACATCTTCTCACTTCCGGGGTGTATAGAATAAGCTGTCTCATGAGCTTCCTTGAGAATCAACTCCCGAATAGACTGGACATTGGGAACACATAAGCGGTCCTTGAACCATATCACACCTTCTGCATCTTCCCGAAAGTCTTTGCCTCTGCCGTCTAGGATCAGTCGTCGGATTTCACTGATTTTCTCAGCATTCTTCTGTGCTTCTTTGATTTCCCACTCCAAGGTGGGTTCTAACTCAACTGTTACTCCTCGCGTATTGTTCAGAAATCCGAGGCTCAACCTATCAAACTCTTTGGCCAACTCATAAGGAATCGGACGAGCGACCATTAGATTGACCTGACTCTTCCTGCTCAAAGCGTCCGCCACTACGTTCGCTTTGCCCGGATGGTAATGCATCTCCAATTCGTAGTCTTTGATCAACTCTAACCATCTTCGTTGCCTCATATTCAACTCTGACTGAGTGAATATATACTTCAGACTCTTGTGGTCTATGTAAACATCACATTTCTGCCCATACAGATAGTGCCTCCATGTCTTCAGTGCGTGAACCACTGCTGCCAACTCTAGGTCATGGATTGGGTAATTCTTCTCATGAACCTTCAGCTGTCGGGATGAGTAGGCCACAACTCTTCCCTCCTACATCAACACACATCCCAAACCAGTGTAACAAGCATCGTAATACACCGAGAAGGGCTCGTGCACATCGGGTAAGACTAAAACAGGCGCTGTAGTCAACTTCTCTTTCAGCGCTTCGAAGGCCTCTTGACATTTCTGGGTCCACTTGAACTCAACTTTGTTGCCTAGCAAAGCTGTCATTGGTTTCGCAATCTTTGAAAACCCTTCAATGAATCGCCGATAATATCCAGCCATTTCAATGAAGCTCTTGATTCCTCGAGCATCTGTTGGAGCTTTCCAGTTCAGAATGTCTGCAACTTTCTTCGGATCCACAGCCAATCCTTCTTTATTAATTATGTGATCCAAGAACAGGACTTCATCAATCCAGAACTCGCACTTGCTCAACTTTGCATACAGCTGGTGCTCTCGCAATCTCTGCAATATCATCCTCAAATGATCTGCATGCTCTTCTTCGCTTTGAGAATATATCAGAATGTCATCAATAAATACCACCAGAAATTTATCAGGATAATCCATGAACACATTGTTCATCAGATTCATGAAGAAGGCTGGTGCATTTGTTAGGCCAAAAGACATCACAGTGAACTCGTACAACCCATACTTGGTAATGAATGCCGTCTTCGGAATGTCTGAAGGTCGAATCCTGAGCCGGTGATAACCCGACCTTAGATCTATCTTTGAAAACACGCTGGCTCCTCTCAACTGGTCGAACAGATCTTCTATTCTGGGCAAAGGGTACTTGTTCTTGATTGTGACCTCATTCAGAGCTCGATAATCGATACACATCCTTCTAGTGCCATCTTTCTTCTCCACGAATAGGACAGGGGTGGCCTAAGGCGAGGTGCTTGGCCGGATGTAACCTTTCTCTGACAGCTCATCAATCTACTTCTTAAGCTCAACAACCTCTGGTCCTGATACTCTGTAAGCTCTCTTAAAGATGGGGGCGGTTCCAGGAAGAAGCTCTATGGCAAACTCAACTTTTTGCTCTGGTGGCATACCTGGTAGGTCCTTTGGAAACACATCTGGGAACTCGGACACAACCTTGATAATCTCAAGTGGGTCTGCTTCACTACTATCAACAGCCATCTGATAACAACTTCCTTTCTTTGACTCAGGCGGGACTAACTCGGTCACCACTTCCTCTCCTAGTGGGAACATCAACTTGATTGTCCTCTTATCACAACTGATAACTGCTTGATACTTATCTAGCCAATTCATCCCTAGGATGACATCTATTCCCTGAGTACCCATTACTATGAGATTAGCGGGAAACGCTATCCCCCTTATTTCCACACATACATTCAAACAAATGCTATCGGCTCGAATTCTACCACCAGCTGAATCAATTTGAATGGGGGTTGATTTGGTAGTAATTGGAAGATTGTGTGATTCCACCCATGATGCAGTAATGAAAGAATGCGTTGCTCCAGTATCAAATAACACTTCTGCAATATGGGAGTCGACTGGAAACATACCTACTGCCATGTCGGGGTTCTCCTGAACTGCTTCGGCCTCCAAGTGGTTCAGTCTCCCATGGTTGTAGCATGGCTGAGAGCGGTTGCCTGCTCTAGGCTGAGACACATTCTGCTTTGCTGGGGCATTGGAGCCTGACTGCTGCTGGGCTGCCTTCTTCGGATATTGCATCACCCAATGGCCTTGCTCTCCACAATGGAAACATGCTCTGCTTCCACCCTGAACCGATGCTGCTGGACTGCTTTGCTGGTTTGCTGGGGCAGGAAGACGAGGTGCCTGCTGATTCTGCCTTTGAAACTGACCTCCTCCTCCTGACTGATTGTTCTGGCGATTCTGATGCTGATGCTGAGGATACTGCCTTTGAAACTGCTGCTGCTGAGGTGGACGCTGGTTCTGCCTGAACTGCTGAGGTGGATTGCCTGAGAGACAAGGACGATTGCTGCTTCCAGGCTGAGGTCCACTGATCATGCGCTTGCGATCTTCCATCTCTTTGCGCTTCCTCTCTGTCATGATTGCTCTATCCATCAGGTGCTGAAACGTGGGGAAGGTATGATTCATCAGCTGATAATGCAGGGGATCAACTAAGCCTCTTAAGAAGTGATACTGCCTCTTAGCATCTGTGTTGACATCCTCAGGAGCATAGCGGGATAGCTGCAGAAACTTGTCTCGGTACTCATTGACAGACATCGGCCCTTGTTTGAGCGCTAAAAACTCCTCCTTCTTCAATGTCATTAGTCCTGCAGGAACATGGTACTGACGGAAATTGTTTCTGAATTCCTCCCAAGTAATAGTGTCGGGGTTGGCATGGGTGGCGAGATAAGACTCCCACCAGGACTGGGCTGCTCCTCTCAACAGACGGGGACTATATAGAACTTTCTCTCTGTCATCACACTGAGCGGTATGCAACTCCCGCTCCACAGTGTGTAGCCAGTCTTCAGCATCCATAGGGTCAGAAGAGTGAGCAAACGTTGGGGGATGACCTCTCATGAATTCAGCATGCTTGTCCCTGGGCATCTGAGGCATCTGAGGCTGAGGTGGTGGTTGTTGTTGCTGCTGCTGAATGGCAGCCAAAGTTTGACCGATGGCTTGAACTGCCTAAGTCTGCATCAGGAACATCTGCTCGATCGACATCGGGGGTGGGGGTGGCAGCTGCTGTTGCTGAGGTGCCTCATCCTGTGGTGCTGCATGCTCCTGCTGAGCACGCCTTCCTCCTATGTGCCTATTTTCTGACATCTGCAGAGTGCAACCACACATCAGAACTGATCTTGCAAATCTTGCAGCATAAGAAAAGAGTATAGAGTCCTTCAACAACACTGAACAGATGAACATCTTCATTGATCTCCAACACAGCTTCTCAAATAAAGAGGAAAGTAGAATAAAAAGGCTTCCCAACTAGACAGCTAACTTCATTAACAGATGAACCAAATTGCAGGGAATACCCACATTTTGGTGACAGTCATTACAAAGATCCAACTCCAACATTGTTCATCATAACAAGCATAAAAGCACAGGATATAGCAAACTACCCTGTCTAACTAAGACTAACTAAGAGCGAGACTAACGCTAAGACTGAGACTAAGACTAAAACTTCTATATTAAGCATTTATTACAAGACTCAACACTGACGATCTATGGTTCTAAGTCTATCTTGGTCTTGCAGGCGGGATTGCCATAAGACTGGTGCCCACGCCGAGGTGAGCGGTACGGGCGCTGAGTCCCAACGGGAGCGGGGGAACCATCATCCAGGTGACGACGCTCCACGCGCTCAGCCCGCAGCTGGGCGATCTCAGCATGAGCCCTACTTAGCTCGTCTAATGCATGGTCCAGCTCCGTGTTTAGCATGGCGGCTAGGTTGACTGTGCTGCTCAACCTAGGATTGTCCTCACCAACAGGTGAGACAATCACGCCTCCTGTGCTGCCAGATGGACGGAGGGGGTAATACTTCAGGTTGAGACCATCAGCTACCCCACCGAGCACTGAACAGTAGTGCGAAAGCGCGCGTCGTGCGGCATCTTGCATGGCCACCTCAGCTGAGCCCCGTTCAGAGATGGAATAGTGCTCTGAGCAGACCTCCGCACCCCAGAGATTGTTCTCCGGACAGCGCACCAAGCAGGTTGCCTCCCAGCGGTCCAGGTAGACCCCACGACGGTGCTGGAAGACCACACAGCGATACTCGATAGACCAAGTACACCGGTCGAGTGCCTGACGTAGCAGGGTGTCGAGCGCATCGTGGAAGTGACACCCGCGAGCAGCGTCGCGAGTGATGGGTCGAGCAACAAATCCTTCCAACTCCTGGTCAGCAGAAAAGTCGGTGTCGTGGCTCGAGCTGCTGTCGCCACCTCCGTCGTCTGGGTCTCCTCCAGCAGCTACTCCGGCGGCTGGGGCGCTCAGTGGTGGTGCAGGGGGCGCCTCCAGCGGAAGCACGGGGGAGCAGCTCCTCACGGACTCTATTTCCTGCTAGAGCGAGAAAGAAGAGCCCTACTGCTCCTGTCGTCGACGCTCCTGCTCCTCATGCAGGCGGTGGTGCAGCCTCTCCAAGTGGCTGGACTGACCGGTCACTGGACGGCGAAGAGGTCGCTTCGCAAGACGGGAGGGTAAGAAGGGGATGACAGACTTCCGTGCAGTGTGTCTAAGACGAGCCATCTACAAAGACACCGCAAGCATAAGAGTGAGAACAGAACTAGTATGACCAACAAGTAATAAACCATAAATAAATGAGGAATTAGAATAAACAAAAAGACTTTTTAGCAAGGTATAATATATAGTAGAACATAGGTTTGGTCGATATGACCAACTTTTGAAGGGGTACCAAAGTCAAGGCAGGGACAGAGGTCTATAATCCTTAGAACGACCATTCTACTCTAGGTTAGCGGTCCTATAGTCAGCACGGCTTTGATACCACCTATGTCACACCTGGTTTTAGAAGGCAAACCAAATGCGAACCATGTACGTGTCAGAATCAGCAATTCACGTACACAGCAGTTACATAACTGGACATCATCACACAGTGCTTAAATAATAACATAAAAGGGGAAAAATAGTCGATTACATCATATGTCTGAGACATCCACATAGTCTTTACAATAATCAAAGTGCGGAAAAGAAACGTAGATACACGCGGCCTTCACAGGCAGCCGACTGGGGGTTGCCGCTAACCCACGCCTAGAACTCGTCGTAATCTTGGAACTCCTGGAAGTCTCCTTCCACGGCTTCATCTTCTCCTGAGTAGTGGTTGCAATGCGGACAACCTGGGGGAAGGGGGGGTTTGGTGTGTAGAGCAAGGGTGAGTACACATCAACATACCCAGCAAGTGTCCTGTTTGGCTGTAGTGGACTAGCTTTATGTGGGGGTAAGTCAAGCAGTTGCTTTTAGTTGGTCAGATTATTATTACTAGTAGAGAAAGCCAAGTTTTAGAATTAACCCACGTTATTAACCCAAACGTACTCTTTCCAAACGGAAAGAATACCACTTACCATTACCATCATCAATACCAAAAACCATCAATCTCACTGCCACCTGTAATCCAAACATCTCTGATCAAGTACCACTAATCACTGGAGCTCCCTTGGCCGCTCATAACCGTGAGCACGGCTGATATATCAGTTTTAATACACTCTGCATAGGTTGCGCACTTTACCCACAAGCCGTGATTTCCCTTTCTGCCCAAAGGTCATGACTCTCCATTGATCACTACCAAGGTGACCCAGCAGGGTATCACTACGTAGCCTTTACAAAGATTCCCTGGGGCTGTAGCCACCCATTAGGTTTCCTAAATGTACCGCACTCCTCCCCAAGAGACAAATCAACCTTGGCAGAGCGAGCCGCATACACTGAGCCCCATTGACGGCACGACGGCTAAGCGAACTACACCCCGGTTCCTCTAATTATTCAGCTAAGGGCATCCCACTCCACTCTCATGGTTGCACTATTTTCCCGGGCGGTCATCCAACGAACAGGTCCTTATGGAGATGCACTCGAGAAACCGCTCCAGTCCCCTTAAATGCCACAAGTATATCATAAATAAGAGGGAAAACAGCGTATCATAGATAATTCTCATCATGTTCATTGATTAGAGTTGAGCAATAGCATAAAGCTAAACAATAATAATTCGACCCAAATAGGTAAACAAGGACATGGATAACAAAAGCTAGTCAATCCTTAGGTATAACTGTGTAATTGCGGGAAGTGAATTATAGAATGTATAGGACAGAGATAGGTCAAGGGACACTTGCCTCCACCAACCGACTGCTGCTCAGGGGCTTCTCCTGCGAGTTCTTCGGGCTCCTCAACCAGATCATTCTCTATGCGAGCGCAAACATACATACATCCATCCATTCGAATTAGGAAATCAACAGTACACCATACAAGAGAACAGATAAATTGAATATGCATAGAGTATGACATATGATATTGCATTCTCCATGGCTAGAAAGAGAGGAAAGGAGGTCTCGCAGTGGTTAAAGCTATACTCGAGGCGTACTACGGGTAGATGCGTAACTAATCATTACGTGATCTAGTTCCACCTAGTTACACTAACGAGTATTAGTCACATGCACTAATAGAATTATAACCATTTTCAATTGATCAACATTAAACAATGTCAATGATTCACTACATGAAATAACTAACGTAACCAATTTCTAAATTGAGTTTCCATTTATTGATATGAACAACGTGCTTAGCGCGCATAAAATACACGGGGGTAGACGGGCACGTCCAGGGGTAGACGAGTGCGCCGGGGAGCACGGCGAGCCGTGCCAAAGCACCACGCGAGCACGCACGCGCAAGGCCGCGCTGACGCGTCGCGAACGGGTCGCGCACACGCCAGGGCCGAACGCGCGGGCCGCGCGCTGGCCGAGCTCAAGGCCGCGTGCCACAGGCAAGCCGGGCCGAACTCAAGGCCACGACGGGGCACGCGAGGCGAGCGCGCGCACGCCGGGCGCCATGGGCAGGGGCGGACGTGCCACGCCACGCCGCGAGCGAGGCCACGCGGGCACGCCGCGCCGAGGACAGGGCGCGAGGGCGGCCGAGCCGGGGCCGGGCTGCGCACAGCGGCGGGCAAGGTCGGGCCTGGGGGGACGCCAGGGCCGGGCGTGGGCGCCGGGACGCCGGGGCTGTGGCCGCGGGGAGAGGCGGGTCGGGGGCGGGCGCGCCAAGGTGCCGCGACTGCGCGCAGGGAAGGGCGCGAGGGGGAGACGCTCGGGGCCGAGCCGCGCGCCGCGCCAGGCGTGGAGGGGGCTCGGCGGAGCCGCGTCGGGGCGAGGGGCGGGGCGGGGCGGGTGCGGGCGCCGCGGCCGCGCCGAGGCCGGACCGCGCCAGGGACGAGGCGGGCACGGGTGAGAGGAGGGGGGTCGCGCCGAGGAAGGAGAAGTGGGGAGGAAAAGCGGGGAGGAGGAGGGGGGAGGAGAGCTCACCGCGCGGGGGGCGAGGGTTTAGGCGGGCGGCGGCTTCCGGGCGACGGCGAGCTGGGCGGGGGAGATGGGTCGAGCGGGGGGAAAGAGAGAGGGGGTTTGGGGAGGGGGCGGCTGACGGGTGGGGCCCGCAGGGGAAGGTGGCGACGGCGTAACCGCCGCGCGCGCACCACGCGAGAGGGGAGCGGGGGGGCGGCTGGGCCGCGCACGCCGACCCAAAGCGGGGGAGGGGCGGCTGACGCCTGGCTGGGCCGCGCGCCTGGCTGGGCCGCAAGGGGAGGAGGGGGGAGAGAAAAAAAAGAAAAGGTTTTTCCCTTTTAAAATCTATTTTCTAGATGAATGGTTTCACAGTTTCACTCAATCAAATCAAATGCATGGTTCGGTATGGTGCAGCAAACAAAAGAAAGTATTTCTAGGGTTTTGCTTTACACAAGATCTCAAGTCGAATCTCGCTATAACTTCGAAAAAGATTAAGGCTTAGCGAGGAGAAAAGGGAAAAAGGAAAGGGTAACCCCCGAATTTGGCGAGTGAAGAAAAAAAAATTAAACTCCAAAATTCGGGGCGTTACAGCTAGCCGTTGGGCAGATGGCACACCGGACAGTGAACAGTCACTGTCCGGTGCACACCGGACAGTCCGGTGTGCCGGCTATAATTCAATTTTTCAACTCTGCGCTCTCGGGTTTCTGAGGAGGGAATAGGTCTTCCCCGGGCCAGGCTGGCCCCACTGGCAGAGGGCGCACCGGACAGTCCGGTGCCCCTAGGTCAGAAACCCTAATTTCTGTTTTCTTCTGATTTTCAAATCGGTTTTCGTTCTAACTCGTGAGTATGTTCTAAAGTGACACCTAGCATATGTAAGTGTGAATATGCACCAACACTACACTAGAACTCTCTTGGTCAAACTACTCATCGACAATCCCTCTTTATAGTACGGCTAAAACAAAATAAAAGACCTAACTCTATACCGAGTGTCCGCAAATCCTTAACACTCGGAATACGAAGACCTTTATCCTTTGTTTCGTCGTTTCAGCCGTCACTTGAATTTCTTATCTTAGGGATTGTTTTCACCGTTATAGTACATCTTCCTGTAATGCGACCTAACTTACCATTTGTCTCTGCAAAACACACGTTAGTCACATATAATATTACGTTGTCATTAATCACTAAAACCAACCAGGGGGCTAAATGCTTTCACATATATACTCGTTAGATTTTCTTTTAAGCCATCCTTAGAAATATCTCTACGTAAATTTGATCTTAATCATACTTCGTTTGATTGGATTTCACCCTTTGGAGTTTGGTTTTGGGCTACTGAGTTTGGTTTGTGGTATTCTTCCTCTTCGACTATGCATTTGTGCAATTATTCTGATATTGTTTTTGCTAGGTGCTGCTTGGATTGTAAATCTTCTTCAGTCACCTGCCAATTCTTGTGTTCATGTTTGAGGTCTTGATCCTTTTATAAACAGTCTATTGTAGTACAATATACCATAGAAGTAGAATATGTTAATGTCACTGGTTGCTGCTTCGAGCTCCTATGGATGATATCCACCTTTAGAGGTTTTAACTTACACTTTGAGAGAGCGCCTTTGCTTGTGACAATATGAGTGTAATTAGTGTAGCAAAGAACCCTTTATTTCACTCCAAAACCAAATATATTGATGCACACTTCAACTTACAGAAAGATCACCATAAAAATTGTGAATCTTTACCATGTACACACCCAAAATCAGCTTGCATAAAGACACTTTTGATCACTTGCGAAAGAAGTTTGGTGTTTGTTTCACTTTTCACAGGACAAAAGCTTTGGATCTTGTACATCACTTTTTATTTAAGTATTTTTGTAGTATATATTTAGGTTAGCTTTTCATACGTATATCACTTAGAATAAGATTATGATGTAATACATGATGGTGCTTGGACAAGCTTACTCACTTCAATTATTTGACAACATATCGATAAATTAAACTTGTTTTATAACTTGTGAACATTACTAGTAACTAATGAAACTTGACTGTGGCTGTGAAAAAACTATTATGGACTATGAGCTGTTAAAAAAGTTTTTGTAGGTTATGAACTACTAATAACCGTTTGATGGAAATCATTAAAAGCTACTAATTTTTTATATATATATTTTCACAGTTCCATCCGAAAGTCGTTAAAAACAGGTATAGAAATGCTTTCTGTTTTACACTACGAAAAAGTTGACTTTTAGAAAGGAAAAAAAACTATTTTCTGGATTCAGTCCTTTGATTTAGCTTTTTGTTTGGGGCCAAAGCTAAAGTCAAACCAAATTTTGAGACATGGTCTAGTCAACTTTGGAGAACCGACATAGACAACCACATCGACTTTAGAGACCCAATCTCACCGACTTTGTCGGGGGAGGCTTAACTGACTCTGGTTTATATTGCACAATTTTTATACCAGACATTTTGCCAGTGTCTAACACTGCATTAACATCTTTATATGCCACTCCCTTCATTCTTTTTTATTTATCATTGTTTAGTAATGAACTAGCATACGCCAAATATTCGAGAACGGATGTAGTAAGTCATCAACAAGAAACATGATCCACATCATGTTACAAGCGGGAACAAAAGCCATACATGAAAAACAAAAGAACAAATGCTACCTTAAAACACAGTGCTCAATATCAGAGTGATTGAATGATTTAAACATTTGGTTAATAATTCAATAAGGAGTACTTGGCACGCACAACAATCCTGCCTTTCTCGACACCCAACTTAGCACCTGTGATCAGCCAATGGCCAGGCGCATCTTGTGGGCCCTTGAGTGTTTCTGTCAGGTCAACGATCTTCAGAAGTTTAGCATTATCACTTGAGGATGACGAAGATTCATCTGTTTTATGTGCCGAAGAACTTGGTGGGCTGTGGTCCCACACTGATCTTCTAATTGTGCACCCAGGAACCCTGGAGAACAAAAGTTTAAGGTGGAGAACACTCTTTGCACCAAAATCCCACACTCCCAACTGTGCTCCTGTAACAATATAAACACCAGATAGGTCCGTAATATTTGTTTCAGTGTACTCTATGGGTGCTGTGCTAACATGAGCAAAGTTCTTCCATTTGATTGGCTCAAACCATCGGCTGTCCTGTTCTTCAGGACCTTGCCATTTTGGAGGTCCAATAGTAATATAGGAGTCCCAATGAGGTAGGAATATTTTTGGTAATGAGCCAAGGTGCTGCAAATGAATAGCCAGACGATTCTGTTTGGCTCCTTCCAAAATCAGTTTGAGGCCAACAACTGGTCGACGGCCAACAGAGATCTGCATGTGTCTCATTCAGAGTTAGCACGTTCACAAAAAATGATTGTCTTAAAAAATATATCTTTTTTATGAGTAAAATGCACCATAGGAACAACACTTGTTCCCCTGGTGCAATTTACACATATTTGTGCATGCCCTGATCTTTAGACTTATATTATTGTCCAGCCCAATCGAAAAAGGTTTACGATGGTAACTGTGCTTCACAGACAGCTAATACAAAATATCAATTTCGTGATAACAACAAAGCCTTTTAGTGCCAAGCAAATAACTAAGTAGTGTTTTCATGAGAACAATTGAAATAGACTTTCTAGTGTAAAATTAGAAAACGTAATCACTTTACTCACATGTTCAGATTCAAGGGGTAGTCTTTACCTGTTCTGTGCTAATGAAGAGCTTTGGGCCCATTAAGCTAAACTGAAGCGATGGGCAGACTGGTTCTTTCCTATGGTGACCAGCAATACCTGGTGGAGCTGGAGCCCAAACTAGTGGGACTCGAAAATCTAAGAAGTACTGTAATTCTTCAATTGGAGGTTTGTCTGTGAAACAGAACTTATCAAAACAGTATAATTGAAGAGATATCACACTATATGTTAGCTTAAGCTCAGGGTATTATATATGTACTATAGCGAATGAGTTGCATAGCTGCATAGGACAAAATAAGTAATCAAAAACAGGTCTTACAGGTCAAGTATAGCTCAACTGCACGAGCAAGGTGCTTCTTTCCTGGTATATCGTCAACAAGAGAGACAATTGATAGAAAGGTGATGCCTATGACATCTGGTGCTGAGGCAACAGTTCCTCTCCAATCACTAAAACTTTGAACAAGGTCGCAACCACCCCTCCTTCTGAATATTACTGTCATATCCTGTAAAGATAAAGCAACAGTAAATCAATATTTGCATATAAATGCTAGAACGGTGGACAGTTAGGGTGCCAGGAGAGTGCATCTTCCATTTACAGGTGATTCTACAATGCCTCTCCTTACTTGTACATGCACGCATTGAGACGTCAGTTACAAAGACAAGATTTAATTTTATGTGCCTCTGTCCTTACTGCCATTAATGGTGAGTAGATTAACATGTGCTAGGGAGTTCATGGTGGTACTAGTTGGAGAGGCTGGTTATGACTGGGAGTCTGGGAGTAGGTTCTCGTGGTGATTAAAGGGCCCATTTGATAGAGCTCCAGCTCCAGCTCTAGCTTCTGCTCCTCTCGGAATGTTGTGTTAACCCTCTGGTATAGATTCACAAGTGAATTTCAGGCAATGACATTCTCCTGGCTCTGTCTTCGAAGAAACAAACCTGCCTTAGTCTGGAGAAGACCACTCTTCAGGCAGCAGTGCGACACATGCTGGATCTGCGGTTGCCAACTTGACCTCGTTGGTGGCAGGCAATCCTGCTCGACCTTGCCCTGAGCACCCTTGAGTAGCAGCTGGGGAAGCAGCGGACATATTTTGCGGATGGAGCGGGCGGCAGCGAGGGTTGGTGGGCGACAGAGATGGGAGCCACAGCCAGTAGAGAGGTCTCAGCCAAGGCATGAATTCAGAGTGAATAAAGGAGAGTAGGTCGTATTTTGCTCCATGATTGCAGTCCAAAAACAGTGAATCGATTCATGCAAGTCACAACTGTAGCTTGAGCGGGTGGCAGTGTTTGGTAGTTGTCGGTACCTCAAGATTGGGGTTCCCACTACTGCTGGGTCAAGGCGGATCCTCCGGGACTACCCTTAGTCACCATGCTAATGGTGGACCGTCTTAGCCCAGTGACTGGGTCTGCCCAGTAAGGCCACTGGCCTCGGGTGAAGGCCAGCACCTATAATCAGCGCTCCGGAACCCCAGCGAAGGGGGTCCAGATTTGCCACGTGTCTTAGAGACGAGGGCTCTCGACACCTGCGCCCGGGGGGCAGACCCCCGGGAACGGCCCCAACCCTCATGGCGGGCCACCCGGACCACTGGCCTAAGGGGGTCCGGTGCTGCCACGTGCTGGCCAACGTCGGAGGAGACTGGACCTCCCCCGAGCACCATCTGGACCCCCAACCAAGGGCAGTCCGAAGCTGTTACAAGGAAGGGCGGTGTCAGTCACTACTCCCCACACAACGTGACGCGTGACGTAAGCCACCTGGGAAAGCCTGACGTCAGTCTCTGAGTGTAAAGCGCCTCTACATTAACTGCGGGCGAGACGTATACCTACCAGGCGGGCGTCCACAGTACGCAGGTCGCATAGTAACTCGCATGTTACCGAGGCAAGACCTTTGACTCTGTGCGCCGCTTGGGCTGTTATTATTATGACTCCCACTATAGCCCGCACATTACCGAGGCGAAGGGAAACAGGCGAACAAGACAGGATGCCGCCGCCTGAGCACCCCTACATGTGGTGGCGCATCGACCTCGCCGCAACCTACACCTGCGCCCTGCTCCGATTAGGCGGGGCAAGGGCACGACAAGCCAGGAGATCTACACGAAGATCAAGATAAGATATCCGTTCTCCACAGACCGCCACTCCACTTACTCCATATCTAGCAATAGATTACTGGGCCCACTTGTTGGGGCTCGGCTTCCTTGTATGTGCCCCCTTGGACTATAGAAGGGGGGCACACAACGTTACAAGGGAGGAACACACGAAAAAAAGAAAGCAACACAACTCACAGTGGATGTAGGGTATTACGCTCCGGCGGTCCGAACCACTCTAACCCTGGTGTTCTCGAGTTCTTCCAGCTAATCAAGCAATCCCTAGGCCTCCTCTTCATCTTAGGATCAGGGCGGGTGCACTCTGCCACCCGGCCAGAGGATCTTACCTCCGACATTTGGCACGCCAGGTAGGGGGTGGGGCGCTTAGCCTGGCCCCTTCCTGATGACATCCCACTCTTCCGCCGACGAGCTCGGCCAAGGTGGATTCGTTGACATTTGGCTAAAGATGGAAAAGCGACGCCCCAAGATGCTCGCCGTGGATTTCAAGCGACGCCTCAACAGGCGTGCCAACGCCATCAAGCAGAAGGTGGTGGAAACCTCAAGCACGACACTTGAGGTTACCGTCGTTGGCCCTCCTCCAGGCCCCGTCATGCCCGGGGTCAGAGGCGTTGACCCCCGGCAGAGCGCGGTGGTATTTGGGGTGGTCACTGTCGTCCGGCTGCCAGGCACGGGCGAGGCCGCCACCGGCGGTCAGCCGCTATGCTCCATAGTAGATGGAGTCATCTCCCCCGCCCGTGGGGAATGACTTCTACTTGCCAATGGGTTTCAGGAAGCCATAATAACAAAGGCTACGCATTTGTTAACATGGCCTTCCTTCCTGAAATCCATTGGTAAGTCCCCATGGGCCAAGAGCAAGGCTAGCGCAGTCCGCTGCGCTGGCCTATGTCCTAGTCCCACAGCGCACATGGTGATCGTCGTTGGCCACCACACAAGCTCATGGTGTGCTCAGTCTCCATCATCGCCCACGCTTGGAGGGGTTAAGTCTCAACTCCCTCGATGTGCTGGTGGAGGCCAGCAAGCAAGCCAGTAATAGGTTGCGCCTTCGACAACCTCATCATGCATGAGGTGGCTAGCCGGCAGTGGAGGACCCGTGGGAGCTCCTCACGCGCACCGGTGGCTCTAAGACCCAATTCGTCTGCCACAAGCTCCATGGCGTTCAGGGTAGAAGCCAACAACCTCCGTCGGGCTCTGCCTTTGGCCATCGCCAAGGCAGAACGAGACGTTGCTTAACCTTCGAGTCAGACGCACAACAGAGCTCAGACGGTTTAGGTCGGCCCTGAACCTTACACCCGAAAGGTAGCATGAGAACGAACTCTTCCTTTGTAATAGGATTACATTTATCTATGGTCCAGCCCGGTAAGGTCCGCCCTTGTAAACCCAGTCTCTAGCGCCATCCGTGGCCCAGCCCAGTGAGAGCCGCCCTTATAAAACCGGTCTCGGGTGTCACATGTATCCGATTGCGAAGGAAGAATCAGTTCTCATCCATCGATTTCTTTCGTGTTTACGCATGTTGTTTCCTTCTACCCCTTCCGTGGATCTAAACTTCTGTTGTAATCATGAAACTCGAATAATAGTGCCTATTCTTGCACCTGGTTTAGAACATCACTTGATAATGAGTGAGGATCCGATCACTAAATGTTTGGTCTAGGGAATGATCCACGTTCGCGAGGGTGGTCCAGAGCTAGGTAGTCGCTTAGCCTGGTTCTGTACTGTAAGCCTACAACCTTCCACCACCCCAGAACAGCTGACCCAGTACCTCGGACTGAGTACTTAGGGGTCCAAACCTCGTTCAAACTCAAGGGATGATCCCAAAATAGGATCGACAAGAATAAGCACAACTATTCGAAGGATTGAATACGACAGGGTAATGATCCCAAGGGTGCGCAGCTAAGCAGCGATCCTTGGGCACAACAGGATCGACCCCTGGTCTGATCGTAGCGTCAAGCTTCCGAGGTTACCAATATCCCAGGGGGGCAGCTGAGGGAAAAACTTGCCTTTACAACAAGAAGTGAGGCCTGGGCGCCACTCACCTAAAACCCTGTGCGGGATCCAATTTATGTTACCTTCATGAAACCTGGATTATGCTTTCACCTTGTCGTACGATTTCAGAATCTTCCCTTTGTGATAGATAAGGATCAGGTCATAAGGGGCTAGGTCCAAGGGAAAGGACCACGTTCTCGAGGGTGGTCCGGAGGCAAATGGCCGCTTAGCCTGGTTCCGTACCGTAAGTTTGGCTCCGTAAGCCCTCCACCACCCTAGAACAACTGTTCTAGTACCTAGGACTTGGCCCCTAGAGGACTAAACCTTATCCTCACCAAGGGACAAGTTCCTGAAATCCTGCTCGACAAGGTCTGGATACATTTTCCAGAGGATTGAATGTAATCAGGATGAGGTTCCCGTAAGTATGCCACTAAGCACCATAACAGGGCTACGTGCAGGGACGCCTTTTCAATTCAGGTCACCAGGCGAGGGGGCGCCAAGCATGAGCCTTTTAAAAGCAAAGCGCAGTTATGGCCCCACCTACGGGTTCGCCACCACACCCGAGGTGGGCCCAGTGGCCACTGCCGGTACCTCAAGATTGGGGTACCCACTACTGCTGGGTCAAGACGGACCCTCTGAGACTACCCTTAGTCACCATGCTAATGGTGGTCCGTGTTAGCCCAGTGGCTGGGTCTGCCCAGTAAGGCCACTAGCCTCGGGTAAAGGCTAGCACCTATAATCAGCGCTCCGGAACCCCAGCGAAGGGGGTCCGGGTTTGCCACGTGTCTTGGAGACGAGGGCTCTCGACACCTGCGCCCGGGGGCTGGACCCTCGGGAACAGCCCCAACCCTCATGGCGGGTCAACCGGACCACTGGCCTAAGGGGGTCCGGTGTTGCCATGTGCTGGCCAACACCGGAGGAGACGTGACCTCCCCCGAGCACCATCCGGACCCCCAGCCAAGGGCAGTCCGGAGCTGTTACGAGGAAGGGTGGTCCCAGTCACTACTCCCCACACAAGGCGAGGCCCGGTGTTGCCACGTGTTCTACGACGCGTGACGTAATCCACCAAGGAAAGCCTGACATCTGAGTGTAAAATGCCTCTGCATTAACTGCGGACGAGACGTATACCTACCCGCCCCAATGGCAGGCGATGCGTCCGCAGTACGCAGGCGGCATAGTAATTCTCACGTTACCGAGGCAAGACCTTTGACTCTCTGCGCCGCTTGGGCTGCTATCATTATGGCGTCCACTGTAGCCCACGCGTTACCAAGGCGAAGGAAAACAGGCGGACATGACAGGACGATGTCGCTTGAGCACCTCTACATGTGGTGGCGCATCAGCCTACGCCACAACCTACACCTGCACCCTGCTCCGATTAGACGGGGCAAGGGCACGGCAAGCCAGGAGATCTACACGAAGACCAAAAGAAGATATTCATTCTCCACGGACCGCCGCTCCACTTACTCCATATCTAGCAATAGATTACTGGGCCCACTTGTCGGGGCTCGGCTTCCTTGTATGTGCCCCCCTAAGACTATAAAAGGGGCACACAACGTTACAAGGGAGGAACACGAAAAAAGGCAATACAACTCACATGGATGTAGGGTATTACGCTCCGACAGCCCGAACCACTCTAGCTCTGGTGTCCTCGAGCTCTTCCAGCTAATTAGGCAATCCCTAGGCCCCCTCCTCATCTTAGGATCGGGGCGGGTTCACTCCGCCACCCGGCTGGAGTTTTCTCTCCGACAGTAGTGCTCCTCAGCTTCAAGTTGGGATGTTGGCTCAGGAACGCTGCCAAATGGCTCCTCTAATGTGCTTACTTGCATATACAAATATATTTGGTTTTGTACGCTGGGGAATCAAATTGTGGAAATTGAGTCATGCTTTTGTTGAAATGTATAAGTGGATTATCTACCTTTCCCTAACAGCTTAAGCTTTTGGATTGAACTGGTTAGTGCCTCCATTCTAACATGGTATGAGAGCTAGAGTGTAATACCCAAATTCTGAATTTGGGATTGATAGAAGAAATCTGAGCAAATACCATTGATAAATAATTAAACTTTATAATTCACTTTTTTTTTAAAGGTAAATAATCATAATAAAATAAATAAAGAAACACTATGTAGTAAATTGTGCATCATGTGAAAGTTTAACTTGTGCATAAATTTGAAATCTAGAATTTAAAACCTGGTTTGATTTGAATTGGAATTTGGGTTTTGAAAGTAAGAAGAAAAGGAAGGTATATACAAATAAAAAGTATAAATAAAAGTAAGACTAGAGTTTACAAGGTATACTTTTAATCTGAGGAGAATTTACCCAAGAATTTGATTTTGAAATTTGAACTCAAATTGGATTTGAAAATGGAGAAAAGAAAATAGAAAATAAAAAGGAAAAGAAGAAAAACTTACCTGGGCCTCGGATCCCGTTTTTCGGCCCGCAACTGTTTTGGCCCGCGCAGCCCAACCTGGAATTGGCGCCGACACGCGGGTCCCACCAGTCAGTCTCACGCGCGCGTGCCTGCTCTTCCCTGGCGCCGACAACCCGGGTCCACGAGCCAGCCACTCCCCCTCACGCGCGCTCTCGCCTCTCACTGACGCGCGGGGCCCCCTGCCCAGTCGCTCTCACCCGCGCTCGCTCCTCCCTCCCTCTCTCTGGTCCGCGGGGTCCACATGTCGGGCTCGCCCTCAACAGCTCGCCGCAACGAACGCGCGCGGACTCCGAAGCTCGCCGGTAATCTCGGCGTCCGTGCAACGGCCGCGGGTCGCTCCTTGGGTATAAAGCCGAAGCTCCGCGACCCCTTCCCTCATCCACCCGTGAGCTCATGCAGAAGAAGGCCGACGCCGCCATTTGTGAGAGCGATCCGCCGCGGGCGAATCCGAGCGTACCGACGACCGTGCTCGGATTAAGGAACCCAGGGGCTCCTTTCGGATGTGTTGAAGGTGGCCGCAACAGAACTTCAGAAGATAAGCCACCGGCGGCACCAGAATTTCTCGCCGTCGCTGCACCACCGCTTCGGACCCGCCGCGCGCCGTGGTCGGCCTCCTCGGCTTGATCATCCTCGGTGAGACGCCCCCTATGTGATCACATAGCCCTTAATTTCATTTTCTCGCGATATTAGCCACAATGGGTGGCCGGGGCGGTGGAATTTGATGGCGCCGGCGAGGGCTCCGCCGTGGCCGGGGCACCTCTGCTCGGCTGCCGTCGGGAGGTTGGGGGCGATCCTCGGACCGTCGGATGGCGCGTGGGCGGTCCCGATTAGATCGGGGCGTACCCCTTCGTCAGTTTAAATCCGAGCCGTCGGTCTTCAATCGTGTGGTTCGGGGTAGTTTGGATCGTGGGCATTCGTGGGCCGTTGATCTTTAATCGTGCGACTCACGGCTCGTACCGGTTCGGTCGGGGGAAAATCTAATCTGGTGCGTCCGTTTTGAATCGGACGGCCAGGGTCGTTGGATACCCCTTCGGCCGGGTTGTTTTGCATAAAAGCCCTTCGGTTTTTAGGAAACCAACCCGCCGTCCACAATGGGATTCGCCTGAGTCTTAGGAACTTTTGCGGATTAGCCCCTGACCTTTCTTATAATTGAGGCCCAGTCCAGTGAATAGGAAAATCATAGAAAATGATTTAGAAAATGATTTTTAGTGTTAAAATAAATCCAGAAACTTAATTAATTCATAACTAATTCATTTTAGCTCCAAATTGAGTCATTCCAATTCCTAAAATTTTGTAATAATATTCTCTACCATTTAGAATCACTGTTTTGACATGAACTCTGTCAGAAAATTTATTTATCATTTAATCATATTATAATCACCTTAAATCTTAGGAAATTCATAACTTGAATTCTACAACTCCAAAATTAATAATTCTTTTTCCTGTGGTTTTATTTTAATATGTAGATTATTAATATGTATTTTGCATATATGTTTGGTGTAATGTTAATTTTGCCTATACCATGTATGTTTGTATTGCTACGACTAGCAGTGAGGTCACGAGGATCTGAGGATCATCCTGGTACCTGGAATCTCAAGGCCCAGGCAAGTTGTGCCCTTGATCACTTCTTTTTACCCAGCCATGTTCTAATTAATCATAATGATCTGCATAGGTTAATTTTGATGGGACCCAATAGGTTACCCTAGTTTGTCTATCTTTATACCTTGTTTACCACTGAGCTTTCTGGGTAGTACTTGCTAGTGCTATATGTGGTTTTGGGTATGAAGATCACACTATTCATGATTACACTTTTGTTATCAGTTGTTATTTATGGTTCATGTTAAGATCATTATGTTAATTGGAACATGGAGCGACCACCCGGGAAAACAGTGCTACCACAAGGGTGGTATGGGACGCCCTTGGCTGATTAATTAGGAAAGCTAGTGGAAGACTACCTTACCCGAAAGGGGCAAGGGCAGTAGGGGAGAGGTCAGTGTAGGGAGGCCCTCGGGAGGATTTTGCTGCGATGGCGGTCCTGCAAGGGATTCCTGCACTGGATCTTCCTATAAACTGTAGCGGGTTTTCTGAAGCTAGTGGAACTTTGTAAAGGCCTCGTAGTGTTACCCTGCCTCGCCTCCTCGGTAGAGGTGTATGGGAAGTCGCGATCCCTTGGCAGATGGGTAACATGACTTGTGGGTAAAGATGCGCAACCTCTGCAGAGTGTAAAACTGGTATACTAGCCGTGCTCACGGTCATGAGCAGCTCGGACCCTCACATGATTAAATTATGGAACTTAAATTCAATTTGTCATATGCATTGCATTGCGGGTGATGTTGATACTTTTGTTCTATTACTTAATTGGGTTTGGTATTTACTTATACTTAGTAACTGCTAATAAAATTTTGACCAACTTTAAAAGCAATGCTCAGCTTCAACCATTCTCTTTGGTAAGCCTTACACTTCATATGAGCTTCCATCTTTGGCAAGTTCATACACATTATTTCCCCACAACTTGTTGAGCGATGAACGTATGTGAGCTCACTCTTGCGGTCTCACATACACCACAGGTCAAGACCAGGTACTGCAGGATGATGCTCATGGAGGATGCTGCGAGGTGTTCGTGAGAGATCTAGGCCGTCGTCTCCCAGTCAACTTTGGGTTGCTGGACCGTTGTCTCCTTATAATGTAATTATTTATTTTGTATAGAACTCCTGTTATATATAAAGTTGTGACATTCGATCCTGTGCCACTATACATCATATGTATGAGACTTGGTCCCAGCATACCTGGTGTTTATGTTAACCCCGGGTTTTGGATCCCTAAAATCCGGGTGTTACAGAAGTGGTATCAGAGGAATGTTGACTGTAGGGCGAAACCTAGATAGAAATGGACACAACCATTACCTACTTACCTTACTCTGATTCTTCTCTAAAACTTTCCTTAATCTTTTCTCATCTATTTCCGCTTCACTCTGATTATTCTTACCTCTTTCAATCTAAAGACAAATGTGGATTTCACACTTTGAAATCCTGTACCTAAAGTGACTTTAGGAATAGGAGACCTACTCTTAAGGAACAAAAAAAAAACAAAACTATTTTTATAGATATCTATGAACTTGAATGTTTGTTCTTATGATACTTGCCTGATTTGGATCTTTGGTTGAGTGTGATGAGTTGTGGAGTAATGTCCACGATTACATCTACATAATGCTTATAAAACTAACGAGACAAACTAGATTATCCCTCATTAAAGTATCCAACCTAACAATATCCATCTCATCTTAAGAGATTCTATCCTACACTCATAGATCCATCTTATCTTAAAAATATACTCTTATCTTAATAGATTCATCTTATCTTGAAGGATTCATCTTATCCTAACCACTTTACTTATCCTATCTTAATAGATCTAACTGGTCTCAAAAGATTCTATCTTATCTTTATGGATCCATCTTGTCCTAATAAGCATACTTATCCACCCTAGTTTAACAACCATGATCTAATGCAAATTAATTAGATCTTATCTAGTCAAACTAGTTATACCAATCTAACCTAAAATTGGTGCCCTAAACCAACCTTACCATATACGACCACCTAACCATATGCAACTACCTTACCCATCAGATAGTTGCATAACCCCTCTGTTTTAACCTAACAGAGATTTATAACATATCCTGATAAAATATATCCTACCCAGGAAGATCTATCTAACTTTAACTAGTCTCATCTAGTCAAACTAGTTATATCAATCTAATTTAGATCCCATCTAATCTAATATGATCTAATCTAATGTGGTCTACTTAAACACATTAGTGATAATGGTAGAAGAGATTTAACCCTACTAGCCATGTATTAACTTATCCTAGCACATTGGATCAATTCAACCATGAGTTAACCCAACCCATAGAATCATGATGAATGGTATAACCTTTCTATTCCCACCTAACAACAAACAAACTTTTAACCTACATCTTGTAGTCTATCTCACCCATATATATCTCTCATCTTGACTGATTCTATCTTACCCTTGGATATTCACCTTATATGATTGGTCACCCCAATCTGGACATAAAACAAAGATTAAGCCCTACCAAAGAATCTTTAGAGTATAACCAGCTACTAGCTTATTCCTTCCGCTTACTGAATAATTTCCTTTGCAAAACTATTACCTTCTAACTTTCATGGTCAATACCAGGAAAGGGAAGATTATCACGTAACAACAAACCGAAAATGAATCCTCCAAATCCTCCACTTGTTGAAATCAATCAAGTGGTTGCTACCCAAAGACTGGTAATACAACAGTTAACAGACCTGGTGACCGAGATGCAGAATCAGATAAGACAACAACGCGAGGAAATACGTCAGGCCCGCCAAGAAATAAGACAAGCACGATTGGAGAGACAACAACAACAACCTCCACCACCACCACCAGCTTCACCAAGCTACATAGATATAAATTATGATGATTTGTAAGATCTAGGTGTTACTTTAGTTAGTAGATGATATGATAATATTTTAGAAGAAATAATAAGGTCTATTGACCCTATGTTTTGTTAAAGAATTATACCTCATGCTGAGATTTCTTTGTTTGTGCATATGTTCCGAGAACAATATGAGCATACATCCCTTTTCTTACAAATCTCGAGGACGAGATTATTTTTAAGGGGGGTAGGATTTGTAATACCCAAATTCTGAATTTGGGATTGATAGAAGAAATCTGAGCAAATACCATTGATAAATAATTAAACTTTATAATTCACTTTTTTTTTTAAAGGTAAATAATCATAATAAAATAAATAAAGAAACACTATGTAGTAAATTGTGCATCATGTGAAAGTTTAACTTGTGCATAAATTTGAAATCTAGAATTTAAAACCTGGTTTGATTTGAATTGGAATTTGGGTTTTGAAAGTAAGAAGAAAAGGAAGGTATATACAAAATAAAAAGTATAAATAAAAGTAAGACTAGAGTTTACAAGGTATACTTTTAATCTGAGGAGAATTTACCCAAGAATTTGATTTTGAAATTTGAACTCAAATTGGATTTGAAAATGGAGAAAAGAAAATAGAAAATAAAAAGGAAAAGAAGAAAAACTTACCTGGGCCTCGGATCCCGTTTTTCGGCCCGCAACTGTTTTGGCCCGCGCAGCCCAACCTGGAATTGGCGCCGACACGCGGGTCCCACCAGTCAGTCTCACGCGCGCGTGCCTGCTCTTCCCTGGCGCCGACAACCCGGGTCCACGAGCCAGCCACTCCCCCTCACGCGCGCTCTCGCCTCTCACTGACGCGCGGGGCCCCCTGCCCAGTCGCTCTCACCCGCGCTCGCTCCTCCCTCCCTCTCTCTGGTCCGCGGGGTCCACATGTCGGGCTCGCCCTCAACAGCTCGCCGCAACGAACGCGTGCGGACTCCGAAGCTCGCCGGTAATCTCGGCGTCCGTGCAACGGCCGCGGGTCGCTCCTTGGGTATAAAGCCGAAGCTCCGCGACCCCTTCCCTCATCCACCCGTGAGCTCATGCAGAAGAAGGCCGACGCCGCCATTTGTGAGAGCGATCCGCCGCGGGCGAATCCGAGCGTACCGACGACCATGCTCGGATTAAGGAACCCAGGGGCTCCTTTCGGATGTGTTGAAGGTGGCCGCAACAGAACTTCAGAAGATAAGCCACCGGCGGCACCAGAATTTCTCGCCGTCGCTGCACCACCGCTTCGGACCCGCCGCGCGCCGTGGTCGGCCTCCTCGGCTTGATCATCCTCGGTGAGACGCCCCCTATGTGATCACATAGCCCTTAATTTCATTTTCTCGCGATATTAGCCACAATGGGTGGCCGGGGCGGTGGAATTTGATGGCGCCGGCGAGGGCTCCGCCGTGGCCGGGGCACCTCTGCTCGGCTGCCGTCGGGAGGTTGGGGGCGATCCTCGGACCGTCGGATGGCGCGTGGGCGGTCCCGATTAGATCGGGGCGTACCCCTTCGTCAGTTTAAATCCGAGCCGTCGGTCTTCAATCGTGTGGTTCGGGGTAGTTTGGATCGTGGGCATTCGTGGGCCGTTGATCTTTAATCGTGCGACTCACGGCTCGTACCGGTTCGGTCGGGGGAAAATCTAATCTGGTGCGTCCGTTTTGAATCGGACGGCCAGGGTCGTTGGATACCCCTTCGGCCGGGTTGTTTTGCATAAAAGCCCTTCGGTTTTTAGGAAACCAACCCGCCGTCCACAATGGGATTCGCCTGAGTCTTAGGAACTTTTGCGGATTAGCCCCTGACCTTTCTTATAATTGAGGCCCAGTCCAGTGAATAGGAAAATCATAGAAAATGATTTAGAAAATGATTTTTAGTGTTAAAATAAATCCAGAAACTTAATTAATTCATAACTAATTCATTTTAGCTCCAAATTGAGTCATTCCAATTCCTAAAATTTTGTAATAATATTCTCTACCATTTAGAATCACTGTTTTGACATGAACTCTGTCAGAAAATTTATTTATCATTTAATCATATTATAATCACCTTAAATCTTAGGAAATTCATAACTTGAATTCTACAACTCCAAAATTAATAATTCTTTTTCCTGTGGTTTTATTTTAATATGTAGATTATTAATATGTATTTTGCATATATGTTTGGTGTAATGTTAATTTTGCCTATACCATGTATGTTTGTATTGCTACGACTAGCAGTGAGGTCACGAGGATCTGAGGATCATCCTGGTACCTGGAATCTCAAGGCCCAGGCAAGTTGTGCCCTTGATCACTTCTTTTTACCCAGCCATGTTCTAATTAATCATAATGATCTGCATAGGTTAATTTTGATGGGACCCAATAGGTTACCCTAGTTTGTCTATCTTTATACCTTGTTTACCACTGAGCTTTCTGGGTAGTACTTGCTAGTGCTATATGTGGTTTTGGGTATGAAGATCACACTATTCATGATTACACTTTTGTTATCAGTTGTTATTTATGGTTCATGTTAAGATCATTATGTTAATTGGAACATGGAGCGACCACCCGGGAAAACAGTGCTACCACAAGGGTGGTATGGGACGCCCTTGGCTGATTAATTAGGAAAGCTAGTGGAAGACTACCTTACCCGAAAGGGGCAAGGGCAGTAGGGGAGAGGTCAGTGTAGGGAGGCCCTCGGGAGGATTTTGCTGCGATGGCGGTCCTGCAAGGGATTCCTGCACTGGATCTTCCTATAAACTGTAGCGGGTTTTCTGAAGCTAGTGGAACTTTGTAAAGGCCTCGTAGTGTTACCCTGCCTCGCCTCCTCGGTAGAGGTGTATGGGAAGTCGCGATCCCTTGGCAGATGGGTAACATGACTTGTGGGTAAAGATGCGCAACCTCTGCAGAGTGTAAAACCGGTATACTAGCCGTGCTCACGGTCATGAGCAGCTCGGACCCTCACATGATTAAATTATGGAACTTAAATTCAATTTGTCATATGCATTGCATTGCGGGTGATGTTGATACTTTTGTTCTATTACTTAATTGGGTTTGGTATTTACTTATACTTAGTAACTGCTAATAAAATTTTGACCAACTTTAAAAGCAATGCTCAGCTTCAACCATTCTCTTTGGTAAGCCTTACACTTCATATGAGCTTCCATCTTTGGCAAGTTCATACACATTATTTCCCCACAACTTGTTGAGCGATGAACGTATGTGAGCTCACTCTTGCGGTCTCACATACACCACAGGTCAAGACCAGGTACTGCAGGATGATGCTCATGGAGGATGCTGCGAGGTGTTCGTGAGAGATCTAGGCCGTCGTCTCCCAGTCAACTTTGGGTTGCTGGACCGTTGTCTCCTTATAATGTAATTATTTATTTTGTATAGAACTCCTGTTATATATAAAGTTGTGACATTCGATCCTGTGCCACTATACATCATATGTATGAGACTTGGTCCCAGCATACCTGGTGTTTATGTTAACCCCGGGTTTTGGATCCCTAAAATCCGGGTGTTACATAGAGTTCTAATCCCGGCAGAGATTTTATTTTGTGCCTCCGCCACTTTATTTCCATGTTTGCGCCTTGCACGTAAGTAAGGTTGTTGAAATGTATAAGTTGATTGTCTATCTTCAACTAATATCTTAAGCTTTTGGGTTGAATTGGTTAGTGCATCCACTATAATAGTTTTAGGTTTGAATAGATGGCACTAAACAAATGGAACCAGCTGGCCAGAACACAGGAAAACAGACCCTCATAAATTGAGCACAGAGCAGTTTTCTCCATTTTTATTTGGCATGATCCTAATAACCGATTTGTATTGTAGAGCTACCGAACCAAGTTTATGTCCGATGTTCTTAGCAAGGTATCTACAGTTCATATAAGTAAACTCTACAATGCTAAGTTGTATGACACTCCTCCAGAATGGGTTCAACAAATTATGTTTTTCCCATTGAATGCACACATAGAAACAATTTTCTCTCACACCAGACCTAACCTCCCTCTTTATGCTACCACTATCTAAGCAAGCTTACAGCGAGTTGCAGAATTTATTTACAAATCTGCTTATGGTACCCTTTGATACACAGGCCATTGACCAGTGGTCCTTCATATCGGGAAATCAGATTTACACCTACAGCAAGCTTTATAATTTACCCTATGTGCTGAATGTCCAAGTCCCTGATACTTACAGATGGATCTGGAAATCAAAATATGTTCTGAGAATTTAATTCTTTGCCTTGCTTATATTTGTGGATAGACTAAATACAAGTATTATGTCAGAAGAAGCAACTTTGATTTACAGATAAATGCAAACTGTGTCATGTGCAGCACATCCATGAAGATATTGACCATCACTTTTTTGCCTGTCCTTTTGCTACACTGTGCTGGAATAATCTCAACATACAGCAGAATTTACACTTGAACTTGCATGGTAGGTTTTTAGGCTATCTCCAGCACACTCTCTATCCACCTCCTATTTCAAACTCCACTCTGTAAACAGCGCACTCTACAGTGCAAAACAGTGTTTTGCACAACCATATGCACGATCTGTTGAGCACGGCGTTAGCAGTGAGACAAGCCTCATATTTGAAATTCTTTATGGAGATTTTCATGGCAGCCTGCTGGGAGATCTGGAAGATCAGGAATGGATTTTCTTTTATGGAGATCGTGCTAGTCATAACCTTTGGATCATGAGATTCAAGGAACAGTCAATCCTCCAAATGGATCAAAGTCAGAGAAGATCTTCGACCTTCTGTTTTCCAATGGCTAGTCTCTTGTGTAATCTATTTTTCCTTTTATTTCCTGTACATATGTTGTACTGTGTTTTTACTAAAAAAACAAAAATGAAGTGTCGTGGGGAACTCCCCAAAAGTTTTCCCTTAAAAAAACTGACTGTAACTGTTTATTCACAATACATAACAATTTTTTAGAGATGCATCACGTGCACATACAAAAGTAACAAAGCATGCACAAACTATCCTTAGTAAACAAACAGTTGTATAACAATTCAGGCAAAACCAAATAATGTAGCCAAAACACCTCCAGTAAACTTGGATAAAGAAAGCAGTAAGGAGTTTGCTGACCTTCTCACTGTAATTGATAGAAGATGCATTTGACTTATTTTCCACATCTGCAAATCTTTCCCTCCCAATTTCCCTCGCATAATTTTTGAACTCCAGCTCTGACAATTGGGACAATGAATGCTGCTTAATGTATACCTCATCCTTACCACCAACCGTAACAGATAAAATAATATGGGTACCATAGTTCTCAATAAAGCTGCAAACAAGTGAAGCAAGACCTTCAGGCTTCAGCTAGTAGGTGGCTTAAGCTAATAGGGTGTGTAGAACACTAGGCTATCTCCAACACATCCCCTATCTCATCCCATATTTCAAACTTCACTCTGCAAACAGTGTCAAATAGTGTCATCTACAGTTCCGGGTCCCTATTTTACTACACGTACAGTCTAATCTCCAATAGGCCGTGTAAACGGGTCGTGCAAAGTACTATTTTGCACTGTATATTGTACTGTTTGCAGAGTGTAGTTTGAAATAGGGGGTGGGATAGGGAGTGAAATATGGAGTCTGCTGGAGACAGTAGAGTTGTACAAAATGGCACTGATCAGAAATGGATCCTGATAACAGTATTAAATAAGACTATTACCTACTGACCTTGCCAATGCTGATGGATCCCAAACATTTGGGATCCTGCGCTTAACGCTCTCAAGCAGCGTCAGTTCAGAATTCCTAATTTTCACTCGAAACAGAGGCAGAGAATAGCCATCAATCGCAAGGGCCTTCGTGGCCGCCGCATCATTCTTCCATGAACCGGTGAAGCTGAAGAGAGAGTTGAAGGAACCCAGCGGTACTGTCTCGGACAAACATGACTTCCTGTTGAAATACTCAGCCATCTGCCCACAAATGAATCATAGTCACATAACGCGAAGTAAACGGCCGCGGGGTATAGGACATCGATTATGATTCACAATTTCACTTCACAAGTGCACAGCAAACAGAACAGAACGCGGCACACGATCCGATAGGAAGTTTCCAATCGGGACGAAGCACCCCCAGCTCACCTTATCGAAGCTGCAGACAAAGGGACCGTCCGCTGCGGCGGAGCTTGGGCCGGACCCGGACGGGAAGGGGCGGATGCGCTCGAGGTCTCTGCGGCACTGCTCGACCTCGACGTCGTGGGGCACGCTCGGGAGGACGCCGCCGTCGGGGAGCGGGAGGTCCCGCGCACGGTCCTCGAGCGCGACGAGCCTTCCAGCTCCCTTGCAGTAGAGCAGCCGGTGGTCTCCAGCTGCGTCCAGGCCGCGCCCCACCGCCAGTAGCGCTGCCTCCAGCGCGGAGCCCGCAAGGCTCATGGATGATGGGGCCCGCCCCCTCTACCTCTTCCTCCTCCACCTCGGGATTCGCGCCGACTACGAGAGGGGAAGACCGGCAGGAGGTCGGGAGCTGTCGCGACGGAAGGACACGGTTTCTGGGGGACCGGACAACCGGAGGAGGGGAAGGAAACCCCGATGCCGAGGTGGTTGGGTTTGACTGGCTTTTCTTTTTCTTCATTTATTGTTTTTCCTTAATTTCGTGCTACAGTTGGCTTTATGTAAGGTTGAATCAACCGCTACATCAACTATCGTCAGTTTTGTATTTATTATTACAGTATCTATCTCTACCATCCGAAAGTCGTTTATAGGGAGTGAATAGGTGTAATCTGAAATTTACAACTTAAAACAGAAACTACAAGCTAGGATTAACGTTAGAGTTAAATCCGAGTCCGAGTGAGAGGGGAAAACAAATCAACCAAGAAATAAGGCGAGTGAACACGGTGATTTGTTTTATTGAGGTTCGGTTCTAAAGAACTTAGTCCTCGTTGAGGTGGTCACAAAGATCGGGTCTCTTTCAACTCTTTCCCTCTCTCAAACGGTCACTTAGACCGAGTGAATTTTCTTTTTTACTTCTCACGGGTCATTTAGACCCCGCAAGGACCACCACACAATTGATGTACCTTGCCTTGCTTACAAAGCACTTGAGAGTCACAAGGAAAAGAAAAGAAAGACAACCAAGCAAACAAGAGCAACAAGAAACACAAGTGATCCCCTCACAAGTCCTAATGCGCTAGAGTTGAATTAGGGACTTTGAGTGGATCGATCGCTTTGATTTGTGTCTTGAAGTAAAGTCTATTGCTCTTGTATTGAATGCAATGTGTTGAATGCTTGGATAGTTAGAGTGGTGGTGGTTGGGGGTATTTATAGCCCTCAACCACCAAAACAACTGTTGGGGTAGGCTGCTATCGATGGGCGCACTGAACAGTCCGGTGCGCCAGCCACGTAACCCAACTGTTAGGGTTCTGGAGCTTCTGACCGTTGGAGCGCTGACTTCTTGTGGCACCGGACAGTCTGGTGCCGCACCGGATAGGCACTGTTCACTGTCTGGTGCGACTCTGACGACTGCTCTGACTTCTGCGCACATTGTTCGCGCACTGTAGCTCTGAGTCCACGCTTTTGCAGTCGACCATTGCGTCGTATAGTCGTTACTCCGCTGGTGCACCGGACAGTCTAGTGGCACACCGGACAATCCAGTGAATTATAGCGGAGCGCGCCTCTGAGAAACCCGAGAGTGGCCAGTTCGATCTTGTACGGTCCTAGTGCACCGGACACTATCTGGTGGCACACCGGACAGTCCGGTGCGCCAAACCAGGGCACACTCAAGTTTCTTGCTCCTTTGAATTTGAACCCTTTCTTTAATCTTTTTATTGGTTTGTGTTGAACCTTTATGCACCTGTAGAACATGTATTCTAGAGCAAACTAGTTAGTCCATTATTTGTGTTGGGCATTCAACCACCAAAATTAATTATAGGAAAAGGTTAACCCTATTTCTCTTTCAATCTCCCCCTTTTTGGTGATTGATGCCAACACAAACCAAACCAAATATATTAAGTGCAGAATTGAACTAGTTTGCATATGGTAAGTGCATAGGTTACTTGGAATTAAAACCAATATGAAAGTCTTATTGCATATGAATGGATTGCTTTCTTTTATTTGACATTTTGGATCACCTTTGCACCACATGTTTTGTTTTTGCAAGTTTTTTCAAATTCTTTTCAAAATTCTTTTGCAAATAGTCAAAGGTATATGAATAAGATTGTAAGAAGCATTTTCAAGATTTGAAATTTCTCCCCTGTTTCAAATGCTTTTCCTTTAACTGAACAAAAGCTCCCCCTGAATGAAATTCTCCTCTTAGCTTTCAAGAGGGTTTTGAAATGGGTACCAATTTTGAAATCTTAAATTCATAAGCATAGATACCAATTTTGAAATTCTACTAATTGAAGAAATTGTCTTGAGTACTAATTGAAAAACAAACATTTGTTAATACCAATTAAATCTTTCATTTCGAAAATTTTGAAATGGTGGTGGTACGGTCCTTTTGCTTTGGGCTAAATACTTTCTCCCCCTTTAGCATTAATCGCCAAAATAGAGACTTCAAGAGCCCTGTTATATTTTCTCCCCCTATGGTAAACAATATATGAGTGAAAGATTATACCAAATTGGAGAGTGTTGTGGAATGCCAGCAAAGGGTAAATAATACCGATGGAGTTGAGTGGAAGCGTTGTCTTTGCCGAATACTCCATTTCCCATTCAATCTAAGACTAACACAAGAGATACTCATGGAAACATATTAGTCTTAGCCTTGGCACAAGAAGAATAAGAAATATGAATATGTACCAAATGAAAGAGATATGATCAAAGGTATAGAAATGAGCAATGTGTGCAGTGTTTCAATCAAAATTCCGAGAATCAAGTATATTAAGCTCATTCCTAAGTTTGCTAAAGGTTTTCTCGTCGAGTGGCTTGGTAAAGATATCAGCTAATTGATCTTTAGTGTTAATATAGGCTATTTCGATATCCCCCTTTGTTGGTGATCCCTCAGAAAGTGATACCGAATGTCTATGTGCTTAGTGTGGCTGTGTTCAACGGGATTCTCTGCCATGCGGATAGCACTCTCATTGTCACATAGGAGAGACTTTGCTCAATTTATAGCCATAGTCCCTGAGAGTTTGCCTCATCCAAAATAATTGTGCGCAACAATGGCCTGCGGCAATGTACTCGGCTTCGGCGGTGGAAAGAGCTACTGAGTTTTGTTTCTTTGAAGCCCAAGACACCAGGGATCTCCACAGAAACTGACAAGTCCCTGATGTGCTCTTTCTATCAATTTTACACCCTGCCCAATCGGCATCGGAATAACCTATTAAATCAAAGGTGGATCCCCTGGGGTACCAAAGTCCAAACTTAGGAGTGTGAACTAGATATCTCATGATTCTCTTCACGGCCCTAAGGTGAACTTCCTTAGGATCGGCTTGGAACCTTGCATACATGCATACGAAAAGCATAATATCCGGTCGAGATGCACATAAATAGAGTAAAGATCCTATCATCGACTGGTATACCTTTTGATCTATGGATTTACCTCCCGTGTCGAGGTCGAGATGCCCATTGGTTCCCATAGGTGTTTTGATGGGCTTGGCATCCTTCATTCCAAACTTGTTAAGTATGTCTTGAATGTACTTTGTTTGGCTGATGAAGGTGCCCTCTTGGAGTTGCTTGATTTGAAATCCTAGAAAATATCTCAACTCCCCCATCATAGACATCTCGAATTTTTGTACCATAATCCTACTAAACTCTTCACAAGTAGATTTTTTAGTAGACCCAAATATGATATCATCAACATAGATTTGGCATACCAACAAATCATTTGCAACAGTTTTAGTAAAGAGAGTAGGATCGGCTATACCGACTTTGAAGCCATTAGTGATAAGAAAATCTCGCAGGCATTCATACCATGCTCTTGGGGCTTGCTTGAGTCCATAAAGCGCCTTTGAGAGTTTATAGACATGGTTAGGGTACTCACTATCTTCAAAGTCAGGAAGTTGCTCAACATAGACCTCTTCCTTGATGGGTCCATTGAGGAAGGCACTCTTCACGTCCATTTGATAAAGCTTGAAGCCATGGTAAGTAGCATAGGCAAGTAATATGCGAATTGACTCAAGCCTAGCTACGGGTGCAAAAGTTTCATCGAAATCCAAACCTTCGACTTGTGAATAACCCTTGGCCACAAGTCTGGCTTTGTTCCTTATCACCACACCATGCTCATCTTGCTTGTTGTGAAATACCCACTTGGTACCTATAACATTTTGATTAGGACGTGGAACTAAATGCCATACCTCATTCCTCGTGAAGTTGTTGAGCTCCTCTTGCATTGCCATCACCCAATCCGAATCTCTTAATGTATCCTCAATCCTATAAGGCTCAATAGAGGAAACAAAAGAGTAATGCTCACAGAAATGTGCGACTCGAGATCGAGTAGTTACCCCCTTATGAATATCACCAAGAATGGAGTTGACAGGGTGGTCTCTTTGAATCGCCTGGTGGACTCTTGGGTGAGGCGGTCTTTGACCCTGAATTTCTTGATCATCTTCCTTGTCTTGATCAACTTCATCTCCCCCTTGATCCTTGTCCTCCTCTTGAGGTGGCTCATGTTCTTGATCTTCTTCTTCATCACCTTGAGCCTGTTCCTCATCTTGAGTTGGTGGAGATGCGTGCATGGAAGATGATGGTTGATCTTGTGCTTGTGGAGGCTCTTCGGATTCTTTAGGACACACATCCCCAATGGACATGTTCCTTAGCGCGAGGCATGGAGCCTCTTCATCATCTAGCTCATCAAGATCAACTTGCTCCACTTGGGAGCCATTAGTCTCATCAAACACAGTGTCACAAGAAACCTCAACTAATCCAGTGGATTTGTTGAAGACTCTATATGCCCTTGTGTTTGAATCATATCCTAGTAAAAAGCCTTCTACAGCCTTAGGAGCAAATTTAGATTTTCTACCTCTTTTAACAAGAATAAAACATTTGCTACCAAAGACTCTAAAATATGAAACATTTGGCTTTTTACCGATGAGGAGTTCATATGATGTCTTCTTGAGGATTCGGTGAAGATATAACCGGTTGATGGAGTACCATGCGGTGTTAATTGTCTCGGCCCAAAATCGGTCCGGAGTCTTATACTCATCAAGCATGGTTCTTGCCATGTCCAGTAGAGTTCTATTCTTCCTCTCCACTACACCATTTTGTTGAGGTGTGTAGGGAGAAGAGAACTCATGCTTGATGCCTTCATCCTCAAGAAAGCCTTCGATTTGTGAGTTCTTGAACTCCATCTCGTTGTCACTTCTTATCTTTTTTATCCTTAAACCAAACTCATTTTGAGTCTGTCTCAAGAATCCCTTTAAGGTCTCTTGGGTCTAAGATTTTTCCTGCAAAAAGAATACCCAAGTGAAGCGAGAATAGTCATCCACAATAACTAGACAGTACTTACTCCCGCTGATGCTTATGTAAGCTATCGGGCCGAATAGATCCATGTGGAGTAACTCTAGTGGCTTATCCGTTGTCATTATGTTTTTTTGTGGATGATGAGCTCCAACTTGCTTTCCTGCTTGACATACGCTACAAACCCTGTCTTTCTCAAAATGAACATTTGTTAGTCCCAAAATGTGTTCTCCCTTTAGAAGTTTGTGAAGATTCTTCATCCCAACATGGGCAAGTCGGCGATGCTAGAGCCAACCCATATTAGTCTTAGCTATTAAGCAAGTGTCAAGTTCAGCTCTATTAAAATCAACTAAGTATAGCTGACCCTCTAACACTCCCTTAAATGCTACTGAATCGTCACTCCTTCTAAAGACAGTAACACCTATATCACTAAAAAGACAGTTGTAACCCATTTTGCATAATTGAGAAACTGAAAGCAAGTTATAATCTAAAGAATCTACAAGAAAAACATTGGAAATAGAATGGTCAGGTGATATAGCAATTTTACCAAGTCCTTTGACCAAACCTTGATTTCCATCCCCGAATGTGATAGCTCGTTGGGGATCTTCGTTTTTCTCGTAGAAGGAGAACATCCTTTTCTCCCCTGTCATGTGGTTTGTGCATCCGCTATCAATTATCCAACTTGTGCCCACGGATGCATAAACCTGTAAAAAAAATTAGGCCTTGTTCTTAGGTATCCAAACAGTCTTGGGTCCTTTAATGTTAGAAACAAGCACCTTGGGTACCCAAACACAAGTCTTTGATCCCTTGTGTTTGCCCCTAACATATTTGGCAACTACTTTGCCTGATTTGTTAGTCAACACATAAGAAGCATCAAAAGTCTTAAATGAAATGTTAGGCTCATTTGATCCAACAGGAGTTTTCTTTTTAGGCATTTTAACATGCATAGAATGCTTAGAGCTAGAAGCCTTATTTTTATACATGAATGCATGATGAGAAACAGTGTGAGGTTTTCTAGCATGAATTCTCCTAATTTTATGCTTAGGATAATTAGCAGGATATAAAATATAACCTTCATTATCCTGAACCATGGGTGCCCTTCTTCTTGTAGTACCTCTTCTTCTCCTTCTTCTTCCCTTTCTTGTCGTCGCCCCTATCACTATCACTAGACATAGGACATTTAGCGATAAAATGACCGGGCTTACCACATTTGTAGCACACCCTCTTGGAGCGGGGTTTGTAGTCTTTCCCCCTCCTTTGCTTGAGGATTTGACAGAAGCTCTTGATGATGAGCGCCATTTCCTCATTGTCGAGCTTGGAGGCATTGATGGGGAGCCTACTTGATGTAGACTCTTCTTTCTTCTCTTCCGTCGCTTTGAATACGATGGGTTGCACCTCGGGTGTGGAGGTGGCGCCTTGCTCCAAGTTCACAATGTGTTTGGAGCCTTTGACCATTAGTTCAAAGCTCACAAACTTTCCTATCACTTCCTCGTAAGACATTAGCTTATATTTAGGATCACCATGTATTAATTGAACTTGAGTAGGATTACGAAATACGAGTGATCTAAGAATAACCTTGACCATCTCATGGTCATCCCATTTGATGCTCCCGAGGTTGCGCACTTGGTTCACTAAGGTCTTGAGCCGGTTGTACATTGCTTGTGGCTCCTCTTCTTGGTTGAGGACGAATCGGCCGAGCTCCCCCTCGATCATCTCCCGCTTGGTGATCTTGGTCACCTCATCTCCTTCGTGCGCCGTCTTGAGTACGTTCTAAATCTCCTTAGCACTCTTCAACCCTTGCACCTTATGTTGGGGACTTGTTCTCAAATGCTTCGAGTTAAGAACAAGGCAACATAGAAAATGTTAAATGTTAAAGTCCTTCGTCCTTCGAAGCATTATTTCCCTTGGGATATAATGATTTTTGGATGAAGGTTATCAAGGACATACCTTCATCAGCATAACATATAATAATGAAGAAGGAATCATATGAGATATAAAAGATAACATAAACAATCATGTATTATTATCAGCTCATTTCTATTTTATTATTATGGAAAAATAGAAATGATATCAAATTACAAATGTACCTTTGGCTTGAAAGAAGGTAAAAGTACAAGCGTGACGCAAAAGCAAATGCCAAGTCCGTGTGAATAGTACGGGAGCACTGTTCATCTATTTATAGGCACGGGACGCAGCCCATGTGAAATTACACCCATGCCCTTTACATTTGCTAATGATTCTATAGTAATCCATCAAGGTCTAAATAGCCTTTTCCCTTTTAAGTCGGTTTCCCTTTCTGCTGTCTTGCCGAAGCTTCCCTGGGCATAGCTTCGGCTCTGCGCTAACCTTCGTATTCTTTGTGCTTTTTCACACCGTGGTTCGTTTTTGAGCCTTCAAAGGTACCTATTCATGTATTATACTCCAGAAACATTGTTAAATCATGTTTTTGAGGACCTTCGAAAGACGAAGGCCCCCAACAGTAGCCCCTCGCAAGGTTAATTTGTTAGAATAACGAATTTAGATTGCGATATGGACGAAGGCCCTAAGCCGAAGGTCCAAAAAACACCTTCCCTTTGCTAGAATAGCAACAGTCAATGACAGTCAGGGCCCTCCAACTTGAAGCGCGCTGGGCGTATAAATAGGAACTCACCTCGAGCACATTTGATTCGCCTACTTTGCTTTGCTTGATTTCTTAGCTCTTGCTTTCCATTAGTTGCTTTGTTTCTTAAGTTTTCTGAGCTTCTGATCTTCGGATTTGAAGGACATATTTTCGTCAGTTCTGAAGATAAAATGTCTCAAGACAAGAAGACAGTTGCTGAAGCGAAGCTAACCGAAGAGGAGAAGCTTCTTAAGGAAAAAACCGCTGGATTTATCGAGTCAATTGCAAAGACCAACACCGAAAAGATTACGAAAGAAATTCTAGAAGGCTTATCTGAAGATACCGATGACAGCGATAGTTATGATGTGGAAAGTGGGGGCAAAGACTCCGAAGATCGACCCTGGCGACCAAGTCACACTGTCTTCAGAAAATCGACTATCAGGCAAAGTCATCTTGATAACATGAGAGGAAGGTATTTTCAAGACATATCCATCATGAGGGCTGACAATGGAGACAGGACTGCTCCTGCTCCTGAAGAGAATGAAGTCATAATCTATCGAAGCTTCTTCAAGGCTGGGCTTCGATTCCCCTTAAGCAGTTTTGTGGTTGAAGTTTTAAAGATATACCAGATTTTTCTTCACTAGATTACTCCCGAAGCCATCATAAGAATGGGAATCTTCGTATGGGCTGTGAAGAGTCAAGGTTTGGAACCAAGTGCAAAAAGTTTCTGTAGCATGCATGAACTTTCGTATGAGACGAAGGCCTAGGGTAAGGAATAGTATCATAACAATTTTGGTTGCTATAGCTTCGTTGCTCGCTCAGACTCAAGTTTCCTAGTACCAACATTTCAGAAAAAATGGCCCGGAGACTGGATGAAAGAATGGTTCTATGTGAAGAATGATTTAAAATCAAGAGAAGATATTACAAAGATCATTATGCGCCCCATTTGGTCCCGCTTCGGCATCCGGAAACCAAAGGTAGAGATTGATGAGGAAGCCGAAGCATGCCAAAGAGCCTTTAGCACAGTCTGCGCATTTATTGGGACAAGGGACTTAGTCCAAGAGCACGTGGCCTTCGGAATATGGCCACTGATAGACAACTAGGAGATGCCAAAAGAGACCATCAGCAACACTAACGAAGGTGGTTTGGTTCGACTG
This sequence comes from Zea luxurians, assembly GCA_029449295.1. Lineage (NCBI taxonomy): Eukaryota > Viridiplantae > Streptophyta > Magnoliopsida > Poales > Poaceae > Zea > Zea luxurians. Next base: position 4,335,681 of record JAOPSE010000129.1, on the reverse strand, counting down.
AAATATACCTTCAGGTTTGGAGACCAATTTATCGAACCAGACGATGACTGGCTGACGTGCGTTGAAAACACCAGCGATGAACTACTTGGAACCTACTCCAAGTCCGAAGATAACGCATTATTTGTGGCCTTCGGGAGCCGAAAGAAGAAGAGGCTAAATAGAGTTTTTGATGCCATCGGATTTATGTATCCTGACTACCGCTACCCGCCAAAGGGACAAAGAGAAAGAGTGTAACTTCTGGGAAAGATGTTGCTTCAGCTGCTCCAAGCGAACCCGCGCCGAAGAGGAAGAAGGTGAAGGTTCTTACTCACCGATCGCGCTACATTGAACCGGCCACAGTGACCGAATTTGGCGGTGAGACCTGTTCGGCTGCTGAAGCTAAAGAACCTGCGCTTACACAGAAGATTGAAGTGCTGGCTGCAATGCCGAAGGCATCTTCAGCCAAAATAGCTGAGCCGAAGGCCGATAATATTAAAGAGATAGGGGTCGAAGGAACAAAGATATTAGAAGTTAAAAGCCCTTCGGCAGAAGTGACAGTGCCGAAGGCACAAAAAGGTCTTACAGCAACCCCCAAGAGGAAAAGGATGGTCAACGTACTAGATGCGCTGGAGACGATAAAGACTTCAAGCTCTACTCTAGGGAAAACTGTCGAAGCTTCAAAAGCGCAAACTGAGACAAAACTAACTGAAGCCGAGGCTGCAAAGAGCCAGGCCGAGACTGAAGCTGGGCCTTCAGAGCCCGCCAAGGAGAAATACTTGGAAACCGGAGAAGAGGAAACAGAAAAAGAAGTTGCAGAACAAATTCTGCCTGAAAAATCTGCTACTCCTACTCCCGAAGCATCCTCCGAAGCTCTTGATTATATTGTACGACATGCTTCGGGAAAAAGGTTATCTAAAGAAGAAAAGCGAGAAGCTCAATACTATGCCCAAAAACTGAAATATCCAAAGGGGGCATTGATATTCAACGGTAGCGGAGAAGAAGATTTCTTGTATTGTCTCCCAGACAGCAAGGAGATTTTTGTCTGCCGGGAGATGAGCAGAAGCTTCGGATTCCCGACACTGGAAGTCGGGCTTTCGGCGCTATCGAAAGATGAGTTGGCGGATAGCTTAGCATACAATAGTTTAAAGGTGTGAGACTAAAAAAAATTTTGTACTTAAAAACGAAAATTTTTGTTTATTTGCTTATGCTTAATACCGCACTTCTTTTGCAGGGCCTGATTCTTAGCAATGCCCTCAGGGTGCAGAAAAGTGTCAAAGACGAAGGATGCACTATAGCTTTGAACAACCTAGAATATTAAACTCATTGGTGAACAAAATAAAAGAAGACAAAGCTACTTCCGAAGCCCAAGCTGAAGCCCAGAAATGCGAAATTGAGAACCTTCGGAAGCAGCTAACTAAAGCAAAATTGAAATGTGCTGTTGCCAAAGCTGACCGAGATGCCAGTGATTACTGGAAAAATTATTGGGAAAAAACAGTTGTAGAACTCCGCTCTTCAAAAGAAAAATGTTACAAAAAATCTGTAGAATGTGTGGAAAAGATAAAAACTAGCTTCGCCAATGTTGGCGCATATTCAAGTGAAGACACCTTCGTACGGGGCGATCCCAAGGGGCCAATTGAGTGGATCAGCAGCGAGGTCGAAGCCTTTGAGGAGATTTTAAATGACCGTGGGGACGTCTGTGCTTTCTCAGGCGCGAGGGGAATTGCGGCTATTTTGGAGAAGTCAGGTTGCGATCATGTGAAAACTCAAGCCGAAGCTACTTTATCTATAGATGACACGAAGGACCCCTCGGCCGAAGCGAGCTTAGTTGGTGGAAAATTATTTACTAACATCTGGGAAAATGGCGGCTGAGGGATGGCCCACGAAATAATAAAAAAGAGCGAAAAAGATACTCACGATGTAAGGGAAGCAACGAAGGCAGCTGAAAAGGCTGCGGAACTCGAAAAGCGGATAGGTATTGCTTGATAGCTTTTAACTTTATTTTTTATTTTTGCGACTTCGAATCTTATTTATGTTTTCTACTGCAGCCGAACTATCTCCTCCCCCAGAGCCCTTCGAGTCATTGATCGAGCCAGAGGCAAAGGAACCAGCAGAGATCATAAATATGACCGAAAGCATTTTGGACGAAGTCGTTACTCAACTGCTGACCGAAGCTGCAGACGAAGTTTTGAAGGAAGAATAATAGATATTGTAAAAACATTGTTAGAATACCAATGTAACATTTGCTGGACTATACTTGTAATATTTGGCGCTCATGAGTTTTTAATGTAATGTATAAATGGCTTTGTAATCATTTCTTTGCGATGCATGAAACTTTTATTGTACATACCGTTTTTGAGCCTTCGGCGAAAAAACACATTCCCTTCTTTTCATGCTTCGTAAAGAAGAACTTTTATGCTTCGTGAAAAATCCTCCAATCGTCGTAGAAACATTAATGCTTCATCAACAATAAACTTTTTCCTCCACTTTAGAGCTGATAAAGCTGTATCTCTTCAAAACTTATTTTGTGCCTTAGCACAATTTCACTTTTTCGAAGCATTCTCTGAAGGTCAACATTGTATCCCCTTCTTGTGCCATTGATGCAATATGATGTATGATGTTATGTTATGCGAATGATGTGATGATGTTATGCTATGCAAAATGATATTTGTGCCGAAGATACACACACATCCCACTATAGGATACACAATCTCTTTGCTGTTTATTTTTCGGCTTCACCGCTTATTTTTTGGTGTACCAGCGTTGACTTTTCGCTGTAGGTTCTGCATTCCCTTAGGAACGTCTTTTGAACTTCTTCGCCTTCTATTTCGGCGGTATTCGCGTTGACTTTTCGCGCTTCTCCTTATATTTCGACGGAATCAGCGTTGACTTTTCGCTGTAATCTCTGCATTCCCTTTGGAACGACTTTTGAGCAGAAAACTTACACTGCGCTCCTTTAGTAACAACTTTTTGTAGCTTCGGCAAACTTACGCTTCGTTCCGTAGAACGACTTTTTGTAGCTTCAAAAATTCTTGTGATGTACTTTTTAGCCGCGCGTTCTCTTAGGAACGACTTTTTGTGTTGCGGCGATTTTTTAGACTCCGTAAGTCTGTGGAGAAAACATATTTTCACTATGGCAAAAACGAAGCTATTACAAGGAATTGAAAACGACGAGAAAACTAAGTTTTCAACAATTGTTCCTTAGTAAGAAAGAAAATGACAATAACTATAAAAATTGTTTTAGGGGTAGGATATCTCTTTAGTAGATATGCTTCGATTCTGGCACAGTACTGTTGACTGTGCGAGCTTCGGACTCCTCCCTGAAGTCTCTCTGCTGATGGGTCTGTTGACTCCCTTCTGGCTGTTGACCGCGTGAATATGCAGGTTGTGGTGGTGGTGGAGGTGGGAGTTGTGGCCAGGATGCCTGTGGCTAACTAGCCGAAGCAACAGACGCTGCAGGATGGTTACCTACATACTCTGGTATGTAGGGTGAATGATATGAAGCAGTATGCGTGACCTGCTTCGGCTGGTTCTGCTGAGCTGCAACTTCTGCTATTTCCTTCTGTTTCTGAATGGTGATATGGCACATCCTTGTAGTATGGCCCTTGTCCTCATCGCAGAATAAGCAATAAATTTTCCTGGGTTGATCCCTAAACCTTCCTCCGAAGCCCCTGGTGCCTCTACCCCTTGGAGCTGGCGGCTGAGGATAGCTTTGTTGCTGCCCCGAAGCTTGCGAGGAATATTGTGGCCTCTGTTGCTGACTTCCTCTGTCGTCATTTTGGGTGGAATGAATTGATCTGACGTGCCTTGGGTGGATTCTCCCTCCGAAGCCCCTGGTCATCTCGGAGAACCTGTAGCTTCCTCCCTTCTTTGACGAAAGTCATTATCAGCGCGGATGTATTCATCCATCTTTTGAAGCAATTTCTCTAGGGTATAAGGGGGTTTCCTGGCGAAGTATTGAGCCGTAGGTCCTGGCCGAAGCCCCTTGATCATGGCCTCAATGACAATTTCATTGGGCACTGTTGGTGCTTGTGCCCTCAGACGCAAGAACCTTCGGACATACGCCTGGAGGTATTCTTCGTGATCTTGCGTGCACTGGAACAAAGCTTGAGCGGTAACCGGCTTCGTTTGAAACCCTTGGAAACTGGTGATCAGCATGTCCTTCAACTTCTGCCATGATGTAATTGTTCCTGGCCGAAGAGAGGAGTACCAGGTTTGCACAACATTCTTGACTGCCATGACGAAAGATTTTGCCATGACTGTAGTATTGCCTCCATATGAAGATATGGTTGCTTCATAGCTCATTAGAAACTGCTTCGGATCTGAGTGCCCGTCATACATGGGGAGCTGGGGTGGCTTGTAAGATGGGGGCCAAGGTGTAGCCTGCAGTTCTGCTAACAAAGGAGAAGCATCATCAAAAGCAAAATTTCCATGATGGAAATCCTCATACCATTCATCCTCATTGAAGAAGCCCTCTTGGTGAAACTCCCTATGTTGGGGCCTTCGCTCTTGCTCATCTTGAGCAAGATGGTGTACTTCTTTAGTGGCTTCCTCAATCTGCCTCTGAAGGTCGGCTAGTCGGGTCATTTTCTCCTTCTTCATTTGTACTTGTTGATGAAGCATCTCCATGTTTCTGATTTCTTGGTCCAACTCGTCCTCCTGGGGTGTTGGACTAGTGGCCTTCCTCTTCTGGCTTTGGGCCTCTTGAAGAGAAAGGGTCTCCTGGTTCGGGTCCAGCGGCTGCAGAACGACAGCCCCTGTCGCTGAAGCTTTCTTCGGTGGCATGACGAAGGTCAGTGCTTGCCGAAGGTGGTCGAAAAGAGTTCACCGGAGGTGGGCGCCAATGTTGGGGACTTGTTCTCAAATGCTTCGAGTTAAGAATAAGGCAACACAGAAAATGTTAAATGTTAAAGTCCTTCGTCCTTCGAAGCATTATTTTCCTTGGGATATAATGATTTTTGGACGAAAGTTATGAAGGACATACCTTCATCAGCATAACATATAATAATGAAGAAGGAATCATATGAGATATAAAAGATAACATAAACAATCATGTATTATTATCAGCTCATTTCTATTTTATTATTATGGAAAAATAGAAATGATATCAAATTACAAATGTACCTTCGGCTTGAAAGAAGGTAAAAGTACAAGCGTGACGCAAAAGCAAATGTCAAGTCCGCATGAACAGTACGGGAGCACTGTTCATCTATTTATAGGCACGGGACGCAGCCCATGTGAAATTACACCCATGCCCTTTACATTTGCTAATGATTCTATAGTAATCCATCAAGGTCTAAATAGCCTTTTCCCTTTTAAGTCGGTTTCCCTTTCTGCTGTCTTGCCGAAGCTTCCCTGCGCATAGCTTCGGCTCTGCGCTAACCTTCGTATTCTTTGTGCTTCTTCACACTGTGGTTCGTTTTTGAGCCTTCGAAGGTACCTGTTCATGTATTATACTCCAGAAACATTGTTAAATCATGTTTTTGAGGACCTTCGGAAGACGAAGGCCCCCAACACCTTATTATACTCCTCCCGACACAAGGAGGCGAGGAGTATAGTAGTTGCTTGGGAGTTGAAATGCCGGATTTGGGCGACCTCGTCCAAGTTGTAGCTGGCGTCCCCTACCTTAGGTACCTGCACTCCAAACTCAACAATGTTCCATATGCTTTCGTGGAGTGAGGTTAGATGATGCCTCATTTTATCACTCCACATAGAATAGTCTTCACCATCAAAAAATGGTGGCTTACCTAATGGAACAGAAAGTAATGGAGTGCGCTTAGAAATGCGAGGATAGTGTAGGGGCACCTTATTATACTTCTTGCGCTCATGGCGCTTAGAAGCGACATTCACAACCTCCACGACCTGCTATGGCGGCTCCGTGACATCCGCGCCGACAACGTCGCATCCTCTGTCTTAACCTCGTCCGCCAGGTGCCACTCTGCTTCCCTTGCTGTCGTGCGCTGCATGGGTCGAGCACATGCTGCTTGCTGCTCGGCTGGCCGTCGATGAGCATGGGGCGCTTCGTCAACTCCATGGATCCAACGTTGGGGCTGTAGGTGATCAGGGACTAGAACAACATTGTCTAGGTCGTGCTTCGCTCGCCCAAGGGAGCCTCCACGTGGGTACGGACTAGCGGACTGCTATGTCACCCTCTCCTTCTTCATCTTGTTGGGCGATCGATCGGCTCCGCATTGCTTTGTTTAGTCGTGGTTTTGACGGGGCTTTGCCATCTAGCTGGACTGCCTAATTTGCTTCGCAGGTGAGCCTGTATGGCAGCCAGGTCATCTCATGGAGGAACGATCGCGACGAGGAGCTCCTCTTCACCAGCATCACGGTGATCTCCCCCTTCTTTATTTCCCACAGTTACTCTTGCCATCGTCCAGTAATCTGTATTTCTTATAGGTTCTCAAATTTTTCGTGGCATTTGGTTTGCTTTAGTGTTCTTATAGCATTTATGTCGGGTTGTATGTTCCTGAAACCGTCACTTGCGAAAAGACGTGGGTTCAATCGGGCTAGAAAGAACAACACTGAATTGTATTCATGCGTCTTGTGGCATTGCCAGCTACTAGATATGTAGATGGCGCATAATGGTTTGAATGGAGCACTGGCTTGGAGACCAATCAGAATCTATGGGGCTCTCATTGGCTATATCAACTATCCCTCCAGTCACATAAAGTTAGATTTCTCTACCCTCACATTTGTTTGTTCTTGTACTATGTATTGTGCAGAGACGTTGAAGACTAAAGCCACAAATTTGTGTTCTCATTTATGTCGTCGGTGTCTGTTGACACGGTGTTCTAGCTCTTGCCAGGTTTCTTACTTTCGTGTCGTTCTATGTTCAAGGTGCTCGATATGGTTTTGTTTAGAAGGGTACAAATTTATGTGCAAGATTAAACATAGTTTGAGTTTATCTGATATCAAATTGGAGAAACATATGGTTCATTGGTCAGGCTACATGTTATTCTCAAATCATAAAAATGGTATTAACATTTCTTTAACGCGTCAAGAATGTAACATATGTTTTGGATATTGAAACCATGTTAAAACATGCTTGTGAATCTGTGATGCAATATTGAAGACATCTTGGGTTTATCAAACATCATTGATTTTTTTGACTAAGCTGCATGTTTTTAACGCGTCAAGATGGTAGCACAATTACCATGTTTTGGCTATAACATTGCTGAAACATATCTCTGATGCAAGATTGAAGACAACTTGAGTTTATCAGATCTCATATTAGAGAAATATGTGGTTTATTGTCCAAGCTACATGTTAAACATTTTTTGGATTATTACATGTTAAACTAGGGTGGGCTTGGTGCAACGGTGGAGCCTACCATCTATAACTGGAAGGTCCTGGGTTCGAGCACCAGCCTCTGTATATTGTGTGGGTAAAGCTTGTCACTTAAAGATACCCTACCCCATACCTCGCACAGTGCGGGAAGCCTACCGCATTGGGTACGTCCTTTATTACATGTTAAACTTCTAGAGATAGTGAGAACCTTGACTCATGGGTCACTAGAGTTTCTAATTTGGGATATGGCTTTTGTCTTCTGAGGATAATTTAGATAATATTTTGACCAAAGATTTATGATTTTAGTGTTAATCTACTGTTGTCCTATAAGTTGAATAGGAGCTTGTGGATGTTATAATATGCTTTTGTATTATGCTATTAGTGGTTCAATAGAGTTCATAGAGAAGCAACATTGCCAGCTCAATGTTCAACTTTCAATGTAGTTGCCATAATCTATAACTGAACAAATGTACAAGTTGTGTTGATGCGCTAAATTATCGGTTGGCTGATCGAGCTCGGCTCGGGCACTCAACAAGATGAAGGAGCAAGCTTGACTCGGCTTGAAGTCGACTCGTGAGCCGGCTCAACTCGTGAGCTGCATCCATGTGACTATGTTATTATGCTCAAATAATAGGATAGCAACTGTCGGAGAGAAAATTCTCCGGCCGGGTGGCAGAATGCACCCGCCCTAATCCTAAGATGAGGAGGGGGCCTACGTGGTTGCCTGTTTGGTGAATTTCGGATGAACATAAGAGGACTCGAGGGATTATAGTGGTTCAGGCCGCAAGAGCGTAATACCCTACCTCCACTGTGTGTAAGTTGTATTGAGTGTGTGTTGAGCGTGTGTCTGAGCGTGTGAGCCTATCCCTTGTAACGTTGTGCCCCTTCCCTTTTATAGTTTAAGGGAGGTACACACAAGGGTGCTGAGCCCCAACATGTGGGCCCAGAAGCATAATGGTAGGAATACATTATGTGAATAGTAAATGCTGACAGCACACAAAGATCCTCCGCCTTAGTAACGCATGAGTAATCAGCGGGAGTCATGATGACCGCAGTCCATGCAGCATTGATAGTCAGTAACCTTTTTCTTGGAAACGTGCGAGTAATGGTGAGTAACAGCACGACCCACGTATCGTGGACTGAGCACGCCACCTGTCAGTGGAATGGACAGGCGCACGTCTTATCCGTAATGCATGCGAAGGCGCGCGTAGCCCAAACACGTCATGCTAGGTTGCACCTGTTGGCTTATGCCGTGCACAGTATGCCACGTGGCAGCATCGGGTCTCCGCCTGAGTGGGGAGCAGGAATGTATGTGGATAGGTCCGGATCCCACCAGACCAGGTCTGGACACGTGTCGGTACCGGACCCCCGCCTGGGCCCTGACTAGGGCCCGGGTGTGTTCTGTCCTGGAACCTTGGGACCCTACTGTGGGCGGCCCAGACCCCATACAGGGAGGGTCCAGATCCCATTCTAGGGGCCCGGTCCGTACACGTGGGGGTCCTAGACCAAACTTGGAGGTCCGGACTGTATATCCAGGGGTCTGGCACTTTCCCATGGGGGTCCGGACTCACTGTTGATGCCTTGGAGTATATCACTTTCTCTGGACATGTGGCGGCTCCGGACCCGCCCATGTGGTGGGGTTAGGCACTATTGCTGGCCCAGAGTAGTCGCCCGAGGCTGGGCGAGTCATGGCTTGGTCCCACATAGAGCTCTTTTACCACGCAACTAAAGATAGTCGCGTGGGTACTGCGTCTTTATACAGTAGCAAGGGGTACCCTAGTTTCAGGGTACCGACAGTGGCCCCCGGGCCTGCCTCAGGGGAGGATGCGAGCCTGCAGGTGGGGCCAAAGCTTGTACTTTGCCTCAATATGGCCTGATTGGAGATTAGCGCACCGTTTCAGCACGTCTGCTGACGCACCCTCTGTCAATCACCTTCGGTCACGCCAACTGGCATATCTGTCCCCGCGGCTGACAGACCCACGGGCCCCCACGCCTGGTGGTTTCATCGGGCCATGCGCGGGGCGCCTCGTTGCCGCTGCATTGGTTTAAAAAATTACCTTTTGTCTTCTGCAGCAGTCCAAAGGAGGCATACTACAGGTGTGTGCGGCGGTTCGCTCTTTCCGCACCCAAAATCCGGCACACAAACTATATGACTTGTGGACTTGGGCCCCCGTGTCATAGACTAGGCTGCCTGAGTCCTAGGTACCCGTCGAGCGGGATTTCCTGCGGTGATTCAGGGGCGCGCGGAAGGGTTTCCCTAAACAGGGACTCAGGTTTCCTTGAAAAAGGATTCACCCCGCGTGCAGCAGTTACCTTTTCGCATTCTCTTCCAATCGACTGCGCCTCTTTGCCTTCGTGCTCTTCTGCTCTATACCCGCGCCGTCGCACACGCCATGGCTTCGCTTGGTCATCCCGACCACTTTCAGTCTGAGGAAGCGCCTAATCTGGTGTGTGGTTTGCTTGGGTGGAGCGCGCCTAGGCTCGCCGGAAGAATCCATGCCGGCGCTGCCCCCCTTGGCGATCTCGCCGCCGGGGAGTTCGTGTTGTTCACCTCCTACATCTCTTGCGGGTTGGCGCTGCCGATATCACCCTTCTTCCTGTTGCTGCTGGAGGAGTTCGGGCTTCAGCTTCAACACCTCACGCCCCACTCCATCCTCTAGGCAGCCATCTTCGTCCACATCTGCGAGATGTTCATAGGTGTGGCCCCCTGCACTTCCCTCTTCCGCTACTTCTTCGTGCTGGTCAGGTCTGGGAAGACTAGGGACCACATCGGTGCCTACTACTTTTAGACAAGGCCAGATCCGGTCGTAGTATACATCCCCACCTTTAGTGGAGCGAGGTGGGAGAACTGGCATAGCGACTGGGTAATTGCCAGCACCGAGGCCAACGACCGCCTCGTCCTATCGTCCAATGGGCCAGCCCTCGACCGCAAGCAATGGAGGACCAAGCCGTCCCTGTCGCCGAAGTTCCTGCCCGTATTGGACAGGATCAAGGCCTTGGCCACGGGCGGCCTGACGTTAATGCACGTGGTCGGTGACCTCCTGAAGCGTCGGATCATGTCGCTGTAGAGGAGGCCACGCCTGTGCTGTTGGTTCACCGGCCCGAACGACATCGGCAGGATCCAGCGCGGGCCGAGCACCGATCTGTCCTGGGACAAGCTGGCAGTCCTAGTGGGAGGGATTACTGGGGAAACTTTTGTCCCTGAGTCCCTGATACTCCCCTAGAATGTCTCGGCGCTCTGCGATGACCCAGACATGAGGACAGCGATATTGGCCACGCTACCGACCCTCGACGACAACGGCGTGGCGGTTCGCCAGACCGGCGGCTGGGACCCCCTCCGCGGGATCTGGATCTCCGATGCACCGGCTGGAGGTCCCCAGCCCGCCGGTGCGGCTCCCAGCGCCAACCCCGTCATGGCCCCTAGCCCCTTGGACAAGGGCAAAGGGGCTGCCTCCACCCCAGGTAGCTCCGGGGGGCCGGAGGAGGAGAGGCGACGTAGGCTGCATCGCGCTGATGTCCCCAGAAGCGCTAGAGGACTGCAGGTGGGGCCAAGGAGGCCAGCTCCCAGGCCCACGGCGCGCAGAGGCGCGTTAGTCCTCCGGTCCCGCCGCCACCACCACCATCTGAGGGTGATCCCTCCAGGGGCACCAGCAGCAGCAACAGCAGCAGCAACAGCAGGAGCGGCGATCGCCCCGCTTCCAGGGTCACTAGAAAGTCCAGGGCCCCAAGTAAGTGTAGCCCCTTTTCCATAAGTCTAATCATCATGCCGACAAGTCTTAACCCATCATCTGTTCGCTAGGGCTTCTTCCTACGCCGCTCCCAAGGTCACGCCTCCTCCGCTAGATACTAGGTCCACCGACGGGTCTGGCTCTCAGCAGCAGGAATCTGCTGGGGATGGTGCCGACGGTCTGTCCCCAGCTGTTGCCAAGACAGCGCCAGCGGCTTCCCATGCCCCAGCCGGGGGTCCAGCGGCAGCAGCGCCAGCGTCAGGCGACGTCGCAGTGGCGGAGGAGATCCTAGCCGAGGGATCCGTGCCCACTCTCGATGCAAGAGGCGCGTCCAGCTCCAACCCCCCGCCTGCTCCGGAGGAGATGGAGGTGGTGTTTGGGCGGCGACTCCAGTCAGGTGCTGAGCAAGAAGCGGCGCCAGTCCCCCTCCCTCGCATGTTGTCCCGTGCCCACCAGGTCCTTAGTGAAACTGAGGCAGTAATTTTACGGGAGTGGGAGGCGCTTGAGGCTGAGCACCAGCGCCTCAGTGACTGTCGCACCCAACTGGAGGAGCGCACCAAGTTGGCTTCCCGACAGTTCGCCTCCGAGTGGTCCCAACTCGAGCGGGACCGTAAGGAGTACAAGAAGGACCTCCAGAAGGTATGTGCCAGGGAGCTAGAGGCACACCGGAGGGAAAAGAAAGTGGCCAGGAGGGAGGAGGCCGTGGCCCAGAGGGAGGCCCTCACGACAGAGTTCTAGGCCAAGCTGAGTGCCCTGGACCAGACTCTAGAAGCCCAACGGGCCTAGCAGGTCAAGGCTATGGAGAGGCTGCAAAAGTGGCAGCATGAGCTCGAGGGCAAGGCCAGCAACGCCGCCCTTGCCAAGGAGAACCTTAAGGCGAAGGAGTAGTCCTTAGACAGGCGGGAGGCGGACCTCGCTAGGTGAGAGACGGATCTCGCCTTCAGGGAAGAAATGCTCGCCCGGCGAGGCGAGATGCTGGCCGAGCACGAGCTCGAAGCAGAAGAAAGGGAGAGGAAGCTGGAGGAGCAGATCCGCCAGTTCAACGCGGCACAGGCGGTGCCGGGTCTCCAGGCGGTGGAGGCCACCAGGAAGGCCCTTGAAGATCTTCAAGCGGAGCACCGCGCCGGGGTCCAGCGCATTGCCGCGTGGGCCGGTGAGGCAAGCACGACACTGGTGCCGCTAGGGATGAGCCCCATCCCAGTGTCGGAGCTGCCAGCGTCAATCTCCGATGCACTCCCGGTGCTGGACTCCACCGTCGATCGCCTCCGGCACCTGGATCAGATCCTCGGTGCCCGCTTGGAGGCAGAGGGCAGCAAGCTCTGCCGGGCGGTGGTTGAATACGTCCTGACGTGCTTCTGGAGTCATGACCCCGCCATATCCTTGGCGCCGGTGATCGCTGGTCCGGTAGTCGCCACTGAAGATGCCGCCCGGGAGAGTGTACAAGACGCCGTGGAGCCGGTGGCCGAGCGCTTCCAGCGCGATCCTGCTTACGACCTATAGATACAAAGCAAGGGTTCCGCTGGGAAGCGGCTGTAATAACTTTTGGTCTTGTAACATACTTTGAGATCTGTTAATCAAGTAAAACTAGAACTTATCTTGTTTGTTATTTGTCCTTGCTATGTGTAGCGTCATCAACTTCCCTCTGGTACTTGGCCCCCTTGGGAGGTAGGCTCGACGTGTCGAGGCTGGATACCAGTATACCAAAGAGAAAATTGGTTGCTCGGTCCCTAGGAGGTAGTCTCTATGGTTTGTGACTACCTACCTCTGGACTAGGACCTGGACCTGCACACAGCTTCGGCTTTGAAGTGTTAGGAGCACACCCATAGGACCCATCGTCTGGTATCTGTCATCCTTTGATTCATGCTATAGGACCTGTAGGATTTAGCCTGGGAAGCCAAGCCGTATGCCCGGACCCACAGGAACACAACTCCAAATACTAGGGTACCCGTTGCAGAGTGGTGGAGCGTGCAGGCTTAGGGTACGAAACCAGGCTAAGTGGCTACATAGCTCCGGACCACTCCAGGAGACGAGCACCCATTCTCTAGAACTGGACCCTAGGTTGCCGGACCCCCTGCGGCAGTGGAGGGGTCCTGAACTGCAAGCCTGGCTACTCAATTCGGATGTCATCATACCAGCAAGGGTGGGAACTGTATGGGTGGGTTAGATAAAAAATAATGCGTGTAAACCGAAGTAGAATAAAACCATCACTAAAGCACATCTGGGGGGTAAATCTTCTCCTTATAACTTGATATTCATGGGTGCAGACCAACAGGCCGGGCTTACGAGGGCGGACCTCACCAAATTGACGTACACTTATGCGCAACCTAGTTACAAAGGAAGAAAACCCAACCTCCTAGTTTTGCTTTTATATATTCCAGGGATTGGGAAGAGGTACTCCTTTGGTTGTGTGTAACACCCAAATTCTGGATTGGGAATTAGTAGGAGAAATTTGAACAAAATATCATAATGTTTTGGAAATTGGGAAAATAAGAAAATGATGGGAAAAGGATTTTTCTTTTTTTTTTCTTTTAAGAGAAACCATTTATACATCTCATGAAATAAATAAAAAGGAGAATAAAAACTTAAGTTAGTAATATTAAAATAAGTATGGTTTATATTCACCTTTGGGTTTCAAGTGATACATTTGAAAAATCTGAAAACTAAAATAAAAGTATAAATTTGGATTTGAACTAGAAATAGAAAAGAAAAGGAAAGGCTATATACTTATTAAAAATAAATAAGTAATCCAAACAGTAAAGTTTAAATTTCCTTCAGGATTATATTTGATTTTAGGAATCTGAAATTCAAAGTAAAATGTGAATTTGATCTTGAATAGTTAAAATTGAATTTGAATTTGAAAACAAAAGCAGAAAACATAAAAGAAAAAGAAAGTAAAAAGGAAAAACGTACCTGGGCCGAATTCCTCGTGGCGGCCCATTCTCTCATCCACGCGCGAGCCCACACCAGAAACCTGGCGCCGACAGACCGGGCCCGCGCGTCATCCTCACGCTTGCCGCGCTCCTGTCACCGCTGACGGGTAGGGCCCCCTGCTCAGTCGCTCTCACCCGCGCCTGCGTGTTCTTCTCTCGCTGACATCGCGGGGCCCGCTGCCCGGTCTCTCGCCCCGCGCTCGCCTGCGCTCGGACTCACTGCTCCGCGGGGCCCACATGTCAGTCCGTTCTTCTTCGTCTTAACAAACCCGCGCGTGTTCGTCGCCGCGCGCGCCGTGGTCGCTGGGGCCGTTCCAACCACCGGCCGTGATTCCCTCGCGCTTGTGGATAAAAGGGGGATCCCTCGACCTCGCTCTCCATGCTCATATCACCGCGGAATTTCCCAGCCACCATCACCGTTTCTCGCCGAGAGAGAGAGATCGAAAGAGAGAGTGGTGAGATCCGCCGCCACCGGTGATCCCCCTCCTTGACGACGCCCGGGGTCCATCTGGTGGTCGTGGGGGATCGCCTGCATTCACCGCGCGTATTGGTGGCCGTCCCGTGCTTGTTGGTGCGCTGGGGCTCCGTGAATCGCTCGTCGGAGCTGGGGCACCGCCGCGCGTCCGCCTTCTTCCGTGGGCAGAGTCGACGCCGCATCAAACCAAGGTAAAAAGCCCACCATCGGATTTCCCTTAACCCCCTCTACGTGTAACACCAAGGAATCGAGAACTTAGCATCTGGGCAAGAAGTTGGGAAACTCCGGCCATGGCGCGCCGCCGCGGTGACCTCGCGTGGCTACCGGAGTTGGGCCAGGTTAGGGGAGATAGGTATCGGCCGTCCGATCTGTTCTGGACGGCTAGGATTAGATCGCCCCTTACCCCTTCGCGGTAATTAAAACGGGCGCGTAGATTTGGCATCGGACGGATCTGAGCTAGGGGGGGACGTGGCGCTCTGTGGATCACAGGATCGTGATCCGAGCGTAGGAGGAGATGTGTAGCTGGTTATAAAATCTCGGCCGTCGGTTGTAATCTGAACGGCTCAGGCCATCCGATACCCTTTCGCGCTGGCGCTTTTGTTAAAGAGCCCCCGAACTTCTTACAAATAGACCCGCCGTCCAGGGACCCTGTTCCCTGTGTCTCGGGATTCTTGCGCCGAGCCCCCTGCGCTTTCTGAAAATTGGGGCCCAGTCCAGAACTAGTTTAAATTGAATAAATAAAATAGAAAATGGATTTTTAATATAAAAATAATTGCTAGAACTTAGATAATTCATAGAAAATTCATTTTAGCTCCTTTTTGACCCATTCCAGTTGCAATAATTTTGTTTTAATATTATTTACCACCTAGAGCCTCTGTTTTGACATGAACTCTGTCAGAAAATTTATTTATCATTTAATCATATTTTAATCACATTAAACCTTTGAAAATTCATAACTAAAAATCTACAACTCCAAAATTAATAATTCTTTTTCCTGGGATCTTATTTTAATATGTAGATTATTAATATGTATTTTGCA
Organism: Zea luxurians; assembly: GCA_029449295.1. NCBI lineage: Eukaryota > Viridiplantae > Streptophyta > Magnoliopsida > Poales > Poaceae > Zea > Zea luxurians. The sequence continues at coordinate 4,320,240 of JAOPSE010000129.1, read as the reverse complement.
TATATGTTTGGTGTAATGTTAATTTTGCCTATACCATGTATGTTTGTATTGCTACGACTAGCAGTGAGGTCACGAGGATTTGAAGAATCATCCTGGTATCTGGAATCTCAAGGCCCAGGCAAGTTGTGCCCTTGATCACTTCTTTTTACCCAACCATGTTCTAATTAATCATAATGATCTGCATAGGTTAATTTTGATGGGACCCAATAGGTTACCCTAGTTTGTCTATCTTTATACCTTGTTTACCACTGAACTTTCTGGGTAGTACTTGCTAGTGCTATATGTGGTTTTGGGTATGGAGATACACTATTCATGATTACACTTTTGTTATCAGTTGTTATTTATGGTTCATGTTAAGATCATTATGTTAATTGGAACATGGAGCGACCACCCGGGAAAACAGTGCTACCACAAGGGTGGTATGGGACGCCCTTGGCTGATTAATTAGGAAAGCTAGTGGAAGACTACCTTACCCAAAAGGGGCAAGGGCAGTAGGGGAGAGGTCAGTGTAGGGAGGCCCTCGGGAGGATTTTGCTGCGATGGCGGTCCTGCAAGGGATTCCTGCACTGGATCTTCCTATAAACTGTAGCGGGTTTTCGGAAGCTAGTGGAACTTTGTAAAGGCCTCGTAGTGTTACCCTGCCTCGCTTCCTTGGTAGAGGTGTATGGGATTCATGACCCCTTGGCAGATGGGTAACACGACTTGTGGGTAAAGATGCGCAACCTCTGCAGAGTGTAAAACTGGTATACTAGCCGTGCTCACGGTCATGAGCAGCTCGGACCCTCACATGATTAATTTATGGAACTAAATTCAATTTGTCATATGCATTGCATTGCAGGTGGTGTTGTTACTTTTTGATCTATTACTTAATTGGGTTTGGTATTTACTTATACTTAGTAATTGCTAATAAAATTTTGACCAACTTTAAAAGCAATGCTCAGCTCTAACCATCTTCTTTGGTAAGCCTTACACTTCACGTGAGCTCCCACCTTTGGCGAGTTCATGCACATTATTCCCCACAACTTGTTGAGCGATGAACGTATGTGAGCTCACTCTTGCTGTCTCACATACACCACAGGTCAAGGCCAGGTACTGCAGGATGATGCTCATGGAGGATGCTGTGATGAGTTCGTGAGAGGTCTAGGTCGTCGTCTCCCAGTCAACTTTTGGGTTGCTGGACCGTTGTCTCCTTATAATGTAATTATTTATTTTGTATAGAACTCCTGTTATATATAAAGATGTGACATTCGATCCTGTGCCACTATACATCATATGTTTGAGACTTGGTCCCAGCATACCTGGTGTTTATGTTAACCCCGGGTTTTGGACCCCTAAAATCCGGGTGTTACAGAAGTGGTATCAGAGGAATGTTGACTGTAGGACGAAACCTAGATAGAACTGGACAACCATTCTCTACTTATCTTTGCTACTCTGATTCTTTCTAAACTTTTCTTAATCTTTTCTCGTCTATTTCCGCTTTACTCTGATTATTCTTACCTATTCATTCTAAAGACAAATGTGGATTTCACACTTTGAAATCCTGTACCTAAAGTGACTTTTAGGAATAGGAGACCTAATCCTAGGAACAAAAACAAAACTATTTTTATAAGTGTTTATATATTTGAATGTTTGTTCTTATGACATCTGTCTGATTTGGATCTTTGATTGAGTGTGATGGGTTGTGGAGTAATGTCCACAATTACATCTGCATATACATCTAGGTATAAAGGATAGCATTTGTAAGATAACTAGACAAACTAGATTATCCCCTCAGAAAATATATGTAGTATTCCGTATCTATCTCATCTTGACACATTCTATCTTACCTTTGGACATTCACCTCGTACAACTAATTACCCTAGTCTTAACATAAAATATTTGGCCCAGCCCTGCCAAAGAAATTTCCAGTACATAACCAACTATTAGTTTATTCATTCTATCTATTAAATGATTCCCTTGTAAAGCTATCTTACCATATGCTTCTAACTTAGATGGTCAATACCAGGCGGGGTGGTAGAATTGATTTACCTGCTAATCAACAACCCCAACCACAGTCAGCAGCAATGAATCCTCCTAATCCTCCACCAGGCGGAGTTGATCCACTCGTCGCAGCTCAAATGAGAATGATGCAGCAAATGGCGGACACCATGGCAGATATGCGCGCCCAAATGCAGCAAGAACGCCAAGAAATGCACCGGGAAAGAGAGGATGCACGTCGGGAAATGCGCCAAGAACGGGAAGAGATGCGCCAAGAGAGGAGGGTACAACAACAACAGCTGCAGCAACAACTTCAACAACAGCAGCAACAACAACAAGTGCCATTTCCTCCACCTCCACCACCAGTTCCACCCCGGGACAAGCACCGGGAATTCATGAGCCACAAACCACCCACCTTCTCCAACTCCGCAGATCCACTGCAAGCAGATGACTGGTTAAAGTCCATAGAGAAGATGCTCAACATAGCACAGTGCTCGGACCGGGAGAAAGTACTCTATGCTTCGGGTCGTCTTGCTGGTCCCGCTGCAGATTGGTGGGATGCGTACTGTGCAGCTCATGCTGCTGCCGATACAATTACCTGGGAAGAATTCTCCGCACAATTCAGGAATTACCATATTCCTGCTGGACTCATGAAGATTAAGAGGAAGGAGTTTCTATCCCTCAAGCAAGGAAGTATGTCCGTAAGTGAATATAGGGACAAATTCATTCAGTTATCTCGTTATGCTCCCAGAGATGTTGAAGATGATGAGCAAAAGCAGGAGCTCTTCCTGGATGGTTTGATTGGACCCTTGCAATATCAGCTGGTATCGCACACCTTCCCATCCTTCCAAAGGCTATTGGATAAAGCTATTGCTGTAGAAAACAAGAGGAGTATATTTGGAGAGAAAAGAAAGGCTGTCAACCAAGGGCAAACTGGAAGTAGTTCCCGTCCTCGCTATACTATCACTCCCAATACACCAGCTAGTGGCAGTTCTGGGCAACAAACTCAACAGACACCAACTGCTCCTCCAAAGGCAAGCACTCCAGTAGGACCCGCTGCTCCCAACACAACCGCCATCAGGACATGCTTCAAGTGTGGACAACCGGGACACTACGCCAACTACTGTCCCAACAGAGCGGCCTACACTACACCGGCTCCGATGAAGCAAGGACAAGCCTCGGCAGGGAAGAGTCAGCCCCTATCCATCAACCGAGGATATGCCCATCATGCAGAAGTAGAAACTGAACCCGGTGAACTTGAAATTCAAGAAGAAGAGCCAGTTGAAGATGAAGTAGTCGGTGAAGAAGTCAACGAGCAACAAGAATAATGAGATAAACATAGATATAGATACATATATATATATATATTTTACTATTTGTAAGACCTAAATATTAGTTCAGCTAGTAGTAGTATTTTACTATATTAGTAATAATAATAAGGTCCATTTGACCCTGTGTTTTGCTAATAAGATATGCATCATGCCGAGATTTTGTTTATGCATATGTGTTGAATCAATAAGAGCATACATCCCTTTTCTTACAAATCTCGAGGACGAGATTATTTTTAAGGGGGGTAGGATTTGTAACACCCAAATTCTGGATTGGGAATTAGTAGGAGAAATTTGAACAAAATATCATAATGTTTTGGAAATTGGGAAAATAAGAAAATGATGGGAAAAGGATTTTTCTTTTTTTTTTCTTTTAAGAGAAACCATTTATACATCTCATGAAATAAATAAAAAGGAGAATAAAAACTTAAGTTAGTAATATTAAAATAAGTATGGTTTATATTCACCTTTGGGTTTCAAGTGATACATTTGAAAAATCTGAAAACTAAAATAAAAGTATAAATTTGGATTTGAACTAGAAATAGAAAAGAAAAGGAAAGGCTATATACTTATTAAAAATAAATAAGTAATCCAAACAGTAAAGTTTAAATTTCCTTCAGGATTATATTTGATTTTAGGAATCTGAAATTCAAAGTAAAATGTGAATTTGATCTTGAATAGTTAAAATTGAATTTGAATTTGAAAACAAAAGCAGAAAACATAAAAGAAAAAGAAAGTAAAAAGGAAAAACGTACCTGGGCCGAATTCCTCGTGGCGGCCCATTCTCTCATCCACGCGCGAGCCCACACCAGAAACCTGGCGCCGACAGACCGGGCCCGCGCGTCATCCTCACGCTTGCCGCGCTCCTGTCACCGCTGACGGGTAGGGCCCCCTGCTCAGTCGCTCTCACCCGCGCCTGCGTGTTCTTCTCTCGCTGACATCGCGGGGCCCGCTGCCCGGTCTCTCGCCCCGCGCTCGCCTGCGCTCGGACTCACTGCTCCGCGGGGCCCACATGTCAGTCCGTTCTTCTTCGTCTTAACAAACCCGCGCGTGTTCGTCGCCGCGCGCGCCGTGGTCGCTGGGGCCGTTCCAACCACCGGCCGTGATTCCCTCGCGCTTGTGGATAAAAGGGGGATCCCTCGACCTCGCTCTCCATGCTCATATCACCGCGGAATTTCCCAGCCACCATCACCGTTTCTCGCCGAGAGAGAGAGATCGAAAGAGAGAGTGGTGAGATCCGCCGCCACCGGTGATCCCCCTCCTTGACGACGCCCGGGGTCCATCTGGTGGTCGTGGGGGATCGCCTGCATTCACCGCGCGTATTGGTGGCCGTCCCGTGCTTGTTGGTGCGCTGGGGCTCCGTGAATCGCTCGTCGGAGCTGGGGCACCGCCGCGCGTCCGCCTTCTTCCGTGGGCAGAGTCGACGCCGCATCAAACCAAGGTAAAAAGCCCACCATCGGATTTCCCTTAACCCCCTCTACGTGTAACACCAAGGAATCGAGAACTTAGCATCTGGGCAAGAAGTTGGGAAACTCCGGCCATGGCGCGCCGCCGCGGTGACCTCGCGTGGCTACCGGAGTTGGGCCAGGTTAGGGGAGATAGGTATCGGCCGTCCGATCTGTTCTGGACGGCTAGGATTAGATCGCCCCTTACCCCTTCGCGGTAATTAAAACGGGCGCGTAGATTTGGCATCGGACGGATCTGAGCTAGGGGGGGACGTGGCGCTCTGTGGATCACAGGATCGTGATCCGAGCGTAGGAGGAGATGTGTAGCTGGTTATAAAATCTCGGCCGTCGGTTGTAATCTGAACGGCTCAGGCCATCCGATACCCTTTCGCGCTGGCGCTTTTGTTAAAGAGCCCCCGAACTTCTTACAAATAGACCCGCCGTCCAGGGACCCTGTTCCCTGTGTCTCGGGATTCTTGCGCCGAGCCCCCTGCGCTTTCTGAAAATTGGGGCCCAGTCCAGAACTAGTTTAAATTGAATAAATAAAATAGAAAATGGATTTTTAATATAAAAATAATTGCTAGAACTTAGATAATTCATAGAAAATTCATTTTAGCTCCTTTTTGACCCATTCCAGTTGCAATAATTTTGTTTTAATATTATTTACCACCTAGAGCCTCTGTTTTGACATGAACTCTGTCAGAAAATTTATTTATCATTTAATCATATTTTAATCACATTAAACCTTTGAAAATTCATAACTAAAAATCTACAACTCCAAAATTAATAATTCTTTTTCCTGGGATCTTATTTTAATATGTAGATTATTAATATGTATTTTGCATATATGTTTGGTGTAATGTTAATTTTGCCTATACCATGTATGTTTGTATTGCTACGACTAGCAGTGAGGTCACGAGGATTTGAAGAATCATCCTGGTATCTGGAATCTCAAGGCCCAGGCAAGTTGTGCCCTTGATCACTTCTTTTTACCCAACCATGTTCTAATTAATCATAATGATCTGCATAGGTTAATTTTGATGGGACCCAATAGGTTACCCTAGTTTGTCTATCTTTATACCTTGTTTACCACTGAACTTTCTGGGTAGTACTTGCTAGTGCTATATGTGGTTTTGGGTATGGAGATACACTATTCATGATTACACTTTTGTTATCAGTTGTTATTTATGGTTCATGTTAAGATCATTATGTTAATTGGAACATGGAGCGACCACCCGGGAAAACAGTGCTACCACAAGGGTGGTATGGGACGCCCTTGGCTGATTAATTAGGAAAGCTAGTGGAAGACTACCTTACCCGAAAGGGGCAAGGGCAGTAGGGGAGAGGTCAGTGTAGGGAGGCCCTCGGGAGGATTTTGCTGCGATGGCGGTCCTGCAAGGGATTCCTGCACTGGATCTTCCTATAAACTGTAGCGGGTTTTCGGAAGCTAGTGGAACTTTGTAAAGGCCTCGTAGTGTTACCCTGCCTCGCTTCCTTGGTAGAGGTGTATGGGATTCATGACCCCTTGGCAGATGGGTAACACGACTTGTGGGTAAAGATGCGCAACCTCTGCAGAGTGTAAAACTGGTATACTAGCCGTGCTCACGGTCATGAGCAGCTCGGACCCTCACATGATTAATTTATGGAACTAAATTCAATTTGTCATATGCATTGCATTGCAGGTGGTGTTGTTACTTTTTGATCTATTACTTAATTGGGTTTGGTATTTACTTATACTTAGTAATTGCTAATAAAATTTTGACCAACTTTAAAAGCAATGCTCAGCTCTAACCATCTTCTTTGGTAAGCCTTACACTTCACGTGAGCTCCCACCTTTGGCGAGTTCATGCACATTATTCCCCACAACTTGTTGAGCGATGAACGTATGTGAGCTCACTCTTGCTGTCTCACATACACCACAGGTCAAGGCCAGGTACTGCAGGATGATGCTCATGGAGGATGCTGTGATGAGTTCGTGAGAGGTCTAGGTCGTCGTCTCCCAGTCAACTTTTGGGTTGCTGGACCGTTGTCTCCTTATAATGTAATTATTTATTTTGTATAGAACTCCTGTTATATATAAAGATGTGACATTCGATCCTGTGCCACTATACATCATATGTTTGAGACTTGGTCCCAGCATACCTGGTGTTTATGTTAACCCCGGGTTTTGGACCCCTAAAATCCGGGTGTTACATTGTGGCAAGGCGGACACACCTAGGTCGGCATATTTCTGTCACCTTGAAGGGTCCTTCCCAACTGGGGGAGAGTTTGTGGAGCCCTTCTCGGTTCAGTACTCGCCTTAGGACTAGGTCCCCGCCCCTGAGCTCCCTACTATGCACAAACCGTTGGTGGTAGCGCCTGAGCGCTTGGTTGTACCGTGCGTTTCGGATCACCGCTTGCCATCTGCGTTCGTCGATGAAGTCCACGTCCTCACGCCGTAGCTGTTCCTGCATAGACTCATCGAAAGACTGGACCCGTGGGGAGCCCATAATGATTTCCGGGGGAAGACAGACTTCGGCCCCATAGACCAGGAAGAACGGGGTCTCCCCGGTAGCTCGGCTGGGTGTGGTCCGGTTCTCCCATAGTACGCACGGAAGCTCGTTGACCCAATTTGCACCATGCTTTTTTAAGCAGTCATAGGTGCATGTCTTCAGTCCCCTGAGGATTTCTACGTTTGCCGTCTCCGCCTGGCCGTTGCTCCTGGGATGCGCCAAAGACTCAAAGCAGAGCTGGGTGCCGATGCCCTCGCAATACTCCTGGAAGAGCCGACTTGTAAACTGGGTCTTGTTGTCCGTAAGAGCATCTCCAACAATGCCTCAAACTAGTGCCTTAAATTGAAATATAGGGCTCTATACAGGAAAAACTACTCCAACAGTGCCTTAATTCAACAAATTTTGTCAAAAGCTATAGGGCACCCTCTCAAGTGCCTCAAATATACTACACCGTAGTGGGCTGCCCTATAATCTAGATTTGGGGCTTTACTGTTGGAGCGGGGTGTTTTGTTGGTGCCCTAAATTCTATAAAATTTACTTATTTTTAAATTATAAGACATTTTTATAGGTCACATTGTTGGAGATGCTCTAATGATACGGTTTGGGACCCCAAATCTAGAGACAATCGACTTGAGGAAGGCAACAGCAGCACCCTAGGTGATACTGACCACAGGGGTGGCCTCGGGCCACTTTGTGAATTTGTCGATAGCGACAAAGAGGAAACGGTACCCACCGACGGCCCTAGGAAATGGTCCCAGGATATCCGCCCCCCATACGACGAATGGCCAGGAGGGTGGAATCATTTGCAGAGCCTGAGCCGGTGTGTGTATCTGCTTTGCATGGAACTCACATGCTTTGCAAGACTTTACCAACTCAGCTACATCCTGGAGAGCGGTTGGCCAATAGAAGCTGTGCTGGAAGGCCTTACCAACCAGTGTGCGGGATGATGAATGACTTCTGCACTCACCTCCATAAATCTCCGTGAGCAACGCACGACCCTCCTCCTGGGTGATGCACCGCATGAGAATGCCGTTGGCGCCACGACGGTATAGATCCCCTTCTACCACCGCGTATCGTTTAGCCAACCGCACTATGCGCTCTGCGGACACATGATCTTCAGGAAGGATATTTTCTTTCAGATAGTCCCGGATCTCGGAGATCCATGCATCGGGACCACTCTGAGCTACTGGCTGTGGTGCTAAGAGGTTGGCAGGACCCCCTGTAGCACACACAATCCTTGGTGGGTTCTGTAGATGGAACACCACCGGTACCGCTAGCTTCGAGGTGCTAGGCTCACCCCCTTCGCCCGGCTCAGCAGGCTGGGCGGTAGGTCTCAGCAGCCGTCTTTCAAAGATGCCCTCGGGCGCGGGTGCCCAAGTTGATGCCCTCGTGGAGAGTTCATCCGCGGCTGAGTTGTTAGCCCGAGGAACATGTTGCAGTTCCAGGGCAATGAAGTCCTTTTCCAGCTTCCTTACGTGAAGGAGGTAAGCTACGAGCCTAGGCTCGTTGCAGCAACATTCTCCGCGGACCTGCTTGATAATCAGCTGGGAGTCCCCCTTCACGAGGAGCTGCCGGATCCCTAGGGATAGGGCCGCAGACAAGTCGAAGATCAGTGCTTCATACTCTGCCATGTTGTTGGTGGCCTTGAACTCAAGGTGCACCATGTACTTCACTTGATCTCCGCTTGGGTCAACGAGGACCACCCCAGCACCGCCACCCTGCTGGCGGGCGGACCCGTCAAAGAAGGGCATCCAGTGGGGCTCGGTGAAGACTGGGACCTTGGGCTCCGCAGGTGTGGGGTCCGAATCGAGATTCGAACCCCCAGGAGTGCTCAGGGGAGGGGTCCATTCCACGATGAAGTCAGCCAGAACCTGGCTCTTGACAGCGTGGCGAGGCTGGAAGTCTAGTTAGAACTCAGCAAGCTCCACGTCCCACTTGGCGATGTTGCCTGTGGCGTTAGAGTTGTGGAGGATGGCCCTTAACAGGAAGGAGGTCACCACCACGACCCTGTGTGCCTAGAAATAGTGGCGCAACTTCCTGGACGCAACAAGTACAACATAGATAAGCTTGTGCATCTCAAGGTACTTGGCCTTCGCCTCATGGAGGACTTTGCTGACGTAGTAGACTGGCTTCTGGATGGTTCGGACCCCTGGGGTTGGTCCCGAGTCCTCAAACTCTTGACCTTCCATTAGCACCATGGTGGTTGGACCACCACCTTCTCCTAGGAAAACTTTTTGGCTCCCCTGGGGATGTTGTGTCATCCTTTCGACGACCAGTACCATGCTCACCACCTCTGTAGCCACTGCAATGTATAAGTACAACGACTCCCCTGGTTTTGGAGCTACCAGTATTGGTAGGGACACAAGGTGCTGCTTCAACTCTTGGAAGGCACGTTCTGCCTCCTCGGTCCAAGAGAATGGGCCGGACTTCTGTAAGAGCTTGAAGAAGGGTAGCGCCCTCTCAGCCAGTGTTGAGATGAAGCGGCTAAGGGTGGCCAGTGACCCCGTAAGCTTCTGAACGTCCTTGATCCGGGCCGGAGGCCTCATTGCCTCAATTGCTTTGATCTTCTCCGGGTTTGCTTCAATGCCCCGGTGCGAAACGAGGAATCCCAACAACTTCCCTGTGGAGACACCAAAGACGTACTTTTCCGGTTTCAGCTTCGTGCGTGTTGCCCGCAGCTTGTCAAAGACCAGGGTTAAGTCTTCCACTAGGGTCGACCCTCTCTTAGTCTTGACCACGATGTCATCGACGTGTATCTCTATCCTATCCCTAATCAGGTCCCCAAAGGTCTTACTCATCGCCCGTACAAATGTTGGCAAGGCGTTCTTCAGACCGTAAGGCATTACAACATAACAGTAAAGCCCATCCACAGTTACAAAAGCGGTATGTTTCCTTTCTTGCCTAGACATCTGGATCTGATGGAAACTAGAGCAACCATCTAGGAAGGACAGGAGGTCGCACCCGGAGGTAGAATCCATGATTTGATCTATTCGTGGAAGTGGATATGGGTCATTGGGACAAGCCTTATTGAGGCTGGTGTAGTCAATGCACATCCGAAGCTTCCTGTTTGCCTTGGGAACGATGACTGGATTGGCTAGCCATACTAGGTGATGGACCTCTTCGATGAAGCCAGCGTGCAGCAGCTTCCGGACCTCCTCACGGATGAAATCCTACCGCTCAACGGACTGTCTCCAAGGCTTCTGACTCACTGGTTTGGCGTAAGGGTGGATCTTCAGATGATGCTCAATCACCTCCCTAGGGATCCCAGGCATCTGCGACAGTTCCCATGCGAATACGTCGGCATTTGCCTGGAGGAAGGCGACTAGCGTGATTTCCTATTTTTCCTCTAGATTGCCCGCGATGCGGGTGGTTTGGGAGGAATCCACGCCAACCTGGATGGTTTTGACGAGACCGCCGTCTGCCCCAGATGGCTGCACCTTTAGCACCTTGGTAGGCGCCTTGGTACAGGAAGTCGAGGGGTCCCTCCCTCCGTCGTCCAGGCGAGGAGTTTCTGCCGCCAGGGCGTGCAACTTCTCGACAGCTACAAGCGCAGCGGCGCGATCGCCTCGCACAGTGAGGACCCTAGCAGGGGACGACATCTTGAAGACCAAGTACCCGTAATGGGCAATGGCCATGAACCCATACAGGGCCGGTCTGCCAATGATGGCATTGAAAGGGAGGTTAACCTCCGCGATGTCGAACTGGACGTTCTCTGTGCGGAAGTTCTCCTCGGTCCTAAATGTAACCGAGAGTGCGATGCTCCCAAGGGGATACACCGGTTGAGGGCCCACTCTGGAGAATGGACGAGAGGGTCCCAGTCGGGATCCTAGGATCTACAGCTGCTTGAACGCAACGTGACTGATGACGTTGAGCCCAGCCCCACCGTCAATCAGGACATGATGCAGCCGCATGTTGGCGATGACAGGGGCGGTGATGAGTGGTAGTATACTGGCCCCTACCATGTTTTCGGGGCAGTCGGATGCCCCGAAGGAGATAGTGGTGCTCCTCCACTGCTGATGTGGAGCAGCCTTCGGGACCCCTGGGGTCGCCGAAAGGACCTCTCGGCGCAGGGACTTCACATTCCTATGGGAGGTGAGCTCCCAGCTACCGCCGTACATCACATATAGCTTCTTGCGGCGGTCGTTGTCATCACCGGAGTCGGAGTCTCCAGTGAAGACGTCCTTGAGGACTCCCTTAGGGGACTGATACTCGAGGTCCCGTTCTCCCGCGGTCGCGTCACCTTCGTCGACCTTCTCCTTGCCAGGCCGGCGACGAGGCGGCGAGCCATCTTTGGAGGCCTGCTCGCGCCGCTCGCTGATGCGCTTCGCGAGCTTGATAATCTCTCGGCATTCCGAGGCACTGTGGCGACTGTTGGGATGGACAGGGCATGACCCACTGTTACCTCCCTGTTGTCGTGGGCGCTTGCCGCACTCGTTCTGGCCCCTAGCCGCTACTGCGGCGACCGTAGCAGCAGACTACGGCTTATCATGGCCGCGGTTCTTCTTCTTCTTGTTGTTGCCACCCTGGGTGGCGGCACTAGAGCCACCCATCTGGGTAACTCCGGTCTGTGGTGCCAAGTGCCATGCACGACCCTCAGCAGCTCTGGCACATTTGTCGGCCAGAGAAACGAGTGTGGTGACAGTTTTCATGTCATGTGTCGCCAATTTCTCCAACATCTTCTCATCACGCACCCCCTACCGGAAAGCAGTGATAATGGAGGCATCGGAGACACGAGGTATAGTCCCTCGTACCTTGGTGAAGCGGGAGATCAAAGCCCAGAGAGTCTCCCCGGGTTCCTGCCTTATGGCATGGAGATGAGCCTCCACACCATGATGCTGATAAGCACTGGCGAAGTTCGCTGTGAACCGCGCACAGAGCTCTTCCCAGGAGTAGATGGACCCCGGGGTAAGGTTCATGAGCCAAGTCTGGGCCGGCCCGGTCAAGGCTATATGGAAGTAGCTCGCCATGACGGCAGTGTTTCCACCAGCTGCCGTAATGGCGGTGACGTAGACCTGCAAGAATTCCAACGGGTTTGACGTACCATCGTACTTCTCCGGCAGGTGTGGCCGGAACTTGGGTGGCCAAGTCGCCGCGGAGGTGATCCGCTAGTGCAGCACAGCCCACACCGACCAATGGGACACCCGCCTGGATTCAGGCGCCCCTTGGAGTTTGTGGCGCAACTGGAGTGAAGCCTTGGTCGAGGTTGCGACCCTCAAAGTTTTGCTGGCGCTCACATGCCCTCTCCAGAGAGACTCGTGCGTCCTCGCCCGCACGCCTACGGTTGAGCTCTGCCCGCAGGTCGTCAGCACTCTCCAGAGAGATTCGAGCATCCTCGCCCGCATGCCTGTGGTTGAGCTCTGCCCGCAGGTCATCAGTCCGTGCACCCCTCACTGAGGGTGAGCGCACAGATGCTGATGCCTCGCGTTGACACCAGAATGACCGAGGACTGGGCCTGGCCGAGCCAGAATGCGCCATGCCAAGGAGACAGTCGACATCCTCGCACCACTGCTAGCTCATGGCCCCCGGCGAGGTCGTGGAACTTGGGGGGTTGCGTAGCAACTCCCTGGCTGCAAACAGTGCCCCACCAGGAGCAGCCCTCGACGAAGCCCTGTATGTCTGCGCAGGCGTGTGCTGCTGTGCAGTGTGCATAGCAGCAGCACCAGGAGCAGGGTGGTAAGAGCCTCGTGGCATGGAAGATGCTGCCCCTTCCTCCATCCGGAAGTCCTCGGGAGACAAGTCACGGTGTTCGACGATCTGAACCATCGCGCCGAGCAAGAAAATAGGCAAAAAAACTAAAGCCAAAGCCCCTACCTGGCGTGCCAAATGTCGGAGAGAAAATTCTCTGGCCGGGTGGCGGAATGCACCCGTACTAATCCTAAGATGTGGAGGGGGCCTAAGCGGTTGCCTGTTTGGTGAATTTCGGATGAACACAAGAGGACTCGAGGGATTATAGTGGTTCAGGCCGCAAGAGCGTAATACCCTACCTCCACTGTGTGTAAGTTGTATTGAGTGTGTGTTGAGCGTGTGTTTGAGCGTGTGAGCCTGTCCCTTGTAACATTGTGCCCCTTCCCTTCTATAGTTTAAGGGAGGTACATACAAGGGTGCTGAGCCCCAACATGTGGGCCTAGAAGCATAATGGTAGGAATACATTATTTGAATGTAAATGCTGACAGCACACAAAGATCCTCCGCCTTAGTAACGCATGAGTAATCAGTGGGAGTCATGATGACCGCAGTCTATGCAACATTGATAGTTAGTAACCCTTTTCTTGGAAACGTGTGAGTAATGGTGAGTAACAGCACGACCCACGTATCGTTGACTGAGCACGCCACCTGTCAGTGGAATGGACAGGCGCACGTCTTATCCGTAATGAATGCGAAGGCGCGCGTAGCTCAGAGACGTCATGCTAGGTTCTGCCCGTTGGCTTATGCCGCGCGCAGTATGCCACGTGGCAGCATCGGGTCTCCGCCTGAGCGGGGAGCAGGAGTGTATGCGGATAGGTCCGGATCCCACCAGACCAGGTCTGGACACGTGTTGGTACCGGACCCCCGCCTGGGCCCTGATTAGGGCCCGAGTGTGTTCTGTCCTGGAACCTTGGGACCCTACTGTGGGCGGCCCAGACCCCATACGGGGGGGGGGGGTACGGATCCCATTCTAGGGGTCCGGTCCGTACACGTGGGGGTCCTGGACCAAACTTGGAGGTCCGGACTGTATATCTTGGGGTCCGGCACTTTCCCATGGGGTTCGGACTCACTGTTGATGCCTTGGAGTATATCACTTTCTTTGGACATGTGGCGGCTCCGGACTCGCCCATGTGGTAGGGTCAGGCGCTGTTGCTGGCCCAGAGTAGTCACCCGAGACTGGGGCGAGTCATGGCCTGGTCCCACATACAGCTCTTTTACCACACGGCTAAAGATAGCCGCGTGGGTACTGCGTCTTTATACAGTAGCAAGGGGTACCCTAGTTTCAGGGTACCGACAGCAACAATTATGATATGCCATTTATTCTCAATAATGATCAACTATGTTTTTTAGGTTCAGGTTTAAAGAAATGTCCATAAGTTCAGAAAAGTGCAGCAATATACTCTTCTTTCAATCAAGACTACTGGGTGCAACGAAGATTGTCCTTACCGCCCTCAGGCATCAAGATACAACACTGGATTGAATGATTGATGGACAAGAATGCTGAAGCAGCAAAAAATGTATTGTTATTATGGCAATGGATTTTTTAATAAACAAACTTTGTATGAGTGTTCTCATATAAAGGTTAAAGGGATGGATAGTTAAAGGCTAGGGCAAATATGCGGTTTTTTGGGAAAAGAAAATTTCCATTCAGCTAGTCTTTTTGTCTGATTTTGGTCTATAATTTTGACTTTACAGATGAACCTGGCAAGCAAGTCTGGAGCGCGGTTAGGATCAAGAACATCAACAATTCCTAGCCTTCAAGGTTACAACCAATTGTCTCTACAAAGTTTTAGAAGCAGCTTAATTTTGATTAACACCACAACACATGGGTATACATATATTATTGTCACACTATTTTTTCTGTTGCAACGCACGAGTATTTACCTAGTCTACTAAAAAAACTCTAGTATAAGGTTTTTATCATTAGTCTAGCCATCTTAACGCTACGTCGATTTTTTACACACTTTTATTTAAAATGAAACACAATATTTTATTGAAATAAAAATTCATTATAGCTAAGAAAAAAATATATAGTTCATAAAACCAAATATAAATTATATATTTTATAAATTATAAAAATGACATAATTCGCAAAACATAAAAAAATATTTAATTGATAAAAACAAAAGTTACATGATCTATAGAAAGTTTTCTATGATTTTTCATTATTTTATTTTTGGATATCAGGCAGTCGGTATCGATTGGTCCAAGTCGGTACTAACCAGATTCAAGCGATAGCTAACACGACATCCAAGTCGATGTAATCGATGAGGGTTGCCACTGGTATGGGCAGTATCGATCGAATGTCATGGATCGATACCGCCTAAACTTGTACCTAGTTTAAAGCTATCTCGAATGGTATACCAAAGAGCTCCCCACCCTACGAAGGAGCCCGTTTGTTGAGAGTTTGGACTCCAACATTTTCCCCATGCCACCTCATATGAGGAGAGAGGGAAGTTTCCATATATGGGAGAACTATATATTCTCTCCCAGTACTGAAATTATATCGTTTCTTCATATGTTAGCCATGTTAAGAATTTAAAGAAAATCGCTACGGATAGTCTGAGCCGCTGATAGCTGTGGGGCAGGTTGGGTGCGGCCCAACGAGCCGGTCCAGCTCCTACAGTCCGACGCCACCTGCGTGGACTTAGTAAAGTACCTGTACAATATTTATACCATGTATTTTTTATCCATTATCAATTTTTCATCTGCTCCCACAACTATAGGACTAGGGAGAGCGAAGGGGCGGCCGGCTGCACGCCACAGCCATGCTGCGGGCGTGGAGACGACCTGTAGCCGCCATGCAAGGGAAGAGGGCCGGCGCGCGGTTGTCGATGCGGACAGCCTCAGCGCCACCTTCCTGGCCCCGTAGCCGTAGTTGTAGTACCGGTTGATGAGCACGTTGGCGTACTGCTGGGTGCTGGCTGGTTGAGTATAGACCGCCAGCATGTAGTAGTTGTTGAGGTAGTCATTCCTGCCTATGCCCACCGTGAAGATGCACTGGCTCAGGTGGTTGGTTGGCCGCAGTCCGCGGAGTCCTCGTCACCCAGGACGCTCACAAGCTGCTGGTCTGCTGCACCGCCGCCTAGTATTCTGGAGCTGCCCATCGAAGCTGATCCTTTGCCCTTGACATGGTAGTTCTGGGCTTATTACTGATGATCTTTCCAGAGCTAGCTTGGAGCCTAGCATCACGTACTACGATGGAAGCACACGGACGTACATGCTTACCAGCTGCTTGCCGGTCTCGACGCGGATTCCGGCTGCAGCAGATGCGAAGTTGACGCCAGTGAGGAGCTGATCGCTGCTCGCGTCGGCATACGCGGGGATGTAATCGTCGAAGCCCAGAAGCCGAGCTGAAAAACGACACATGAATACACCAATACATCATACGGAGACAGGGGATCATCGACTAATGTTGGCATGACAGCGACATCTGAATGGACGTGTTACTTCATTCAAATCGTGCTATAGCCTATGGGCATCAAGGGAAGTGTTGGTGCCTTTTTGACGCTAATCACTAAATAAGAACCGGCGGCGATGCTCTCTGCACAGTGGCAGACGGTCTGCGGCCAGGGGCCGGACGGTCCGCGACCTGGTGCAGGGCTAGGGTTTTTCTGTCTGATGGCCGGACGATCCGCGCGTGCGCAGGGGGCGGCGAAGGTCGCCGACGGCGCCTAGATCTCGCTCCCGGGAGGGACCCCGTCGGGGAGGAGAGATCCTAGGTGATGTCTGGGCTCGGGTAGACCGACCTAGACTCCTCTAATCGATGTAGAGTCGAAGAGAAGCGGAGAATTTAGGGATTGAAAGGCTAAACTAGAACTAGACTAGAACTACTCATAATTATACAGGAAATAAATGTGAGATAAAAGTGTTATTGATTCGATTGATTATTACAAATCGGCCGTATACCTCTATATTTATAGAGGAGGGGCTGGACCCTTTACAAACTAATCTCCCGAGCCAATTCCGCGGATTTAGCTAACAATCGTAGCACAAAACTTGGAACCCTAATCTGCTCTGCGCACGCACGGACCGTCCGGCCCATAGACGCGGACCGACCGGACCGCGGACCGTCCGGCCTCAGGGCCGGACCGTCCGACGACTCAATTTGGCGCCCAACATATCCCCCTGCCTTTTGGTGGAGCTGAGCAAACCAAAAGCAACTTAACTCGATGTGATTACATCGGTTTTCTTAAGCATCTTGCCACATACTAGGATGATACTGGTTGAGTAAACGCCCATTCAAAGCTTTGGGCAAATCTTTATCTTATAATGTTCGCAATAAATAGGTGTTACTAGATATTACCCGTTTTACTTTGTATGGACCCTCCCAGCTTGGTGACCATTTCCTAAACTTTTGGTCTTTGTTCCTTAGAGGCAGGATGGTCTTCTACACCAGGTCCCCTACTTGAAATGACTTTGCTTTGACCTTCTTGTTGTAGGCCCTGGCTACCATGATCTTATCATTTTCTATTGCTCCCAAAGCTATCATCCTTTTGTCGGTCACCTTATCAATATTATCCATCATTGAATTATAATAATCAATGATGGTTAGATCATTTTGTCTGGCGAACCTAACAGCATTTAAACTTATTTCTATAGGCAACACTGCTTCCTGCCCATAGACAAGCTCAAACGGAAAAACTTTAGTAGCATTGTGTTTAGATATTCTGTGAGCCCATAAAGCTTCAAACAAAATCTTATGCCAATGCTTAGGATTATCGGATATCTTCTTTTTTATCAAGTCAATCAATGTCCTATTACTAGACTCGGCCTATCCATTGGTCTGAGCATAATATGGAGATGAATTGAGCAACTTAATTCTATATAATTCAGCAAACTCACGTACCTCCTTTGACATAAAAGAAGTCCCTTGATCTGTAGTCAAGGTCTGGGGAATATCGAATCTATGAATAATTGTCACACCTGGCTTTAAGGAACAAAGCCAGGTGCATCTCATACATGCGCCAAGAAGACAACATATATAATAACAGAGTGTATAGAGATAAATGTCACAATAATCAGAGTATTTATTATATAGCGGAAGTCTTATTACAAAATAAAAGATAAATATAAAATGAACTAAGGATCGTCATTGGCGTCAATGTCAACTGAGAAACGCTACCTAGATCAGATCAAACTCCTCGCCTTGTGGCTCCTCCTGAACCACCTGTTCTTCTCCTGTGGGGGGTGTGAGACAGCAAGGGTGAGCTCACACATGATCATAGCTCAACAAGTTGTGGGGAACCAGTGGGCATGAACTCACAAAGGTGGGAGTTCATGTGATGTGTAAGGCTAATCAATGACAGAGGTTAAAGCTGAGCATTGCTTTTAATTAGTTGGTCAAAATTTTATTAGTAGTTACTAAGTGTAAGTAAATGCCAAACCTTAAATAAAGTAATAGAACAAAATTAATAATAACCCCATGCAATGCAAATGACAAATTAAATTTAAGTTCCATAAGTTAATCATCAGAGAGTCCTGAGCTGCTCATGACCGTAAGCTCGGCTAGTATACCAGTTTTACACTCTGCAGAGGTTGTACCCTTTACCCACAAGTCATGTTACCCATCTGCCAAGGGATCACGACTCCCATACACCTCTACCTAGAAAGCGAGGCAGGGCAACACTACGAGGCCTTTACAAAGTTCCACTAGCTTCCGAAAACCCGCTACAGTTTATGGGAAGAGCACTTGCAAGAATCCCCCGTCTGACCACCATCGCAGCTAAATCAACCCGAGAACCTCCTTGCATGCAACTCCCCTACTGCCCTTGCCCTTTTTGGGTAAGGTAGTCTTCCACTAGCTTTCCTAATTAGTTAGCCAAGGGGTCCCATTCCTCCCTTGTGGTGGCATGTGTTTCTCAAGTTAAGCTCTATGTTCCAATTAACATTAATGATCTTGACATGAACATAAATAGAATAACAAAAGAATTGGAACATAGATATAATAAATGATTATCCCAAAACTATGTGAAGCAATAGCAAACTACCCAAGTGATTCAGGGGTAAACAAGGTAATAAGATAAACAATCTAGGGTGACCTATTGGGTCCCATCAAAATTAACCTATGCATGAATAAATGATATTAAAGAACATTATTAGGTAAAAAGTGATCAAGGGCACAACTTGCCTTCAATGAGCTCCTGCTCAGCTACTTCTATCTGCTGCTCACCAGGATCCTCAATCACGGGCTCTTCTACTCGCCACAATACAAACAAGCACAGTGTATAGAGAAAATTAACATCATACCAAACATGTAAACAAAATACACAGTAATAATCTACACATTAAAATAAAATCCTAGGAATAGAACTCATAATTTTTGGAATTATAGATTTTAATATATGAATTTTCAAAAGTTTTATGTGTTTAAAATGGGATTAAGTGAGTAATAAATTTTCTTACTGTTTTCTAGTCAAAACAGAGACTATAGGTGCTAGAGAATAAAATTACAAAATTTTAGGAACTAGAATGGGTAAATTTAGGCTTCATATGAATTTTCTATGAATTTTATAAGTTCTAGTAATTATTTCCATATTAAAAATCTATTTCTCAATTCATTTATTCAATTTTAAGTCAGCACTAGACTGGGCCTCATTTTCCAGAAAACTCAGGGGTCTCGGGGTAAAATCTTCTAAGACACAGACAAATCCTCGTGTGGACGACGGGTTTATTTGTCGAAACCCGAGGGGCTCATTTGAATGAAGCGCAGGGCGAAGGGGTATGAGCTGATTCAGGCCATTGGATTAACTACTGACGGTTGCGATTAGATTTTTATAAAACTTAAACCAGTAACCAACGACAACCGCCAGATCGAGATCCGATGGCCACGAGGCATCCACGCCGATGACTACCCCTCACCGCCCGATCCCAATCTGATGGGTCAGATCAAATGCGTGAAAGGGTATTCAAAGATCTAATCCTGGATGCACGTCCGCAGATCAACGGCCAAGGTCGTCTTCCCCAACCCGACCTCGGACGTGGCGGCAAGCTACCCCAGCGACGGTGCAGCTCACCGGCGTTGGTCGAATCCGCCCCTACGGTGCACCGCCACTAGTTCTACTACCCGAAAAATGTAAATGGCCCGATGGCGAACTTTGGAGGGGGGGTTTCATACCGACAATAGAAGGGCGAACACCACTGACCACAGCGTGGCGCAGATCTAGGTGGAACGCTAAAGACGGCGAGCAATTGCCGAGTCCCGAAGCGCCCAACCGCCCTGATTCTCAACGCGCACAAACACGGGTCCCCGGCCGTACTTCCAAGACGCAGAATCGGGGCAGAGCAATGTCCAGAGGCACAATGGGGTGGCAGCGACACTCTCGACGTAATGCGCAGCTCTCTCTCTCTCTACTCCTCGGCTCGGGCCCCAACACGATCGCAATACCGAAACCCCAGGTACGACGCAAGTGCTTATATGTGGAGGAAGGGGCGTGGGTCCGCCAGAGCCGCGAACTTCGCCAGTCCATTCAGCCCGCGCAAAAGCCGCGCCCGTCGTTGCGATCCGAGGAAGAAGGGAGTGCTGACGAGGTGGCCCCACGCGACAGTGGCCTAGAGAGCGCGCGGGGTGGAGATGTGCGGCTGAGCGGTGGGCCAGAGGCGTCGGCGCGTGTGTGTGGAGTTGGGCTGCCCGGAGGTGATTTGGAGTTGGGCCCAATAGGGATAAGCTCGCCCAGAAAGGTTCCTTTCCCCTTTTTTTCCTATTTCCTTTTCTTTTCACCTCTCTTCTCTTTTAAATTTGAATTTCAAATTTGAATCCATGTGTGTGAGGTTCTAATTCAGGCTAAATGTCTAAAACAATATGAACTAAATTTTAGTTCATTTATTTTTATTTTTATTTTATCCTATTTGTTTAGTGTTTTCTTCTCTCTTTTTTTTCAATTCTAGGATTTCCTTTAGGATTTAAATTCTATTTTTGGAATTTAATATATTTCTTCTTCAGATTATTTTATGTTGTCACAAAATGCACACAAAATAGAAAACTCAGCATGATGCATATTTTAGTGGCATATATTTTTACTAGGTGAGTGCCCGTGCGTTGCAACGGGAACATATAATAACATGATAACTTATATACAAAATGTGTCTTATATTGTTATAAGAAAATGTTTCATAATCCATTTGTAATCCTGGTCATACATAAATTTTGTTATTTTAATTTAGTTGTTTCACTACTACATTGTAACTATCAGTATCATGCAGACTTCGATATATGCCACGATTTGCATGGTCTCATCATTGAAGAGCACGTGCCCCACCTGTCGGTACAAGTTCTCTCGTACATTGTCAGTCATCAGGTATGCATCACCATACACGCTTGCTCGAACAAAAAAGGCAAGTGTATGTGTCTGTGAAGAGAATTAAAGACAGGCCGGCACAAAAGCTACCCTGACGATGGCAAGTGGTCATTTCTGTCGGTCCTCCTCTGCGTCACCTCTGGCGCTAAGATGACGCCACATACCTTGATATAGTAGTCGTCGAACGAGCACGACATGGCGAGTACCGATGACTCTTGGCTGGACTACCAAACAAAGTGCACCCCAGGCTCATCAGCGAGGTAGTACACCTAGTCATTGCACCACCGGATGTGCTACTCCTCTACATACATCTTGTTCGAGGACACTCACACAACGTCAGCAATGGCCGTCGTCCCAGCGCACAAGAATTCATGGCCGTCCAGTAGCGACTTACGTGGCAGGTTGAGCTTCAGATGGATGATGAGCTGGACGGTGTGACACCGACGTCGTCGGATGTGGTGCCTAGAACAACCAAAGAGTCGCCAACGTTGGGGACGACCACGAGGTCCCCCTGTTTGAAGATGGACAGCGCGGTGCAGCCGCTCTGGACCACGTCGAAGCGGCGGCTACGCCGGAGCTTACCGAACACAGCGGCGCATGCGGACACGTAGGACTGCTTCCAGAGGTCGAACTAGTAATCACCAAGCTTCTTCTCGTCGTCGATGAGCAACGCCAACGCGAGCGCCTCCTGCCAGTGGTGTTTGTTCGGGGTTTCCAAGTAAGAAACATGGATTCATCTTTGGCGTTGGTTTATGAAAATGACTTACAAGTCAGATCCATGGAAAAAATATTACGATAAATAAATGTCACACATATAAAGAAGGAATTTAAGTTGAAAATATTATAAAAACAAAAGAAATTGCATGCAAGGCTCTTCTTTAAATACTACTGCCTCCGTCTAAAAATATAATTCAGTAATCTCGTTAATAATTATCTACTACTACATATGGTGCAAGGGTAGCAGGTGGGATTTGGGAGAGATGTAGTAGATATTTTTACTGTAACAAATATTGACATAAACGCACATGTGGTGTAGTGGTAGCTACGAGCACATTTGCTTGAGGGGTCGTGGGTTCGAATCCCATTGGGGCCACATTTGTGTTTTTTTAATTTAATTTTAATTAGGTGTGGGATGCACGTGGGAATAGGAATGAGCTTTGTGGGAGGGGGAATGAGAAAGACAGTACGGGGAGGGCGGAATGAGAATGATAGAACACGGAATGGTAGCCGGGAATGGGAATAGGAATGGGCTTTGCGGGGAGGGGGGATGAGAAAGATAGAACACGGAATGGCAGACAGGAATGAAATGGGCTTTGCGGGGAGGGCGGAATGGGAATAGCAGAACACGGAATGGCAGCCTACCCCTTACCGCCTTAATAAGTAGTAGAGATTACTTATTTGTGTTTAAAGATGGTGTTCACATGATGACAAATGGGTGCAATTCACATAAATAGATAAAGAAAAGCACTTTTCTCCTTTTATATGATCTCTTACAATTTAGGTGTTACAATAATATGTTCAGTTATGAACTCAATTACCTCCTTATGTGTCATGTTCTTCAGAGCAACGGTTTTAGTCCATTTGGTAAAGTAGTTATTGGCAACTAACACGAATCGATGCTCCTTTGATGATGAAGGATGAATTTCTCCAATAAAGTCCAATCCCCATCCTCTGAAAGGCTAAGGCTTGATGATAGGATGTAATTCGGCTGCAGGGACCAACTGTAAGTCACCGAATTTTTGACATACTTGGCATCGTTTGTAGTACTTGAAACAATCAGCTATCATGTTAGGCCAATAAAAGACAGACCTTCGCAACAACCACTTCATCTTTGGAGCCGATTGATGGGTACCACAAATCCCTTCATGTACTTCGGCCATGGCTAATATAGCATCCTCTGGGCCCAAGCATGCAGGACGTCATCGGCTGTTCGGCGGTAGAGTTCATCACTCATCAAAACATACTTGAAAGCTGTACGCCAAATATTCTTATCCGTCCTAACACTGGGATTCCGTAAATAATTAATTATGGGTGTTCTCCAATCACTTGCATCGGCTTCATTATCAGCCGAATCAATTAGAAGAACTTTCCTGGCAACTCCGGACAGTCCAGAGTTTTCACTCAGACGGTCCGCGACCTGGTGGATTGGCCCTACACAGGTTATCAGATTTTCAGTGTTGTGAAATCTCCCTCGCTTTATCCGATAACCTGATGCATCTTGTGCCAAATTGTTAGCCCTGTGATTCTCAACTCTAGAGATGTGCCGAATACTGAATTCTTCAAAAGAATGAATTATGTCCCAACACTTTTCAAGGTAACTATTTAAAGTACCATCAAAACATTGATATTCTTCTAATACCTGTTGGACAATTAGTTGAGAATCACCAAATGCTTTTACATGTTTTACTCCCATACAATTTAAAAGTTCCAAGCCGAACAAAAGGGCCTCATATTCGGCTTGATTGTTAGTGCAATAAGTTTTCAATCGGCTAGAGAAGTCCAAGAAGACATTACTTGGTGAAACAAGCATGATGCTAATTCCTTGTCCTTCATTGCAAACCGATCCATCAAAATATAAAATCCAAGGAGTAATAGTGAGGTATGACATGTCTAATTTATGAGTATCATCAATCTAACGTTCTACAATAAAATCTGCTACGACCTGGCCTCTCATAGATTTCAATGGTTCATAGGCCAAGTCATATTCTATGAGTGCATAAGCTGTAACGCCCTGAATTTGGGGGTAGAATTTTTTCTTTTTTTCTCTCACCAAATTCGGGCGTTACTCTCTTTTCTCTTCCTGTTTCGCTCCTTCTTCCTAATTTCAAACCAGTATAGTGACAGGTGTCCGTGTCGTGTATGAACAAAACCTAAGTGTCATGGGTGTTGCATCATGCCGAAGTGCATTTCTTTGTTTGATGTCGTGTGTTCGTCTCGTTCCGTCTCGGATTTCGATTCGCGATTGGAGCCCGTTTGAGGGTCATGCGTGTCGTAGGTTTCGATCCGCGAAGTGGCTCGGCCCAACCCA
Organism: Zea luxurians; assembly: GCA_029449295.1. Lineage (NCBI taxonomy): Eukaryota > Viridiplantae > Streptophyta > Magnoliopsida > Poales > Poaceae > Zea > Zea luxurians. The sequence continues at coordinate 4,295,989 of JAOPSE010000129.1, read as the reverse complement.
ACCCAACCCAGCCCAGCCCGGCCCGGTCCGGCCCGGCCCTGCGCGCCCCTGGCGCCCCACACCCCCATGCGCCCCTCCTCTTCTCCCTCTCTCATTTGGATTTCCCGCGCAGCAACCTCCCTCTCCCTCTTCCACCTCTCTCTCCCCATGGTGCCCTAGGTTTTGGAGACGGTGGTCGCCGGAGTTGGATCTCGAGGTGAGCTCCCCTCCCCACCCTTCTCCTCTCTCTCTCTCTCTCTCCCTCTCCCTCCTCTTCTCCCCCTGCGCACGCCCTCTCTTCTTCCCTCACGCGCGTGGCCCTGCCCCCTCCCCTGCCCGCGGTGGCACGGCCCTGCCCTCCTGCTCGCGCGGCCCCGCCTTCCCCTGCTCGCGCGCGGCGCGACCCTCGCCCTCCCCTGCTCGCGCGCGGCGTGGCCCCCGCCCCCCTGCTCGCGCGGCGGCGGCCCCGCCCCCTCCACTGCCCATTGCGGCGGCCCCCGCCCTCCCCTGCTCGCGCGCGGCGCGGCCCCCGCCCCCCTACTCGCGCGCGGCGCGGCCCGGCGTGGCCCCCGACGCGGCGGCTCGGCCCCCGGCTTGGCGTCCTCGGCCCCCTGCGCGCGGCCTCGGCCCCCTGCGCGCGGCGTCCCAGCCCTCGGCGTGGCTCGCGTGGCCTTGGCGTGGCCTCGCGCTCCCCCGTTTACCCCTAACGCGTTTCCGCATGCGCAACCCCACGCGCGCGGTGATTACTCCTGGTTTTTAGTTAGTTTCAAACTCCGTTAGTTAGCGTGCTGTGTCGTGCGCTTCGTCGCACGACGAATTTATCTAATTTCAGATTCTATGAATGTGTTGCGTCGCGCGCTTCGTCGCGCGATGATCCATTTTAATTTTAGGTTGTTTAATGTGTAACGTCGCGCGTGTATTCAAGCGACGTTCCACTTTAGACCCAGTTCAGTTGACGTATGCCGTCGTGCGTTTCGTCGCGTGAAGCTTAACATCTCTTTATAATTAATGCAAAGCGTCTCGTTGTGCGCTCGGTCGCGCGACGAGTCGTTGATTTCCTTAATTCAATTTAAAGTGCTATGTCGCCCGTCTCGCCGCGCGACAATCCTTTTAATTTATCTTCATCTGCTTATAATGATTAGACATGAAACATGACTTTACTTTATGCTAAACGTAGTATCTACATTAATGCCTTTCAATTGAGCGAGTGGTTTAATTCATAATAATGTAACGTGATCGTTTCTCGACTGTCTTTTCCTCTTTCTTAACCGTAATTGCGAACCCACGTGGAACGTCTATTTATTTATTGCATTCTATTGTATGGTGTATTGTTCTTTTGTATTAAATGTGTGGATGTATGTATGTTTGCGCTCGCATAGAGAACGATCCGGTTGAAGAGCCCGAAGAACTCGCAGGAGAAGCCCCTGAGCAGCAGTCGGCTGGTGGAGGCAAGTGTCCCTTGACCTATCTATGTCCTATACATTCTTTAATTCACCTCCCGCATTACACATTTATACCTAAGGATTGACTAGCTTTTGTTGTCCATGTCCTTGTTTACCTATTTGGGTTGGATTATTATTGCTTAGTCTTATGCTATTGCTCAACTCTAATCAATGAACATGATGAGAATTATCAATGATACGTTGTTTTCCCCTCTTTTATTATGATGTTATACTTGTGGTCTTCAAGGGGGCTCGAGCGGTTTCTCGAGTGCCTCTCCGTAAGGACCTGTTCGTTGGATGACCGCCCGGGAAAACAGTGCAACCATGAGGGTGGAGTGGGACGCCCTTAGCTGAATAATTAGAGGAACCAGGGTGTAGTTCGCTTAGCCATTGTGCCGTCAATGGGGCTCGGTGTATGCGGCTTGCTCTGCCAAGGTTGATTTGTCCCTTGGGGAGGAGTGCGGTACATTTAGGAAACCTAACGGGCGGCTACAGCCCCGGGGAATCTTTGTAAAGGCTACGTAGTGATATTCTGCTGGGTCACCTTGGTAGTGATCAATGGAGAGTCATGATCTTTGGGCAGAAAGGGAAATCACAGCTTGTGGGTAAAGTGCACAACCTCTGCAGAGTGTTTGAAAACTGATATATCAGCCGTGCTCGCGGTTATGAGCGGCCAAGGGAGCTCCAGCGATTAGTGGTACTTGATCAGAGATGTTCGGATTTGCGGGTGGTAATGAGATTGATGGTTTTTGGTATTGACTCTGGTAATGGTAAGTGGTATTCTTTCCATTTAGAAAGAGTACGTTTGGGTTAATAACATGGGTTAACTCTAAAACTTGGCTTTCTCTACTAGTAATAATAAATCTGACCAACTAAAAGCAACTGCTTGACTTACCCCCACATAAAGCTAGTCCACTACAGCCAAACAGGATACTTGCTGAGTATGTTGATGTGTACTCACCCTTGCTCTACACACCAACCCCCCATCCCCAGGTTGTCAGCATTGCAACCACTGCTCAGGAGAAGATGAAGCCGTGGAAGGAGACCATCAGGAGTTCCAAGATTATGACGAGTTCTAGGCGTGGGTTAGCGGTAACCCCCAGTCGGCTGCCTGTGAAGGCCGCGTTTATCTACGTTTCTTTTCCGCACTTTGATTTATTGTAAAGACTACGTGGATGTCTCAGACATATGATGTAATCGACTACTATTTCCTTTTTTAATACTATTTGAGCACTGTGTGATGATGTCCATGTTATGTAACTGCTGTGTACGTGAATTGCTGATCCTGGCGGTTCGCATTCGGTTTGCCTTCTAAAACCAGGTGTGACATAGGTGGTATCAAAGCCGTGCTGACTGTAGGACCGCTAACCTAGAGTAGAATGGTCGCTCTAAGGATTATAGACCTCTGTCCCTGCCTTGACTTTGGTATCCCTTCAAAAGTTGGTCATATCGACCAAACCTATGTTCTACCATATATATATTACACCTTGCTAAAAATTACGTTTTATTCTAATCCTTCATTTATTTATGGTTCATTACTTGCTGGTCATATTAATTCTGTTCTCACTCTTTTGCTTGCGGTGTCTTTTGTAGATGGCTCGTCTTAGGCACACTGCACGGAAGTCTGTCATCCCCTTCTTACCCTCCCGCCTTGCTGAGCGTCCGCTTCGTCGTCCCGTGGCCGGACAGTCCAGTCACTTGGAGAGGCTGCACCACCACCTGCATGAGGAGCAGGAACGTCGACGACAGGAGCAGCATGGCTCTTCTTTCTCGCTCCAGCAGGAGATAGAGTCTGTGCGGAGCTGCTCCCCCGTGCTTCCTCTAGAGGCGCCCCCTCCACCACCACTTGGCGCCCCAGCCTCGGGAGTAGCTGCTGGAGGAGACCCAGACGACGGAGGAGGCGACAGCAGCTCGAGCCACGACACCGACTTTTCTACTGACCAGGAGCCGGAAGGATGGGTTGCTCGACCCATCACTCGCGACGCTGCTCGCGGGTGTCACTTCCACGATGCGCTCGACACCCTGCTACGTCGGGCACTTGACCGGCGTACTTGGTCTATCGAGTATCGTTGTGTGGTCTTCCAGCACAGTCGCGGGGTCTACCCGGACCGCTGGGAGGCGACCTGCTTGGTGCGCCATCCGGAGAACAGTCTCTGGGGTGCTGAGGTCTGCTCGGAGCACTATTCCATCTCTGAGCGGGACTCAGCTGAGGCAGCCATGCAAGATGCCGCACGGCGTGCGCTTTCGCACTACTGTTCAGTGCTCGGTGGGGTAGCTGATGGTCTCAACCTGAAGTACTACCCCCGTCGTTCATCTGGCAGCACAGGAGGCGTGATTGTCTCACCTGTTGGTGAGGACAATCCTAGGTTGAGCAGCACAGTCAACCTAGCCGCCATGCTAAACACGGAGCTGGACCATGCATTAGATGAGCTGAGTAGGGCTCGTGCTGAGATCGCCTAGCAGCGGGCTGAGCGCGCGGAGCGTCGTCACCTGGACGATGGTTCCCCCACTCCCGTCGGGACTCAACACCCATACCGCTCACCTCGGCGTGGACACCAGTCTTATGGCAATCCCGACTGCAAGACCAAGATAAATTTAGAGCCATAGATCGTCAGAGTCGGATCCTGTAATTAATACGAAATATATACATAGAAGCTATAGTTTAGCATTAGTCTCGCTTTTAGTTAGTCTTAGTTAGACAGGGTAGTTTGCTATATCTTGTGCATTTATGTTTGTCATGATGAACTATGTTTGATCTGGATCTTTGTAATGACTGTCACCAGGATGTGGGTATCCCCTGCATTTTGGTTTATCTGTTATATATTAATGGAATTAGCTATTTAGTTGGGAAACCTTTTATTCCACTTTCCTCTTTATCTGAGAAGCTGTGTTGGTCTGTGTTGGAGATCAGTGAAGATGCTCATCTGCTCAGTGTTGTGGAGAATTCTATACTCTTCTCTTATGCTGCAAGATTTGCAAGATCAGTTCTGATGTGTGGTTGCATTCTGGAGATGTCAGAAAACAGGCGTAGAGGAGGAAGGCGTGCTCAGCAGGAGCGACCAGCTCAGCAGGATGAGGCAACCCAGCAACAGCAGCTGCCGCCCCCGCCCCCGATGTCCATCGAGCAGATGTTCCTGATGCAGACTCAGGCAGTTCAAGCCATCGGTCAGACTCTGGCCGCCATTCAGCAGCAGCAGCAGCCACCACCTCAGCCTCAGATGCCTTAGATGCCCAGGGACAAGCGTGCTGAATTCATGAGAGGACATCCCCCAACGTTTGCCCATTCTTCTGACCCCATGGATGCTGAAGACTGGCTGCGCACTGTGGAGCGAGAGTTGCATACCTCTCAGTGTGATGACAGGGAGAAAGTCCTATATGGTCCCCGTCTGTTGAGAGGAGCAGCTCAGTCCTGGTGGGAATCTTATCTTGCCACCCATGCCAACCCTGACACCATCACCTGGGAAGAGTTCAGAGGAAGCTTTCGTCAGTACCATGTTCCTGCAGGTCTGATGACAGTGAAGAAGGAGGAGTTCCTGTCCCTCAAGCAAGGGTCATCGTCTGTCAGTGAGTACCGGGACAGGTTTCTGCAGCTGTCTCGCTATGCTCCTGAGGATGTCAACACCGAAGCCAAGAGACAGTACCGTTTCCTGAGAGGCTTGGTTGACCCTCTGCAGTACCAACTGATGAATCATACCTTCCCGACCCTCCAGCACCTGATTGACAGAGCAATCATGACAGAGAGGAAGCGTAAGGAGATGGAAGATCGTAAGCGCAAGATCAGTGGACCCCAGCCTGGAAGCAGCAATTGTCCTCATTTCTCAAGCAATCAACCTCAGCAGTTCAGGCAGAACCAGCGTCCACCCCAGCATCAGCAGTTTCAAAGACAGTATCCTCAGCATCAGCATCAGAATCGCCAGGGCAATCAGTCAGGAGGAGGTCAGTTTCAGAGGCAGAATCAGCAGGCACCTCGTCTTCCTGCCCCAGCAAACCAGTAGAACAGTCAGGCAGCACCAGCTCAGGTTGGAAATAGAGCATGTTTCCACTGTGGAGAGCAAGGCCACTGGGTGATGCAATGTCCGAAGAAGGCAGCCCAGTAGCAGTCAGGCCCTAATGCCCCAGCAAAGCAGAACGTGTCTCAGCCTGGAGCAGGCAACTGCTCTCAGCCGCGTTATAACCATGGGAGACTGAACCACTTGGAGGCTGAAGCAGTTCAGGAGACCCACGACATGATAGTAGGTATGTTCCCAATCGACTCTCATATTGCAGAAGTGTTATTTGATATTGGAGCAATGCATTCTTTCATTACTGCATCATGGGTAGAAGCACATAATCTTCCAATAACTACCATGTCAACCCCCATTCAAATTGACTCAGCCGATGGTAGAATTCGAACTGATAGCATCTGTTTGAATGTATGTGTGGAAATAAGGGGGATAGCGTTTCCCGCTAACCTCATAGTAATGGGTACTCAGGCATGAATTGGCTAGATAAGTATCAGGCAGTTATCAGTTGTGATAAGAGGTCAATCAAGTTGGTGTCCCCACTAGGAGAGGAAATGGTGACCGAGTTAGTCCCGCCTGAACCAAAGAAAGGAAGTTGTTATCAGATGGCTGTCGATAGCAGTGAAGCAGACCCAATTGAGAGTATCAAGGTTGTGTCTGAGTTTCCAGATGTGTTTCCAAAGGACTTACCAGGTATGCCACCAGAGCGGAAAGTAGAATTCACTATATAGCTTCTTCCTGGCACCGCCCCCATCTTTAAGAGAGCTTACAGAGTATCTGGGCCAGAGTTGGTTGAACTTAAGAAGCAAATTGATGAGTTATCAGAGAAAGGATACATTCGGCCAAGCACCTCGCCTTGGGCCGCCCCTGTCCTATTTGTGGAAAAGAAAGATGGCACCAGAAGGATGTGTATCGATTATCGAGCTCTGAATGAGGTCACCATCAAGAACAAGTACCCTTTTCCCAGAATAGAAGATCTGTTCGACCAGTTGAGAGGAGCCAGCGTGTTCTCCAAGATAGACCTGAGGTCAGGTTATCATCAGCTCAGGATCCGATCTTCAGACATTCCGAAGACGGCATTCATTACCAAGTATGGGTTGTATGAGTTCACTGTGATGTCTTTCGGTTTGACAAATGCATCGGCCTTCTTTATGAATCTGATGAACTGTGTATTCATGGATTATCTTGATAAGTTTGTGGTGGTATTCATTGATGACATTCTGATTTATTCCCAAAGCGAAGAAGAGCATGCAAGTCATTTGAGGATGGTATTGCAGAGATTGCGAGAGCACCAGCTGTATGCAAAGTTGAGCAAGTGCGAGTTCTGGATCAGTGAAGTCCTGTTCTTGGGTCACATAATCAACAAAGAAGGATTGGCTGTGGATCCGAAGAAGGTGGCAGACATTCTGAACTGGAAATCGCCAACAGATGCTCGAGGGATCAAGAGCTTCGTTGGAATGGTCGGATATTATCGGCGATTCATTGAAGGGTTTTCGAAGATTGCGAAACCAATGACAGCGTTGCTAGGCAACAAGGTTGAGTTCAAGTGGACCCAAAAATGGCAAGAGGCCTTTGAAGCGCTGAAAGAGAAGTTGACTACAACGCCTGTCTTAGTCTTGCCTGATGTGCACAAGCCCTTCTCGGTGTATTGCGATGCCTATTACACTGGTTTGGGATGCGTGTTGATGCAAGAGGGAAGAGTTGTTGCTTACTCGTCCCGACAGCTGAAGGTTCATGAGCAGAATTACCCAATCCATGACCTAGAGTTGGCAGCAGTAGTTCACGCATTGAAGACATGGAGGCACTATCTGTATGGACAGAAATGTGATGTTTACACAGACCACAAGAGTTTGAAGTACATATTCACTCAGTCAGAGCTGAATATGAGGCAAAGAAGATGGTTAGAGTTGATCAAGGACTATGAGTTGGAGATTCATTACCATCCAGGCAAAGCAAACATAGTGGCAGATGCTCTGAGCAGGAAGAGTCAAGTCAATCTGATGGTCGCTCGTTCGATGCCTTATGAGTTGGCCAAAGAGTTTGACAGCTTGAGTCTCGGATTTCTGAACAACACGTGAGGAGTCACAATTGAGTTGGAACCTACCCTGGAGCGGGAAATCAAAGAAGCACAGAAGAATGATGAGAAGATCAGTGAGATCCGGCGACTGATTCTAGACGGCAGAGGCAAAGATTTTAGGGAAGATGCAGAAGGTGCGATATGGTTCAAAGACCGCTTGTGTGTTCCCAATGTCCAATCTATTCGGGAGTTGATCCTCAAGGAAGCTCATGAGACAGCTTATTCGATTCAACCTGGTAGTGAGAAGATGTATCAGGATCTGAAGAAGAAGTTCTGGTGGTACGGAATGAAGAGGGAAATCGCAGAGCATGTGGCTATGTGTGATAGTTGTCGGCGGATCAAGGCAGAGCACCGGAGACCAGCTGGATTGTTGCAACCGTTGCAAATTCCTCAGTGGAAATGGGATGAAATCGGTATGGATTTCATAGTCGGATTGCCTCGCACTCGAGCCGGCTACGATTCCATTTGGGTAGTGGTGGATCGCTTAACCAAGTCAGCCCACTTCATACCTGTCAAGACCAATTACAGCAGTGCAATATTGGCAGAGTTGTACATGTCTCGGATTGTTTGTCTTCATGGTGTGCCAAAGAAGATAGTATCAGACAGAGGAACGCAGTTCACCTCTCATTTCTGGCAGCAATTGCATGAAGCCTTGGGCACACATCTGAATTTCAGTTCAGCTTATCATCCGCAGACAGATGGTCAGACCGAAAGGACCAATCAAATCCTCGAAGACATGTTGAGAGCCTGTGCGTTGCAAGATCAGTCCGGATGGGACAAGCGATTGCCTTATGCAGAGTTCTCCTATAACAACAGTTACCAGGCCAGCTTGAAGATGTCACCATTTCAGGCGCTTTATGGAAGGAGTTGTAGAACTCCGTTACAATGGGATCAGCCTGGAGAAAAGCAAGTGTTTGGACCAGACATTTTGCTTGAAGCTGAAGAGAACATCAAGATGGTCCGAGAGAATCTGAAGATAGCGCAATCAAGGCAGCGAAGCTATGCAGACACAAGAAGAAGAGAGCTGAGTTTCGAGGTTGGAGATTTTGTCTATCTGAAAGTGCGATCAGAGGAGTCAGAAGGTTCGGAGTGAAAGGCAAGTTAGCACCCCGCTACATCGATCCGTACCAGATTCTCGCAAGGCGTGGAGAAGTGGCCTATCAGCTCAGCCTACCAGAAAATTTGTCTGTTGTGCATGATGTCTTTCATGTGTCTCAATTGAAGAAGTGTCTGCGAGTGTCAAAAGAGCAGTTGCCAGTTGAAGGTCTTGAAGTCCAGGAGGACTTGACCTACATTGAGAAGCCAACGCAAATCCTTGAAACTGCAGACAGAGTCACCCGGAGGAAGACCATTAGAATGTGCAAAGTCAGATGGAATCACCACTCTGAGGAAGAAGCAACCTGGGAGCGTGAAGATGATCTGATGGCCAAATACCTTGAGCTCTTTGCTAGCCCACCCTGAATCTCGAGGGCGAGATTCTTTTAAGGGGGATAGTTTTGTAACGCCCTGAATTTGGGGGTAGAATTTTTTCTTCTTTTCTCTCACCAAATTCGGGCGTTACTCTCTTTTCTCGTCCTGTTTCGCTCCTTCTTCCTAATTTCAAACTAGTATAGTGACAGGTATCCGTGTCGTGTATGAACAAAACCTAAGTGTCATGGGTGTTGCATCATGCCGAGGCGCATTTCTTTGTTTGATGTCGTGTGTTCGTCTCGTTCCGTCTCGGATTTCGATTCGCGATTGGAGCCCGTTCGAGGGTCGTGCGTGTCGTAGGTTTCGATCTGTGAAGTGGCTCGGCCCAACCCAACCCAACCCAGTCCAGCCCGGCCCGGTCCGGCCCGACCCTACGCGCCCCTAGCGCCCCACACCCCCCATGCGCCCCCTCCTCTCCTCCCTCTCTCATTTGGATTTCCTGCGCAGCAACCTCCCTCTCCCTCTTCCACCTCTCTCTCCCCGTGGTGCCCTAGGTTTTGGAGACGGTGGTCGCCGGAGTTGGATCCCGAGGTGAGCTCCCCTCCCCTCCCTTCTCCTCTCTCTCTCTCCCTCTCCCTCCTCTTCTCCCCCTTGTGCGCGCCCTCTCTTCTTCCCCCGCGCCCGCGGCCCCGCCCCCCTCCCTTGCCCGCGGCGGCGCGGCCCCACCCTCTCCTGCTCGCGCGCGGCGCGGCCTCCGCCTTCCCCTGCTCGCACGCGGCGCGGCCCCCGCCCCCCTGCGCGTGCGGCGGCGGCCCTGCCCCCTCCCCTGCCCGCGGCGGCGACCCTCGCCCTCCCCTGCTCGCACGCGGCGTGGCCCCCGCCCCGTGCACGCGCGGCGGCGCCCCCGCCCTCCCCTGCTCGCGCGCGGCGCGGCTCGGCGCGGCCCCCGACGCGGCGCGGCCCGACGCAGCCCCCAGCGCGGCGGCCTTGCCCCCGGCGCGGTGGCTCGGCCCCCGGCTTGGCGTCCTCGGCCCCCTGCGCGCAGCGTTCGGCCCCGGCGCGGCCTCGGCCCCCTGCGTGCGGCGTCCTGGCCCTCGGCGTGGCTCGCGTGGCCTTGGCGTGGCCTCGCGCTCCCCCGTTTACCCCTAGCGTGTTCCCGCGTGCGCAACCCCACGCACGCGGTGATTATTCCTGGTTTTTAGTTAGTTTCAAACTCCGTTAGTTAGCGTGTTGTGACGCGCGCTTCGTCGCGCGACGAATTTATCTAATTTCAGATTCTATGAATGTGTTGCGTCGCGCGCTTCGTCGCGCGACGATCCATTTTAATTTTAGGTTGTTTAATGTGTAACGTCGCGCGTGTATTCACGCGACGTTCCACTTTAGACCCAGTTCAATTGACGTATGCCGTCGTGCGTTTCGTCGCGCGAAGCTTAACGTCTCTTTATAATTAATGCAAAGCGTCTCGTTGTGCGCTCGGTCGCGCGATGAGTCGTTGATTTCCTTAATTCAATTTAAAGTGCTATGTCGTGCGTCTCACCGTGCGACAATCCTTTTAATTTATCTTCATCTTCTTATAATGATTAGACATGAAACATGACTTTACTTTATGCTAAACGTGGTGTCTACATTAATGCCTTTCAATTGAGCGAGTGGTTTAATTCATAATAATGTAACGTGATCGTTTCTCGACTGTCTTTTCCTCTTTCTCTCTTAATCGTAATTGCGAACCCACGTGGAACGTCTGTTTATTGACTACATTCTATTGTATGGTGTATTGTTCTTTTGTATTAAATGTGTGGATGTATGTATGTTTGCGCTCGCATAGAGAACGATCCGGTTGAAGAGCCCGAAGAACTCGCAGGCGAAGCCCCTGAGCAGCAGTCGGTTGGTGGAGGCAAGTGTCCCTTGACCTATCTCTGCCCTATACATTCTTTAATTCACCTCCCGCATTACACATTTATACCTAAGGATTGACTAGCTTTTGTTGTCCATGTCCTTGTTTACCTATTTGGGTCGGATTATTATTGCTTAGTCTTATGCTATTGCTCAACTCTAATCAATGAACATGATGAGAATTATCAATGATACGTTGTTCTCCCCTCTTTTATTATGATGTTATACTTGTGGTCTTCAAGGGGGATCGAGCGGTTTCTCGAGTGCCTCTCCGTAAGGACCTGTTCGTTGGATGACCGCCCGGGAAAACAGTGCAACCATGAGGGTGGAGTGGGGACGCCCTTAGCTGAATAATTAGAGGAACTGGGGTGTAGTTCGCTTAGCCATTGTGCCGTCAATGGGGCTCGGTGTATGCGGCTCGCTCTGCCAAGGTTGATTTGTCCCTTGGGGAGGAGTGTGGTACATTTAGGAAACCTAACGGGCGGCTACAGCCCCGGGGAATCTTTGTAAAGGCTACGTAGTGATATCCTGCTGGGTCACCTTGGTAGTGATCAATGGAGAGTCATGATCTCTGGGCAGAAAGGGAAATCACGGCTTGTGGGTAAAGTGCACAACCTCTGCAGAGTGTTTGAAAACTGATATATCAGTCGTGCTCGTGGTTATGAGCGGCCAAGGGAGCTCCAGCGATTAGTGGTACTTGATCAGAGATGTTCGGATTTGCGGGGTGGCAATGAGATTGATGGTTTTTGGTATTGACTCTGGTAATGGTAAGTGGTATTCTTTCCGTTTGGAAAGAGTACGTTTGGGTTAATAACGTGGGTTAACTCTAAAACTTGGCTTTCTCTACTAGTAATAATAAATCTGACCAACTAAAAGCAACTGCTTGACTTACCCCCACATAAAACTAGTCCACTACAGCCAAACAGGATACTTGCTGAGTATGTTGATGTGTACTCACCCTTGCTCTACACACCAACCCCCCATCCCCAGGTTGTTAGCATTGCAACCACTACTCAGGAGAAGATGAAGCCATGGAAGGAGACCATCAGGAGTTCCAAGATTATGACGAGTTCTAGGCGTGGGTTAGCGGTAACCCCCAGTCGGCTGCCTGTGAAGGCCGCGTTTATCTACGTTTCTTTTCCGTACTTTGATTTATTGTAAAGACTATGTGGATGTCTCAGACATATGATGTAATCGACTACTATTTCCTTTTTTTAATACTATTTGAGCACTGTGTGATGATGTCCATGTTATGTAACTGCTGTGTACGTGAATTGCTGATCCTGGCACGTACATGGTTCACATTCGGTTTGCCTTCTAAAACCGGGTGTGACATAAGCCCACTTACCAATTCTACCACTCATAATTGGGTTATGTAACATGTATTTGATTACATCGGCTTGACCAGAAACAGTGCAATTACTAGACAGTAAATAACATCTACGCTTGGTGCATGCATAAAACAAGCATAAGCATAACTTCTAAATAAAAGTGTACCTCGTTTCAGCATCCACCAACCTCCGACTTAAATATGTCACCACATGCTCCTTTCCTCCAGTCTCTTGTGTCAGAACAGCCCCAATAACCTTATCTTCAGCTGCAATATATAATCGAAACAGTACTCCTACTTGTGGTGCTTTTAATACGGGAGCCGAAGATAAGCATTTTCTGATGAGATTAAATGCTTCTTGCTGTTCTGCCCCCCAAGTGAATTCGGCATCATTCTTAAGCTGAAGGATAGGGGTGAAGGCATCAATCTTCCCGGCTAGGTTAGAAATAAACCTTCGTAAATAATTTACCTTGCCGAGAAACTTCTGTACTTTGACCTTACAGGTCGGAGGTCCCACATTCCGAATAGACTTGATTCGGTCAGGGTCTATCTCTATACCATGTTCATGGATGATAAATCCTAAAAACTTACCAGCCGACACTCCAAAAGCATATTTACTGGGTTCATTTTCAAACCATACCGACGCATTTTATCAAAGGCTTTGCGCAAACAGCTACATGAGAACTAAACTCAGCCGATCTGACTACAATATCATCAATGTAGATTTCCACAGTGTTTCCCAATAGCTCGTGAAAGATCAAATTCGTAGCCCTTTGATAAGTAGCACCAGCATTTTTCAGACCAAATGTCATGACAACCCACTCAAATAAACCAATGAAGCCTGGACATATAAAGGCCGTTTTAGACGCATCTTCTTCGACCATAGAAAATCTGATTATATCTAGCATTACCATCAAGAAAGCTAATAATTCTATTTCCTGATGCATTATTTATCAATGTGTCGGCTATTGGCATGGGATATTCATCTTTAGGTGTTGCTCTATTTAAATTGCGAAAATCAATGCATACTCTGAGCTTACCTGACTCCTTCTTCTCCACCAGCACAATATTGGAGACCTACTCTGTGTATCTACAAGGTCTAATAAAATTAGCTTCTCGCAGCCGGTGAATTTCATCCTTGATTCGTGGGAGAAGGTCTGGACGAAATGTTCTAGCTTTCTGCTTGAAAGGTCTGAAACCGGACTTAATGGGCAGCTGATGTTCTACAATCTCACGGCTTAATCCCGGCATCTTAGTGTAATTCTAAGCAAAGCAATCCAATATTCTTTCAATAGACCGATCATTTCATCTCTAGGATCGGTCTCCAAGGTCTTGTTCGCAAAAGTCGGCCTTTGGAGTTTTACCATCTCCTATGTCGATCTCCTCCAAAGGATCAGCCGATGTAAACCCCTGTCCTAAATTTATCAAGATCTCTGAATTCCTCTATCATGTCCCCCATAGAGGAATTAGATGATCTTTGTGTGGTGGCAGACTCTCTGGTCTCGGGGGCCGGATCATCCATGATATTGTCTTTACGCTGTGGTAGATGTTCGGTCTTAAGACCGAACTGTTTTTGTGAAAAACCAGACCATCCGGCCTCAGAAGCCGAACTGTCCGTGACCAGGGACTCATGTATTTTGTTTGTACTCATCATTTAAACTTTATTTAGGGTTTAGCCGATTCTCCATCGGCTCTAGCATTATAGGGATGAAACCCTTCTTATCTATACTTATGAACTGATAATCAGAAAAATCTACTCCTGTGAGACATGTAGCAGTCTCATAGGTCCAGAGTACAAAAGCATCGGCCATAGCAATACAGGCCGATGCATCAGCATGCACTTGTTCTACATCGTTGCCTACCCATTGTATTAGCATTTGATGCAGCATAGAAGGTATACATTGATTAGCGTGAATCCAATCCCTGCCTAAAATTAGACTGTAATTTCCTTCTACATCAACGACGAAGAATGCAACAGCAAGGGTCTTAGTCCCGATGGTTAATTCAACGGACGTGACTCCCCTGGCTTTTGATCGAACTATCAGTCCCAACGCCGCTGAGGGCCATGTTGGTCTTGACAAGTTCGCCATCTTGTTTACCTAATTTTCTGTACAATGAATAAGGCATTAGATTTACAGCCGCCGCCCCCCCGGTCTACCAACATTTAGCAATCGGTATCCCATCAATGTGACCACGCACGAAGAGCGGCTTCAAATGATTTACTGATGCCTTTGGTTTAGTGAAGGCGGGCTTCTTTAGACCAAAGTCAAACTGAGCGTCGACAGGTTCATCGTCGCTGATAATAGTACAATCGGTGGAAAATGTAATCACATTATGTCCATACCTGTGTGCTCTGGAGAAGCCTCATAGTCGACCAGGTCCTCTCCTAGTAGGTCGTCTTCCTCCATGGGTGTCAGCACGTCGTCGGAGGCGTCCTGGTGTGCTGCGGACGGTTCGGACTCAAGTGTCGGACGATCCGCGCCTTGTGCACATGGTCCGGCCTTTTTAGCCGGACTGTCTGTCGTATCTGCAGGGTGCTTCACAAGTGTTGTTTTGTTTTCTATTTCTGTGGTCGTTTGCTTTTCCTCAACGGCCTTTGGTCTCCATTTCTTTTGTGGTGGCGGGTACTGTGGATGTGTGTCATTGAATATCTTTTCCGCCTCCTTCCTGGCTCTCCTTCGCTCTTAGGCGCTGTAATTTTCGCTTTTGGGATCGTGTCAATCCTGATGGGCACCATCGAGGCATGGAGTATTTTGGATCGGCTGTTTTTACGGTAGTCGTATCCTCTTTTTGGTTGTGTGCCGATT